>CM055124.1:50926712-51538171 GCA_029206835.1 Rana muscosa | reverse complement strand
AGAATCGTGGAAATGCCAGATTAAGATTGTAAGGGTGTGTTGAATCGAGATCATGATTTTTTTTAACGATCAATCATGCAGCTCTTAATAAATCTTTTTCTGCCTTTGGGTGCAGTACTAAATGTCACCAATAGGTGTCGCCATCTCCATTGCTGCCCCTTCTGCCCTGTCTCATGTTTTTAGTTTTATATTGTGTAACTAATTTGGTGTTCGCTATATTTGTTTCAGTTCATACATTATATTGCTATTTCCCTTCAACCACAAAAAACAAAATATCCCGGGGAATACCAAAGATCAGCGATAACTAAAAAAGCAGTAGCATGTTTTTTTAGTGAGTACATATTTGGCCCTACCAGTGGCGGCTGGTGCTCAAAATTTTTGGGGGGGCGCAAACAAACTGAAAAAAAAAATCATCAATTGCCGCCACTGTGCCCATTAAACACAGCCACTGTGCCCAAACGCCACCAGTTTGCCCCCTCAAATGCAGCCAGTTTCCCCCCCAAATGCAGCCAGTTTCCCCCCCAAATGCAGCCAGTTTCCCCCCCCAAATGCAGCCAGTTTCCCCCCCCAAATGCAGCCAGTTTCCCCATCAAATGCAGCCAGTTTCCCCATCAAATGCAGCCAGTTTCCCCATCAAATGCAGCCAGTTTCCCCATCAATGCAGCCAGTTTCCCCATCAAATGCAGCCAGTTTCCCCCCCAATGCAGCCAGTTTCCCCCCCAAATGCAGCCAGTTTCCCCCCCAAATGCAGCCAGTTTCCCCCCCCCCCAAATGCAGCCAGTTTCCCCATCAAATGCAGCCAGTTTCCCCATCAAATGCAGCCAGTTTCCCCATCAAATGCAGCCAGTCAAGCTTTCCCCATCAAATGCAGCCAGTTTCCCCATCAAATGCAGCCAGTTTCCCCATCAAATGCAGCCAGTTTCCCCATCAAATGCAGCCAGTTTTCCCCCCCAAATGCAGCCAGTTTCCCCCCCAAATGCAGCCAGTTTCCCCATCAAATGCAGCCAGTTTCCCCATCAAATGCAGCCAGTTTCCCCATCAAATGCAGCCAGTTTCCCCATCAAATGCAGCCAGTTTCCCCATCAAATGCAGCCAGTTTCCCCATCAAATGCAGCCAGTTTCCCATCAAATGCAGCCAGTTTCCCCATCAAATGCAGCCAGTTTCCCCATCAAATGCAGCCAGTTTCCCCACCAAATGCAGCCAGTTTCCCCACCAAATGCAGCCAGTTTCCCCATCAAATGCAGCCAGTTTCCCCATCAAATGCAGCCAGTTTCCCCCATCAAATGCAGCCAGTTTCCCCATCAAATGCAGCCAGTTTCCCATCAAATGCAGCCAGTTTCCCCATCAAATGCAGCCAGTTTCCCCATCAAATGCAGCCAGTTTCCCCATCAAATGCAGCCAGTTTCCCCATCAAATGCAGCCAGTTTCCCATCAAATGCAGCCAGTTTCCCCATCAAATGCAGCCAGTTTCCCCCATCAAATGCAGCCAGTTTCCCCATCAAATGCAGCCAGTTTCCCCATCAAATGCAGCCAGTTTCCCCATCAAATGCAGCCAGTTTCCCCATCAAATGCAGCCAGTTTCCCCATCAAATGCAGCCAGTTTCCCCATCAAATGCAGCCAGTTTCCCCATCAAATGCAGCCAGTTTCCCCATCAAATGCAGCCAGTTTCCCCATCAAATGCAGCCAGTTTCCCCATCAAATGCAGCCAGTTTCCCCATCAAATGCAGCCAGTTTCCCCATCAAATGCAGCCAGTTTCCCCATCAAATGCAGCCAGTTTCCCCATCAAATGCAGCCAGTTTCCCCATCAAATGCAGCCAGTTTCCCATCAAATGCAGCCAGTTTCCCCACCAAATGCAGCCAGTTTCCCACCAAATGCAGCCAGTTTCCCCACCAAATGCAGCCAGTTTCCCACCAAATGCAGCCAGTTTCCCCACCAAATGCAGCCAGTTTCCCCACCAAATGCAGCCAGTTTCCCCACCAAATGCAGCCAGTTTCCCCACCAAATGCAGCCAGTTTCCCCACCAAATGCAGCCAGTTTCCCCACCAAATGCAGCCAGTTTCCCCACCAAATGCAGCCAGTTTCCCCACCAAATGCAGCCAGTTTCCCCCCCCCAAATGCAGCCAGTTTCCCCCCCCCAAATGCAGCCAGTTTCCCCCCCCCAAATGCAGCCAGTTTCCCCCCCCCAAATGCAGCCAGTTTCCCCCCCCCAAATGCAGCCAGTTTCCCCCCCCCAAATGCAGCCAGTTTCCCCCCCCAAATGCAGCCAGTTTTCCCCCCCCAAATGCAGCCAGTTTTCCCCCCCCCCCAAATGCAGCCAGTTTCCCCCCACCAAATGCAGCCAGTTTTCCCCCCCCAAATGCAGCCAGTTTCCCCCCCCCCCCCAAATGCAGCCAGTTTTCCCCCCCAAATGCAGCCAGTCCCCCCCCCCCAAATGCAGCCAGTTCCCCCCCCCAAATGCAGCCAGTTCCCCCCCCAAATGCAGCCAGTTCCCCCCCCAAATGCAGCCAGTCCCCCCCCCCCAAATGCAGCCAGTTTCCCCCCCCCCAAATGCAGCCAGTTTCCCCCCCCCCAAATGCAGCCAGTTTCCCCCCCCCCAAATGCAGCCAGTTTCCCCCCCCCAAATGCAGCCAGTTTCCCCACCAAATGCAGCCAGTTTCCCCACCAAATGCAGCCAGTTTCCCCACCAAATGCAGCCAGTTTCCCCATCAAATGCAGCCAGTTTCCCCCATCAAATGCAGCCAGTTTCCCCATCAAATGCAGCCAGTTTCCCCATCAAATGCAGCCAGTTTCCCCATCAAATGCAGCCAGTTTCCCCATCAAATGCAGCCAGTTTCCCCCATCAAATGCAGCCAGTTTCCCCATCAAATGCAGCCAGTTTCCCCATCAAATGCAGCCAGTTTCCCCCCCCCCAAATGCAGCCAGTTTCCCCCCCAAATGCAGCCAGTTTCCCCCCACCAAATGCAGCCAGTTTCCCCCACCAAATGCAGCCAGTTTCCCCCCACCAAATGCAGCCAGTTTCCCCCCACCAAATGCAGCCAGTTTCCCCCCACCAAATGCAGCCAGTTTCCCCCCACCAAATGCAGCCAGTTCCCCCCCCCCAAATGCAGCCAGTTTCCCCCCCCCAAATGCAGCCAGTTTCCCCCCCCCAAATGCAGCCAGTTTCCCCCCCCCAAATGCAGCCAGTTTCCCCCCCCCCAAATGCAGCCAGTTTTCCCCCCCAAATGCAGCCAGTTCCCCCCCCAAATGCAGCCAGTTCCCCCCCCAAATGCAGCCAGTTCCCCCCCCAAATGCAGCCAGTCCCCCCCCCAAATGCAGCCAGTCCCCCCCCCAAATGCAGCCAGTTTCCCCCCCCCCCAAATGCAGCCAGTTTCCCCATCAAATGCAGCCAGTTTCCCCATCAAATGCAGCCAGTTTCCCCATCAAATGCAGCCAGTTTCCCCATCAAATGCAGCCAGTTTCCCCATCAAATGCAGCCAGTTTCCCCATCAAATGCAGCCAGTTTCCCCATCAAATGCAGCCAGTTTCCCCATCAAATGCAGCCAGTTTCCCCATCAAATGCAGCCAGTTTCCCCATCAAATGCAGCCAGTTTCCCCATCAAATGCAGCCAGTTTCCCCATCAAATGCAGCCAGTTTCCCCATCAAATGCAGCCAGTTTCCCCATCAAATGCAGCCAGTTTCCCCATCAAATGCAGCCAGTTTCCCCATCAAATGCAGCCAGTTTCCCCCCCCCCCCCAAATGCAGCCAGTTCCCCCCCCCCCAAATGCAGCCAGTTTCCCCCCCAAATGCAGCCAGTTTCCCCACCAAATGCAGCCAGTTTCCCCCCACCAAATGCAGCCAGTTTCCCCACCAAATGCAGCCAGTTTCCCCCCACCAAATGCAGCCAGTTTCCCCCCACCAAATGCAGCCAGTTTCCCCCCACCAAATGCAGCCAGTTTCCCCCCACCAAATGCAAGCCAGTTCCCCCCCCCCCAAATGCAGCCAGTTTCCCCCCCCCAAATGCAGCCAGTTTCCCCCCCCAAATGCAGCCAGTTTCCCCCCCAAATGCAGCCAGTTTCCCCCCCAAATGCAGCCAGTTCCCCCCCCCAAATGCAGCCAGTCCCCCCCCCAAATGCAGCCAGTTTCCCCCCCCCCAAATGCAGCCAGTTTCCCCCCCCCAAATGCAGCCAGTTCCCCCCCCCAAATGCAGCCAGTTCCCCCCCCCAAATGCAGCCAGTTCCCCCCCCCCCAAATGCAGCCAGTTTCCCCCATCAAATGCAGCCAGTTTCCCCCCAAATGCAGCCAGTTTCCCCCCAAATGCAGCCAGTTTCCCCCCAAATGCAGCCAGTTCCCCCCCCCCAAATGCAGCCAGTTCCCCCCCCCAAATGCAGCCAGTTCCCCCCCCAAATGCAGCCAGTTCCCCCCCCCCCAAATGCAGCCAGTTCCCCCCCCCCCCAAATGCAGCCAGTTTCCCCATCAAATGCAGCCAGTTTCCCCCCAAATGCAGCCAGGCTGCAAATCCCGCTGGCTCTGATAGGCACTTCCAAAAACCAACCAGCCGCTGTTATTCAGATGGCCGGCACTCGCCAGGGGGCCGGCCATCTGAATAGTGGGCGGCATAGGCGCCGGCGACAATACATACATTCATGCAATGCATGAATGTATGTATTGTTGACGGTGCAGGGGAGAGAGGGGGCGGCACTCCTGCGCCCACTATGGACGCACCGCCACTGGGCCCTACTCTTAGAACATTTTGCGGAAAGTCCTTTTTGATGTGAGTTTCTTTGCATGCTTGCTGTGAATGCCCTCAAGCCATAAAGTTGGTTATAGACCCATTACATATACCCAGTGAAGTGACTGGCCTCAGAGATGAAACAAATCCTCCTATATAAGTTGTATCTGTTTATCTACAGTCTTCTCTTCCCTACATCTGTTCAAAGTGCAGAATTTATAATGCTTGTCTGAGCTGTCAGAAAGGGTTTGCTTTAAATTTTAAAAATAAATTAAACAGTGTTTTTGGTTTGTGTTGCTCAAATATAGTGAAGATCCTCATTAAAGAGGAACTGCAGTCTGCTCACATAATTTGTAATAAAAACATCTTTGCCATTCTGGAGCTTCCCTCCAACCACTTTGCATATTATTTTATATATACTGTGATTCTGTAATTGCGGAATATGCTGCAGAAATCTCCCTCCTCTGAGTCTGACTGCAGCCATTTTAACTGTGGGCAACTGAAGCTTCCTGGATTTACACAGACACACCTCCAGCTCTGCAGCTCTCATTGGCCCTCTTATGACTCACCCCCCCTCCCTTCCTGGCAAACTCTCATGAGAGTGAGAGAGAGAGCTGTGCATGATGTCATAAGCCTGGGCTAATGACCAGACAAGAAACTGGAAGTGGGCTGTATAAGGTATTTACTGGCAGAAAAAAAAATGTTTTACTATCCAAAGTTAAAACAACAACAAGGGCAGAAGAGTTAATAGATGAAAACATTACTGAAGGTCCTCTTTAAGCTTTAAAGGCATGTGGTGCACCTAAAGATGACCTGGATCTAGCCTCTCGCAATCCCTGTACAGCAGAGCTCAGAAGGTGGGAAGGAGAAGCAGCATGACAAGCAAGTCGGGTGTTTTGCAGTACAAGGAGCACCATGATGGGAGGAGAGAGAGAGCAGAGTTATGGAGAGATGACATCATTGGTTTTCTGCTTCTGTTTGGAGGAGACCTGTAAGTAAAAATGAAACTGCAACAGAGAAATGTCAGATCTGACGGGGCTGTGCTGTGTGGCAGAGCTGTGTAAATCTTAGGACTGTATGGACAGGTTAAAAAAACCCCAGCTCCCATCAGTGTATTTAGTGGTTTCCCCGGAGTTTGGCTGTAATGTAATTTTTGTTGCTGTCCTTGTAAGTAAAATGTGAGTAATGTGAGGGGCCGGCCCTGTCTATCTAAACCTATATAATGTGGTGTTGGCCAAGTGTTAAGGAGTCTGAAGATTTTCATTTATTACTATGTTACCATTGTGATGTTTGTTGTTTTTTAGGCGATTGTTGTATATATAATATATTTGCACTATGGGTCCTGCACAGTCAGGTTGCCAGTGAAGTCTTGAAGGAACCTTTTGGGTATGACTCTACTTGTTTGTCCTCTCTCGACAGGGTGCGTGTGTTGGTAACCCATGGTGGTCGGACGCCCAGGGACACTCCTGGGGCAGCCAGAGCTTCCCCTTCGCCTGGAACCAGCCAATCACAAAGCTAAATCCATGTCCCCCGAAAGAAAAGAAGAAAGCCTGTGGGAGCCTGTGGAGGAGGTGGAAGGGGACTCAACGTCTTCAGAGGGAGGGAGGATCACCGACAGCACCGACGACGAGGAGACCAGCAGCACAGAGAGTGCTCAGGTGAGTTCCTCTGCACTGAGCTGCAGATTTTAGAGTAAATGTATAAGTTGTAGTAATGGGAGAGAAGGCAGAGAGCAAGAGTGAGTGACTTCTTCCATCTCATTATTCATTAGGAGGTTTCCTGTGCCAGTGTCCCCACCCCCACCATCTTGCCTAATGCAATCCAACATGCTGGTTAAGAACAATTGTTGGGTGGCCGGATCATACTTGTCCAGTTGGCCGTTGTCTGGTGTCTCTGGGCACCTGCAATGCCGGATCATTGTCCTTTAGCACTAAAGGCAAAAAGGCTGAAGTTCCCCCTCCCTCACTTCACTAGCAAAGGTTGCAGGTCCTGTCTTTCTTGCACCCCCTTTCTGCTGCAGAACCCAAGGTGGTCGCCTCTTCTGTCTACCCTTCGGCCGGGCACCTGTGTTGCCAGCACTAGAGATATGGCAATGCAGGTGTGTCTGGCTTTTTTGCTCTTTGGCCTCCCAGCAATGCCTTCAGACACACCTGCATTGCCATATCTCCAGCGCCGGCGACACAGGTGCACGGCCGAAGGGTAGACAGAAGAGGCGACTACCGGCAACACAGGTGCACGGCCGAAGGGTAGACAGAAGAGGCGACTACCAGCAACACAGGTGCACAGCTGAAGGGTAGACAGAAGAGGTGACTACCTTGGGCGCTACAGCAGAAGGAGCATCCAAGAAGGACAGGACCTGCAATTTTTGCTGCTGAAGTAGGGGAGTGGGGTGGGGGAACTTCGGCCTTTCTTGCTCTTTGGCCTCTCAGCAATGCCTTCAGAGTGCCCCCTCCCCTACTACAGTAGCATAGTTTCCAGTTCTTGTCCTCCTTGCACCCCCCTTTCTGCTAAAGTGCCCAAGGTGGTTGACCCTTGCCACCTTGCCTAATGCAATCCCACAAGCTTGTCCAAGAACGATTGTTGGGTGGCCTGATCATATTTGTCCAGTTGGCTGTTGTCTGGTGTCTCTGGGCACCTGCAATGTCGGGTCAAGGTCCTTTAGCACTACAGGCAAAAAGGCTGAAGTTCCCCCTCCGTCACTTCAGTAGCATGGATTGCGGGTCCTGTCCTTCTTGCACCCCCTTTCTGCTGCAGCGCCCAAGGTGGTCACCTCTTCTGTCAACCCTTCGGCCATGGCTGTGCAGGTGTGTCTGAAGGCATTGCTGAGAGGCCAAAGAGCAAAAAAGGTCAGACACACCTGCATTGCCATATCTCCAGCGCCGGCGACACAGGTGCACAGCCGAAGGGTAGACAGAAGAGGTGACTACCTTGGGCACTACAGCAGAAGGAGCATGCAAGAAGGACAGGACCTGCAATTTTTTCTGCTGAAGTAGGGGGGTGGGGTGGGGGAACTTCAGCCTTTCTTGCTCTTTGGCCTCTCAGCAATGCCCTCAGAGTGCCCACTCTCCTACTTCAGTAGCATAAATTGCAGTTCCTGTCCTCTTTGCACCCCCCCTTTCTGCTGAAGTACCCAAGGTGGTCGACCCTTGCCACCTTGCCTAATGCAATCCCACAAGCTTGTTTAAAAACGATTGTTGGGTGGCCTGATCATATTTGTCCAGTTGGCTGTTGTCTGGTGTCTCTGGGCACCTGCAATGTCGGGTCAAGGTCCTTTAGCACTACAGGCAAAAAGGCTGAAGTTCCCCCTCCCTCACTTCAGTAGGATGGATTGCAGGTCCTGTCCTTCTTGCACCCCCTTTCTGTTGCAGCGCCCAAGGTGGTCACCTCTTCTGTCAACCCTTCAGCCGGGCGCCTGTGTTGCCAGCACTGGAGGTATGGCTGTGCAGGTGTGTCTGAAGGCATTGCTGAGAGGCCAAAGAGCAAAAAAGGTCAGACACACCTGCATTGCCATATCTCCAGCGCCGGCAACACAGGTGCCCGGTCGAAGGGTAGACAGAAAATTCAACCACCTTCAACCAGGCACCTTTGTTGCCAGCACTGGATATGTGGCAATGTAGGTGTGTCTGAAGGCGGAGCTGAGGCCAGGAAAATAATTGCAGGCTCAGAAACTATTGTCACTGTCTACAGGATGGCACCCTTGTGCAGCATGTGGACCAGAAAAGTAAGCTACATCTATTTTTAGATGTACAGAAGAAGTAAATGTTATCAGCCCAATGTTAATAATGCACTTGGTGTCATGTGTAGTTTGTATAGTTTTATTGTTTTATTTTATGTTTTGTAGATTTGTTTTAGATTTTTTTTTTTTTTGATTTTATATTTCATTCATCTCCACGGGCTACCCTATGCACAAGAAATGCTCAAAAGAAGTCCCTGACCCTTTTGAGAAATTGCGCTGCACCGAACATGCGTTGTTGCGGCACCATGCATGTGACATGCCAGTTCCCAGATGCATGGGGATGCCATTAAGAATGGGGCTAGATTCACATTTGTGTGCGGCGGGAAACGCGCAAAATCGCAGGCTTTCCCGCAACGCAAAACTTCACTGTTTTGCGGCCATGCCATTCGTTTGTACATTTTCCTGTGTGCCAAAATGCTCAGTGGCACAGCATCGTACCTTTTTGGAGCAGTGCAATTTCTATATATGGTCAGGTACTTCTTTTGAGCATTTCTCATGCACAGGGCAGCCCATTGAATTGAATAAAACATAAAATAACAAATGTAAAATAAAACCTTTAATAACAAATCTAAAATAAAGCATAAAATAAAAATATAAAATAAAACTTTAAAATAAAAATATAAAATAAATCTAAAAACTTAAAATAAAAATATAAAATAACAAAACTAAAAAAACAAACAAAAAACAAAAAAACAAAAACTAACTAACTAGACTAACGTTTGAGCATTTCCCATGCATAGGACAGCCCATTCGCTATGCGCAGAACCACGTGCAGATGCACAAAATGTGAACCACCGCCGTGCGTTTCTGGGCGTGGCGGGAAATTCCTGAAAAGCACAAATGTGAACCCAGCCTGAGTATACGTCTCGCTTTACAGACATGGTGTGGGAGTGGCTGCCCTGTATGGAGGGGCTGGTAAATAGGTGGACCAACAGGATAAAGAGGTCAGGATGGGTGTGGCCATTGTGGTGATGTCAGCAGGTGAGGAGGCGGGGCAGTGGCACAGTGTTTGCAGCATATCAAGTTCTAAAAATGGCCACCTTCACTGTGCAGCCATAAAACAGCGGTAGGCGGATGCCAAGCTAATGTGCGTTCCCTTTAAAATAATTTAGCAGCAAAATCCGTTCTTCTTGATGTGTTTCAGATGTATACTTTATCTGGTTGGGGTTGTCCTTGAAGTAACCACAAGGCTGCCGTCCTCTTACATTTCTCAGCCTCTGAAAGAGGAACTGTAGCTCTCATACATCTTGCTTCAAACAAATAGTCCTTAAATACTGAAGAAGAAGAATTAGCCGTTCTTCACATTCTAGAGCTCTTCCAGCAAATTAACTCTTTTGAAGGCGATAGTTTGGTGTACACCCCATTTATTTATGGACAGGGCTATTTCATTCTCCCTCTTGGGAGTTAAATGTTAAAATAGGGGACTGCCAGGCGTTTGGAACAGGAAGTTTCCCACCAGTGACCGTAAATAAACTATTGAAGAGGGACAGACTTGGTAGTACAGTGCATGGCTTGTGTAGTGGGGGACACTCGGAAGAGAAAATATAATGGTCTAGGTCAGTTGTACTAAATTTAATTTTAAGAGCCCATCTCCAGGGAAAGGAATAATCCTCCCTTGCAGTTTGGCTACCACTGTACTGCAAGGGTTAAATGCGGGGGGACCCCCTATGCTAGTCCAGGGGTGGACGGTCCCTCGCCAACCTCTGCGTTGTACTTGATGACATCAGAGGACCTGCGACCACCAAAGCATAGCCGGTCTTGCATCCTAGAGGGTGCCTGGTGGAATGGAGGTTTGGGTGAGTAAAAGTTATTTTTCTTGCCCCCTAGACACAAATGAGCATTGAATCCTTGCAACACAGGAGCAGCACCACTTCAAGGAAGAATTTTTATTTTCCCTGGAGTTCAGCTTTAAAGTATCTTAGCCTGTTGTATTTTCAGGACAGACAGTGAAAGAAATCTTTCCAATGGAATATCTGCACAAGAAGCATTTCCATGGTCTCTGACCATCTCTTGAAGCATTTCCATGGACTCTGGCCATCTCTTGAAGCATTTCCAAAAAGTCTGGCCTTCTTTCGTAGCATTTCCATAGTCTTCGACCATCTCTTGAAGCAGATCCATGTCTCTGGCCATCTCTTGAACCATTTCCATGATCTCTGGCCATCTCTTGAACCATTTCCATGGTCTCTGGCCATCTCTTGAACCATTTCCATGGTCTCTGGCCATCTCTTGAACCATTTCCATGGTCTCTGGCCATCTCTTGAACCATTTCCATGGTCTCTGGCCATCTATTGAACCATTTCCATGGTCTCTGGCCATCTCTTGAACCATTTCCATAATCTCTGACCATCTCTTGAACCAATTCTGTAGCCTCTGATCATCTTTTGAACTATTTCCATGATCGCGGACTGTATCTTGTCGTGTTTCCATACTCTCTGACCATCCCCTGAGCTATTTCCATGGTCTCTGGACATCTCTTGAACAATTCCCATGGTCTCTGATCATCTCTTAAACCATTCCCATGGTATCTGATTATCGCTTGTAGCATTTCTATAGTCTCTGAACATCTATTGAAACATTTCTACTCTGATCATCTCTTGCAGTGTTTCCATGGTCTTTGACCATCTTTTATCACGTTTACACAGTTTCTGACCCTCTCTTGCAGCATTTCCATGCTCTATGACCAGCTGTTGTACCATTTTCATAGTCTGCTGTTGCACAACTGCAGTCTCTGACAGCTATTGGTAGACTTAAATTCAAAGAATTTTATACAAAGCCCTTTGGTGATGTCAGGGTCCCCACTTGAGGCTCACTATTTTAGGTAAGTTGAGCACCACTGCCATATTCTATCAAAACAAAAAATACGGTAGTTGGAACTTATAGTTTACTTTCATATGTCTAGAAGTTTATTTTTATATCTATTTTTGTGTCTATAAAATCTTTATTTTATAAATAAACATTGAATTTTTGTTTTCCAATGTTTATTGTATTAGTCTTGAATGCTACAAATAACAGACATGTATACAAAATACACTACATTTCACATAAAACCAGTAATACAGGTTTTGCTTCTATTTTGGATGCCGAGGTGCTGGTTGGTTATAGAATTGTCTATCCGTTAGTCCTTACTAAGCTTATGGGCTCTGGGGTTAGAGACACACTCAAAGATTGGTTTTGTCAGATAATACATTGAGAGAAAACCCTGGATTCCTATAAAAAAAAAAGTAACATAACAATTCACGTCCCTGGTGAACCGACCATTTTTATAACACAATGTTATTAAAAATCTAGTTTGCTTTTGGTAGTGCAGTGTTTCTTATTACAACACTGGGAGTCCTCATGCAAATAGTGCTCATTGTGGAGGATTTTGGCAAGAGAACTAGAATAGCCTCTATAGAGTCTGAATTGTCATTTGCTAAAATCCTCATAATGTGTGTAGGCCTGGAGGGGGTCTTGCATTTTAATTAACACATTTCAAGTTTTGCTTTAAGGTTTTCTCTACAACTGGCAAACCCCCGGAGATAGTACACGGTGAGGGTACAAAGTAGAACATCAAAATGCGTGGCATGCTTTTATCAGGATGTTAGGGAATGGGGGAGATGTTTCTCCTAGGATTGCTTAGCACTGTTTGAATCTAAAAACGGGACATAGCATGCATTCTAGTTTTTGAAAAGTAATTATTTTTTTAGTAAAAAAAAAAAGAAAAAAAAAAAACACTCCAAACTACCAAAAGATTTTGACAGATTACCTATAGACAAGAGATTTTTGGTCTTTTTTCGGCAGCAGTTAGCCTATGTATGGGCCTGTCTTGACTTTTGAAAGCTTAACTGGAATCCCGGAGTCTTTTTGTATTGTCGGTATCATCCAAGAGTATGATGGTAGTAGGCCTATGGATAATCTGGCACCATGCCTTGTTCATCTTTACTTAGGATGAGCAGTCAGAAATGGTCATGAGGTCATCCATTCTTAACCAAGGTTCCAGAGAACCCCAAGGTTCCTCCAGAAGTGTCTAGGGCTTCCATGAGCTGTGAATAATCAACCTCTTATCTGATAGTTCTTGTATAGTTCCAGGTGCAATGTTGCTTGGCAGAGCCAGCAGTATGACACCAATGATCTTTTTAGCTGGCTAAGGGTGGCATTCTGACCACCACTGTAGAGGTTGCAATCTTCCCACTAACCTCCAATGGATTATCTGGCCATTGGGCAGCTTCTACACATGGTCACCTTGGGTTGGGCTAAAGATGAATAAATCTAGATATTAGGCACCATTCTTTGTTTATCTTTGTTTAGGATGAACAGTCAGATTTGACCATGACCACCGAGGTTATCCATTCTCAAACAAGGTTTCATGGAACCTCAAGGTTCCTTCGGAAGTGTCTAGGCGTTCCTTTAGCAGTGGGTGATTAACCTAGTCTAGAGTTAAGGCACCACACTGTAATATTTTAGCCCAGATATAAGTTCTGACTATGGATAATCTGGCCATTGGGCAGCTTTTAAAGATTCACACGATCACTTTGTTTTGGACTAAAGATGAACGAGTCTAGAAGGCACCACACCGTAATATTTGAGTCCAGATATAAGCTTATTCTAAAGACAAGGTTGGTGCACCCTCTGTTTCTACTTTTTCTAGTGTTCCTTTTGGGCTTCCCCAGACCTTGACTAGCTTTGAACTATTAAAGTCCTAAGATTCTTCATTGCTGGAACATCCATATTGTGCACAAGAGGTTGTTTGTTTGTTTTGCATATTTATGTGCTCTGCAACCACCTACTGAGCACGCCGCCCCAGGGATTGGCTGAGACCCATAAATATTCAGGCTACTCACTTAACTTGCTCCACTCCTATGTTCTGGAACCTTCCAGAAGGCTGGAAGAAGTAATCAAGTCTGCAGCCTGTGGAACCCTGATCAGCCCAGACAATCAACAGCTGCTCCACTAATTATGGGCTTTGGGCGATGGAATGAATATTCAGGCTACTCACCTAACTTGCTCTACTCCTATGTTCTGGTACCTTCCAGAAGGCAGAAAGAAGTAATCAAGTCTGCAGCCTGTGAGACCCTGATCAGCCCAAGCAATCAACAGCAGCTCCAATGATTATGGGTGATGGAATTAATATTCAGGCTACTCACTTAACTTGCTCCACTCCTATGTTCTGGAACCTTCCATAAGGCAGGAAGAAGTAATCTGCAGCCTGTGGAACCCTGATCAGCCCAAACAATCAACAGCTGCTCCACTAATTATGGGCTTTGGGCGATGGAATGAATATTCAGGCTACTCACCTAACTTGCTCTACTCCTATGTTCTGGTACCTTCCAGAAGGCAGAAAGAAGTAATCAAGTCTGCAGCCTGTGAGACCCTGATCAGCCCAAGCAATCAACAGCAGCTCCAATGATTATGGGTGATGGAATTAATATTCAGGCTACTCACTTAACTTGCTCCACTCCTATGTTCTGGAACCTTCCATAAGGCAGGAAGAAGTAATCTGCAGCCTGTGGAACCCTGATCAGCCCAAACAATCAACAGCTGCTCCACTAATTATGGGCTTTGGGCGATGGAATGAATATTCAGGCTACTCACCTAACTTGCTCTACTCCTATGTTCTGGTACCTTCCAGAAGGCAGGAAGAAATAATCAAGTCTGCAGCCTGTGAGACCCTGATCAGCCCAAGCAATCAACAGCGGCTCTTATGATTACAGGAGAGCCACATAAGAAATGCTAAATTTACCTAGCAACCTAGTACCTAACTAGGAGGGTGCTACACAGCCAATCATGTCTTTTGGTTGGATACACACCACGATTGTCCAGTTTTTATTGCTGTCTGTGCTTCCATGCTTACGGAGATTCCCCCCACTATTTGTCCTAGTGACCGTTAACACCGAACATACAAGAAAATCCCATATTTTGGGTTGTCACCTGACATTGGGGGACACTAGTTCTGATGGTAACCAGACATTCTCTCACTGTGAAGGTATTTCCTCAGACTTCCTGTTGTAACTATAGGACAGGAAGTAAAGGGAAATCTCCCCAACGGGGACACAGATGGCAAAAAATACAAAAAAACAAAAATAAAAACTGAAAGGGACTTAACCCTCCCTTACTCTATCCAAAATGGAAAAAAGTTTGGTTCTAACTTTCACGGTGCAATCCTCAGAGCTGCCGCCCATCTTTCACATTGAACCACCAGCTGTCATCAGACAGATTAGCAGCCAAAGAAAGACAGACGGCAATAAAAAGCTGACAGACCTAGCTGAGAAGGTAGTCATGTACAAGTCAATGTAATTATCTCATTATCTATTGTGATGGTGGTGGATCTACCTTGCGGGTCTGCCGTTGGCTTTTGTGCAGCCCCTCCCCCCTCCCTTGCAGTAACTTTCACGAAGGTGTCAGGTGACTGCGCACTTTTTTTATTGTCTACTTCATCGAAAACTTGACGTGATGACTATTAAAAACCCTCCCAAATTACCGATGTGACGGGCTGCGAGAGCAGATCGTAAAAATAATTACAGGTGTCAGATTTGGACACAAAAAGAGGCGTTCGTGAGATCCGCGTTCCTCCCTCCACACCTCTCCTACCAAAAATCATCGCTCATGTAAAGTGTTACCGTCCCTGTCTAGTCCCAGATTCCATAGGCATGACCTGGCAGCCGGATCTTCCACTGCAGGATCATGGCATAAACACGTGTGATTGTTTTAGCCATGTGACCATGTTCATGCATGAAGCAGACATCTGTAGTGCTGGCTTCTATCGGGGTAAGGATGCAGATTGCTCTGGAATATAATTTGGACTTTCATTTTTTTTTACCCTCCAACCTGCCGGAATTTAAAGCTGAACCCTGGCCACAAAACCTTTAATTATATTCCCTGATTCCCTGCCACAAAGTATATAAAGCCACTTTCTGGGAACCAAATGCCTTTGCAAACTCAGATATTACTTACTAAAAGTAGAAGTGATATCATCACTGTGCTTTACATTGCCTGTGCAGAGAACAGAGCTGTGGGAGAGGCCCAGCAGGCTTCACCCACTAAACGCTACAAACAGGAGGGGGCGGAGACAAGACCAGTCTCCCTGCACAAGGGGAGAGAGTAGCAGTGAGCGGTCTTTATTACAGGAAGGAAAAGTCTTATATTGGATGACTGCACAGATCTGGAAGAAATACACAAAGAACACCAAGATTCAGGGAATAATACACATGAATGTATACAGACAATATTTGCTTATCCCGGAGTTCAGCTTTAAAGAAGAACTAAAGACTTTTTTTTTTTTATCATTATGGATAGAATAAGGGTGCAAGTGTTGTTTTTTTTTTTTTTTTTGTCATTTATTGGAGAGTTTTTCCCTTCACTTCCTGTCCCATAGCCAATTGTCACCATTGGAAAATTTCCCCTCTATTCCTGTTCTGGTGACAACCCCAAAATTTGGAATTTTCTTTCCATAGGACAAATAAAGAGGGTGAATATCCCCAACAGGTGCACAGACAGCACTAAAAACCTGAGAGGGGCTCTAATCCCTCTACGCTCTAGCCAAAAAAAAAAAAATTGTTTTACCTTTTAGTTATACTTTAAAAACATTTAATTTTGGATAGAGTGACCTCTTTCAGGTTTTTATAGCAGTAGATAATTCCTGTACTCAGAGACACAGCAGGAAGTAGGGTGGCCTGTTTGAGCAATTGCCCTCCTGTTCTGGTAGCAACTGTAAAAATCTTGTCATCGCTTTGTGTCCCGGTAACAATGGTGGCTTTCCTCAGTGGGTGCACTATGGGCAGTGGGTTCTGGACTATGGGTGATAAACGATGGGCTGTGAGTGGCCTAGGGGCTATGATCTATGGGCAATGGACTATGGGTTATGCATTATGCACTGTGGGTTATGGGCTATGGGTTAATTTTCAGTGGGTGCACTATGGATTATGAGCTATGGGTTATGAGCTATGGGTTATCGCCTCAGTGGGTGCACTATGGACAGCGGGTAGTGGGCTATGGACGATGAGCGATGGGTTATGAGCTATGGGTTATCTCCTCAGTGGGTGCACTATGGGTTATGGACTATGGGTTATCTGCTCAGTGGGTGCACTATGGGCAGTGGGCTTTGAGCGATGGGCTATGGGTCATGGACTATGGAATATGGGTTATGGGTTATAACAGTAAGTGGGCTATGGACTATGGGTGATGAGTGATGGGTTATCTCCTCAGTGGGTGCACTATGGGCAGTGGGCTATGGGCGATGAGAGATGGGTTATGGGGTTATCTCCTCAGTGGGTGCGCTATGGGTCATGGACAATGGAATATGGGTTATGGGCTATGGGTTATCTCCTCAGTAAGTGGGCTATGGACTATGGGCAATGAGCGATGGGTTATTGGCTATGGGTTATCTACTCAATGGGTGCACTATGGGCAGTGGGCGATGAGAGATGGGTTATGGGTTATCTCCTCAGTGGGTGCACTATAGGCTATGGGTTGTGGGCTATGGGTTATCTCCTCGGTGGTTGCACTATGGATTATAGGTTATGTGTTATGGGTTACCTCCTCAGTGGGTGCACTATGGGCGGTGGGCTATGGGCGATGAGCGATGGGTTATGGATTATATCTTTAGTGGGTGCACTGTGGGCGATGTGTTATGGACTATGGGTTTACTCCTCAGTGGGTACACTGTGGGCAGTGGGCTACGGGTTATAGATTATGGGCTATGGGTTATCTCCTCAGTGGGTGCACTATGGGCAGTGGGCTATGGGTGATGAGTGATGAGTTATGGACTATGGGTTATCTCCTCAGTGGGTGCACTATGGGCTGCGGGTTGTGGGCTATGGGTTATCTCCTCGGGGATTGCACTATGGATTATGGACTATAGGTTATGTGTTATGGGTTACCTCCTCAGTGGGTGCACTATGGGCGGTGGGCAGTGGGCTATGGACGATGAGCGATGGGTTATGGATTATATCTTTAGTGGGTGCACTGTGGGCGATGGGTTATGGACTATGGGTTAACTTCTCAGTGGGTACACTGTGGGCAGTGGGCTACGGGTTATAGATTATGGGCTATGGGTTATCTCCTCAGTGGGTGCGCTATGAGCAGTGGGCTATGGGTGATGAGTGATGAGTTATGGACTATGGGTTATCTCCTCAGTGGGTGCACTATGGGCTGCGGGTTGTGGGCTATGGGTTATCTCCTCGGGGATTGCACTATGGATTATGGACTATAGGTTATGTGTTTATGGGTTACCTCATCAGTGGGTGCACTATTGGCGGTGGGCAGTGGGCTATGGACGATGAGCGATGGGTTATGGATTATTTCTTTTTAGTGCGTGGGCTATGGACTATGGGCTGTGGGTTGTGGACTATGGGTTATCTCCTCAGCGGGTGCACTGTGGGCAGTGGGCTATGGGCGATGAGAGATGGGTTATGGGCTATGGGTTATCTCCTCAGTGGGTGCACTGTGGGCATTGGGATATGTAGTATGCATTGAGCAGTGTACATGACGGCAACTAACGTACAATGTTTCTTCCAAACAAATGGAAGCGGGGGGGGGGGGGGGGGTGGAAGAGGTCCTGGAGCTCATGGAGGACTTTACAAGGAGGCAGAAAAACACTGTAAGGAACAATTTCATGAAAACGAGATTACAGGGCCATTAGGTAGTGGGTGCGTACGGATGATTGATGAATGAACTTGGCAGCCAGGCAAGCAACATTTTTAAAAGGAGTGGTCAGCAATGGCAGCCAGATTGTTATTTTTGTCATGGGGGGTTCTGTGTCGGGGCTTCCATAGACTGGATTCTCAGTATAAATTCTTCCCACATTCACAGCACTAATTGTATCATTCAGCAAGTTTCCAGTGTTGCAATCCAATCCCATGTATGGATGACCCCGACCTCCTCCATTGATGATGGAAAGTCACATTCTGTAAAGTTGCGGAGATTTTGAGTGTTGGACGTACATCACTAAATTTCTACATCAGCCTCGCCACAAAGACCGGGGGCGGGTGGGATTAAATGTGGATGGAGTCGCTCTATCCGCGGTCAAATAAAATGTATGTTTTTCTAAACATTGACATAGCGTGTTTCCTCTTGCCCCCTTTTAAAATAATTAAAAAAAAGGGTGAGCTGTGATCGTTACTTAAAGGGGTTGTAAACCTTTGTGTTTTTTCACCTTAACCACTTAAGCCCCGGACCATTTTGGTGGTCAAAGACCAGGCCCCTTTTTGCGATTCTGCACTGCGTCGCTTTAACTGACAATTGCGCGGTCGTGCAGCATGGCTCCCAAACAAAATTGACGTCCTTATTTTCCCACAAATAGAGCTTTCTTTTGGTGGTATTTGATCACCTCTGCGGTTTTTATTTTTTGCGCTATAAACAAAAATAGAGCGACAATTTTGAAAAAAATTACATTTTTTTTACTGTTTGCTATAATAAATATCCCCAAAAATATATATATATTTTTTTCCTCAGTTTAGGCCGATACGTATTCTTCTACAAATTTTTGGTAAAAAAAAATCGCAATAAGCGTTTATTGATTGGTTTGCGCAAAAGTTATAGCTTCTACAAAATAGGAGATAGTTTTATGGCATTTTTATTAATAATTTATTTTTCACTAGTAATGGCGGTGATCAGAGACTTTTATCATGACTGCGACATTATGGCGGACACATCAGACACTTTTGACACCATTTTGGGACCATTGTCATTTTTACAGCGATCAGTGCTATAAAAAATGCACTGATTACTGTAAAAATGACACTGGCAGTGAAGGGGTTAACCACTAGGTGGCGCTGCAGGGGTTAAGTGTGACCTAGTGAGTGATTCTTAACTGTTAGGGGGCGTGGCTACACGTGACACGTCACTGATGATCGATCACGGGGAACGGTCATCAGTGACAGTGTCACTTGGCAGAATAGGGGAATGCCTTGTTTACAAAAGCATTCCCCTGTTCTGCCCTCGCCGATCGCGGGAACATTGAGTTCCAGGGACCCGCGGCCGCACTCGCGAGGCACGCAGTGGGCACAAGGCACGCAGATTTAAAGGGACTTACCTGTACGCCAGTCTGCCCGTCCGTGCCATTCTGCTGACGTACATCTGTGTGCAACGTTCGGCAAGTGGTTAATGCATCCTATGCATTAAGGTGAAAGAACACCTTGCAGTCACCGCCCCCCCCCCCCCCCAAAGCCCACCTTTTACTTACCTGAGCCCTGAATTTCCGTGGGCGCAGAACTCCACAGCCAAAAATAACTAGATAAAAATGAATAGCTTGATGAAAGATAAAATACCAACACCAGCTATTTCTGCAATAATCACATTCAATCCAGAGAATACGTCTCTGCCACTAGATGTCCTCAGTCTGACAGCCAACATCATTCATCCCACTTCCTCTGAGCCCAATGATGACTCCATCTCTCTGTCACTTTGCTCTCTCCTCCTATCAGCATGCTTCTGGTCAGCACATGACCTAATTGGCTCCTTGTGCTGCTTCTTCCTCTCATACTCCAGCCCTGCACGTTTTTTTTTTTTAATCAAAAAAAGAAGGGGTTAGAACCTCCTGTCACGTTTCTATTGCTGTGCTGTTACCTTTTGAAAGATTTATTCACTTCCTGTCCTATTAACCGTGGTCTCCAAGACAGGAAGTAGGGAAAAATCTCCCTAGTGGAGACACAGTAAAAGAAAAGCCTAATGCCATGTACACACGATCGGTTTTTCTGATGAAAAAAGACCGATGGACTTTTTTCATCGCACAAACCGATCGTGTGTGAGCCCCATTGGTCTTTTTTCCATCAGTATAAAAAAATAGAATATGTTTTAAATTTTACAGATGGAAAAAAAAACTATAGCAAATTCCGATCGTCTGTGGGGAACTCCATCGGACAAAAAACCCACGCATGCTCAGAATCAAGTCAACGCATGCTCAGAAGCATTGAACTTCAGTTTTCTCGGCTCTTCTGAGTGTTTTACGTCACCGCGTTTGGGACGGTCGGATTTTTTGACTGATGGTGTGTAGGCAAGACTGATGGAAGTCAGCTTCATCGGATTTCCGATGGAAAAATCCATCGGATTGTATTCCATCGGAAATCCGATTGTGTGTACAGGGCATTAGAGACTAAATCCTATTCATTACAGTAGTACCTTGGATTACAAGCATAATTCATTCCAGAAGAATGCTTATATCAAAGCGAGCTTCCCCATAGGAATCATTGAAAACTCAGATAATCCGTTCCACAGTCACTACATGTCTATGTAGTACCGCATTTGGCCAGAGGTGCGGGGGTGGGGGGTGCCGGAGATGCTCGGAAATATTTGGAGACGCTCAGAGACATTCGAAGATGCTCAGACACTAGGAAACGCATTCGGATACACTCAAAGATGCTTAAAGACACTCAGACGCTCGGAAGCGACCGGAGATGCTCGGAGACGCTCAAAGACACTCAAAGATGTTTGGAAACACTCAGACGCTCAAAGACGCTCGGAAACACTTGTAGACACTGGGAGACGCTCGGAAACAGTGTCTCTGAGTGTTTTCTGGTGTCTCCGAGTGTTTCCTGGTGTCTCAGAGTGTCTCCGAGTGTTTCTTGGTGTCTCTGAGTGTCCCTGAGCGTCTCCGAGTGTCCCAGAGTGTCTCCGGCGCCCCCGCACCTCTAGCAAATGCGGTTCTGCACACCCCAGGGGCTTGAATCCTGCTCATCTTGCAAGACAACACTCGCAGAGCGATTCGGGATTTATTTTTAATTGCTCGTATTGCGAAACGATCGTAAACCGCGTAACTCGCAATCCGAGGTTCCACTGTATTTCACAAGGACTGAACCCTTCTCTGCTTGGTCCACCCCAGCAATAGGAGGCTGACCGAGGATTGCTCACTTGCTGTAGCTCAGTGACTACTTAGCGGGATCCTTTTAAACAATGGGTCTGGAGTCAGGGCATGCTGGGACTTGTAGTCCTATAGAAAGACTGTGTTGTTCTGGATGTTTGGAGAGCAGAGTTGGGTTTCCTGGAATAAGAGATGAGCTCAGAGTGCAGCTGGCCATCTGCCCGATCGTTTCTTCACCCCGCCATGGTGGGAGGATGAGATTTCCCGGTAGGCCCTCCGCTGAGTCACCTCCAATGTGACAAGAGATGATCAGCAGCTCCAAGTCACACTGATGGAGGACGTCCGGTATGGGGATCGTCACCTGCACCCTCCAACTTGTCAGAGCCACTTCAACGCGGCGTCTGTCACGTATCAGCGTGCGTCATATCGCCACTACACCCAGCGCCGTTTCTGTACAGCACAGACACTCGGCAGATTGACCCTTTATGAACCGGCAACATTTAACACCTAATGCTGGCCATACACTATACAATTTCCATACAATCAGCTTTAGATGTAGGACCCTATAACACCGAAGCTATCCATAGAAATCTTCATTCAATCTAAATGTAAGGCTTGCCATACACATAAGGCTGGCCCATACATTATACAATCTTTCGGCACAGCTTTCCTTTAGATTTAGAAAAACATATAATATGAGGTCACACCTAAACACTTTCATGTGTATGCAATCCGGCAAAACATTGCACTACATGGTTGAAGGTAAATCTAAAGGCAATTGAATAAGAAAATTGTACAATGTATGGCCAGCTTTACAGTCCGATCTTACAACTTTTGTACATTAGACTTACCGAAATCATGGAATATGAGCATCTACCCAATCTCTCCAATTCATTTGTATCCAATCAGGCAGATCCTTGCACAACATATTTGCTTGGAGATCTAAAGGAGATTGTACAATCAGATTGTATAGCATATAATCCGCCTAATGGTGGCTATACACGGTGCGGTAAAACTGAATGATCAATGTCTGATCATTTAGACTAGACATGTGCGGTTCTTTTCGTTCCCAATTAAAATTCGGACAAATTTTTGTTTTTCAGAAATTAGGATTTAAAAAAAAAAGTCAGATACTGTAATGGCAAAATAGCGTTTAATTGACTTCAATGCAAAAAACGTCCCCTAGTGGCGACAATATAGAAATGCCCCCTAGGGACGTCCATCAGAAACACCCCCTAGTGACGTCCATCAGAAACACCCCCTAGTGACCCCCTTGAGGCGATTTAGTTCGCAATTGCAGCGCTATACAAGTTACTCACTCACTCACTCACTCAGTGACGTCCATCAGAAACACCCCCTAGAGACATCAAAGCAAAAACGCCACCTAGTGACATCCATGCAGAAACGCCCCTTAGTGACGTCAAAGCAGAAACGCCCCCTAGTGACGTCAAAGCAGAAACGCCCCCTAGTGACGTCAAAGCAGAAACGCCCCCTAGTGACGTCAGAGCAGAAACGCCCCCTAGTGACGTCAAAGCAGAAACGCCCCCTAGTGACGTCAAAGCAGAAACGCCCCCTAGTGACGTCAGAGCAGAAACGCCCTCTAGTGACGTCAAAGCCGAAACGCCCTCTAGTGACGTCAAAGCCGAAACGCCCCTTAGTGACGTCAAAGCAGAAACGCCCCTTAGTGACGTCAAAGCAGAAACGCCCCCTAGTGACGTCAAAGCAGAAACGCCCCCTAGTGACGTCAAAGCAGAAACGCCCCCTAGTGACGTCAGAGCAGAAACGCCCCCTAGTGACGTCAGAGCAGAAACGCCCCCTAGTGACGTCAAAGCAGAAACGCCCCCTAGTGACGTCAAAGCAGAAACGCCCCCTAGTGACGTCAAAGCCGAAACGCCCCTTAGTGACGTCAAAGCCGAAACGCCCCTTAGTGACGTCAAAGCAGAAACGCCCCTTAGTGACGTCAAAGCAGAAACGCCCCTTAGTGACGTCAAAGCAGAAACGCCCCCTAGTGACGTCAGAGCAGAAACGCCCCTTAGTGACGTCAAAGCAGAAACGCCCCTTAGTGACGTCAAAGCAGAAACGCCCCTTAGTGACGTCAAAGCAGAAACGCCCCTTAGTGACGTCAAAGCAGAAACGCCCCCTAGTGACGTCAAAGCAGAAACGCCCCTTAGTGACGTCAAAGCAGAAACGCCCCTTAGTGACGTCAAAGCAGAAACGCCCCTTAGTGACGTCAAAGCAGAAACGCCCCCTAGTGACGTCAAAGCAGAAACGCCCCCTAGTGACGTCAAAGCAGAAACGCCCCCTAGTGACGTCTAAGCAGAAACGCCCCTTAGTGACGTCTAAGCAGAAACGCCCCTTAGTGACGTCTAAGCAGAAACGCCCCTTAGTGACGTCAAAGCAGAAACGCCCCCTAGTGACGTCAAAGCAGAAACGCCCCCTAGTGACGTCAAAGCAGAAACGCCCCCTAGTGACGTCAAAGCAGAAACGCCCCCTAGTGACGTCAAAGCAGAAACGCCCCTTAGTGACGTCAAAGCAGAAACGCCCCCTAGTGACGTCAAAGCAGAAACGCCCCCTAGTGACGTCAGAGCAGAAACGCCCCCTAGTGACGTCAGAGCAGAAACGCCCCCTAGTGACGTCAGAGCAGAAACGCCCCCTAGTGACGTCAGAGCAGAAACGCCCCCTAGTGACGTCAGAGCAGAAACGCCCCCTAGTGACGTCAGAGCAGAAACGCCCCCTAGTGACGTCAGAGCAGAAACGCCCCCTAGTGACGTCAAAGCAGAAACGCCCCCTAGTGACGTCAAAGCAGAAACGCCCCCTAGTGACGTCAAAGCAGAAACGCCCCCTAGTGACGTCAAAGCAGAAACGCCCTCTAGTGACGTCAAAGCAGAAACGCCCCTTAGTGACGTCAAAGCAGAAACTCCCCCTAGTGACGTCAATGAAAAATTGCGTCCCATTGACTTCAATGCAAAATTGCATCCCATTGACTTCAATGCAAAATTGCATCCCATTGACTTCAATGCAAAATTGCGTCCCATTGACTTCAATGCAAAGTTGCGTCCCATTGACTTCAATGCAAAATTGCGTCCCATTGACTTCAATGCAAAATTGCGTCCCATTGACTTCAATGCAAAATTGCGTCCCATTGACTTCAATGCAAAATTGCGTCCCATTGACTTCAATGCAAAATTGCGTCCCATTGACTTCAATGCAAAATTGCGTCCCATTGACTTAAATTCAAAAACGCCCCCTAGTGACTTCAATGCAAAAGCGACAGCCACATTATTCAAATTTTTTTTTTTTAAATCTTAAAACTGTCCGTTTTGGTTTTCGCCAAGTGTATCTTGAATATTTGGTTTCGGCCCAGAATTTCAACTGCCCCCAGACAGCATAGTGTTCATCCGTAAGATCTGGTACCTACACCATCATGGGTCAGCACCGAGAACCAGGAAGACACAGCCAGACACTATGTATATTATTTATGTGGCAGAGCAGGTTTGGAAATGTGGGTTGGACAGAGCAGTAAAATTATGAAAAGGGGAACCTTGTATAGGCAACAAGTACTGATCATTATTTCTTTCCTATAATTAGTATCAGGAGTATTGATTTCAGGGAGTCCAAAGTATTGAAGCCAGAGAGAGCCAGGCCAGTAGCATTGCAGTGGGTGTCCTTCGACCTGGAAGACCGAGGACATCTAGTGGTGGAAAGGAATTAATGTGAGGGCGCTTTAAAGTGTAATTATCCTCCAGCTTATGTTGCTTATATAAAGCTGATCACACTTATATTAAGGTCATAAAAATAAATAATGTTTTCTTTGAGGATCATATTGTTGTCAGTAATTGGTGGTGTCACCTCTGTGTTTATATGACTCAATACACAATGCAGGTATTAACCAATAAACACAAGTAATTGGAGGATGGGGTTTAGGACAGTACAGTATTAGTAGGAGGTCAGTGGACTCCAGGTTGTAGATTACACAATGTTCCTCGTTATGACAGATCACTGTGAAATGTGTCATGTTGTCGGGCAATGAGGACCTGATGACTACACTGATGGGAGTCGCCAGGGCAGGAACAGTCTTCTTTCTTTACAATTCCATTCAGACGGGGTTATGGTGTGTGATTTAGAGCATTTGTCAGGTACAAAGGATGTGTCACATGAACTTCATTTAAATGACTTGTAAACTTCAAATAAAAAATGGACCATGTATACTCCTAAAACACATAAATATATAGGCAGCCTAAAGAAGAGCATGCAATGCAGGGACCTTTCCTGTGCAGCCAGTCATGTTGGTTGTTCTATACTGGTTACTATCTCAGAAAACCTTCCACTAAATGCAATAGACTCCATTCACAAAGCTCTACAGCGAGAATAATGAGATGTATTTAAGCCGTGGCTGTAATTTTCAAATCACATTGGACTACATTGAAAATAACTGACACTTTTTTTTTTTAACTTTACATTTTTATTATTTTTGACAAAATACATTCCAATATAGATGAATACAATTAAAGCGGAGGTCCACCCTAAACTTCAACTTTATCTGAACATCTTCCCTGTAATCTCCACTAAAGCAATATGTGAATTTTTTTTTTTTACATGCCTCTAAATCATTGTTACTAGGCAGATTTAGCTAATCTGCCTTGTTCCTGAACCGCGGTGTGTCTTCTCCCAGTCGAGTGGCCTCCTGGGAAATGAGTGTCATCATTTCCCAGGAGTCTGTGCGCTTAACTCTGCCGAAAAATCACATTCTATTATACTGTGGCTTCTGTTATCAGTGTTGTCATAATAAGTTCATAGTTGCCAACAGTCCCGAATTTCCCGGGACATTCCCGGTATTTAGACCCTTGTTCCGGGAAATTTCACGGGAAATTGTCAGTTTCCTCCGTCGCCGTCCGCTGTCGTGACAACAAAACAAACAACTGCGCTACGAGCGCCGTTCTACTGCGCATGCGCGAGATCGAGAGGTGCATGCTGGTTACCCAGCATGCACCTCTCCCCCGTAAACAGGGAAGAAACAGGAACTGGGCTTCTGATGCCCACACATGCAATGGAAACGGCCAGAACATGACACATGCAGCATAAAAGGCAAGTGATTACTATGATTGGCTGATCGATTGGGGAGATATTATTACGTTTAATGGAATATGTTATGTAAATAATTTTAGCTTTAAAAAAAAAAAAAAAAATTATATATATATATAAAATATATATATATATATGCCCGGAACCCCGCTTTAATTGGTATTGGTTATCATATTGCATAGAAAAGATAATAACAAAAATTGAGGAATGAACAAAAATTGAGGAATGAACAAAAATTGGGCAATGAAAAAAAATTGAGGAATGAATAACCAGAAGTAATTCATTCCTCTATTCACAAATCTCTACCACAAGAACAAGGAGCATTATTTAAGCCGTGGCTGCAATTTATTAATCACATTGGACTACAATAAAAACAGCTGCCACTTTTTTTTTTTTTTAAATACTAAAGAAGCATATACATATTGGTTACTATTTAAGCAATCATTTTGCTAAAATGCAACAGACTCCATTCACAAAGCTTTACCACATGGATAAGGCACTTTATTTAAGATGTGGCTGCAGCCTTCAAATCTAACTGGACTTCACTGAAAATAACTGACACTTTTTAAAAAAAAAAATATATATATATATATATATATATATATATATATATATATATATATATATATATATATATATATAATTTATATATTTTTTATTTATTTATTTTTAAATACAAAAGTGTCAGTTATTTTCAGTAAAGTCCAGTTAGATTTGGAGACTGCAACTACATCTTAAATAAAGTGCCTTATCCATGTGGTAAAGCTTTGTGAATGGAGTCTGTTGCATTTTAGCAGAAGGTTTATTGAAATAGTAAAATATGTTTATACTTCCTTTTTGTATTTTGAAAATAAATAAATAGAGGGACTCTGTCATGAATTTGAAAAAAATGCAGGTAAAAGCACAAAAAAATAATAATTATTTAATATAAATAAATATTTAAAATAATATATAATAATATAATTTAAATATGTTAAATGCTTAAAATTAATAATTTGCAACCACTTACACTGTGCCTTTGAACTTGCTAGCAAATTCGATTTTTTAGCTGTCCTTTACTTACTTGCTCCATGCACACTGTAGCCTTCTTATGGGGGTGTCTAGTTACTGTCTGTGCTGGCCCAGCTCCCCCAACCCTCACTTCCCTAGAAAGCTGGTCTTCTGTAAAATGGCGGCGGAGACAATTCACTAGCAGCGTCTCTGGCGTATAATCAGAAAGCGGACAATTTCACTGGAAATTTCCGGGGACAAGGTAAGACCGGGACAAGGGTCTAAAAACCGGGAATGTCTCGGGAAATTCGGGACTGTTGGCAACTATGAATTTATTATGTGGTTGAGAAGTGAATGGCAAAAATAGTGCCATTTGAGTGACAGCTGAATCTGCTGGGGCTGCTGACATCACATCCAAGATGGCAGCGCCAGCAGTCTCATGGCTTTCGGATGTCCACACAAGGGAGGCTTTTACAAGTAAATAACTGGCATAAAATTCATGAAATGCACATATAACCTTATGGGAAGTTTGTTGATGAAATGAATGTTCTAGTGACAGGGTCTCTTTAATGGTCAAGCTGCAAGCTTATTCCAGCACAAACCCGTCCTGCACAAGGGACCCCAGCCTAGAATGGCACACAGGTTGGTGATGGAGAACGCAGGTTGGTGGCTTTGG
This sequence comes from Rana muscosa, assembly GCA_029206835.1. Classification (NCBI taxonomy): domain Eukaryota; kingdom Metazoa; phylum Chordata; class Amphibia; order Anura; family Ranidae; genus Rana; species Rana muscosa. Next base: position 51,510,201 of record CM055124.1, on the reverse strand, counting down.
TAGAAAAGGATAAAAGTGGTTATTTACTGTACACTGATAGATGTTGTAGAGATAAAAAGCTTGAGATGAAAAGAACGGTGCTATAAGAAGGGCTTTGTACATGGCTTCTTCTCTGTCTCCCCAGCATGCAGAGGCGGCGAGCGCTCAGGTTGAGCGGCGGCTGGAGGACGAACAGATGAAAGTCATGGGCAGAATCTCCCAGCTGGAACAGGACATCCGAGAGCTGCAGCTGCAGAGACGTGAGCTGAAAATCGAGGTAACTCGAATAATGGAACCTTTGTGAACATCAATACATTTGTTATAATGGCTAAAAACATCTGATATACAGAAAAGGGTGAATTCCTTGTTCAGTACGTCAGTCCAGACCAGGGGTAGGTAACCCTGGAAAGGTGGAGATCTACCTGAACATAATGGAGGAGATCAAAGGTTACCAGGGTGCATCACCTTTTTTTTCTAAGGCGATAACCTAAAAAGGCCCTATTATAATGTGAGGAAGGTTTGAAGAGTGCAGAGGTCAGTAGTAAGTAGTGCAGAGGTCAGTAGTAAGTAGTGCTGGGGTCAGTAGTAATTAGTGCAGAGTGCAGGGGTCCGGATTAGGTAGCGCAGAGTGCAGGGGTCCGGATTAGGTAGCGCAGAGTGCAGGGGTCCGGATTAGGTAGCGCAGAGTGCAGGGGTCCGGATTAGGTAGCGCAGAGTGCAGGGGTCCGGATTAGGTAGCGCAGAGTGCAGGGGTCCGGATTAGGTAGCGCAGAGTGCAGGGGTCCGGATTAGGTAGCGCAGAGTGCAGGGGTCCGGATTAGGTAGCGCAGAGTGCAGGGGTCCGGATTAGGTAGCGCAGAGTGCAGGGGTCCGGATTAGGTAGCGCAGAGTGCAGGGGTCCGGATTAGGTAGCGCAGAGTGCAGGGGTCCGGATTAGGTAGCGCAGAGTGCAGGGGTCCGGATTAGGTAGCGCAGTATGTAACGTAGAGTTGCGGGGGGTCTGCAGTATGTAACGTAGAGTTGCGGGGGGTCTGCAGTATGTAACGTAGAGTTGCGGGGGGTCTGCAGTATGTAACGTAGAGTTGCGGGGGGTCTGCAGTATGTAACGTAGAGTTGCGGGGGGTCTGCAGTATGTAACGTAGAGTTGCGGGGGGTCTGCAGTATGTAACGTAGAGTTGCGGCAGTCAGCAGTATGTAACGTAGAGTTGCGGGGGGTCTGCAGTATGTAACGTAGAGTTGCGGCAGTCAGCAGTATGTAATGTAGAGTTGCGGCAGTCAGCAGTATGTAACGTAGAGTTGCGGCGGTCAGCAGTATGTAATGTAGAGTTGCGGGGGGTCCAGCAGTATGTACATTTCCCCCCTCCTTCTGAAAGACTCACTTACAGACCTTAAATGTAGAATTCTCTACTCTATCTCTGGCTTTTGGGTATCTTTTGAGCCTTATGCCCCATACACACGATCGTTTTTCATGCCATTTTTAAAACTGACGTTTTTCTCGTCATTTTTTTTCTTGTTTCCTCTCAAGCCTGTCTTGCGTACACACCATCATTTTAAAAAACGATCAAGCAAAGCGCAGTGACGTACACCACGTACGACGGCACTATAAAGGGGAAGTTCCATTCGGATGGCGCCACCCTTCATGTTAGTAAAGTTTGTTGAGCGACGATTCGCACTTTTCAGCCTCGTGCTTTTCAGTCCGTTACAGCGTGACGAATGTGCTATCTCCATTACGAACGCTAGTTTTACCAGAACGAGCGCTCCAGTCTCATACTTGATTCTGAGCATGCGCGGTTTTTTTCACGTCGTTAAAGCCTACACACTATCGTTTTTCACGTCGTTAAAAAAAACGACATGAAAAACGACGTGAAAAAAGAGAGCATGTTCGAAATTTTTAATGGCCGTTTTTCACGTCGTTAAAAATGCTCTGGAGCCTACACACGATCAGTTTTAATGGCCATTTTTAAAAATGGCATTTTTAATGGCATGAAAAACGATCGTGTGTATGGGGCATTAGGGGGTAAAAAATACAAAACCATTTTGTAAGAACACAATTTACTCAAGCAATCGGGCTGCCAGGGATTCTACACGGCTGTTCTGAGCAGTTTCCGTGCATCTGGAGTCTCTGTAATTCTAGACGTATACAATGTGCACCAATACAATCAAGAGAGAAGAAAAACTCGGAGGACTTTCATTGCATTGTGCTGTTTTGTCCTGGAACACCAGAACACAGGAAATATCTTTGCATTCCTCGTGCCCCTTTTTACCTCAGATTTTTTTTTTTTTTGATTTTCCTTCATGACCCATCCTGCACATGTCACAATGGATTCCCTATGCCAGCTGTCACACCTCCATGCCTTGACAAACCAGAATTTCCAGACCGCTCGCCCCAGGGGGGAGGAACCCGAAACTGAAGGAGTGAAGACATGGCACTGCAGTCTGGGAATATTAATCATAAAACTAAATAAACAGGACTGTCATTTGCATTCTATCACATCAAAAACATAACTTTACTATACCCCCCAGTTCATAATGTTTCTTCATATGTCCTCATCAGTGGTGGCTGGTGCTCAAAATTTTTGGGGCAGCGCAAACAAACTGAAAAACATCTATTGCAGCCACTGTGCCCATAAAACGCAGCCACTGTGCCCATAAAACGCAGCCACTGTGCCCATAAAACGCAGCCACTGTGCCCATAAAACGCAGCCACTGTGCCCATAAAACGCAGCCACTGTGCCCATAAAACGCTGCCAGTGTGCCCATCAATTGCTGCCAGTGTGCCCATCCATTGCTGCCAGTGTGCCCATCAATTTCTGCTACTGTGCCTCATCAAATGCTGCCAGTGTGCCCATCAATTGCTGCCAGTGTGCCCATCAATTGCCACTACTGTGCCCATCAATTGCTGACACTGTGCCCATCAATTGCCACTACTGTGCCCATCAATTGCCACTACTGTGCCCATCAATTGCTGACACTGTGCCCATCAATTGCTGACACTGTGCCCATCAATTGCTGCCAGTGTGCCCATCAATTTCTGCTACTGTGCCCCATCAATTGCTGCCAGTGTGCCCATCAATTGCTGCCAGTGTGCCTATCAATTGCCACTACTGTGCCCATCAATTGCCACTACTGTGCCCATCAGTTGCTGACACTGTGCCCATCAATTGCCACTACTGTGCCCATCAATTGCTGCCAGTGTGCCCATCAATTTCTGCTACTGTGCCCCATCAAATGCTGCCAGTGTGCCCATCAATTGCCACTACTGTGCCCCATCAAATGCTGCCAGTGTGTATCGCCCGGCACTTCCCTGTCTCGCAGCGGGTCAGCGGCGGTGTCCTGCTCGCTCCTCCAATGTCTTCTTCTGTCCTCTCTATCAGGCGTCCAATCACAGCGCCTGTCGTTTCAGCCAATCGGGTGACAGGTAACAGACCCGAGTACCTGATTGGCTTAGAGGCGGTTTAGTGTTAGCAAAGCAAATTCCTTTGCTTTGCTAACACAACGCTGAGTGAACAGCGAGCGTCCAGCATGACGCCTACTGTTCACCTTTTTGGGCGCCTATTAGAGCCTAATGCCGCGTACACACGACCGTTTTTCATGACGAGAAAACTGGCCGCAAAAAAATTAGAACCTGCTCTATTTTTTCTCGTCGTTTTTCCCGTCGTTCTTTTTCTTGTCGTTCTTTTTCTCATCGCAAAAACCGGTCGTGTGTATGCTTTTCCGAGGGGAAAAAAAACGCGCATGCAAAGAATCAAGTATGAGACGGGAGCGCTAAACTAGCGTTCGTAATGGAGATAGCACATTCGTCACGCTGTAACGGACTGAAAAGCACAAGGCTGAAAAGCGCGAATCGTCTCTCACCAAACTTTACTAACACGAGATCAGAAAAAGCAGCCCAAAGGGTGGCGCCATTTGAATGGAACTTCCCCTTTATAGTGCCGTCGTAAGTGTTGTCGTACGTGTTGTACGTCACCGCGCTTTGCTCAAGCGTTTTTTCCTGAACGTGTGTATGCAAGGCAGGCTTGAGAGGAATCACGACGAATCACGTCGAGAAAAACATTGTTTTTTTGCTTGACAGGAAAAACGGTCGTGTGTACGCGGCATTATGCTCTAATCAGGTGCTTCCAAAAAACACCCCCGCCGCTGTAATTCATGTGCCCGAAAAGGGTCCGGAAACCTGAATAGGGGGTGTCAGCAGCGACCATAGATAGATAGATTCATGCATTGCATGAATCTATCTATGGTGATAGAGCGGTGCCAGGAGAGAGGGGGCGGCGCCCATGCACCCCTTATGGACGCACCACCACTGGTCCTCATTGTAAAAAAGATCACTTCACCCAAAAGTCACACGTGGAGTCTGGTGGGATGACACTTGGCCCCTTATTTTTTTTCGGGCAAAGGACAGGTTCACTTTAAGATAAAACTATTATCTCTCTATTTCTCTATCTATATCTATCTATCTACCTATCTCTCTATCTATCTACCTATCTACCAGACACTTTATTAGGTACACCTTGTTAGTAGAGTTGAGCGGACACCTGGATGTTCGGGTTCGACGGGTTCGGCCGAACTTCGGAAAAAAGTTTGGGTTTGGGTCCGGACTTTAACCCGAACCCGAACCCCATTGAAGTCAATGGGGACCCGGACTTCTAAATACTAAAAAGGCTCTAAAAAAGTAATGGAAAGGGCTAGAGGGCTGCAAATGGCAGCAAAATGTTGTTAAGAGCATGGCAAGTGCTCTGCAAACAAACGTGGATAGGGAAATAACTTAAAATAACATAAAAAAATATGCTGGAGGCCCCCTTTTCAGCAGAAGAGGTACGGGAAGTCATTGAGAACCTCAGAAACTCAACGGCACGATGCCACACATATGGTGGGAATGCCCCAGAATACGCCCTTTCTGGAATAAATTATTCAATTTAATGGATAAACTAGTGGGAAAATAAAATACTTTGAAATAAAAATGTAGCGGGGTGCTAAATTTAAGGGAAGTGTTTGAGTGGTAAATAGGCTCAAACACCCTAATTCTGTAGGATTCATGGACCATTTTGTCCTCGGGGGACAGTATTGGTGTGCAGTTCCCTGCGGCCTACAGGTGGCGCTGCCATGGTAGGCTAGGGTTGAACCGCCGATACAGTGCTGTGCCTTTTGTGTCCCCTCTTGGCAGTAGTACAGCGGGGCGGGGAACCTGCTGTGCATGCCGGGAGAGCATATAAAAGGGGCAGACCTTTGGCCTGGGGGCTGATGTCCAGTGGGGTCCACGCCCAGGTGCCTTCGGCCTGGGTGCATGTGTTCCTGTTCCATCTCGGGTACCTTTAGCCCGGGGTGAGGTACTATCCTGGAGTTGCTGCTGCCCTGGGTATGGAGGCCTAGGTGCGGGAGTAAAGCCTGGAGTCCAGAGCCTTTGTCTGGAGTCCGCTAAGGGTCGAGGAGTCCTAGGGTGCCGCCTCGTGTAGGGGACCATGTTCCAGGGAAGGGAGGATCATTCTGATGGACCGATGCGGGAGTCACGGTGAAGGAAGGGCCTGTTGACTCCCTGGAGAGATGTCTTCCCCTTGATATGGGCTAGGTTCGTAGAAGGAGAAGCTCAAGGTCATCTTGACTGTATCAGAGGCCTTATTCACCCGGCCGTGGCAGGGGCCTTATACACCCTGGTCTGTGGCAGAGACCAAAGTTCTCCAGGTCCGTGGCAGGGGCCTTGTACACCCGGTCTGTGGCAGAGACCTACCTCAAGATCTGTGGCAGAGACCGTGCACCTAAAACTGTTTGAGAAACCTAAGCAGTGAAGTGAATGTGCTACGTTTGTGCCTGGACCTCCTCCACACCTTAAGCTGTCCTATTTCTTTGCTCTAACCTTTTCTATCCGAGTACAGTTTATTTTGCCATGAGAGAATAAGAGTTGTAATTTCAGCTGGTGTGGACATTGACTTTACTGGGAATTAAAGGACTTGCCTCTACCTACAGTAGAGGTGAGAATCATCCTCTGGAGGAGTTTTGACTCCGGCTGTGGACACGGCCCGTCAAGTACACCGCTCAACCTCTTTATATAGGAGGGTACGGGCTGGTAGTGCGGTGTGCCTTTCTCCCTCCTGCGAGGAGCCAACAACATAAAGGCAGGTAAGGGGGAAAGGATCTGTGCGCTACAAAAAAATAAAATAAAAATTATAATCTTGACCTAGGAGGACGAGGTCCATATGGAGTAGGAGGTTGAGGTGGCGGTGGATGTGGCTGTGTAGGTGGAAGCGGCGGTGGAGGAGGACGAGGTAGCCAACACTGGTTCAAAAATACAACAATGGCTGGGTAAGACTGGTGATGTGTCGAATTCTGTCCCCCGTCAAATAGTGTCCGCCCTGTACTGCGCTTGCTCAGTATGTAGGACAAGGGGAGCTCAGTATGTAGGACAAGGGGATTTAGAAAATCTCCCAAGACGAACGGTGCCTGCGTGGTGAGTTCAGGTGAAGGCCACACCATCCGTGGTTCAAGCCGAGCCAAGTGAGGCCGTGCCCGAAGCGTGGCGATCGAACCGAGCCCGTGAGGGGCCCTGTTACTATGTGCTACCGTATGTCCACTTGGATGGTGGGGCTTGAACCTGCACTCACTGCGCAGGCGCCGTTCATCTTCGGAGATTTTGTGAATCTCCTTGTCCCCTGTACTGCGCAAGCACTGCGCCTTCGCAGTATGGGCCGGACACAATCCGATGGCCGGACAGTTTTTGTCACAACACCGGTATACATGTCTATTCTGCACAAGGTACGGACAAGTCCTGTGGGATCCATGCCTGGTTCATTTTAATGAACGTGAGCTTGTCCACATTGGCTCTGGACAGGCGGCTGCGCTTGTCTGTGATAACGCCCCCTGCCGTGCTAAATACACGTTCAGATAATACACTGGCTGCAGGGCAGGCCAGCACCTCCAAGGCATAAAGGGCAAGCTCAGGCCATGTGCCCAATTTGGAGACCCAGAAGTTAAAGGGGGCAGACCCATCATCCAGTACGTGTAGGCCTGTGGACACATACTGCTCAACCATGTTGGTGAAATGCTGCCTCCTGCTAAGACGTTCCATCTCAGCTGGTGGTGCTGGTTGTTGTGGCGTGCTGACAAAGCTTTTCCACATTTCAGCCATGCTAACCCTGCCTTCTGAGGTCATCATCCGAGACGTACTGCGATGGTCCTCCCATGTACTCATCACGAAACATAAGTGGTTGGGCATCGGTGCACTCAATCTCTTCCACTTCTGGGGCAGGGCTAGGTGGATGGCCCTGGGAAACCCTGCTAACAGAGTCATTGAAAAGCAGAAGAGACTGCTGCATGATTTGGGGCTCAGACTGCTTGGCTGATTTGCAAGAGGGTGAGGCGAAAGACTGATGGACATGGGTTTCAGGTGCCAACTCTGTTCTTTCATCAGAAGAGTGGGTGGGAGACAATGTGAAGGAACCCGAGGCACTGTCAGCAACCCAATCTACTATCGCCTGTACTTGTCCTGGCCTAAACATTCGTACAGCCTCATTAGGCGCGACAAAATACCGCCGCAGGCTCGGTCGCCTACTCGCACATGAGGAAGGTGTTTCACTTGTGCGTGTATCTGGCACAGATCCACCACGTTCCTCTCCCTGCAACAGGAGCTCCACCAGCAGCACCACGACCGGGGCCACCACGTCCCTTTGGCCTTCTCCTCATATTTTCCAAATTTAGGATGTTGCCCTAAATGGGTGTTTTTGGAAGAGCAGAACACACCCACAGTACGTAACCGCTGAATCGCACAGCTACAGAACTGCAGAAAATGCTATTCAAAAAAAATTTTGTTTTTTTAGTATAGCACAGTAGGAGAAAACTATATAGAAATTGTTTATTTCACACACCTCCAAATATGTATAACACACTGCAAACTATTTTTTGTGCCCCTAAACGGCGTTTTTTGGAAGAGCAGAACACACCCACAGTCCGTAACCGCTGAATCGCACAGCTACAGAACTGCAGAAAATGCTATTCAAAAAAAATTTTGTTTTTTTAGTATAGCACAGTAGGAGAAAACTATATAGAAATTGTTTATTTCACACACCTCAAAATATGTATAACACACTGCAAACTTTTTTTTGTGGCCCTGAATGGCTCTATTTGCAAGCGTACATTAAAGTGCAAATTTTTTATTTTTTTTGCCCTATGGGTCTTTTGGAAAAGAGCACAATAAAGTGCCTTTTTTTTTTGCCCTAAATGGATCTTTTTCCAAGAGCAGAATACACCCACAGTATGGAAATGGTGCATCTCTCAACGTAATATATGCAGTGCTGGTGTACTGAGCTTGCAGATAAAAGTTAGATTTTCTCTGACACTGGGCTCATGGCAGTGTAAAAAGACTGCACTGCAACACAAACAGGTAAACCTATGCAGATCGCTGAGTTATATCTCTGAATCTGGACTCCTATATAATATTCTCTCACCCTGAAAGCACCAACAGGAACCTGGCCCTACACTACACTGTCTCTCTATCTTTTCCCTCAGATTCCAGAATCAGGACTACCTCATCTATTTTACAATCTCTCCCTAAAAGCAGCAGCAGCAGACTAGATCCTCTCCCTATCTATTCTGAAGCAGAGTGACGTGTGTGCTGTGTGCCTCTAGCTTATATAGAAGCTGGGTCACATGTTGCACTGACCAATCACAGCCATGCCATTAGTAGGCATGGCTATGATGGCCTCTAAGGGCACACCAGCTAATCAAAAGGTGATTGGCTGGCCCCTGAAGCATTTCTAAATGCGTAATTAGATTGCCGAACCCGGACTTTTGCGCAAAGTCCGGGTTCGGGAAAAAGCGAAAGTTCGGTACGGACCCGAACTTTACAGTTCGGGTTCGCTCAACACTACTTGTTAGTACTGGGTTGGACCCCCTTTTGCCTACAGAACTGCCCTCATTCTTCGTGGTATAGATTCATCAAGGTGTTGGAAACATTCCTTTTGGTCCCTAGTGATATGATAGCATCACGCAGTTGCTGCAGATTTGTGGGCTGCTCATCCATGACAAGAATCTCCCATTCCACCACATCCCAAAGGTCCTCTATTGGATGAGATCTGGTGACTGTGGAGGCCATTGGAGTACAGGGACCTCATTGTCCAGTGGTGAGATGATTGGAGCTTTGTGACATGGTGACATTATCCTGCTGGAAGGAGCCATCAGAAGATAGGGACACTGTAGTCATAAAGGGGTGGACATGGTCAGCAACAATACTCAGGTAGACGTGGCATTTAAATGATGCTCAATTGGTACGAAAGGACCCAAAGTGTGCCAAGAAAATATCCCCGACACCATTACACCACCACCAGCCTGAACCGGTAATACAAGGCAGGATGGATCCATGCTTTTATGTTGTTTACACCAAATTCTGACCCGAAAATCTGAATGTCGCATCTCAAATTGGGACTCATCAAACCAGGCGACGTTTTCCAATCTTCTATTGTCCAATTTTGGTGATCCTGTGCAAATTGTAGCCTCAGTTTCCTGTTCTTAGCTGACAGGAGTGGCACCCGGTGTGATCTTCTGCTGCTGTAGTCCATCTGCTTCAAGGTTCGATGTGTTGTGTGTTCAGAGATGGTATTCTGTATACCTTGGGTGTAACAAGTGGTTATTTGAGTTACTGTTGCCTTTCTATCATCTCAAACCAGTCTGCCCATTCTCCTCTGATCTCTGACATCAACAAGGCATTTTCCTACACACAACTGCCGCTCACTGGATATTTTCTCTTTTTTGGACCATTCTCTGTAAACCCGAGAGATGGTTGTATATAAAAAAACTCAATAGATCAGGAGTTTTGGAAATGCTTAGACCAGTTCGTCTGGCACCAACAACCATGCCACGTTCAAAGTCACTTAAATCTTCTTTCTTCCCCATTACGATGTGCGATTTGAACTTCAGCAAGTCGTCTTCACCATGCCTAAATGCATTGAGTTACTGCCATGTGATTGGCTGATTTAGTAATTTGTGTTAACATGCAACTGAACCGGTGTACCTAATAAAGTGGCCGGTGAGCGTATAGGACAAGGTCATATGAAATGACTGCATCGTTCTCACCCTGTGGGCAGCAGAGTGTTGAGGAAGCCGGGCATATCATTTTTCATGGGGTTCAGTCAATTTTCAAATATACTTTTTTCAGCCGGGGTGCTGCTTGCAGGGCTAATCATGGCTCAAATTTTTTATCTTTTATTTACTAACTCTGTTATGTAGAACAGAAGTTATAACAGCCAAAAAAGATGTCCAGAGTCTCTAAGTATTCGATGAGATGCATCGCTTTAAATTGGGACGGTCATAATATATTTAGTATAACACATCCTCCTTTTTTTTTTTTTTTTTTTTTCTTAAAAACATCACATCCATATTAGGATCTGTATTTTGTATGACATGATTGCAAATAACTTATACGTTGCTGGAAAAGAACATTTATAAACAAGTGATGCAAAGACCGATCCTAATATGGATGTGATTTTTTTATTCGCAAAAAACAGTTTTGACATTTTATTCTCAGAAAAAGAACAGAATTTTAATAAATAAAATGTACAGATGTCAGTATCTATGAGAGTCCCAATTCAAATAGATGTCTTTTTGGATTGAATTGTAAGAGATGTGAATACCACTGTAATAATAAAAATGGATAATCCGGAACCGAAAATTCAGAATGAACTTGGCCAAAACCGAAATTTATGTTTTTTTAAAAAAAAATTATATATGTAGCGGGGTGCTAAATTTAAGGGAAGTGTTTGAGAGGTAGTTTGCTCAAACACCCTAATTTGTTAGGGTTTTTACAACCATTTCTATCCACAGGGAGAGTATCGGTGTGTAGTTCCCTGTGGCCTACAGGTGGTGCTGCCATGGTAGGCCAGGGTTGAACCGCTGATACAGTGCTGTGCCTTGTGTGTCACCTCTCAGCAGCCATACGGTGGGTGTGGTCTACCTGCTGGGCATGCTGGGAGAGGGTATAAAAGGGACAGACACTGCCTGTTTGGGGTGGTCTTCCTTCGGTTGTCGGGAGTCCTACTCCTAGGGAGTGTTCCTGTCAGCCCTGGGCACCTTAGGCCCAGGGGCGGGTGTTCCTGTTCCATCCTGGGCACCTTTAGCCCAGGGTGAGGTACTATCTTGCTGTTCCTGTCTGCCCTGGGTATGTAAGCCCAGGGACCGCAGTGGAGGCCTGGGGCCCAGCACCTTCGGCTGGGGTCCACCGAGGATCGAGGACTCTCAGGGTACCGCCTTGCGAGGGGACCCGTATCTAGAATGAGGGGGCCGGGAAGGAACTCTCCGAAGACCCAGTGCAGTGTCATGGTGACGGTAGGGTCCCGGTAACTCTCCGGAGGGATGTCTTCTCCTAAAAAGGGGCCATAGCTAAAGAAGGGGATCAGTTTCACCAGGTCTGTGGCAGAGACCAACTTCACAGTCTGTGGCAGAGACCAACTTCACAGTCTGTGGCAGAGACCAACTTCATGGTCTGTGGCAGAGACTGTGCGCCTAGTTAAGCTTGCTTAAGAATCTGAGAAAATATCTGTAACATTTGTGCCTGGACCTCCTCCACACCTTGTTCTGTTCTGTTCCTAGCTCCAACCTTTTTCCTATCAGACTGTGTTTTTGGCTAAGAGAAAATAATCTCTGAGTTGGAGTTTCATCTGGTGTGGACATTCACTTTACTGAGAAGTCAAAGACTTGTCTCTACTTTAACATAGAGGTGAGAATCAGGCTCTGGGGGTTTTCATGTTCTGACTGTGGAAGACCCAACAACAACACCGCTCAACCTCCTCACACAGGAGGGTACGGGCTTGTGGTGTGGTGTGCCTCTCTCTTCCTGCGAGGAGCCAAAGTTAATGCAGGTAAAGAAAGGGGTCTGTGCGCTACATATATGTAACACCCTGTTCCTGAAGAATAGGGGCTATGTGTAAATTTAATGTTATCTGAGCTGTAAATAGCTCAGAGTAATTTTGTAAAGTGATTTGCTTCTGTTCCAGTTTGGCTGTGTTGTGTGCATTTCTCACTGTTGCCAGTAGGGGACAGACGCCATGATTATTTCTCTATGACCTCATGGCCCTCCTGGCCCAAGGTATGTGACAACTCTCTCTGCCTCGTGGCCCTTCTGGCCTGAGGCTGTGCTCACAGTTTCTCTCTGACCTCGGGCCCTGCTGGCTCGAGGCTGTACTACTGCAAGTAGGCCCTACTTAACAGAGGGTTGTCCTGTGCTGTCTTGCCTGCGGGAAGAAGCCACTCAAATGGAGAAGATTCCAGGGGAGGACCTTGCTGGAGAGAACCGGGCTGAAGGCTGGATTCTCAGGAAGGGCCTGGTGACTTGTTTGGAGGATGCATCGAAGTTAACCTACCTCACGGTACTGCTGGATGGCTTAAAGGTTCCGGTACTGTGCAGCTGACCTACAAGTAATTGACTGCTGGCTAAACAATCCTGTGGCAGAGGATTATCCAGGAGTCCCACGTATCGCTAAATTCTGTGGCAGAGACTTGTCCGTGCTTCATACCGGCTGCTAGGTCGGTGTGAGAGGCCTATCCGGTTGTCGCAAGATCCAGGAACAGAAAACTGTTGGTCCTCTGGATCCTAGAACCTCATTAGTGATCTGCATTAAGGTATCTGAACTTCCCCTAACCCTCTACCCCTCTACTATTGAAGTTGTTTAATAAAGAAACTGGAAAAAGACTGAAGTGACTGGCAATACCATCTATTCAAACTACCTAACATAGACTCTTAAGCCCTGTACACACTGTGACAGCAGGAAGGTAAAGTCACCTGGTTGCATCCAGGGGGGTAGATATGTTTCTCCCAGATTCAGGCTTTATGCTGACTTATACAACTAGGGTGGAGAGTTGTATAAGCCCAGCTGAGGCTAGTAGGCTCATGGATGACTCTTACCTCTAGGGAGAGTGTGGGGCGTCGTGCAGACAGAGTTGATGAGGCCAGCTGAAGCTTGTCAGCTCATTTAGGCCTCTATAAAAAACTCCCAGCTTCATTAGATGTTAGCTCATGCCTGGAACCAGACCTGTGTGGACTGTCTAGGGAGAGTGAACCCCTGTGCGGTGAGGCAAAGCCTGTGTGGCTATTTGTTTGGACTTTTACTAAACCAGGGACTTAGGGACTAGGACAGCACCAGGCTGATCCCAGTTGTTAGTTTAGGAAACCTGCATGTTTAGTCAGAGGTCAAACTGACCAGGATTTATTTTGTTTGTTTCTTTTTGGCTTTGCTGTGTTTTTGTCACTGTACATAGAGAAATAAACCGCACCTTTTGATTTTGAAAACCACAACCTCCGTCTGCTGGCCCTGTTTTTGTGTGGGGAGCCCAACCAGGGGGTCACACACACCCGCTACCGAGTTAACCCCCTCGCAGTTGGTGGAGAACCAGTGGCAGTTTTTTTTAAGCCAGCATGGAGGAGATACTGAAACAGCTGGCTCTAGCAAATGCCAATCAACAGCAGACAAATGCAGGTTTGCAAAGGAGCCTTGCAGCCCAGCAGCAAGCTCATCAACAAGCCCAGCAGCAATCTGAGGCCCGCTTCATAGACCTGTTACAGAAGCAAGAGCAGAGACTACAACAAATGGAAGCAGTAATGCAGCAACGTCCGCAGACCAGTGAGGAAAGCCGTCCCACTAATACCGCGTCCTTTGGGGTGAGTCGTTTATTGACAAAAATGACTGGAGAGGATGATCCAGAGGTATTTTTGACCACATTTGAAAGGACTGCTGAAAGAGAAAAGTGGCCTGAGGAGCAGTGGGCTGGACTGGTGGCTCCTCTGTTAACTGGTGAATCGCAGAAGGCTTACTATGACCTAGAGCCTGACCAAGCAAAAGACTATGTGATGCTAAAAGCTGAAATATTGGCAAGGCTGGGTGTCACCCTGGCTGTCCGGGCTCAGCGTGTGCATAACTGGACTTTCCAGCTTGGAAAACCCCCCAGGTCTCAAATGTATGATCTCATTCACCTGAGCAGGAAGTGGCTACAGCCAGAGACTTTGTCCGCACCGGAGATTGTGGAACGTGTTGTGATGGATCGTTTCTTGAGAGCTCTTCCTACCGCCATTCAAAAGTGGGTAAGCCATGGAGACCCAGAAACGGCCGGTAAACTTGTGGATCGTGTAGAGAGATACTTGGCTACAGAGAACCTGACAGCCTCTTCCAGAGACTCTCGGACTTTCCACCCTAAGACCAGACCATCCCCAGGGGCGGATAAGAGGATTCCAAGGGGTGAGGGTGGAGAGAGTGAGAGGGTGGGAGCTCTACCCCAAGTTTGGCGAGAACAGCCTGGGAAATCAGCGGCTCAAGAGGCCGCAAGAAGGATCGTTTGCTACCGCTGCCGGCAAGCGGGACATATTGCAGCAAATTGCCCGGTTGTGGAGGAACCCATGCAATGTGACTTTCTGATGGACAGACGTCAGTCGCTGTGTGCGACAGTCGCATGCACTGCCATTCGGGGAACTGAGAAACATTTATGCAAAATGTGTATTAATGGTAGAAATGTTGTGGTATTGCTGGATTCAGGTAGCCTTGTGACCCTGATAAAGGCTGAATTAGTTAAAACAGAGGTCTCTGGGAATAGCAAGGTAGCTGTTATTTGTGTGCATGGGGACACCCGAGAGTATCCAGTGACTACAGTGTGTTTCGAGACCCCCAAAGGTACCCTCTCTCATCCAGTGGGGTTAGTATCTCAATTACCGCATGATGCCATTGTGGGAAGGGATTTTCCGAAGTTCTGGGAACTGTGGGATGATCCTGAGCCCCCCACTGGTGCCCCTATGTACCAGGAATGTGATAGCCAGAACTCCTCTGAGAGTGGGGAGGACTCTCCAGAATTTCCCTTGTCAGTATTGGCAGGGGAGACTCAAGAAACTGGAGAGGAGCCCACCTCCTCAGACGAAAACCTACCGTCTGTGGAGTTTTCTGATCTGGAGGTTCACAGGGAAAATTTTGCCACAGAACAGTTAAAAGACCCCGCCCTAATAAAGGCACGGGAAAACGTAGTGGAAATAGATGGCGAGTTAGTGAACCCAGATATTACCTGCACTTACCCATACTTCAGCGTAGAGAAGGACCTACTGTATCGGGTGGCAAAAAGGGCAGAAGAAACCGTTGAGCAGCTGGTGGTGCCCAAACCTTACAGGAAGTTGGTGTTGGAGTTGGCCCATGGGCACATTCTTGGAGGTCATCTGGGGACAGAGAAAACCCGAGAGAGGGTATTACAGAGATTCTATTGGCCTGGGGTGATGAAGGACATAGAAAATTATTGTTCCTCCTGCCCTGTGTGTCAGAGGTCGGCCCCGATGCCACATTTCCGTAGCCCGCTGGTCCCTCTACCCATCATTGAGGTCCCGTTTGAGAGAATCGCAATGGATTTGGTAGGTCCTATAATCAAGTCCGCTAGGGGGCACCAGTACATATTGGTTATAATGGACTATGCCACCCGTTATCCAGAAGCGATCCCTCTCAGAAATACCTCGGCCAAAACCATAGCCAAAGAGCTATCTCTTGTTTTTAGCCGGGTGGGTATTTGTAAAGAACTGCTTACGGACCAAGGTACACCCTTTATGTCCCGGGTTATGAAAGAGCTGTGTAAATTGTTCAAAGTGACGCAATTGCGTACATCTGTGTATCACCCCCAAACCGATGGGCTGGTTGAAAGATTCAACAAAACCCTAAAACAAATGTTGAAGAAAGTGGTGGATAGAGATGGAAAGGATTGGGACTGTCTACTTCCTTATTTGATGTTTGCTATTAGGGAGGTGCCCCAATCCTCTACGGGATTCTCCCCCTTTGAGTTACTGTATGGGAGACACCCAAGAGGGCTGTTGGATATTGCCAAGGAAACTTGGGAAAGTGAGAGTTCTCCCCACAGGAGTGTGATTGAGCATGTCGCCCTGATGCAAGATCGAATTGCACAGGTAATGCCCATCGTGAAGGAACATTTGGCCCAAGCGCAGTTGGCACAGCAGAGAGTGTACAACCGTGGAGCAAAGACCCGTACCTTTTCCCCGGGGGATAGGATATTGGTACTTGTCCCTACGGTTGAAAGTAAATTCCTTGCCAAATGGCAAGGCCCCTACGAGATAATGGAAAAAGTGAGCGAAGTGAATTACAAGGTCAGACAACCAGGAAGGCGAAAGCCCGAACAGATATATCACGTTAATCTGTTGAAAGCCTGGAGGGATAGAGAGTCCCTAGTCGCAGAAACTTGGTCACCAGCTCAAACTGGTTGCGTGATTCCGGAGGTTGGAATAGCAGCCACCTTGTCACAACCCCAACAACAGGAGGTTAAGGAGTTTGTGCTTCGCAACAAGGAGGTGTTCTCTGAGCTGCCGGGACAAACATCTGGGGTAGAGCATGATATTATTACCCCGCCCGGTGAAAGGGTGAAGTTAAAACCCTATCGGATCCCAGAGGCCCGACGGGAGGCAATACGGGAGGAAGTACAGAAAATGCTGAACTTAGGGGTGATAGAGGAGTCCCAAAGTGATTGGTCTAGTCCCATTGTGTTGGTGCCTAAACCGGATGGGAGCTGGCGATTTTGTAACGATTTTCGTCAGTTGAACAAAGTTACAAAATTTGACACCTACCCCATGCCACGTATAGATGAGTTGATCGACCGGCTGGGAACAGCCCGATACATGACGACTCTTGACCTCACAAAAGGGTATTGGCAAATTCCCCTGGCCAAGTCGGCCAAAGAGAAAACCGCATTTGTAACCCCAGACGGGGCGTTCCAATATAAGAGAATGCCGTTCGGGTTACAGAATGCGCCGGCCACATTCCAGCGGAAAATGGACCAGATACTGAGGCCCCATCGGAAGTATGCTGCGGCTTACCTGGATGACGTAATTGTCCATAGCACAGATTGGGCCTCACATCTGCCAAAAGTGCAAGCAGTCCTAGACTCTATCCGGGAAGCGGGGTTTACGGCTAACCCCAAGAAGTGTACCATTGGGCAGGAGGAGGCCAAATATCTTGGGTACACCATTGGCAGGGGAGTGATAAAACCCCAACTCAACAAAGTCGAGGCCATCCAGAGTTGGCCACGTCCCAACAGCAAGAAGCAGGTACGGGCCTTTCTGGGAATCGCGGGTTATTATCGGCGCTTCATTCCCCACTTTGCTTCTAAGGCTGTGCCCCTAACCAACCTGACGAAAGGGAAAGGGTCGGTCATGATTAAATGGACCCCCGAGGCTGAGGCAGCATTCCAATTCTTGAAACAAGCCTTATGTAGCCAGCCAGTGTTGTACTCACCCGACTTCTCTAAAGACTTTGTCGTACAAAGTGATGCGTCAGATGTGGGGTTAGGAGCAGTATTGTCCCAGGTCTGGAACGGGGAAGAGCACCCAGTCATTTACCTCAGCAGGAAGTTGAAGTCCCATGAGGTAAATTACGCCACGGTTGAAAAGGAGTGTTTAGCGGTGAAGTGGGCTCTAGATTCCCTTCGGTACTATCTGCTAGGTAGGCACTTTGACATGGTTACGGATCACGCTCCGTTAAAGTGGATGGCTCAAAACAAGGAGACAAATAGAAGAGTGAATAGGTGGTTCCTGGCCCTACAGGAATTCAACTTCACAGTAAAGCATCGCCCTGGCGTTCAAATGGGGAATGTGGATGCTTTGTCTCGAGTACATGAATGCCTGATTGCTGGTGTTCCAACCCCAAGGTTAAAACAAGAGGGGGGGGTATGTGACAGCAGGAAGGTAAAGTCACCTGGTTGCATCCAGGGGGGTAGATATGTTTCTCCCAGATTCAGGCTTTATGCTGACTTATACAACTAGGGTGGAGAGTTGTATAAGCCCAGCTGAGGCTAGTAGGCTCATGGATGACTCTTACCTCTAGGGAGAGTGTGGGGCGTCGTGCAGACAGAGTTGATGAGGCCAGCTGAAGCTTGTCAGCTCATTTAGGCCTCTATAAAAAACTCCCAGCTTCATTAGATGTTAGCTCATGCCTGGAACCAGACCTGTGTGGACTGTCTAGGGAGAGTGAACCCCTGTGCGGTGAGGCAAAGCCTGTGTGGCTATTTGTTTGGACTTTTACTAAACCAGGGACTTAGGGACTAGGACAGCACCAGGCTGATCCCAGTTGTTAGTTTAGGAAACCTGCATGTTTAGTCAGAGGTCAAACTGACCAGGATTTATTTTGTTTGTTTCTTTTTGGCTTTGCTGTGTTTTTGTCACTGTACATAGAGAAATAAACCGCACCTTTTGATTTTGAAAACCACAACCTCCGTCTGCTGGCCCTGTTTTTGTGTGGGGAGCCCAACCAGGGGGTCACACACACCCGCTACCGAGTTAACCCCCTCACAACACGATCGGATAACCTATGGATTTTCGTCCGATGGATTTGTCCCATCGGAAATCCGATGAAACTGTTTTTCATCAGTCTTGCCCACACACCATCAGTCAAAAAACCGACCGTTCCAAACGCGGCGACGTAAAAAACACTCAGATGAGCCGAGAAAAATTAAGTTTAATGCTTCTGAGCATGCGTCGACTTGATTCTGAGCATGCGTGGGTTTTTTATCTGATGGACTTGCCCATAGACGATCAGAGTTTTCGATCGGTTTTTTATCCATCGGAAAAATGTAAAACATGTTCTATTTTTTAAAACCGATGGAAAAAAGACCGATGGGTTCCATACACGATCGGTTGGTCTGATGAAAACCATCCATTGGACGGTTTTCATCAGTCAAACCGATCGTGTGTACAGGGCTTGAGTTCTGGGACGGTGAAAGGTGGGTTAACGGCAGGACCCAAAATTGAATCCAGCAGCCCTCTAGGGGGTATCGCTACATATATAATTTTATTATATTCAACGTTTTAATTAATATCATGAATTTAAATAAATATGAATTTATTTTCGGCCATTATCGGCACCTTTTTGGCCGATAGGCTGCTTTCACACTGAGCAGTTTTTGGAGCTCTTTTGTGTTAAAAAAATTAAATATAAAAAAAAGGGCAAGAAAAGCTCAAGAAAAATGTATCCCTTTTAAATTCTACGTATGTCTTCACACTGGTTCGTTGCAGTTTTAAAAATCCTGCTTCCAGCACTTTTGGTGCATATTTGGTCAGGTAAAAAAAACGCACCAAAAACACACCTCCCCATTGAAATACATTAACAACGCAGCAAAATCACGCGTTTTCGCCAACCATGATCGGCACCTTTTTTTCTATTGGCAAGACCCAGATAACCCTATTTTCGCCCGATAATATTTAAAGTGCACCCCTATTTCATATTCTGGATTTCATGAGTCTACCGGAAAATATTTTCACTGTACTATGGGATAGCACCCACCAAATCCATAACTGGGAGACTAATCTGGAGGTAAATATAAGATATATTCTAAAGTTCAAATAAAGACAATTTTTTTTTCGTTTTGGATTTTTTATTTTTTTGTCAACTGTGTCCCATTGGGGAGATTTCCTGTCACTTTCTGTCCCATAGCCACGACAGGAAGAGAGAAGAAAACCCCTAATGAGGGAATTCCTGGTTGTCATCAGCACTAGCGTCTCTATTTGAAAATTCTGCTTCTATTCCTGTTCTGGTAACAACCAAAAATTTTGATTTTTTGTTTAGTTTCACTTTCTGTGATAACAGTAAACAGGACAGTTAAAGAGGGTAATTCCCTCCCCAACTGGGACACTGTAAGGCCCCTTTCACACTGGGGCAGGGAGGTGCGCTGACAGTATAGCGGCGCTATTTTTACAGTGGTTTTTACCGCAATATCAGCCGATAGCGGGTGTGATTTTAACCCCCGCTAGCGGCCGAAAAAGGGTTAATACCTCCCGCAATGCGCCTCTGCAGAGGCGCATTGCCCGCGGTATTACTGCGGTTTCCCATTGCTTTCAATGGCAGCAGCGGTAAAGGAGCGGTAAACACATCGCTCCTTCACCGCTGCAAAGATGCGGCTAGCAGGACTTTTGGAGCGGTCCTGCTAGCGCACCGCTTCAGTGTGAAAGCCTTCGGGCTTTCACATTGAAGACTGCAGGGCACGATTTTTCAGGCGGTATAGCAGCGCTATTTTTAGCGCTAAACCGCCTGAAAAACGTGTTAGTGTGAAAGGGGCCTTATAAAAACCTGAGAGGTTTTTATTCCCTCTTTACTCTATAGAAAAATAAAAAGTTTTTCCCTTTTAATTATACTTTAGGAACCTTCCACAGAGTCAGCAAAAAAAGTGAGATTTCAGAGTAACAAAAAAGATGAGTAATGGGACTTTTGTGATTTTAAACATGTCTCTATGTACACTATATTACCAAAAGTATTGGGACACCTCCCTTTACACGCACATGAACTTTACAGGCATCCCAGTCTTAGTCCATAGGGTTCAATATTGAGTTGGCCGGCCCACACTTTGTAGCTATAACAGCTTCAACTCTTCTGGGAAGGCTGTCCACAAGGTTTAGGAGTGTGTCTATGGGAATGTCTTCCAGAAGTGCATTTGTGAGTTCAGGCACTGACGTTAGGCAAGAAGGCCTGGCTCGCAATCTCTGCTCTAATTCATCCCAAAGGTGTTCTAGCGGGTTGAGGTCAGGACTCTGTGCAGGCCAGTCAAGTTCCCCCACCCCAAACTCGCTTATTCATGTCCTTATGGACTTTGCTTTGTGCACTGGTCCAAATCATTTGGTGGAGGGGGGATTATGGTGTGGGGTTGTTTTTCAGGAATTGGGCTTGGCCCCTTAGTTCCAGTGAAGGGAGCTCTTAAGGCGTCAGCATACCAAGTAATTTTGGACAATTTCATGCTCCCAACTTTGTGGGAACAATTTGGGGACGGTCCCTTCCAGTTCCAACATGACTGCGCACCAGTGCACAAAGCAAGGTCCATAAAGACATAGACGAGCAAGTTTGGGGTGGAGGAACTTGATTGGTCCTGACCTCATCCCGATAGAACACCTTTGGGATAAATTAGAGTGGAGACTGCGAGCCAGGCCTTCTTGTCCACATCAGTGCCTGACCTCACAAATATGCTTCTGGAAGAATAGTGAAACATTCCCATAGACACACTCCTAAACCTTGTGGACAGCCTTCCCAGAAGAGTTGAAGCTGTTATAGCTGCAAAGGGTGGGCTAACTTAATATTGAACTCTACAGACTAAAACTGGGATGCCATTACATTTCATGTACGTATAAAGGCAGGCGTCCCAATACTTTTGGTAATATAGTGTACATAGAGACATGTTTAAAATCACAAAATTGATTTAATTATTAAAGTATAACAAATGTGTAAGAAGCACTGATAGATAAAAACATATTGGATAAATCTTATTACAAATACACAGTCAGCAACCCCATACACCTTCCCATAACTAGCATGAGCATAATACATAGACCAAAAACACAAATAAGAACTTAATATGTAGGGAAAGCGTAATAACCCCACACGTTTCACAAGTTGAGCTTCTTCAGGGTTTTGCAGGGTATAGAATAGTGTATGTCATCCAAAGAAAGAATACTATTGTGCCAGTGGGTAAAGACCCGTAGGGGACTATGGGGAGATAGGATCCACGTGTGCCCAAAAAGGGAACCTCTGGCAGTCGCAGCTAGGCCGTGTAGGAGTGCCGAGCGGCAAACAAGAAGGAGATAGGTCATCATGCCCAAGGTAGTTGCATAAAGCCATATGGTCCTTGGACAAAAGTGAATTATAGTAAGGCTGCTGAGGATGGCTTGCCACCACAAATAAGTCCAGAACAATCACTTGAAAAGAATCAAAACTGTACAGGTTATCTTTAATTGCACATCAATCCGACCACTACCTAGAGGCACCATCCACTGGTCCCAAGCAAGAAATCAAATCCATATGTAATCAATGGCCAAAAGGAAAGGATTATACCCATCTGTGACATGAAAAAAGTAAGATCTACTCGCATGCCCCAATGATGGATTTGGTTGGTTTTATATCACTGATGCGGCAGCGCAGTGGCTTAATGGTTGGTGTTTGCAGCACCGGTGTGCTCGGTTCAAATCCTGGCCGGGACACTATCTTCAATGATTCCATAGGTTTCCTCCAGGTACTTTGGTTTCCTGCAATCCAAAGATATGCTGGTGGGTTAATTGGCTTCTGTCTAAATTGGCCTTAGTATGTGTGTGCAAATTGGAATTGCACATGTGTTATCACACGCTGCATGTCAGCCCCAATTACATGTAATTGATAAAGGTTGGAGAAAGAACTGATGACCTACCTAAAAAAAAAAAAAAAAAAAAAAACCTACAAGAAAATGTAATGGACAGGGCGGAACAGATATATACATATACAGTACATGTATGTCGTCGATATACCTGTTCTGTTGAAGGTGGATGTGGTCCCGACCTAGGAAAAAGCTGGGGAAGAGCAACGCTTTTTTTTTTTTTCCATTCATGGCCTCAGGCTTCTTTCTTTCAACATCTGATGTCTGTTTATTTTCCTGGTATAACCTCCTCTTTGCATACTGTTTATAAAAAGAACAGTCCTTTTGTTTAAGGCTGTTTTAGTACTCAGGGAGACTGTCAGAATAGTGTAGACCAAATGAAAATGTAAACAGTCAGTTTTACATGGAAGACCTCCCTGGTTCAAAGACTCTGGATGTAGATGTTGGACAGCGGATGGACATACAGACGCAATGGGGGAGATTTACTAAAACTGGAGCACTGGTACAGCTGTGCATGGTAGCCAATCGGCTTCTAACTTCAGCTTGTTCAATTAACAGTAAAACCTTTGACAGTAAAACCTGCAAGCTGGTTTCTATGCAGAGCTGCACCAGATTTTGCACTCTGCAGTTTTTGTAAATCGCCCCTCCCCCATGTGACCATCGGATGATTATTTATTTTTTTAATCGCGTTTAATGTACGTAAACCCTAACGATGAACTTCATTTATTTGCTCTCTTTTGGGCAGTAAATATACAGTCCCCCTCCGTGTCCTCTGTGCTCTTTCGGTCCACCTCCATGTCCTCCATGCTTCTCCGATCCACCTCCCTGTCCTCTGTGCTTCTCCGATCCCCCTTCGTGTCCTCCGTGCCCCCCCCCCCACGGCTTTCAGCTGCTTTATTAAAATTTATACAGGGAGATCAGTGTATGTAAATCCCCCCCGCCACCGCACCTATCACGACTGGCTGTCCTCTGTGCTCCACCAGTCCTCCTCCAGTCCCTTTCCGTGTCCTCTGTGCTCCTTCCGTCCCCCTCCTTGTCCTTTGTGCTCCTTCCGTCCCCCTCCTTGTCCTTTGTGCTCCTCCGGTCCCCCTCTTTGTCCTTTGTTTTCCTCCGGTCCCCCTCCTTGTCCTCTGTGCTCCTCCGGTCCCCCTCCTTGTCCTTTGTGCTCCTCCGGTCCCCCTCCTTGTCCTTTGTGCTCCTCCCGTCCCCCTCCTTGTCCTCTGTGCTCCTCCGGTCCCCCTCCTTGTTCTCTGTGCTCCTCCGGTCCCCCTCCTTGTCCTCTGTGCTCCTCCGGTCCCCCTCCTTGTCCTTTGTTTTCCTCCGGTCCCCCTCCTTGTCCTCTGTGCTCCTCCAGTCCCCCTCCTTGTTCTCTGTGCTCCTCCGGTCCCCCTCCTTGTCCTTTGTGCTCCTCCGGTCCCCCTCCTTGTCCTTTGTTTTCCTCCGGTCCCCCTCCTTGTCCTCTGTGCTCCTCTGGTCCCCCTCCTTGTCCTCTGTGCTCCTCCGGTCCCCCTCCTTGTCCTCTGTGCTCCTCCGGTCCCCCTCCTTGTCCTCTGTGCTCCTCCGGTCCCCCTCCTTGTCCTCTGTGCTCCTCCGGTCCCCCTCCTTGTCCTCTGTGCTCCTCCGGTCCCCCTCCTTGTCCTCTGTGCTCCTCCGGTCCCCCTCCTTGTCCTCTGTGCTCCTCCGGTCCCCCTCCTTATCCTCTGTGCTCCTCCGGTCCCCCTCCTTGTCCTCCGTGCTCTTCTGGTCCCCCTCCTTGTCCTCCGTGCTCTTCTTGTCCCCTTCCGTGCTCCTCCGGTCCCCCCTGTCCCGGATCTGTCAGGATGGCGAGCGGAGGAAAGAGCCGGTATATATGTCATTTACCGTCTCCTTCCTTTTCCGAATGAACAGAGTCAGGGATTAATGACTGTCCATTCATAACTGAGCAGAGTAAACTATATTTACGATGTCTCAGTTCATGAATGACCAGGAGCCGCTGTCCCTGAATATTCGTCTTCAGTGCAGCTGAGGCTGCAGAGAAAAGGACTGGGTAACCTGTGTCCTCGGTCCCTTTCCGAAAAAATATATAAATTGTAAAATTGACACACTGTCACGTGACATTAAAAAAAGTATCGTAATCGGTATCGGCGAGTGCTTAAAAAAAAGTATAGGTACTTGTACTCGGTCTTAAAAAAGTGGTATCGGTGTAACCCTACTATATAACAATCATGACAGTGTTGCACCGCGTTTGAGGTGCCATTAAAAATAATGGAACCCAAATGCGGGTCACACATTTTGCAGCGATTTGGAATCGCGGCACTTCTGCTTGCGATTCCAAATGGCTTAATGTGAACGGTCCCTTAAACCTGGCTTGCTACTTTTATTTTTACAATATATTCCAGTGCCTATATCTTTAAGACCTACAATTCCATCACTGGTTACGGTTGACTTCCGGCTTATAAACTGTTTACCTCTTCTGCTGGGAAACTCTCCCATGCGTCTGCCTCCTCCCAGTTGTGTACAGTGGTTGGATGTTTATACTGTGTGTCTGCACAGGTGTATGCCGCTGTGTGGGTGTTGTATGTCGCTGAACAATACGCCAGCTTAGCACAGCTATATACTGGCTCCTTTGTGTAATGCCTTCTTCAGAAGCAAACTGCCGGGAGCCCGATTTTGCTTATTATCCGGGATCCGTCCATGAAGACGCAACCAGTGTCGGAGACAAAGGATCAGCACTGGGGAGGTCTGTGACTGGATTATTACCTGAACCAATAGCAACGGGTTTAGCTTTTACCAGCTGATGTAGCTATTGTAGTTTGGGGGCGGCTGGGAAAGTGAGGCATTTGGTAATTGCTTTAGACGTTTACACGATACTTGTATATTTGCCTACATCTGATATATAAAGAAAAAAAATATATATATTTGTTACTGTAACCAATCAGAGTCTTTCTTTTATTTTAAAACTTACTTAAGAAATGTAACCTTTTTTATCTAACTGGTTGCTATGGGTGACATAAATTTTTTTCCTTTAGCCAATCAGACTACGCTTGATTAGTGGTCGTCACTTTGGCATCAAGGATCTAACATTGAAGCACCAAACCAAAGAGTAATAATTCAGATACAAACTTGTTCCAATATAGGATCAAGTCTTATGTAATAAAGTTGTATCTGGACTTTTAGGGTGTATTTATAAACAATTCACTGTGCAAATGTCCTTAAGCATTCCTACAACTGTTGCAAATAATCGCGTAATGTTTCTAATATGTTTATTACCTATGATCGTCAGCTCCATCTAGTGTTCATAATATAGCATTTTCCTGAAATACCTCCATCAGGAAAGCACTGCAATAGGGCCACTAGATGGAGCTGACGATCATAGGAAATAAACATATATTGGATGCAATTATTGGTGGCGGCTTTGCAAATATATATATATATTTTTTAAATAGACCCCTTAATTTGTGGTTTGGTGATTCAGTCTTAAATACTTTAAGTTACATAAGTAACTAAGGAAGTTATGGAAATAATATGGCATGTAGAAGCTGTCGGATCAAAACCCAGAAATTTTGATTGCACAGCTTTGCAGCACTATTGGATAGCAACACCAATAAGACAATCTTAGTTTCCCAGTGCTAGATATCCATTGCTTAGGAAAAGAGAGCTTAGATCAGGGTTTCTCAACCAGGGTTCCATGGAAATCTAGGGTTCCTCCAGAGGTTGCTAGGGGTTCCTTGAGCAATGAGCAATTTCTGCCTCTCAGATAAGTTTACCCTGACACCATTGATCTTTTTAGTTATCTGTAAGGGGGTAATTCTTCCCAATGACCACAAGTGTAAGGAGCATTCTTCCCACCGACCACCACACTAATGTATCATGAGTTGTAGATATAGTATTTTTTACCAGGGGTTCTCTGAGACTGGAAAGTTATATCAAGGGTTCCTCTGTATTAAAAAGGTTGAAAAAGGTTGGCCTAGACCAGGGGTCTCCAAACTGCGGCCCACGGGCTAGATGGGGTCCCTTGTTTGCCTTTATCAGGCCATTGGGGCACTATTCCTTCCACTGATATGAGACACTATTCCTGCCACTGACACCAGAGTTGGGGAACTAATTCTCCAACTGACTCCAATTATGGGGCACTATTCCTCTCACTGACACCAATGATGTAATTATTTTACTCCCACTGACCATCAAGCCTATGACATTGTTTACTCCCACTGATACTGGGTGGGGCATTTCCTACTCCCAATGGACACAGTCTGGCCCCCCAAAGTTTGAAGGGCATTAAACTGGCTCTTTGTTGCAAAAGTTTGGAGACCCCTGGCCTAGACGATTGACAAGTAGAGAGTATTGGTTATAAAAAGTAAAAATTCGCGCTAGGTGCAAAGTGATTTAAAATAAATAAATAAATAAATGAATATGTCCCTTAAAGAAACCTGCTGCTAAACACCAAAAAAAAAAACCTTTGATATAAGGTACAAACAAATGAGTATACAAAAATAGTGTAGCGCTGGAAAGAATTGTATATATCTATACAGTTAAAATTAAATACGTGAAAAAAGTATCAAAAACACGAATAAAACAATGCAAATAAACCAATCAAGTTCATAAGTGCCCGTGAAGAAAGAAGATTATCAAATAAATGTGTAGAGGATTTCCTCTATATTGATGATAAGAGTTCCACAGAGAAGATATCCGATGAAGCTGGTAAGTGCTATTCCAACAATAAGTGAAGATCCCGCCACCAAAGTGAGAAATGAAGGCTTACCAGACAGCCTGCGACCGCCCTTCTCAGGGGGGTCAAAACAAGCTTAGTAGAGCGATGTTCACTCCATGGAAGGCAGAGAAATTCCAGTGAAGACACTTCATCCACAATAGGCGAGTCTCCAGAGACGTGTCTGCACAGCTGATCCAAATCGGAGATGAAAAACACTCTTGATTGATCAGAGTGAATAATCCTCAGCAGTTAAAACGATGTCCAAAGAGAAGAAAGAAAAACTTTCCATAGTGTAGCATTCATCAGGGAAGTTTTATTAGAAATGAACAGGAGAGAAAACAGCTCTCACATAGGTATAAAAATCAGGTGCCCCTGATGATGTCATAATTGACGAAACGGCGTAGGGTGACACGCACATGCATTGCGCACGCGCGAATCAGCCTTTGACAGAAACTCAGAGCTTTTTTATTTCCTTGCAAGGATTTTCTCGTTTTATCATTATTTTTATACCTATGTGAGAGCTGTTTTCTCTCCTGTTCATTTCTAATAAAACTTCCCTGATGAATGCTACACTATGGAAAGTTTTTCTTTCTTCTCTTTGGACATCGTTTTAACTGCTGAGGATTATTCACTCTGATCAATCAAGAGTGTTTTTCATCTCCGATTTGGATCAGCTGTGCAGACACGTCTCTGGAGACTCGCCTATTGTGGATGAAGTGTCTTCACTGGAATTTCTCTGCCTTCCATGGAGTGAACATCGCTCTACTAAGCTTGTTTTGACCCCCCTGAGAAGGGCGGTCGCAGGCTGTCTGGTAAGCCTTCATTTCTCACTTTGGTGGCGGGATCTTCACTTATTGTTGGAATAGCACTTACCAGCTTCATCGGATATCTTCTCTGTGGAACTCTTATCATCAATATAGAGGAAATCCTCTACACATTTATTTGATAATCTTCTTTCTTCACGGGCACTTATGAACTTGATTGGTTTATTTGCATTGTTTTATTCGTGTTTTTGATACTTTTTTCACGTATTTAATTTTAACTGTATAGATATATACAGTTCTTTCCAGCGCTACACTATTTTTGTATACACAAGTAGAGAGTATTAGATGTTGCATACGTTTTCTTAAGCGGTAACAAACTGTAGCAGTCATTTTTTGACTTCTCAATGTAAAGAGTTTTAGTATTCAATGCATGGTAGTGGACAATTTGTCATTCTGAAATGTGGTTAAAATGTATTGGAGAGAATGCATTATGGCTCCTCAGGGGTGGGGCTTGTTTCACACTGTTTTCCACTTTTTACCTTTTCAGGTGGAGATGGAGCGGGCTCTGTTGGAAGGAGAGTTGAGGACTGAGAAGAAGGAGATAGAGAAGGAGGAAGAGGTGATCCATGTGTTGCATGAACAGCTTAGAGAGACTGAGAAGAAGTGGCAGGAGGAGAGACAAAAGGTAAAGTAGTGACACCCCTGTAGAAAGACCTCCTGTGCGCAACTGATAATTTTTCTAGTGAATACATAAGATAGGACACCGCTACAGGCGGTCTTTTAGGCCACCTTCACCAAATGCAGGTGCTGACTCAGCACTAAATTTAAATGAAATAAGTCATACATCTGCAACATCTTAATTTCTTCAAAGAGCGTTACTTCAACAACGATACATTCACAGAACCAAGTCAAAGTACATAACCCCGCTCCCTTACCTTTGATGTGTTTCACCCCAATCTCAATGACTAAGCTTCTGTGGGGGTGAAACGCATTAGAGGAGACAAAGCGGGGTCTGATGGAGAGTTGTGTGCTTTGCCTTGGTTGTGTACCATTGTTGCAATAAAGCTCTTTGAAGAAATAAAAAAAAAGACATGCAAATGTGCGTCATCTTCAGTTTGATAATTTCCATAGACTGCTAACATTGAATCGGTGGATTCATTGCAAGTGGTCATTTACTTGTCACATTATAAACCTCTTAAAGAAGTAATTAGAAAAAATTAAATTCAAGTCAGTATTGAATACAGTGGCGGCTGGTGCTCAAAATTTTTGGGGGGGCGCAAACAAACTGAAAAAAAAACAAAACAATTGCCGCCACTGTGCCCATTAAACGCAGCCACTGTGCCCAAACGCCACCAGTTTGCCCCCTCAAATACAGCCAGTTTGTTTCCATATACAGCCAGTGTGCCCCCATATATATATAACCAGTGTGCCCCCATATATATATATAACCAGTGTGCCCCCATATATATATATAACCAGTGTGCCCCCATATATATATATAGCCAGTGTGCCCCCATATACAGCCAGTGTGCCCCCATATACAGCCAGTGTGCCCCTATATACAGCCAGTGTGCCCCCATATATATATATATATATATATAGCCAGTGTGCCCCCATATACAGCCAGTTTGTCCCCATATACAGCCAGTTCCCCCCAAATGCAGCCAGTTTGTCCCCCATATACAGCCAGTTCCCCCCAAATGCAGCCAGTTTGTCCCCCATATACAGAAAGTTTCCCCCAAAAACAGCCAGTTTGTCCCCCATATACAGCCAGTTCCCCCCAAATGCAGCCAGTTTGTCCCCCATATACAGCCAGTTCCCCCCAAATGCAGCCAGCGTGTCCCCCATATACAGCCAGTTCCCCCCATATACAGCCAGTTTGTCCCCCATATACAGCCAGTTTCCCCCATATTCGGCCAGTTTGTCCCCCATATTCGGCCAGTTTGTCCCCCATATTCGGCCAGTTTGTCCCCCATATTCGGCCAGTTTGTCCCCCATATACAGCCAGTTTGTCCCCCATATACAGCCAGTTTGTCCCCCATATTCAGCCAGTTTGTCCCCCATATGCAGCCTGTCCCCCCCCCCCCCAGCCCTGCACTTACCTTCCTCGGTCCGCGCCGTCCTCGATGTCGCTTCAGCCAATCAGGTTACCGGTAACCAGATCCGGTGAACCTGATTGGCTGAAACCTCCACACAGTCTTCTCCCAGGAACGCACCCCCGTGCGTACCTGGGAGGAGTTTTTGGAAGCCGAATACAGCGTGAGAGCTGTATTCGGAAAGCCTATCAGAGCCGCTGGCTCTGATAGGCACTTCCAAGTTACACACACCGTCGGCCGCCGCTCTAATTCATATGGCCGGCGCTCACCAGGAGGCCGGCCATATGTATAGTGGGCAGCGCGGCAGCGGTGACAATACACAGATTCATGCAATGCATGAATCTGTGTATTGTCTTTCAGTGGCGGTGCGGGAGCGAGAGGGGGCGGCGCTCCGGCGCCCTCTAGGGACGCACCGCCACTGATTGAATATCTTTGCTGTACAAATACAAAAAAATAAATAAAAATGCAGTCTCTATATTAATTAAAAATGGCCATTGTCAGGCCACCGCTTTCAATATATACAACTGCAACATGCCATTAGATACCAAAGTAGACAATCTAATTTGCAACTAGAGGAATCCACGTTCCTTGAGTCCATATTCTCCGACCCTGAGAAAAAGGGAATCATTTCTAGAATCTATATCCACCTATTATCACACATACAAGCCCCTGACTTGTTAACTTGTAGGGAGGGGTGGGAGCGAGATGTTGGCCCCATAAATGGCGAGCAGTGGGATCAGATCCTGGGTGTGGGCCCCTTGGTATCAGTGACACAGAGACTTTCCCACCTGTTCATACTACACAGAGTATACCGCACTCCGGTGCAGTTACATAAATGGGGTAGACGTGATTCCCCTATTTGTCCCAAGTGCCAGGCCCATCCGGGTGATCTAATTCATATGCTCTGGCGCTGCCCCAAGCTAGTGAGGTACTGGAATAGCGTTGTTACCAGAATAAACGGAGTATACCAAGTTCAGCTTGCGGTTGAACCGCTAATGTTAGATAGGTTGCCTAGATGAGGACCTGTACCTTCCTCCGGTATACATTGCCCTCACAAGGCTCCTATATTTAGCCAGGAAGCTGGTTGCCCGTTTGTGGCTATCAGCACGCACCCCAAGGGAGGCGCAGTGGCTCCAAATGGTCAATGCTACTCTTATTCGGGAAAAAACACGTATCGTTATAGAAAATCACCAAATAAATTTACCAACATCTGGCAGCATTGGTTGAACTCCCCAGAGGTGGCACCACCACACTTGGCTCTGGATAGGATAAACGGGCCTGTGGTGCTGGGTTTTTGAAACCTTAGTCTGCAAGGAACGATGAGTGATGTGCTAGGAGAGCTGTGCATGATTGATAGATTTAAACTAGGGCTGTTACTGATTACAATTTTCGTGTTCGATTAATAATTTTTTTTTTTAATCGATTAATCGACTAATTTCGATAAATTATAACGCACATACAGATCCAACTACTTTTAGCTGATCTCCTTGCAGGCCGATTCCCAGTGCAGCTCCCAACCACTGGAAAAATGGATAGCAGGATACAAAAAACACACAAAGGCAGCGCTCGATGGGAATAGCATTAAAACGTTTATAGTCTTCAAGTAGGTAACAAAATAAATATTGCACTGGAGATAAAATCAATGTAGCTACATAAACTGTAAAAATGGTGCGAGTAATACCAAACGGTAGCAAAAGCAGTCATAAAAACATGTAGCTAAGTATGATACTGGTATACAAATGTGTACAACGATACCACTGCTGAATCCAGACGAGGAGGGGTTAACATCAGTCCGTCGGCATGTAGATGTCCCGTGAAGGGAACTATCACAACTCCCAGTGGATGGCTGTAGAATCCCAGGTTGATAGAGGGAAGTGATAGAGGGAAGTGTAACAGCCCTTGCGTGTGGCAGATGGTAAGGTCCTGCCGGCATGCAGATATGAAGGCACAGCAAAGGAGCCCTTCAGATGGACACGGCAAGTCCCGCCGGTGTCCATGACATCACCGGATCTCCGACGGAACTCCCTGAAGACCCTGAAGCCGGCGGAGAGGTGAGTACCGATCAAAAGAATTTTGATCGATCAAAAAAATTAATCGATCAATCGAGGAATTAATAGTTAATTTTCACAGCCCTAATTTAAACCCCTAGTGGTATATCGATGGTTGGACTAACTCTTTATTGTTTACTTTAATTTAATTTCATTTTGTTTTGCTTTCTTGTTCCTTTTATTGGTTGAACACTGGGCTGTTTATTTGTATGTAACCAGGAACTCAGGGTTTACTACAATGTGTCTAGGTTGTATGATCGTATTGTTGGCTCTATAGTCAACGCCACTCTTATGTTGATGTGAGGAATGAGACTCCTGTTATCTTTCTATGTCATACGTATGCAAATGCACAATGTGTAATGCCTTGTGTTCTCAATAATAAAAACCTTTTTTGTTGATTAAAAAAAAAAAAAAAGATGGCCATTGTCCTTAAAGTTCTTCTTGACTTGACCTTAACCTTATATGCATGTTATAGTCCAGACTTAACGGTCACACGTGTGAAGGGTCCTTCAATCACCGATGTGCACATTGGCTGTTCAGTATAGGTCATGTGATCTCCGTCTTCACTGCCTATGAGGTAGTTTTAGTCTAGGTTTGGCTTCAGCAACAGAGTTTGATGGGAAATTTCCAAGTTTAAAAGCTTGATGGTCTTATTAGAGTGACACTGCTTAATTTTCCGATCAATGGCTGGGGCAGATCCTGGACCAAATTGTATTATTCAGCTGCAGTGTGCTCTGTAAAGAGAGCTAAAGGTATACAGGACCTAGCTGTGCTCTCCTGTAGAGGTACTGTCTCACTCTGGAGATATTTCATACATTAAGCCCCATACACACTATCAGTTTTTCTGCAGGTTTTTGTCTTCAGGTTTACCAAAACCATGTAGTGCAAGGGCCTGCCTGATTGCATACGAATTGAAACTCTGAAGCCTCGTACACACGGCCGAGAATCTTGTCAGCAAAAAACACGTAGTTTTTCCTGACGAGATTCTTGACAAGAATCTTGTCCCGGCCGAGTGTACACACGCTCCATTCAAAAGAACCGCCGTTCTTTTGAATGGAACGAACACGGTGACGTCATCGACTACGACGAGCGTGCGCTCGTCACATTCGATGCCGCCATCTTGCTACACCCTAACTATGCCTAGGAAGCTACCGCGCATGCGTCAAAGTCATTTCGAGCATGCGCGGGTTTCCACGGCGACAGGTAAGTGTACACACTCTCGGGTTTCTTGTCGGGAAACAGGCCGACGAGAATCTCGACGAGAAAATAGAGAGCAGGTTCTCTATTTTTCTCGTCGAGATTCTGGCCAGTTTTCTCGGCAAGAAAGCTCTCCCGGCAGTTTTCTTGTCGTTTCTTGACGAGAAAACCGGCCGTGTGTACGAGGCTTTATGGTTTGACCTCATTTTAGATGGTTTTGGTAAACCTGAAGACAAAAACCTGCAGAAAACTGATAGTGTGTATGGGGCTTTACTGTTTAACTACTGCATCCTGGTGTCTCTTTTGAGTCCTTTAAGTTTATGCAATATTTAAACCCTGGCAAAGGAGGAGTGTTTTGGTACCGCCGAATCACGTTGGCTTTTTTTTTGTGGTTATATGATGAATCACTAAAGCTAATGGGACTCTTTCATCATTTCATCTGGGGCTTTTGTTGTACTTTTTACGTTTTAAGTCCTTGGCTCCCCAAACATGGCTCCCCATCACTGGTTACCCACTGATGGGGAGCCATGTTTTACGTGAGCAGCCTCAAAAGATCTAGTGAGCTTGTTGGATAATTATTTTCTGGGCTTTATTGAACTAATACATTTTGCAGTCCAACGCCTCTTGGATATTTATCTTTTGGATCACAAGACTGGCTGCATATAATTAAAACCTTTGACAGTTTTACTGCGTGTGTGTGTGTGTGTATATATCTATATATAATTTATATACAACAACTGTATATCTCAAGCTGGATGGGTTTGAGCAGCATGCCAAAGTAGTGACATCCTCATTAACGTGTTGCTCAATATTTATAACAGTAATACCTGCATATGATGGATGGAATAGATTAAATACTGTACATAAGGTATAATTTATAATTTTTGCACCCATGCAGTTGAATGTAAAGTCTTCCTTTGTTGGTGCAGGATAAGGTCCAGCTACAGTACGAGAAGAAGAAGGTGAAGGACTTGGAGGAGAAAATGGCAATCTGTCACACACAACTGGAAAAGCAGCCGGAGAGTTTACGGGAGCAGCTTAGGAAGCAGATCCAAGAGGTCAGTGAAGGCCCCAATGGTCACAATTACTTTGCCATAACAAATACAGTGGGTCACTGTTTTTCTAAACCTGAACTGTATGTATGCTGTAGATATTACCAGTTATAGACAAGACGGGTGCAATTTTTTTTCCCGAAAGCTGATGTATTTCAAAAAGTTCAGCTCTACAGATCTTTGTTTTTGCAACCTAGAAAACAAAAACCTGCTAGAAAATAGATAGTCATAATGTTTGCTGTTTGGCAACCTTCGTGTTTTCCTACTCTAGCATACAAAAAAAAATATCCAGAGGGAGTTCTTGATTGGGAGGAGTATCGAAGTGAGTTGTTGCCTTCTAGCTGAAGGAAGTTGGAGGACTCATCAGTTTATAGAGCTCATTTAGGCAGGAATATTGAGTGGAATGAGCATTTTAGTGAATGGTTCCTCTCTAGATAGTTCATTAGGCTGCAGGATTTATCAGTATGCAGTTCTTTGATGGAAATTTCTATGTCTGCAGGGTTTAGATGTGTGCAGGTCTTGTCTAGATGAAGCTTCTTACTGGATAGGTCTGTGGACATATGGTTCTGCTTTAGATGAAGATCCCAGTTGGACATGGCTTGTTGACCTCTAGATCATGGGTCTCCAAACTTTTTAAATAAAGGGCCAGTTTTCTGCCCTTCAGACTTTAGGGCAAGAAGAAGGATATCCCCTGACTGGACTTTAAAGGCACTCAAATGTAAGCAAATATAGACTTTAGGGGGGCAAAATGTGGCCATTGGGGTTAGAAAATGTCCTGGGCCCAGCACCAGTGAGAGTTAACATGGTCTCAGGGTTGGTGGTCAGTAGGAGGAGGAATAGTGCCCCATCATTGGTATCAGTGGAAGAAATAGTGCCCTATTGTTGGTGTCAGTGGGAGTAATAGTCCCTCATATCATATGGAAGAATAGTGCTGCAAGGGCCGGATAAAGGCTAGCAAAGGGCTGCATTCGGCCCTCGAGGCCACAGTCTGGAGACCCCTGCTCTAGATCATTGGCTCCCAACCTCACCTTTCACAGGTCTTTTCATTATAATAGTCAATGGCTTCTGAGGGGGAGAAAAGTAGCAACTTACCACCTTCTTCTTCCAGATGTCTGAGATGATGGAAAGCGCTGTGAAATCCTTTGAAGACTTGGAGTTCCAGCAGTTGGAGAAAGAAAGCAGTCGGGAAGAGGAGAGAGAGGCCTCCTACAGACAGATCACACAAAACCTAGCCAAACGGCAAAACGAGCTGAACAAACGGAAGGTAAGATTTGCAAGAAAGAAATATATTGGCATTTGTTTGCCTGTGGTCATTCCCAACGTGAAAACGCCTTACTGTTGCATTAGCTCAACAACCTGGCTTGATTTATTGTTATTCATTGTTTTAAATTAATTAATGTTCATTGAAATTTCCCTTCCAAGCACCAAAAAATGTTTCCATTGCAGGACAAAATTCCGCGCTTGGAAGAGCAAATACGTGGTGCGGAGGAACAGGCGCAAGCTGAAAGATTAAGAATTAGCGAGGAGAACACACGAGTCTTCCAGTCTCTGAATAAGGTAAATTAGTGGTGCGAGAAAGCCTTCTGCAAGCTCCCAAGTCATTCTAGTCTGAGCTTACACAGTGCTGACATCCTCTATACTGCCATGTGACAGCGCCGAGCCACAAGGGGAAGGAGACACAAATGCTAACTTACTGTAAGTGTCATATACCCCCCCCCCTTTCATCCCTATACACACACACAAAATCACTTGTGGTGATTGTCAACATAGCTAAAGTATTTGAAGTGTGACTTATAAAGCAAATATTTGCATGCAATCTATCTATACAAAAATATCCATATGCAACCTATACCGATCTAATTATTTGAGGTGTGACAAAAATTAGGTGTGATAAAACAAACCACCTATATGCATGCTTGTCAACTCATTCTAAAATGATGGGAGTATATACAGTATGTATGTGTATATATATCCATTTACCCGATCTTCTTGTGTGATGCACGCATCTCCCTTGATTCATCTTAAGGTTCTAAGTTTTAAACCATATGTAATTCTAAGTGTAGCGGGGGTCTAAATTTAGGGGGATACACCTGGGTGGTAGTATGACCCAGGTGTGTGTGTAAATCATAGAGGATTTAGACCACTTTCAGTCGTGGAGGACTTTGGTGGTGTACTATTCTCCTTGGCGTGGGGTGGCGGTGTTCCCACAGGTCGAGGTAGAATCACTGCCGCAGTGCTGTCCTTTTTGTCCCGTTCCGGCGGTGGTACAGCGGGGGCGGAGAACCTGCTGTGGTGTCACGGGAGGAGATAAAGGGGAGAGACGCCCTCGCCACGAGGTCTTCTTCTCGAGCGCGAGCCCAGGCACCTTAGGCCTGGGTGCGGGCGATCCGGAGTTCCAGCCCAGGCGCCCTAGGCCTGGTCGGAACGGAGTTGGCGTCCATCTCAGGCACCTTAAGCCTGGGGTGAGGTACTACACCGGAGGCCTGGGGCCCAGTGACTTCGACTGGGCTCCACAAGGGCGGATGAGTCCGAGGGACCCTGAGGTGGATGGGGCCCATATCTGAGGTGAGGAGGCCGGAGAGGTTACCCGTCTGAAGAGTCCGGAGCAGCATCAACCCGGTGACGGAGGGGCCTCTGGTAACTTCCTTGGAGGGACATCTTCCCCCTGATAGGGGCCACAACGCAGCGAAGGTACTCCAATTCATATTCTTCAGAGTCGCTGGTAGAGATTCACAAGGTTTCAAGTTTCTCTCTCTAGCCAATGGCTTTAGCAACCGCTGGTGAAACCACAGTGGTTTAGTTTTATCATTAGGACAGTGCCTCGACCTGCTCACCCCACCGTATTGAACTGTTTATGGATCTCAACCAGTGTTGGATCCTTATCGGTGTGTGGAACTCTGGTTAATGGGAGTGAAGGGGAGTGTCAGCACAGCAAGACTTGGTTGTGAATAGAAACACACAGGCCCGAGAAGAATAACTGGTACTGGCCTTCACCTCACCTGCTGCAATGGGGAGGACATGGGCCGTAGCGCATCTCACTCTCACGTACAACATACCCCTAGACCAAAAAGAGGGGGTGAGGCCGCTACATAAGTATCTGTTCTTATTCTGTATGTATGGACTCTGCACAGTAGGACTTCTCTTGTTCTGTATGCTGCATGTGATTCTCAGTCCCTTTTTTTTATTTTAACTCTGCCATGGCTGGTCCCAAATCTGTGCTGAGAAAAGAAGAGAGTTGGGTGCTGGGCCAGCAACCCAGCCCTGTAGAACCCTTTATTGCTATGGACCATGCACAGAAGCCCTTGTCACCCAGTATTCTGTCATTCTCAGTATGTCTTCTTATTCTGTATGTATGGACCCTGCACAGTAGAACAAGACCAGCAACTCAGCCTAGTAAAACGCTTTACCACTATAGAGTCTGCACAGTAGCACTTCTCCTCCTGCATGCTAACTGTCATTCTCAGTATCTGCACAGTAGGACATCTTTTGTTGTGCATGCTGGTTGTGATCCTCAGCATTTGTTTTATTCTAACTCGGCCATAGCCGGTCCCAAGTCCATGCTGAGAAAGGAGGAGAGTTGGGTGCTGGGACAGCAACTCCGCCTTGTAAAAAACCCTTTACTAATTTGGACTTTGCACAGAAGCACTTCTTGTCTTGTATGCTGTCATTTTCATATCTGTACTGATTTTGTATGCATGGACTCTGCACAGTACAACTTCTCTACTTCTGTATGTTGGGTGTGATTTTCGGTATCTGCTCCTATTTTGTATGTATGGACTCAGCACAGTAGCACTTGCTCTGTATGCTGGATGTGATTCTAATGCCTTGTACACACGATCGGATTTTCCGTCGGGATAAACTCCGACGGATTTTTCCGATGGAATTCTGCTCAAGCTGTCTTGCATACACACTGTCACACCAAATTCCGACCGCCAAGAACGCAATGACATACAACACTACGACGAGCCCAGAAAAATTAAGTTCAATGCTTCCGAGCATGCGTCGACTTGATTCTGAGCATGCGTGTTTTTTTCTCCGTCCGAGTTCCATACAGACGAACGGAATTTCCGATTTTTTTGTCGGAAAAAAAGAACATGTTCTCTTTCTACATCCGTCGGAATTTCCGACGAAAAAAGTCCGATGGGGCATACACACGGCCGGAATATCCGATGAAAAAATTCCGTCTGACTTTTTTCATCAGAAATTCCGACCGTGTGTACAAGGCATAAGTATCTCTTATTTTGTCTACAAATACACAACAGAGCACTACTTCTCTTGCACCCTAAAAGGGATTCCTGACATCTGTTCTTTTTTTTTTTTTTAGAAGTCACACTTAAAATGATAAAATGTCATTAGATCCTTTATTATCATTGTAATAAATATAATCTAAATAAATGAGCCACGTTGACATCTCTGTGCAGTAAATGCAGACAGATCCCCTAATTGGCCACCACGACGGAGGTTGGGGTTTAGTTCCGCTCTAAGAGACCGAACATTACTTAGGAAATCTTTTAGATAAAAGCATGCAATCCAGGAAAACCACAAAGCCCGAAGTTGTGTCTCTCTTCATGATAGGTGGGCTGCAGGCTGTCACAGATAAGAGTAGATACACACATTGGGTTTAAATTCTAAAATAAAACTGTCAGGGCTCAGAGATCCTCTTTTATTCAATCTGATAAACAAAGACTGAATGGGATTCTGGCATGGTGCCATATTGCCTTGGTGAGTGCGTCACCCCAAGCGTGCACAGCTCTTTAAAATGTCATCCAGGCCTTGTGATGCTGAGCTGTAGCAGAGCCCCGTGCGGAAAGCGGCTCACATGTGATGAAGGAATCCAACACATTGCTGACAGTGCTAATAAAGGAACTTCACCCTCTAAATGTAGCATTTTCTTGTTTTATATGGCAAAGTATCTGATAATTGGATTATGAAAATATTCTGGTCCTGGGACTTTTCCTAGTTTGATGTATTAGAGGTCCCTGAGCTTCTGGGAAAGTCGGGCAGATCATGGTTGGTGGAAGAGGTCGGCAGGGTGCTCTATCTACCTTACTGAAAACATCACATTACCCTGCCTCAGTACTCCTTTACAGAACCCTTATGCTGCGAACACGCGACCGTTTTTCATGGCGTGAAAAATGACATTTTTTAAATTGGTAATTAAAAACGATTGTGTGTAGGCTCCAGAGCATTTTTAACGACGTGAAAAATGGCCTAAAAAAATTTAAAACCTGCTCTATTTTTTCACGTCGTTCTTTTTAACATCGTGAAAAATGGTAGTGTGTATGCTTTTACGAGGGGGAAAAAAATGCACATGCTCAGAATCAAGTATGAGACGGGAGCGCTCGTTCTGGTAAAACTAACGTTCGTAATGGAGATAGCACATTCGTCGCGCTGTAACGGACTGAAGAGCATGAGGCTGAAAAGCACGAATCGGCTCTCACCAAACTTTAATAACACGAGGATCAGCAAAAGCGTCCGAATTCAACTTCCCCTTTATAGTGCCGTCGTACGTGTTGTACGTCACCGCGCTTTGCTCGAGCATTTTTTTTTCACGATAGTGTGTAGGCAAGGCAGGCTTGAGAGGAAACACGAAAAATCACGTCGAGAAAAACTTTTTTCGATGACATTAAAAATGGCCGTGTGTACGCGGCATTATGCCCTGTACACAACGATCAGATTTCCGATGGAATAAAATCCGATGGATTTTTCCATCGGAAATCCGATGAAGCTGACTTCCATCAGTCTTGCCTACACACCATCAGTCAAAAATCCGACTGTCCCAAACGCTGTGACGTAAAACACTCCGAAGAGCTGAGAAAAATGAAGTTCAATGCTTCTGAGCATGCGTCGACTTGATTCTGAGCATGCGTGGGTTTTTTCTCCGATGGAGTTCCCCACAGACGTGTGGAATTTGCTATCGTTTTTTTTTTCTATTGGTAAAATTTAAAACATGTTCTATTTTTTATACTGATGGAAAAAAGACAGATGGGGCCCATACATGATCGGTTTGTCCGATGAAAAAAGTCCATCTGTCTTTTTTCATCAGAAAAAACGATCGTGTGTACACGGCATAAGCCTTGATGTAAGCAATGGGTAGGCCCTTGGGAACGGTTATGCAAATATCAAAATGCCTCGATGGGTGGATGTATGTCCGGAGGTCTGGGTGTTGCATGCAGACCATTCTAGGTACAAATTGATGCCCTAAACAGCGCCCATGTCAGGTCACCAGGTGCTGTAGTACAGTCACTAGTCACAAGCAGTGAAGACTCTGAACACAAGGGCTTTTGCAAACCATGCAATGGTTATAGGACCCAGCAACACTGGGGGGGGGGGGGGGGTGGCTCAGTACTGTCTGTCCAAGTAATGATATATGCAACTTTCAAATATTTTCAGACACAGTGTATAAATATATCGATAAACGTGCTGTATATGCAAATAAGGTTCTTTTTCTTCTAGAGCAGCCTTTCTACCCCAGAGGAACACTTGAAATAATTTTTAGGTCTTAGGAACCTCCTAATAAAATCAGTTTATCAGGAGGATAAGTTAGTGGTCACAATGCCACCCATACCAACCGCTAAAAAGATCTTTGGTGTCATGCCGTTGGCTCTGCCAAGTAGCATTGGGCATGGGACTATACAAGCACCATCAGATGAAAGATTAATCAGTCACACCTCAAGGAACCTGGAGGAACCCTAGGGTTCCAATGAACCCTTGTTCAACGTGGCTGTATTAGAGTGGCTTTGAGAAAGATAGTAAAGTGACAGGGGCCATTCATGCTAGAGCATAACCATAGCCACAAAATTGCTAGGGGGTCAAGCAGCACTGGGGCCCCAAACACCATCTTCCGATGTAATAATGTTCACAGGTTGCAACAGCATGCATGTACAGTATCTACAGCTTAGGAACCACTATAAGATAATATGATGCAAATAGGATTTTCTTGAGGATGGGGAATTTAGAGTAATAGGCCTCTTAAGCTTTGGTGTAATGCCGTTGGCTCTACCAAATGGCATTGGACATGGGACTATCCAGGCACCATCAGATGGAAGGTCGATCAGTCACAGCTCAAGGAACCCTGAGTAGGAACTAGAGGAACCATAGGGTTTCACTAAACCCTTGTTGAGGACGGCTGTAGTAGAGGGATTGCCTTTGAGATAGAGAGTAAAGTGACAGGGGCCCTTCATGCTAGGGCATAACCATAGCCATGAATATGCTAAGGGGTCAAGCTGCACTTGGGGGCCCCAAAACCATCTTCCTATGTAATAATTTTCACAGGTTGCAACAACATGAGTGTATCTACACTTTGGGAACCTCTAAGACAGGGGTCTCAAACTGGTGGCCCTCCAGCTGTTGCAAAACTACAAGTCCCATCATGCCTCTGCCTGTGGGAGTCATGCTTGTAACTGTCAGCCTTGCAATGCCTCATGGGACTTGTAGTTTTGCAACAGCTGGAGGGCCTCCAGTTTGAGACCCCTGCTCTAAGATAATATATTGCAATTTAAGATTTTCTTAGGGATGCAGAATAGAGCTCAATAGGCCTTTTAATAGTCTGCTCTGGTGCCCCATTATGCATAGGTTGTCCCCTGCCTTCATGTTTTTTTTGTTTTTTTTTTGGGGCCCCAAGACGCATAGTTCTTCCACTGATGGAAGAGATTTTGGAGTGGGGCTGTGGGACTTGCGTTTCCACTCTGAGAAAAATGTATTTCAAGGCATTTCCAAGTGATCTGTACTGCATGTGGTTAAGCGAGTTCAGCATATCCATAATGGCAAGCTGGTTTGTATTGTAGGAGAAGGACCGATTGTTGGCTCTTGGCTCTTTGCATGGGAAGGATTCTGAGAAACAGGAAGAAAACGAGAGCACCCACAGAAAGGTGAGAACAAATGGGTTCATAAATGGACAAGCTGCCGCTCACTAGTTTGTGTCCAACCCCCACCAACATGAAAAACACATAAAAGAACACACCACTTTTGGTTGCGCTTTCATCCTTAAAGTAGAACTATTGGCAAAACTTTTTTTTTTCATTTTGGATTGAGTAAGGGAGGGTTATAAACCCTGTCAGATTTTTTTTCGCCATCTCTGTCCCGTTGCGGAGATTTCCCCTCACTTCCTGTCCCATAGCCAAATAGGAAGTAAGAGAAAATCTCTGAAAATTAAAGGAATTTCTTAGGGACCCCCAGCTCACCAGAACTAGTGTCCCCATTGGAAGATCTATTACTTTTCTGGCGACAACTGAAAATTTGGGTTTTTTTCTTTTTACTTTCATTTTCAATGATAATGGTAAACAGGACAAA
Source organism: Rana muscosa (assembly GCA_029206835.1). Lineage (NCBI taxonomy): Eukaryota > Metazoa > Chordata > Amphibia > Anura > Ranidae > Rana > Rana muscosa. The sequence goes on along the minus strand of CM055124.1, from coordinate 51,467,976 downwards.
TAGAGAGAATGAATCTCCTTAACGGGGATCACAGACAGCAATACAAATTGACAGGGGCTCTAATCCCTCTCCACTCTATCCAAAACTTAAAGTTTTGCCTTTAGTTATACTTTAATTGTGAAATACCAAAGATAGGTACTGCCTCCTAGTGGTGGCTTTATGAACAGCATGCATTTTTCATCTCCAAAAATAGTTTATTTCATTTTTTTTGTCTGGGACTTTCCATTGTTTTTCATAGTCAGTTTATCTTCCTTTGACCCTTGACATTCATATTTTTTCTATCAATCTCAAAATTTCTTTTTACTGGAAATCTTTTTTTTTTTTGTCATGATGATAAACAGGACTGTGTATCTAAAGTGAGATCTGTTTGTAATCTTTCAAAGCAGCCAAGACTCGGATGCTTATTGTGCCATTGTCAGTAACTTGTCCAAGCTGCATCAAGATTATTGTCTCTGCAAAGGTTTACTAATAAATGAAGGTGGAAGCCAGCTAGGCCACTCGTATGTCTTGGTTTCATGGTTGGATTGTGGGAGGAAACCAGATCACACAAATGCAATGTACATACTCCATGCAGACATCCTGGAAACTGATCCAAAGAGTCCAGTGATGCCCGCAGGCCGCAGTGTAACATTTTTAGTTTCCTAAGAACCCTAGTAGACCGTAATATTCCGAATACACTTCTCCATATTTGTGTTTTAGACTGCTTTTATCACATTTGGCAGGCCACCAGTAATCTTTCAGACAGATCGTTGTATCCTACTCATGTTTCCCATGTCGTACTCTTACTTTTTTAACAGGGACTTCAGAGGACTTCCAGTCTGCCCAGAAGGAGTAGAAATGCAACGTTTATGCGGCAATCTGACCGTCCATTGTCACTCCACGGCAACAGTAAGTGGCCAGTTGTTACATTATTTAGCCACTTAAGCCCAGAGCCTCTTTTTCAGATGTGTTTACAAGTTAAGAACAAGTTTTTTTGCTAGAAAATTACTTAGAACCCCCAAAAATTATACATTTTTGCTCTAACACCCTATAGAATAAAATGGCGGTCATTGCAATACTTTTTGTCACACCGTATTTGCGCAGCGGTCTTACAAGTGCACTTTTTTTGAGACATCAGTAAAGATGGCCCAATTTTTTTTTATATTGTGAAAGATAATGTTACGCCGAGTAAATTTATACCCAACATGTCACGCTTCAAAATTGCGCCCGCTCGTGGAATGGCAACAAAATTTTACCCTTAAAAATCTCCAAAGGCGACATTTAAAAAATTCTACAGGTTGCATGTTTTAAGTTACAGAGGAGGTCTAGAGCTAGAATTATTGCTCTCTCTCTAACGATCGCGGCGATACCTCACATGTGTGGTTTGAACACCGTTTTCATATGCGGCGCTGCTCACTTATGCGTTCGCTTCTGCCCGCGAGCTCGTCGGGACGGGGCACTTTAAAAATATATATATTTTTTTCTTATTTATTTTACTTTAATTTATTTATTTTTACACTGTTGTTTTTTAAAAAAAAAATTGGGTCACTTTTATTCCTATTACAAGGACTGTAAACATCCCTTGTAATAGAAAAAAGCATGACAGGTCCTCTTAAATGTCAAAAAGACCTCAGATCTCATATTTACACAAAAATGCAAAAAAAAAAGTTTAAAAAAAATTAGTTATTTGAAAAAATGACAAAAAAAATGGCCCTTTAGGGGCTATGGGCGGAAGTGACGTTTTGACGTTGCTTCCGCCCTGCTATGGTATGGAGACGGATGGGGGCCATCTTCCCCTCACTCGCCTCCATAACCAGCAACGGATAGGAACTGATCGCCTCCGCCGCTACTGACGGCTCCGGTAAGCGACGGAGGGCACGGAAGAGTGGCGGGAGGGGGGCCCTCTCCCGCCACTGATAACGGTGATCTTGCTGCAAATCTGCGGGCCGAAGAGACCACCACTAACATAAACCGGACCGCCGCCTGAAGACGAGGATATCTGGGTTATGGCAGCTAGCTGCTGCCATAACAGAGATCTCCTGCTTCAAAGTGCCGACGTATATAGTCGTGCGGCGGTCCGGAAGTGGTTAAGTAAATACTGCTTGTTACATAATTAGTTGGTCTGTCAAGTTTTACATTTGGTTTAGTGGTCAGGTGTATGAAAAGTGAGTGTTGCATTCGTTTATTGGTTCTTCTCTGACACAAACATATGAAGGTATTGCCTTGGAGGAAGGAACAACCTTTGACATTCTTAAGACAGTACGCCCATAGTTGAAAATATAGAAAGAAAGAGAGATGAGTGCCGCAGCTCACGGACACAGCACTGGATCGAGATCAGGCTCAGGCAAGTATTTTAGTGCAGAGAATGCATTAAGGTAAAAACCTTCTGCCTTTACAACCACTTTAAAGACCAGAGTATAACGATTGGACTTCAGCTAAATATCAAGAAAACCTAAGGTTCTGACAACAGGACGCACCTCTAACTTCAGACTTCATGGTGAAGATCTAGAAATAGAAGACAAGTTTCTGGTTCTTTGGATCATTTATGGGTATCAAGGGTGGGTGGAAGACAGCACTAGACTGGTGCCGCTGGAGGCGGTCTCTGCTTCACAACCCCGACCTACTGCAGAGACGCTAATATTTAACCCTCTCAATGTCTAACCATTTTTCAAGAAATACAGGCAGTCCCCGAGTTACGAACGGGCTACTGACTGTAGGTTTGTTCTTAAGTCGAATTTGTTCGTAAGTCGGAACAGTACCTTTTTTGATGTTCTGTCGAAATGTGCCCACCGTCGAAAAGTGGCAGCGCAGAACGGCAGAGACGTCGCGCCGCCTCCTGTTCATAAGTAGGAGTCGTTTTCCGAAGTTCTGTCGAAATGTGCCCGCCGTCGAAAAGTGACCGCGCATGCGCAGAACGGAAGAGACATCACGCCGCCTCCCGTTCGTAAGTAGGAGTCGCTCACAAGTCGGATGTTCGGAACTCGGGGACTGCCTGTACCACCCTGAAGAAGGGGGGTGCAATTCCCCTGAAATGTGTTGGCTCTACTTAATGATTTTTATAGCTTATTGAGGATAAAAATATATAAGTGAGACTTTTTTTGGACATCGGGCATTCCTCTCCAATCACCAACTGGATCACTTATGAATAACAAAGGATCCAGCAGTCAAGAAGTACAATGCATACTGCCCGGAGAAGAGCAGGACTGAAAAACCGAGAAAGGATATTGATCATATTGATGTATAAATGTTAGAATTGTCCAGACATTGAAGTCTTTTCACTCTATGCATGTAAAAGCTGGCGATTAAAGAAGCAAGCCCGGGACAGTTCTGAAGTCTTTGAAGTTTGGTGGAAACCAATGGATCCTTCAACAAATCAAGCCAAACCTTTTTACTAAAAGCTCCAGAGTTAGACCTAGTGCGCTCTGTAATCAGCATATAAATTAGTCAGACAAACCCCCTTTCTTACTCTGCTCAGGGCCGGTGCTACCACTAGGCAAACTAGGCAGCCGCTTATGCCGCAATGCAGCCTACCAGTGATGGGCACTGGTAGGCTGCATTGATGGGCGCTGGTAGGCTGCATTGATGGGCACTGGTATACTGCATTGATGGGCACTGGTAGGCTGCATTGATGGGCACTGGTAGGCTGCATTGATGGGCGCTGGTAGGCTGCATTGATGGGTGCTGGTGAGGCTGCATTGATGGGCGCTGGTGAGGCTGCATTGATGGGCGCTGGTGAGGCTGCATTGATGGGCGCTGGTGAGGCTGCATTTGATGGGCACTGGTGAGGCTGCATTTGATGGGCGCTGGTGAGGCTGCATTTGATGGGCGCTGGTGAGGCTGCATTGATGGGCGCTGTTGAGGCTGCATTGATGGGCGCTGGTGAGGCTGCATTTGATGGGTGCTGGTGAGGCTGCATTTGATGGGCGCTGGTGAGGCTGCATTTGATAGGCGCTGGTGAGGCTGCATTGATGGGCGCTGGTGAGGCTGCATTTGATGGGCGCTGGTGAGGCTGCATTTGATGGGCGCTGGTGAGGCTGCATTTGATGGGCGCTGGTGAGGCTGCATTTGATGGGCGCTGGTGAGGCTGCATTTGATGGGCGCTTGTGGGATATACATTGGCATTGAAAAGGGGGTGGAGCCTGGGGGGCGTCAAAATGAGGTATCGCCTAGGGTGTCAAAATTTCTTGCACCAGCCCTGTCTCTGCTATACAAGTCGGTCTACTGAGAGATGTTCTAGACTTCAGTTGAGCTTTAAAAGGCTTTCCCATAGATCAGGTGACAACCTCATTTCCATAGGAGCCTCCAACTGCTGCTGGTTGGCCACTTTCTGTAGGACCATCCAATCCGGATTGTTCCTCCCACTTTAAAAAAGAAAGGCTCTGCTCTCCCCGTCTGTGAAAGGATTCTTGTCATGGGGGCATGGCTGTTACTTGGCTCTGCCAGCACAGGAAACTGGTGTGGGAGGCAGGAAGAAGCATCTTCAATAAGAGGTTTTTGGCTACATTTAAGCTTTTTTTTTTTTTTTTTTTTAATCAATTTTTTTTTTATTGAAAGGTAAAATGGCAAAACAATTGACAGTATAACATAACTTATGTCAATATGTGAAAACAGTGTCATTTAACAATGTAACATGGCACAACTTACTTAACATTGTACAGATATATTTGTATTGATACTATATAAAATCACAATTTATAAGTGTTAAATGAAAAGGGAAAGGTTGGGGGAGAAAAGGATGAAGATGAATAAAGAGAAAGAAGGAGAAGGATGGGGATGGAGGAGGTAAGGGAGGAGGGGGCTAGAAAGGCTAAGAGGAGGGGCATTTAAGCTTTTTATGGCTTTTCCATGTTTCAGGTGACAATTTAATTTCAGTAGGAGCCCCCAGTTGCCCCCAGTTGGCCACTTTCTGCAGGAACATCCAATGTCCAATCATTTTCTCCCCTCTTTGAGCTATACAAGTCTGTGAGAGGATTCCTGTGATGGGGGTGTGGCTACTACTCAGCTCTGCCACCACAGGAAACTAGTGTGGGAAGGCGGGAAGAAGCATTTCAGTAAGGCCCCGAAGTTTTTGACTTCAATTAAACTTTAAAGGGCTTTCCAAGGATCAGTTGACAATCTCATTTTAATAGGAGCCCCCAACTGCTGGTAGCTAATCAGGATTGGACCATCCTGCAGAAAGTGGCCAGCTATCAGCATTTGGGGGGCCCTATGGAAATGAGATAGTCACTGGATTCATGGAAAAGTCCTTTAAAGTGGTTGTAAACCCAACCACACAACTTGCACCTACAGGTAAGCCTAGATTAAGGCTTACCTGTAGGTGCAAGAAATATCTCCTTAACCTACACGGTTAAGAAGATATTTTCAGAAAACCCTTCACCGATGTCTACGGTGCATGCGCGCCATAGACAACGGCGCGGGCGCACTGAGCGTTGCCGGTTTTCTCAATGGAGACTGACGGTTTTCTCAATGGACCCCGCGTGCATGCATGTGATGTCATCGCCGTTCCGGCCAATCACAGCGTCAGAGCGGCGATAACAGGAAGACGGTCGGAGCGGACATGGCAGCGAAGGAGGACGAGGAGCGCTTCGATCTGAGGTAAGTGCCACATAATGAGCTAGTATGCATAGCATACTAGCTCATTATGTCTTTTTCTTGCAGGTGTTATTTTTTTATTTTTTGGGAAAAGTGGGTTTACAACCACTGTAAACCCCGGCCCACTTTTCCTATTTTTCAGTTATTCTGTTACCCAAGGTTCTTGCAATGCTTATGACATATATAAATTTTTTTTAAAACGAGGCCGGCAAATACTTTTTGTCTAGCGTTTTTTTTCTCTATGTTTCCGGGTATTGCAATCGCCATTCTTACTCCTGTTCTTTGCTTCCCTTTCTGATGTCACTTCCGCCCTTACTAGGTCCCTGTTAGAAATCTTGCGCATTCGCCGTAGCGCCGTAAACCAAGCCTCGATCTGGATTGCCGTTACCGTGGCAACCAATATACAAGGAAAGGGAGAGTATCAGGAAGAGATGGAAGGAGGTAAACAGCGGGAAACTTCTCTTCTGTGCCGGACAGAGAGGAAGTTCTCGCACACTGCGTTTCCCGGAAATACTGTGAATGAAAATCCGGCAAGCATTACTTGCCGGTTTTAACGCTGTAATGTGCGCATGCGCGGTGACGTCATTAAAAAAGAAATGTGACATTTGGAAAGGAAATACAGTGGTGAGTACACTTACACAGGCAGCGATTAGCTGCCTGTGTTATGGGGAATTTTTTTAGACAATGTTGTGACAGAGGGCTTACAATCACTTTCAAGATCAAATGAAGTCAGAAACTTCTATTATTTAAAATGCTGCTTCCTGCCGTCCCACACTAGTTGCAGAGCTGAGTATTAGCCTCGCCTCCATCTACAGAAGCATCCCACAGACTTGCACAGCAGAGGCAATTTTCTCCCCCCTTTGAGGTAAGCCTCTGCTAAACAAGTCTGTGAGAGGCTTCTTTAGATGGGGGCATGCCTGCTACTTGGCTCTGCCACCAACGCTGTATCCTGGCCTAGGCCAACAAGGCCCAGGCCTAGGGCAGCACTTTGCAGGGGGGCAGCACGGAAAGAGTCCCCGCCGGCTTGTGCTACACTGTTAGGACATTCAAAATTAGTAGCAGCTTGCGTTACACTATCAACCTGGACCACAAACCTTCCTCACTGTGCTATACGTTTTCTGCTGCACCATTGGCATGGTTATATCTTCTTAGTCCTCTCCATAAAATTATCAGAAATTTGTGCTTAAAGTAGAACTATAGGCAACACTTTTTCCATTTTGGATAGAGTAAGGGAGGGTTATAGCCCCTGTCAGTTTATTTTTTACCATCCCCGACCCATTGCAGAGATTTCCCTTCACTTCCTGCCCCATAGCCAAACAGGAAGTGAGAAGAAATCTATGCAAATTAAGGGAATCCATTGCCCCCCCCCAGGCCCTAAGAACTAGTGTCCCCACTCGAAAATTTCAGGGTGGGTCTTAAACAGAAAGGGGTGTGGCCTTGACAGGAAGGGGTGGGTCATATTTAAATTAGGGGGTGCACAAGTTTAGTCAGGCCTAGGGCAGCACAAAACCTAAATACACTACTGTCTGCCACTACAGTACAGGGAACTTGTTTATGTATAACGCAGTTTACATGTTTTTGTTACCATTGCAGCGTGTCTGGAGAGCGCTGGCCTTGCTCTGCACCTTGCTGTATCCTCCAGCAGCTCCGGAGGTAAGATAGCCCTCGCCATCAGCCCCAATCTCCAGTTGGCACGGACCCGGAATCTGCAAGGAGAGGACAGAAGATCCTGTGGCGGAAGACTTCAAAATGGACATCACCGACTACCTCTGACATACGGGTAGGGCTAAAAGACCTGAAATATTCTACCTTCTGATGGCTCTGCATTTGATCGGAGCCTAAGGTCTAAATACAACCCTTCATCAGAGAGTTTCTCAATCCTTATTGAATGCTGTATAAGAGGTATTGACTTCTGGTGCAGTGTTGAGCTAAGCCCCGCCCCTGAACTTTAGCTATCCAGTGTGGGAATCTCTATTGGCTGATGAGGCTCTTCCCAAAGGATTGGTGAACTGCAGGGGCAGGGCTTATCTCTGAGTCCTGCATAACTCTGTATAATATATACATCTGGGATTGAGGTCTCTCCTCTCGCACAGAATTTAAATAATAATTTTTATGACCCCAGAGATATTCTTTAAGGGGGATTATTAAGCTGTCTTTTAGAGGGTGTGTATATGTTTTATGCAGATTTTCTTTTCTTCCCAAAAAAATAAAAATAAATCTTAGGCGCTTACCCTATGCTCATACATTATACTTTTTGTTTTCTTTGCTCCACAGGCCAATCCCTCAGCTAGCAGAGATGGAACGCCAGCTACGTGAAGCCATGGCAGAGAAAGAGCGCCTCCTGAAGGCCAGGGTGAGTACATTTCTGTTCGCATGAGATCTGGGCAGTTTTTCCCTTTTATACACTTTTTAAAACTATATTTAAAGCCCAAACTTTCTTTTTCTATAATTTTTGATACGATGGGGGGGGGGGGGGGGGGGTTAGAGCTCCTTTCAGGTTTTTGTTGCGATTCCTTCTTTCTATTTCTCCCGATGCCCATTCTTACTGGGGCAAAACGTGACGGGAAATCCAAAATGATACAGTGGTTACCAGAAAGGGAATACAGCAGAGATACTCCAATGAGGAAACTCCTACCTGAGACTTTGGTGGGATTTCTTCTCCCTTCTTGTTGTGTCTCCCGGACAGGAAGTGAAGGTAAATCTCTTTAGGGGGACCACAGAGCAAAAACAAAAAATACAGGTATTTAAATGTCATCTACTCAAGTAAGAAACATGTTTTTGGATATAGATATACTGAAAGTTGACCTCCAGCCTTTCCTTCAGTCTTGCACAGTTGTACAGGCTCCTCTCCTGGACTGAAATGGCGTACTCTGATTTCACTGCACACTGTGAGCTTCTTGCAATGTGCATTCGAAGCTGCAGCAAGTCAGAACCTGCCTCATTTCCTGGCTGGAGGACATCCAGCACCATCTAGCACTTTCTCCTCAGCCTGACTATCCAATGCCCACCTCTTTCTCTCATTGGTTTTCAGTTCTTGCAATCATGGAGGTTCAGCAGCACATCTAGGCATTACCTAGGGAAAATTGCATACCTAGGAACCATAGGCATGCGCAAGGGGTGTGCCTGGGCACACCCTAATCCTGGGGTTGGCAACTTATCATTGGCGGACAGGTGACAGGTAAACCACAATCCTTCCTTGTCGACTCTCAGAACCTTAAAAGCGGTGGAGGTGGAACTTAGTGGAACCAATCTGTATTTTCCGCCTGCAGCAGCTGAAAGTAGGCTTCTCCTCCTCTCCCTCTCATTGACATTCAGCTGCCACAGGCAGAAAATACAGGGGATCGGTTCCAATATTTGCCACCCCTGTCACCCCTCCTGTCCCTGTTCCTCTTCTTTCTGTTGCCCGGGTCCCCCTGTGTGTTCCCTGGCTCCCCCTTCCTCCCATTGTTTCAGGATGGAGAGTGGGGAAGAGGCTGGTAAATATGTGAAACGCATATGTGTTGGAGCTTTGGGGTGCACACCCTAATGCAACAGGCTGCCCACACCTATGCTAGGAACGCCATGCCCTTCAGGGTGACACCCACCCATCAGGGCATTTTAATTTATTTTAATTAATCCAAGGAGCCAGCCCACTGCTTACATCAGGGCTGGGAGATCTAGAGAGGAGAACTGAGGCAGGGTGCTGTGATATTTTTCAGGAAGCCCTCAGCGCCTCACACTTGCCATGATTTGCCTGCATTGCATTTAGAAGCACAGAGACCTTGTGATGACATCACTGGGTCTAAAATAAGGTAGGTCCTACAAATGGAAAGATTAAAAAAAAATTAAAAAAATTAAGTAGCATGTTGATGAGGATTGGAGGGCATTAACAGGGATAGCCAAATATATAAGTCGATTAAAAACTCCTTTGTCTTTTTTTTTATACCCCGTGCAACAAGGTAACTATGAAATATAAGGGAATCTTTTTTTTTTTTTTTCTTTTTTTAGGTAAAAAAAAAAAAAAAAAACAACCTTAATGCCGCGTACACACGGCCGTTTTTCATGGCGTGAAAAATGCTATTTTTTAAATTGGTAATTAAAAACGGTGGTGTGTAGGCTCCAGAGCATTTTTAACGACGTGAAAAATGGCCTAAAAAAAAAATTAGAACCTGCTCTATTTTTTCACGTCGTTTTTCACGTCGTTCTTTTTAACGTCGTGAAAAACGGTAGTGTGTATGCTTTTACGAGGGGAAAAAAAATGCGCATGCTCAGAATCAAGTATGAGACGGGAGCGCTCGTTCTGGTAAAACTAGCGTTCGTAATGGAGATAGCACATTCATCACGCTGTAACAGACTGAAGAGCACGAGGCTGAAAAGCGCGAATCGTCTCTTATCAAACTTTACTAACACAAGGATCAGCAAAAGCGTCCCAAAGGGTGGCGCCATCCGAATAGAACTTCCCCTTTATAGTGCCGTCGTACATTTCGTACGTCACTCACCGCGCTTTGCTCAAGCGTTTTTTTTTCACGATAGTGTGTATGCAAGGCAGGCTTGAGAGGAAACACTAAATATTACGTCTGGGAAAAACGTTGTTTTTTTCAATGACATTAAAAACGTCCGTGTGTACGCGGCATGAGGGTTGAAAAGTGGTCCCATACATTGGCGCTGTATGGATTGGGTGCAGTATAAAATGACAGGTCCCTTCCCCTTTAACAGCAGTCGTCCTCCATGCAGTCAGCTATCCAGTGCAAGCGGCTAACCTGCCCGTCACATGACTGTCTGTCACTTAATTGCTTCTGCTTTCGGAAGGCGAGCCTCCAGCTCTGGCTCTGCGCTCTCAGACACATTTGGTTGCTATACAGAGCAGGTAGGAGACATGCCGGGGCGGTGTGTGTTATGGTGAGTGTACACAGAGAGCTTGTCTATAGGCATTCTCCATGCATGCGTGTGTACATACATGTAGAGATTGTACATAGATGATTTGGGGAAGGGACTTTATAGGAGTTTAGAGTTTGCTAATGGACTTTTGCCTTTGTTTGTGGGCAACATTGGCCTTTACAGGAGCAGAAGAACTGGTTTTTCATGTTTGCTTAGGGCTTAGCTGCAATGGAGATCACCTGTAACAGGCGGAGGGGATATGATCCATTACACAAGATTTATTCATTTTTCTTTTTTTTGTTTGTTTTTTTAGGGTGGGTCCATCCAAAACTGATTTATTTTTTTAAGAAAGCTAAAACTGCTCTCAGGTCAGAATATGGCATGAGGTGGACTCATGCACTACAGCAATGCATAGACAAGATGCAGGAGCCCTGATTGGGCGGGTTATGTTTTCATACTGTATGCATTTTAAGACCTAAAGGATCAGTTCAAACAAAACTGACTTTTTTTTTTTTATTGGTGGATACCCAACAGGGTGAATAAAAATCAATGATTTATTTTTTATTTTTATTTAAATCTGAATTTTGGTACTTAAATCGGAATATTTTTGATTTAAATCGGAATTGTTTGATTTAAATCGGAATTTTTTGATTTAAAACAGTTTTTTTTATTTTTATTCAACCACTTAAGCCCCGGACCAATATGCAGCATAAAGACCAGGCCCCTTTTTTGCGATTCGGCACTGCGTCGCTTTAACTGACAATTGCGCGGTCGTGCGACGTGGCTCCCAAACAAAATTGACGTCCTTTTTTTCCCACAAATAGAGCTTTCTTTTGGTGGTATTTGATCCCCTCTGCGGTTTTTTTTTTTTGCGCTATAAACAAAAATAGATCGACAATTTTGAAAAAAATACAATATTTTTTACTGTTTGCTATAATTAATATCACCCAAATATATATATATATATATATATATATATATATATAAAATCCTCAGTTTCGGCCGATACGTATTCTGTTACATATTTTTGGTAAAAAAAAATCGCAATCGCCGTTTATTGATTGGTTTGCGCAAAAGTTATAGCGTTTACAAAATAGGGAATAGTTTTATGGCATTTTTATTATTTTTTTTTTTTTACTAGTAATGGCAGCGATCAGTGATTTTTTTCGTGACTGCGACATTATGGCGGACACATCGGACACTTTTGACACATTTTTGGGACCATTGTCATTTTCACAGCGATCAGTGCTATAAATATGCACTGGTTACTGTGAAAAGGACACGGGCAGTGAAGGGGGCACTAGGTGGCGCTAGGTGGTGCTAAAGGGGTTAAGTGTACCCTGATGAGTGTTTCTAACTGAGGGGGGAGTTGGGCTCTGTGTCACATGACACCGATCTCCGCTCCGAGTACACGGAGCCAAGATCGGTGTCATTGTCACTAGGCAGAGAGTTTACACAAGCATCTCCCCGCTCTATACCTCCGTGAGACGATCGCGGGGATCCCCGCAGCGATCGAGTCCGCGGGACCCGCGGTCTGACTCACGGGGAAGGCAGTAGGGTCGCTAGCGCGCCAGAGGCGTGCGCGCGACTCCGACGTCGGGCAGTTAAAGGGGACGTACAGGTACGTTGATGTACCTATACGTTGGCAGAATGGCTCGTACATCTACAGGAGGGGGTCCTTAAGTGGTTTATCAAATTTATTTTATTAAAATGTTTCTGGAGTAAAAATCTATTTAAAGATAGTTTTCTATTTTAAGATACATTAATAATTTTGTTTATTCGGCATGAAATGGAGTTTTAGTTATGTAGCATGAGGCTGTATATTCTGCAATATTTAATTTTTTGGTAAACTCATTCAATGAATCCAAGCTCTGCAAGCTGAAATCACATGCACTGCATTGATGCATTCACACAATTTCAGAGTCAACGTGAAATAAAACAAAGTTCAGGAATATTTCTTTATCCAATGTTTTGCAAATCTATGTACACTAAAAACTGTATGATTGAATCAGTTCTGATATCGCTGTTTTACTTACCTGACAGCTTTATTATTCCAAATAGGAAACCTTCATTTTTTTTGTAAATATTAAAGATTCTAACTATAAGCAAGACTGAGTCCTTACATTTAAAGAGAACCTGTAATTTCAGATCCATCATGGCAGCGCCCGTTAGCGGGCATCCACTCACCTGCTGCCGCCACGTCCCCTCACCTTGTTGTGTCACTGCCGCACCACCAGCCATCACATTAAAGTGAATGAGACTGTCGGTGAGTCAACAGCGGGTCAGAGAAGGAGCCTCTGCGGGACAGAGATGACAGTTTCTCTCTAGAAATTATGATTTAAATCAAGCCTTTTTTACTAGTGATTTCAATCCAATCCATCCTGATGCTGAGGCAGTAAACATTCCGACAGTCTTCTTTTCTAACTTTCTGGGAACCTATGGGTGAGATCTCTGCACTGATTCCCTGGGTCGGCACACCTGCCATGCCCATTATTAGGGGCTCTCGCCTTCCCTGCATGGAGTTGCTGGGCTTGCAAATTTGTGGTGGCCATTATGAGGGGTTCCCACCATCCTTGCACTAAGTACCCCAGGCTGTACACGTGCTGTTCCTATTATTATAAGAGATTCTCACCATCCCTGTTCTGAATTCTTGGGTCTGCACACCTGTTGTGCCCATTATGAGGGGTTCCCACCATCCTGGGGCTTAATTCCCAGGTCTGCACACCACTGTCTGTGCCCATCACAAAAAGTTCTCACTATCCCTGGTTCCCAGGTTTGGACATTTCTGATGGCCTTTATGAGGGTTCCTGGGTCTGCACACCTTCTGTGCCCATTATGAGGGGTTCCTATCATCCTGGCACTGAATTCCTAAATTTTTGCATTTACGTTGATCATTGAGGGGTTCCCACCATCCCTGTGCTGAGTTCCCGGGTATGTACACCTGTTGTGCCCTTTATGAGGGGTTCCCATCATCCCTGTGCTGAGTTTCCAAGTCTGTACACCTGATGTGCCCATTATGAGGGGTTCCCACCATCCCTGTGCTGAGTTTCCAAGTCTGTACACCTGATGTGCCCATTATGAGGGGTTCCCACCATCCCTGTGCTGAGTTTTCAAGTCTGTACACCTGATGTGCCCATTATGAGGGGTTCCCACCATCCCTGTGCTGAGTTTCCAAGTCTGTACACCTGCTGTGCCCTTTATGAGGGGTTCCCACCATCCCAGCACAGAATTCACGAATCTTTGCATCTACATTGATCATTGAGGGGTTCCCACCATCCCTGTGCTGAGTTTCCAAGTCTGTACACCTGCTGTGCCCATTATGAGAGGTTCCCACCATACCTGTGCTGAGTTCCTGGGTCTGTACACCTGCTGTGCCCATTATGAGGGGTTCCCACTATCCCTGTGCTGATTTCCCAGGTCTGTACACCTGCTGTGCCCATTATGAGGGGTTCCCACCATCCCTGTGCTAAGTTCCTGGGTCTGTACACCTGTTGTGCCCTTTATGAGGGGTTCCCATCATCCCTGTGCTGAGTTTCCAAGTCTGTACACCTGCTGTGCCCTTTATGAGGGGTTCCCACCATCCCAGCACAGAATTCACGAATCTTTGCATCTACGTTGATCATTGAGGGGTTCCCACCATCCCTGTGCTGAGTTTTCAAGTCTGTACACCTGATGTGCCCATTATGAGGGGTTCCCACCATCCCTGTGCTGAGTTTCCAAGTCTGTACACCTGCTGTGCCCTTTATGAGGGGTTCCCACCATCCCAGCACAGAATTCACGAATCTTTGCATCTACGTTGATCATTGAGGGGTTCCCACCATCCCTGTGCTGAGTTTCCAAGTCTGTACACCTGCTGTGCCCTTTATGAGGGGTTCCCACCATCCCAGCACAGAATTCACGAATCTTTGCATCTACATTGATCATTGAGGGGTTCCCACCATCCCTGTGCTGAGTTTCCAAGTCTGTACACCTGCTGTGCCCATTATGAGGGGTTCCCACCATCCCTGTACTTAGTTCCTGGGTCTGTACACCTGCTGTGCCCATTATGAGAGGTTCCCACCATATCTGTGCTGAGTTCCTGGGTCTGTACACCTGCTGTGCCCATTATGAGGGGTTCCCACTATCCCTGTGCTGATTTCCCAGGTCTGTACACCTGCTGTGCCCATTATGAGGGGTTCCCACCATCCCTGTGCTAAGTTCCTGGGTCTGTACACCTGCTGTGCCCATTATGAGGGGTTCCCACTATCCCTGTGCTGATTTCCCAGGTCTGTACACCTGCTGTGCCCATTATGAGGGGTTCCCACCATCCCTGTGCTAAGTTCCTGGGTCTGTACACCTGCTGTGCCCATTATGAGGGGTTCCCACCATCCCTGTGCTGAGTTTCCAAGTCTGTACACCTGATGTGCCCATTATGAGGGGTTCCCACCATACCTGTGCTGAGTTCCTGTGTCTGTACACCTGCTGTGCCCATTATGAGGGGTTCCCACCATCCCTGTGCTGAGTTCCCGGGTATGTACACCTGTTGTGCCCTTTATGAGGGGTTCCCATCATCCCTGTGCTGAGTTTCCAAGTCTGTACACCTGCTGTGCCCATTATGAGGGGTTCCCACCATCCTGGCACTGAATTCCAGCATCTGGGGTTTGGGGTTTGCAAATTTGTGGTGGCCATTATTAGGAGTCCCCATCATCCTTGCAATACGCTCTCTGGTCTGCACACCTGCTGTGCCTGAGGGGTTCCCACCATCCCTGCTGGATTTTGTATTTTGTTTATATTAATAGAGAAGGTAACACGAGGAGTGGGTCACACAAGGATCAGTGGAAACACCCCAAACTTAGTCCATCAAGCTCCACCTATAACTAAAATATGATTTTTGGGCTGATGGATTCTGTAAGCCCTGTTCAAATCTGCACATTTTAGGTGCATTGTGGGTATTGTGCATTTTTACATTGGTTACCATTGAACTCTATGTAACAAGAGTTTTGCTGAATACCTCATCGGTGGCAGCTGTCAAACTCTGTATGTAGCATTTAAATGGCTGTGGCAATGTGTACGCACCTGAGCAGCACCATGTCCACTTGTAGGTGGTTGGCGGGGAGGGGGGGTGGGGCAGCAAAAATGAAGATCGACCACCTGTTGTTTACCGCCCCCTGGGTGCCCCCTGGGTGCCTGTATGGAAGGAGCCTTAAATCTTTAGAATGTGGGTCAGAGTTCCCCTTTCTGTGAATACATGGAGGCGTGAGACAACTTCCTAGAATTTCTTTACTGCCAGCTGTTCACAAATACTTTCCAGGGCAACCTTCGTAATGCTCTTGTATTAAAATGACACAACAATTGTTACAAAAAAAAAAAAAAAATGTTACAAACTTTTTTAAATAAAAAAATGAATTCCATCGTCAAGCTCAGTTCACATTTGGCGTTTCTGCAACGCACAACGAAAACGTTCATCCTGTATAACTGCATGAGCATTCATTCTATGTGACCTGCACAAAATCAAATGTTGTTATTAGGCTGTTTTTGCTACTGGTTGATTGCTATTAAAGGAGAAGTATGGGATGGGTTAAATAACTAGTACACATCACATTAGTCACATATCAGCTAATCTTTTTTTCCTACCTCTTTTAGTTTTTATAGCATGTGCACATGATCTTTCCTTCTGCTGGCAAAAACGGTCCATTTTCAGTTTGAAAAGTTTCAGGGGGGTGTGAACATCTCCACCAACACACCCCCTAAGAGACGTGGCTGTGCTGATAGATAGTGCTGTGTATGAGAATCTACACTATATATTTCTATCAGTGACTTCTCTCACATTACACTCACTGAAGTGCTGAAATCTCTGCCGACTCTTCTGACCATTGAAACATGCTGCAGGGGAGGAGGGAGGGGGAGGAGGGAGGGGGGAGCAGCTATGCTCTGTGAAGTTTCAGGAACGAGCAGAGGGTGGAGAGCCAACATCAATCAAACAAAATGACAGGGAAGGGGGTGGATCCAGACTTCATATCCAGACCATTGTCAGGATGATGCTGTATGAAATACTGTAGAACCTCCCACAGGTATTTATCTCGATTTTTAACAGAATGGGGGCACTTCTGAGAGGGCTGGGAGGGCTTATAGATATCAGCAGCTCACATAGAATAGATGTAAGCAAAAAAAGGAAACCCATACTTCTCTTTTAAATTTAAAAAAAAAAGTGGTTGGGAAAAAATATTGCATTATGGCCACTAGATGGAGCTGACAACCATAGCAAATAAGTATTTATTTCTTGTGATCATCAGCTCCATCTAGTGGCCATAATACAGTATTTTCCCATTGTGTAGGAATGAACAGCATTGGACATAGGGAGAATATAGTCTAGTACCAATCAATTATGCCCCTGTTTGCACAGAATGAATGTACATGCAGTTTCATAGGAATATCTATGTAATTTTTTTTATAAATGCACCCCCCCCCCCATGGTGTCACTATCCCGCCGTAAGAAAGGGACCCTGCAAGGTCCCGAAGGGTTGATATTCCTCTGACTTGTGACGTTGGCTTCACAATAAATATGTGATGTGCACTTATTTGGAGTGCTGTTAACTTTGTATCTTCCATATAACTGCAACATTTCCAGATACTGTACAGTACAAATGGGTTTTCTCATCTCTACCACTGAAAATAATAAAAGCCTTTTGCGTGTTTGCAGGAAGAGAAGAGAGCAGCTAAAGAGATGACCAAACGGCTGGAAGCAGAGCAGAGTCCTATGAAAGAAGAAGCTCCTGTACCCGTCCCACCCATGGTGCCACCGGCCGTCCTCGAGCCTGCTGTTGAGCTGGTAAGTTCAGCATAAAACTGTAATTTGCATAGCCATCCACCCAGTCAAAGTGCTAATACATTTGTTCTGTGCAAATGGGGCACAAAAAAAAACAATTGGAAATAAGCTATGTGCTGTATATTGTGCTGTTCAAATGTAAATAATTGATTTTAAATGGAAAAAACACGTTTGACCACTAGATGGAGCTAAGTATTACAGGAAATTCTTATGATAACTGAGTTCCATCTAGTGGCCGAATAAGGAATTTTCTATTTAGAATCAATGATTTACATTCTAATAGCACAGGATATAGCCTATTTACATTTCATTTTTGCCTGATTGTACATGCACTGTCACTGGGTCTATGTGATTTTTTTTACTTTTTTAAAAAAAAATCAACTCCTTAAAGTTGACCTTGCATTGTGATTACATTAAACATACTGTCACATATACTTCCCTTCTCCTGATGTGGACACCTTGGCCAAAACCTGTTCAGCACACCACCTTTTAGGAACCTGTGTCAGTGGGCTTTGGGCTGGTGTCAATGACATTGGTTTGAGACCTTTTAGAAATCACTTGAGTATTCATTTACAGGTGCCCTCACCTGCAGTTGACCACCTTCTGACCTGCATTTAATCTAATGGGAACAAAGGACAATTTACACAGGCTTTTAACATACCTTTTTCAATCCTGCTATTCAAAGTGCTAAAATAAAAGAATTAGTACAACAGCCAGGCAGATAGCATTTTTTAAAAAGGGAGAGGGTCATCAACATATTTTCTAAACCCATTTTTTCCTTTGAAGACTAGCTGTCACTTTGCTAATCCAGGGCGGAGTAACAGAGCCTTTTACTAACACACCTCCTGACCCACTTATACTCACCATCATTGCACTCCCCTGAAGCATGGATGCTCCTATGCAGCTCTTGCAAATACCCAACACTTCTGAGTTTAGGGGAGTTTTTGACCTCCCCCAGGGGTGCAGTTCTCGGGCCTGAGCAGAGAACAGATATAAAAGAGCTTGTGACTTTCTCCTGTGGTGCGGTTCTCAGGCCTGAGCCAGAAATGTGTATAGGGGGCTTGTGACCTTCTCCTGTGGTGCTGTTCTCAGGCCTGAGGGGGAAATGGGTATAGAGGAGCGTGTGACCTCCTCATGGGGTGTTGATTTCAGGCTTGAGTGGGAAATGGGTATAGGGGAGCTTGTGACCTCCTCCTGGGGTGCCGCTCTCAAGCCTGAGTGGGAAATGGGTATAGGGGAGCTTGTGACCTCCTCATGGGGTGCGGTTCTCAGGCCTGAGTGGGAAATAGGTATAGGGGAGCTTGTGACCTCCTCCTGGGGTGTCGATTTAAGGCCTGAGTGGGAAATAAGTATAGGGGAGCTTGTGACCTCCTCCTGGGGTGTCGATTTAAGGCCTGAGTGGGAAATAGGAATAGGGGAGCTTGTGACCTCCTCCTGGGGTTCCGCTCTCAAGCCTGAGTGGGAAATGGGTATAGGGGAGCTTGTGACCTCCTCATGGGGTGCGGTTCTCAGGCCTGAGTGGCAAATAGGTATAGGGGAGCTTGTGACCTCCTCCTGGGGTGTCGATTTAAGGCCTGAGTGTGAAATAAGTATAGGGGAGCTTGTGACCTCCTCCTGGGGTGTCCCTTTCAGGCCTGAGTGGGAAATAGGTATAGGGGAGCTTGTGACCTCCTCATGGGGTGCCGCTTTCAGGCCTGAGGGGGAAATGGGTATAGGGGAGCTTGTGACCTCCTCCTGGGGTGCGGTTCTCAGGCCTGAGTGGGGAATGGGTATAGGGGAGCTTGTGACCTCATGGGTTGAGGTTCTCAGGCCTGAGTGGGGAATGGGTAAAGGCGAGCTTGTGTCCTCCTCCTGGGGTGTGGTTCTCAGGCCTGAGTGGGGAATGGGTATAGGGGAGCTTGTGACCTCCTCATGGGGTGCCGCTTTCAGGCCTGAGGGGGAAATGGGTATAGGGGAGCTTGTGACCTCCTCCTGGGGTGTCAATTTAAGGCCTGAGTGGGAAATAAGTATAGGGGAGCTTGTGACCTCCTCCTAGGGTGTCGCTTTCAGGCCTGAGTGGGAAATAGGTATAGGGGAGCTTGTGACCTCCTCATGGGGTGCCGCTTTCAGGCCTGAGGGGGAAATGGGTATAGGGGAGCTTGTGACCTCCTCCTGGGGTGTCAATTTAAGGCCTGAGTGGGAAATAAGTATAGGGGAGCTTGTGACCTCCTCCTAGGGTGTCGCTTTCAGGCCTGAGTGGGAAATAGGTATAGGGGAGCTTGTGACCTCCTCATGGGGTGCCGCTTTCAGGCCTGAGGGGGAAATGGGTATAGGGGAGCTTGTGACCTCCTCCTGGGGTGTCAATTTAAGGCCTGAGTGGGAAATAAGTATAGGGGAGCTTGTGACCTCCTCCTAGGGTGTCGCTTTCAGGCCTGAGTGGGAAATAGGTATAGGGGAGCTTGTGACCTCCTCATGGGGTGCCGCTTTCAGGCCTGAGGGGGAAATGGGTATAGGGGAGCTTGTGACCTCCTCCTGGGGTGCGGTTCTCAGGCCTGAGTGGGGAATGGGTATAGGGGAGCTTGTGACCTCATGGGGTGAGGTTCTCAGGCCTGAGTGGGGAATGGGTAAAGGCGAGCTTGTGTCCTCCTCCTGGGGTGCGGTTCTCAGGCCTGAGCAGGAAATTTACAGGCTCACACACTGTCATCTAATAAAAAAGGTCACCATCATCCAACTGTGTGTAAGCCTCAGCATTATCCCACTTGGAGCTTACACAGGTGTTGATGCCCAGAGGAACGTCACTTTTCCCCGAATGAGCAAAGTGCTGGTGGAAAAAATGCATAATCTGTCCTCTTTCCAGGCACCTTTTGACTTGCGGTCATATCTGGAGGCCTCAGGACACAGCGTAGAGACGTGTCCTAACGTGAGGGTCAATGCCATGTGTTGTCGGGGCTACCTTGTGAAGATGGGAGGACGCATAAAAACATGGAAGAAGAGATGGTTCGTGTTTGACAGACAGAAGAGAAGGCTGGCGTATTATGCAGGTACGGGTCTATACAGTATATGGAATGAGATCTTCTCCGTGTTCCTCCTGGTCTCTCCTTCTACCATTCTTCTTTCTTCTTCTTTCTTTCTTTCTTCTTTCTCTCCTCTTTCTGGCTCAAAGTTTTCCAGTCCTTCTTTTCTCCTTTTCCTCCCTTTTGACACAAGGAGTGTTTGCAGAGTGCTGGACCTAATGGTGGGCAGGAAAGAGTTTAGAATCCAACTTTTTTGAGGCAACTCTTTGTCGACCGCTGTAGCCTTGTAGCTGTAGACCGCTGTACCCTGGAGTAGTTTAAAAAAGTATAAAAAGCATGGGAGACCCCATAGTTCTAATGCAAGTCCTGTAATGCCCCGTACACGCGACCGGGTTTTCCGACGGGAAAACTGCGAGGAGAGCTTTTGGCCGGGAATCCCGGCCGTGTGTATGCTCCCTCACAGTTTTTCCGACGGGAAAACTGCCAAACCCGCCGGACAAAAAAAAGAGAACCTGGCTCTCTTTTTATCCCGCCGGGATTCCCGACAGGCTTTTATCCGTCAGAAAACCTGGCCGTGTGTAGCAGAAGCCGGCCATTTTTGGCAGTTTTCCTGTGGGGAAAAACTCAGATGGAGCATAAAACACGGTCGGGATTCCCGAGGAAAAGCTCTCATCTGAGTTTTCCCGACGGGAAAACCGAGCGTCTGTACGGGGGAAAAGTAGAGAGCAGGTTCTCGGTTTTCCCCTTGGGATTTCCGACAGATCTTTTCCTGTCGGGAATCCCGGTCGTGTATATTAGGCATGAGTCTTGACCAGCAACACAAATCAGGACACTTTGTATCCTTTTTTTCCCCCGTTTTGTTGTCCAGTATTCTCTTAATTTTCTCCCAGCACATAAGCTCTGTTGAAGGGACGTTTTGAGCTCTCAAAATGCGTTGGGTATTTCCTTCTAGTATCTTGTCATGTGCAGGGCCGCCATCAGGAATTTTGGGGCCCCTTACACAGCTTCAGGCATGGCCCCCTGGAGCAGAGGAGAACGGGGGAGGGGTGCTGCCGCCGCAAATTGTTGAGTAGCGGGGGGGCTGCCGCAAATTGAGAAGCGCGGGGGTGCTGCCGCTGCAAATTGTTGAGGTCGGGGGGGCTTTGGGTGCTGACGAACAAAAAAAAGGGGGGTTGACATCCGGGGCACTGGGGGCCTCTGGGGAGCTCTGGGCCCCTTACAAGAAAAAGAAAAAAAACATTTTATAAAAAAAAAAAATGTAAAAAAAAAAAGAAAGCGGGGTTGCCATCCGGTTCCCTGGGGACCTTACAAAAAAAAAAAAGAAATTATAAAAAAAATTTATAAAAAAAAATAATAAAAGATTTTTATAAAAAAAAAAAAAAAAAAATGGGTGGTTGCCATCCGGGACCTCTGGGCCCCTTACAAAAAAAAAAATAATTATAAATAAAATAACAACTTTTATTTAAAAAAAAGGGGGGGGTTGCCATCTGGGCCCCTGGGGACCTCCGGGCCCCTTACAGGTGTACTTTCCTGTACCCCCCTGATGGCGGCCCTGGTCATGTGTATTAAAAACAAATTGAACTTGCATTACATCTGTGGCATGCTAACTTTTTTACACCCTCCTCCCTCTCTTTGAGATTTCTTTTTTGTCTGTGTCCATCCCTAATGATGTCTATCTCTGCAGATAAAGAAGAGCAAAAACTGAAAGGAGTCATCTACTTCCAGGCCATAGAGGAGGTGTATTACGATCACTTGCGAAGTGCTTCTAAGGTAACCTATAGAACGAGAAATTCATTTTTTTCTAGCCTTTGTTGTGTTTGTCTTTGTATAAAATAAACTGTAATGCCTCGTACACATGACCGGTTTTCCCGTAGGAAAAACTGCAAAGAGAGATTTTGGCCGGGAATTCCGACCGTGTGTATGCTCCATTTTTTCCGACAGGAAAACTGCCGGTAAAAAAAAGAAAGCAGGATCTCTTTTTCCAGTCAGGAAAAAATCCTAGTGGGAAACCCGTTTGTCTGTATGCCCTTTCCGACGGGGAAAAAACGCGCATGCTCGGAAACAATTTGGCGCATGCTCGGAAGCATAGAACTTCATTTTGTCAGCTCGTCGTAGTCTTTTACCTCACCGCGTTCTTGGCAGTCAAAAGTTCACCGGACTTTTGTGGGAGAGTGTGTATGCAAGGCAGGCTTGAGAGGAATTCCGTCGGGAAAACCATTGTTTTTTTTTCCGACGGGAAAACCGGTCGTGTGTACGAGGCATTAGTGCCAAAATACCAATTTATCCTGCTAGAAATACGGTGAGCTGATAACATCCTGTGCTGCACTGTTCCCAGCTCTCTCTGAGGGCTATAATATGTCTCCTCCCTATCTAATGGAGAAAGGTCTCTGATCTTTTATAGGTTTTATGGGGACAGTTAGTTGGTTTCCATTAGACTTGGGGTATCGATAGCCAAATTTTTTTTTAGTTTTGGATAAAGAAGGGTTAAAACCCCTGACACATGTAGCGGCCTCCTCACCCCGACCTCTTTAGCTAGGGGTATGTCGAGCGACAGAGTGAGGTGCGCTACGGCCCATGTCCTCCCCATGCATGTGGGTGAGGTGAAGGCCAATATCAATCTTTTCCTCGGGCCAAATGTGTGCTGGTTATGAGGGTCAGTCCTTCCGTGCCGGAATCTCCCTTTGTTCCCATCAACAGAGTCCATACACCCATCAAAGTCCAAACTCAGGTTTATTGCGTATCTCCACATACAGTCAAATGCAACGGCATGATACGATGGGGAAGCAGGTCGAGGCACTGTACAGGTTCCTAGTCCCTACACTCCCTGTGCTATGACCAGGGGTTGCAGGAGTCTTGATGGAAGCTCCTCCGCTGCGCTGAAGCCCATATCAGGGGAAGATGTCCTCCAAGGGAGTTACTGAAGGCCCATCCGTCACCGGGTTGACGCTACACCGGGTCTTCGGACGGGTGACCCCCCCCAGCCTCCTCACCTCAGATGCGGGTCCCCTCGCAAGGGGCGCCCTGGAGCAACTTCACCCTTGCGGGACCCAGTCGGAGTCACCGGGTCCCAGGCCTCCTTAATAGTACCTCACCCCAGGCTGAAGGTGCCCGGGATGGACTCCATCTTCGTTCCGACCAGGCCTTGGGCGCCTAGGCCGGAACCTTGAACCGCCCGCACCCAGGCCTAAGGTGCCTGGGTGCGTGAAGGGGTGACCCGCTCCCACAAGAACAACAGACAGGCGACGACGACCTCGTGGCGCGGGCGTCTCCCCCTTTTATACCCTCCCATCGACACCACGGCGGGTTCCCCGCCCCAGCCGTACCATTGCCAGGAAGGAACCAAAAAAAGGGTAACACTGTGATAGCGATTCTACCTCGAGCCAGCAGGTACACTGACACCCACTGGTCAAAGAGAATATTACACCACCCAATCCTCCACGAATAAGAAAAGGGGTCTAATCCCTGACATAATTACACACCTGGGTCTCTCTACCCCCAGGTGTATCCCACTAACTTTGAAGACCCCGCTACACACTCTCCCTGGTGATTTGACGCTGGTCCCCAGCGTCAGGTGCACACCCATGTCTCCCAAGGAGGGGTGACATGAAGTGGGCCCCAGAGGCTATCCCTAATATTTTGGATACTGTATGTGCCAAGACCTGCTCAAAAAAAAACCTATAAAACATTACAACTTTTGTGTAAAACATCTGTCATGTACACATATACAATCCCTCCCGTCACTGTCTAAGAACCACCCCATACTCAGTAGTCTTGACCGACGAATCTCCTGCAGAAGGGAAACAAAAAAAAACACATCCTAACACTCTGTGTTAACTTGGCATGAGTGGGTCCGTCAGCCGAGAGACCCACTCACTCCAATAAGTAAGTAATGCATGTGTAACATTTTCAAACAACCGTTGCACAACACTGCCACCTGGTGACAGCGCTGCGGTAATGACACTTGGTTAGATCTTCATTCTTCCTGCTTTCCTACTCTAATTCTACCCCAAAAGTCTCTGCCTTTGGCACATGAAGAAAAGGGAGAAAAAAAACAACAGCTCCCAAATCTCCAGTGAGTAAAAGAAAAGCCCAAATCAAAACAAAAGTAGGGCACAGTTCTAGGCGTCTGGGAATGTCTCTTCCAGAAAGTTTCAATATCAACAAGATAGGAGCTCACTTTTCCTATAAATAGAACCTTGGATCCGTCAGAAACAGGGGCTTCAGGTGCCCGTCAAACACTTCCACCGAATACTCAACATCCTCTCCATCTTTCCTGCAGATGAGCACCTTATCGGCATGAATATGGCGCCCAAGTCTCCAATCAGCTCTGCAGTCCTTGAACTTTTTAGACACAGGCGGCGCACATGACAGGTATCGCCTGGCATGGGGTACTTTAAGCTTTTCCCATACAAATTCGTCATACCACCTTGGTCGCAGGACCTCGACTTCATACAATAGGTCCCGAGGCAAGTAGGGGTACTCCCACCCATATTCACGGGCGACTCTCTGGGAAAAAAGTCTCTGCAACCTGGCTAGAGGCGGCATCCCATCTCGCTCACCTTCTCCTGGCTGTACGATGGCCTCCGGGTGCCGAGGTACCTTTACCATCTCGGGTTTCTTTGTCTTTGGTGCCCGCAATGAAGCATGCTGCATCCCCACCATCAGAGCGGGTGATGTAGTTGAATGCGGAAAGTTGGTCGGAGGACTAGATTTCCTCGGGAACTCCGGGGCCTTTCCGTGTGTGGTTCAACCTCAAAAAGAAACTCCTTGCATGCTTCGCATCGCCCGAATGGCTTTAGTTGGACCACCAGTCCCGAGCATCCGGGACAGATCACACCGAGGGCCTCTGTGTCTCTGCATGAATACAAAGCCAACTGTCCTCGGGGCCTGAGCCTTATCCCCGTGTCTGTAATGGATGCAGCAAATGCAGTCATCTTGAAAGGATAAGGTACCGTCATCCACGGGGAGCCTGAGTTCACTCCGACCACTGGCTGCTCCATCACACGCTGACCTTGCGCCGGAGTCTCCACGTGCATCTCCACACGTGGCCAGACTCCTCCCACGACTTGCACGTTTTCGCGGGCTTCCTTCAGTCTCCTCCCACGAATTGCGTAGTCATGGGGTGCCTCGTGGCGCAGTGCAGCAAAAGTCCCCACATGTAGTTCGTCACACGGCTGGACTCCTCCCTCTTCCCGCTCTTTCTGCATGGGCCTCTCCCAGTTTTTCAGGGAAATTTCCACGACTTCGAGCACAGGGATGCACTTTGGCCAATCACATGGCCGACCTGCTCGGACCTCCTCCGGGCAGCAAAGTTCAAACACAGCCGTTCCAAACCTCAGGGTTAACACACGTTCGTATCCCGGATGAGCCCCCACGTGTAGCGGCCTCCTCACCCCGACCTCTTTAGCTAGGGGTATGTCGAGCGACAGAGTGAGGTGCGCTACGGCCCATGTCCTCCCCATGCATGTGGGTGAGGTGAAGGCCAATATCAATCTTTTCCTCGGGCCAAATGTGTGCTGGTTATGAGGGTCAGTCCTTCCGTGCCGGAATCTCCCTTTGTTCCCATCAACAGAGTCCATACACCCATCAAAGTCCAAACTCAGGTTTATTGCGTATCTCCACATACAGTCAAATGCAACGGCATGATACGATGGGGAAGCAGGTCGAGGCACTGTACAGGTTCCTAGTCCCTACACTCCCTGTGCTATGACCAGGGGTTGCAGGAGTCTTGATGGAAGCTCCTCCGCTGCGCTGAAGCCCATATCAGGGGAAGATGTCCTCCAAGGGAGTTACTGAAGGCCCATCCGTCACCGGGTTGACGCTACACCGGGTCTTCGGACGGGTGACCCCCCCCCCAGCCTCCTCACCTCAGATGCGGGTCCCCTCGCAAGGGGCGCCCTGGAGCAACTTCACCCTTGCGGGACCCAGTCGGAGTCACCGGGTCCCAGGCCTCCTTAATAGTACCTCACCCCAGGCTGAAGGTGCCCGGGATGGACTCCATCTTCGTTCCGACCAGGCCTTGGGCGCCTAGGCCGGAACCTTGAACCGCCCGCACCCAGGCCTAAGGTGCCTGGGTGCGTGAAGGGGTGACCCCCTCCCACAAGAACAACAGACAGGCGACGACGACCTCGTGGCACGGGCGTCTCCCCCTTTTATACCCTCCCATCGACACCACGGCGGGTTCCCCGCCCCAGCCGTACCATCGCCAGGAAGGAACCAAAAAAAGGGTAACACTGTGATAGCGATTCTACCTCGAGCCAGCAGGTACACTGACACCCACTGGTCAAAGAGAATATTACACCACCCAATCCTCCACGAATAAGAAAAGGGGTCTAATCCCTGACATAATTACACACCTGGGTCTCTCTACCCCCAGGTGTATCCCACTAACTTTGAAGACCCCGCTACACACATTTTTGCTATTCCATTAAGGAAATTTCTCTTCATTTCCTGTCCCAGTGGCACACCAGGACGTTAGAGGAATTTCTCTCCTAGACAGGTGTCCCCATTGAAAGATTTCTCCTTACCCCTTACTCTGTGGACAAATCTATGATTTTCCTTCACTTTCTCCCCAATGATCTTGCAGATCGCAACAAAAAACTGGCAGAATGCCTAACCCAGCCTTTCCCAACTTTTTTATTCCAGGACAGTGATATCAAAACTGTGGCACGGGGTTGAATGCGGCCCTTTGCATGCCTTTGTCCGACCCCTGGGGTACTATTCCTCCAAGTGGTACAAGGCACTGCTCCTCCCACTGGCACCAGCGATGGGGCACTGCTCCTCCCACTGGCACCAGCGATGGGGCACTGCTCCTCCCACTGGCACCAGCGATGGGGCACTGCTCCTCCCACTGGCACCAGCGATGGGGTACTGCTCCTCCCACTGGCACCAGCGATGGGGCACTGCTCCTCCCACTGGCACTAATATTTCCCCTAAAAACAAAGATGGGACATTGTTTAAAAAGTTTGGAGACCCGTGTTCCAGAGGAACCCTTGAAATAATTTTCAGGTCTCCGGGAACCCTTGATAAACCAATGAATTAAAGTAGAACTAAAAGGCCAAACTTTTTTTTTTCCATTTTGTATAGCGTAAGTGAGGATTATAACCCCTATAGGTTTATTTTGGGCCATCTGTGCCCTGTTAGGGAGATTTAACTTAATTTCCTGTCCCATAGCTAAAACAGGAAGTTAAAAGTGAGTGGAAATTCCTGCAAATTAAGGGGATCCCTTGGGGACCCGCAGGCTATCAGAACTATCTGTCCCCATTGGAAGATTTCCACTTTATTACTTTTCTGCAGACACCCCAAAATGTGGGATTTAATTTCACTTTCACAGCTTGCAGCTTCACAGCCGGGTGCGCATGTCTCGCTGTGCTGTACTGCATAGCCGGGCAATCTTCTGGCACCAGTGATGTGTCCCAGAAGATTGCAGGGAGGAAGGGCGGCCCAAGCGGAAGTGGGAGCTCGTTGGTAATCGTGATGCATCGCGGAATAGAAACGCTTCGCTTACCAGATAATCGAAACGAATCGTGAGACCAGTGAAGATGCGCACCCCTAATACATGTGTTGGTGCCGTGTGGCACCATTCATTTTAAATGGCACCCCAATACACTTTGCTGATAAATGTGTGTAACACATAAACGCGTGTTGCTGTGCACTACCAGAAAAGTTGCACGCACATCCACCGGCAAGGTGTGTTGGGGCGCCTTAGAGAATAATGGCATCACTTTAGCCCAACACATTTAAATGTTTAAAGCAAGGCAACGCAACATGTCCACACTGGTGTGAACGTGCCTTGGGTGTGGCGTTTGATGCAGAAAACTGATATATGGAATTCAATGTTACTATGTGCAATAAAACCAATTATTTTACCTCCCTCAGAGTCCACACCCCAAACTGACGTTTTGTCTGAAGACCTTCGAACGCCTCTTCTGCATGGTAGCGCCGACCCCGGAAGCCATGAGGATCTGGATGGATGTCATGGTGACGGCCGCTGAGGAGAACCACCGCTACTGAGGCCTTTTTTGTGTTTGGTGCCAA
The DNA here is from genome assembly GCA_029206835.1 of Rana muscosa. Classification (NCBI taxonomy): domain Eukaryota; kingdom Metazoa; phylum Chordata; class Amphibia; order Anura; family Ranidae; genus Rana; species Rana muscosa. The sequence goes on along the minus strand of CM055124.1, from coordinate 51,439,713 downwards.
CCGTTTTGGGGAAGAACGAAGGAGCCTGGGAAAGAAATAGAGGAACACAAAAGCATGAACACAGACGGGCTTGTAAAAAGAAGGAACTTGTGCGAGAAACGTGACTGACAAAAGGGAAGAAAAATGAAGAAAGAACATTTTCTAAAACCCGTGACAGAAAATCTGTGAAATTTTAGCAGACATTCCTCGGTGAAAAACATTTTTTTTTTAACGCTTGTATATCCAAACGGAACAATTCTTTTCAACACACCATGGTACTCACCTCAGGAATGACTATACCAAAGCCTTGTAGCCTTGGCCATCTCTAAGGCCCAACCAGCAATGTCTTCCACCGTTGGTTAGAATGTTGATGGACCTTGTGAATTGCCACTAATGTTGAGTTATGTGTTAGGCATATCTTCTAATGTCTGTGATATTATATACATTATTTTTGTAAAATGTTGACAGGATATTAATGGGCCACATATGCTGCTTGGAAGACGCCATTTTGTAAGTTTGCCTGTCATGACAATTATGCCGCGTACACACGATCGGACCTTTGTCCGACCAAACTGACAACGGAATTCCGTCGGAGAAAAATAGAACATGTTTTATATTTAAACTGCGATGGAATTCAACGGAATTTCTCCGATGGGGCACAAACACACACGGTAGGAATTTACGATGGGAAAAGTCCGTCTGACTTTTTCCATCGGAAATTCCTATCGTGTGTACAAGGCATTGGACAAGAGGCTGCCTAAAAAATGGTGACATCGCCAAAGCACAATATGTCTGCCCCGTCCCATCTGATTTATCTACTGGATGTTGCTGAACATGTAGCAAAAATTAGCATTCGGTCAAGTGAACCAGGGGACCTCCCACCCATAGGGTTTGTACCAAGTGGCTTCCAAAACCGAGGACCATAATGACAAATGTTGAACAGTAATGGCAAGAATTTGGCAAAAGGAGCTTGAACATACCTGTCAAAGGATAATTCAATATATAATCCACAAGAGCTGGAAAAACTAAGCCATTGTTGTACTAGATTTCAGCATGTATAGTATTTTGTTCTTGGGTTTGCAAACACTACAACTATCCAATGACTGGCTGACCTGAATGGATAAACATCACGTGTTCCAGTTCTTGTGGAGACCATTCTTGTGTTCTCCAATATGGACCTCATTAGGGATTTAAAGGTTTTGGAATTGCCCTAACAGAAAGCTGAAGTTGCCACCATGGGTCTTCAAACCAGCTAGCCCTCCATGTTTTTTTTGCTACTCCAGCCTCTTTACTTTAATATTAGAAATTGTTGCCTATACAGTCAAGGGGCTCCAGTAGGTACAAAAAAACTGAGCAGCTCTGTAAAATGCTCATTATCTTTGTTGCCATACCTGGAAGTCTGGGTGAAAAACTCCCTGTTAGCAACTCCCACGAGCTGCTTTGTTGCTAGGACTTGAAAACGGTTGGTTTTTGCTCCTGTAAGGGTCCTAGCACACTAGGCGGCTGAAAAAAATGCCAGAACCTCTGGCAGAAAAAGCAGCTTAAAAATGCACATAGTGTCTCGTCTTTTATTTCTGACCGCTAAGTATATAGCGCCATCAATTTACATATACATTGTACATTCACACCAGTCCCTGCCCCCAAGGAGCTTACAATCTGAAGCCTCGTACACACGACCGGGTTTCTCGGCAAGAAAACTGCTGGGAGCGCTTTTTGCCGAGAAAACCGTGCGTGTGTATGGTTTCTCGTCGGGAAAACTGCCTGGAATCTCGACGAGAAAAATAGAGAACCTGCCGAGAAAACCGGTCGTCTGTATGCTTACCTGTTCCACGGTAAACTTGCGCATGCTCGAAAAGACTTAGACGCATGTGCGGTAGCAGTGTAGGGTGTAGCAAGATGACAGCGATGGCATCGAATGTGACAAGCGTAGGCGATGACGTCACGGCGTTCTTGCGATTGAAATGAACGGCGGTTCTTTTGAATGGCCGTGTGTACACTCGGCGTGCAAGACAAGCTTGCCGGGAATCCCGTCTGGAAAACCGAAGTTTTTTTTCCCAACGGGATTCCCGCCCGTGTGTACGAGGCCTAAGGTCCCTAACTCACATTCATACATACAAATACTAAGGCCAATTAACCTACCAGCATGTCTTTGTGTGGGAGGAAACCGGAGTACCCGGAGGAAACCCACACAGGGAGAACATGCAAACTCCATGTAGGTAATGCCGGGGTTGGGATTCAAACCGACGACCCTAGTGGCAGAAGTGCTAACCACTTAGCCACGGTATTGCATAAGAATCTATGAGAGTTTATGGGGCATTTGCCGTTATAAGCGTTTTTTTTTTTTTAAACCTACCCCATGTTTATGAGAGTTTATGCTCGTCAGGAGTTTCTCAAGCTCAAAAGTTAATCTTTTTTCTGCCTATAAACTCCTGTAAATGCCTATGTTGTGAATGGACACATGCAGTAGGTTAATATGGTGGGAAGTTTAGAGGCAGAGGGAAAAAAAAGCTCAAACGCCTGTAAAAGCAGCGTTTTTGAGCTCAAGTGTGCATGAGGCCTAATGCTGGGAGTGAGCATCCAATGGTTTTCACATCCTGGCAAAAAGTCAGGACATGGGGATTGCTAACTGGGAGTTTATTGGCCAGGCTTCTGGGGGGCCCAAATGGTCTACACAGGGGTGGCAAACTCAATTTCATTGTGGTCCGCATCAGCATTATGATTGCTCTCAAAAGGGCCGGTTGTGTCTGTAAGATTAGATGTCCAGCACAAGCACATCCCCTCTCCATATATTAGATGTTAAGAGCCACCCCACCATCAGAAGTTGAGTCCCCCACTCTCCCTTACATCACAGCGCACCCCCTTTCCTTATGCTGCTGCTGGGAAGAAGCTGGATGCATTGCTTGAAAGCAGAAAGTAAGGGTCTGGAGAGGACCAGAGGAGGGCTGGAGCTCTCCTGCAGCTGTACGAAAGTTGCGAGGGCCACATGAAATAGCCTGGAGGGCCGGATTCGGCCCGCAGGCCTTGTGTTTGACACCTGTGGTCTACAGATATTACTATAAAATAATGAGCATTTTACATAGGGGCACAGTTTTATAATATCTACTGGGGCCACCTGACTGCATAGGCTATTTTCTGGAAAAGATGAACTTAGCCTTTAACGTCATTTAAATCAGAGCTGCTAGCAGGTATAAAGTGCAGGTAACTAGGGATGCTTGGACATCGCTTGCAGTGGCTCTCTGTCCCCTTGCCCTAATGCCAGGCCTTCTGAACAGCCAAAGCTTGCTGTTATCCTGTGCCTCTATTACATTCCTATTGGCCCACTACTATGATGGCCTGTTTTGTTAACCTCAAAAATTTTATTGCAACCTGGAAATGTCTTCTGAAAGAGCTTTGGCTGGTCAGAAGGCCTTGGTTCCGGCTATAGCAGAGGAGAGTGGTAGCTGCTCCAGGTATATTCTGGTATCTGCGCTTTTATATCTGATGGTAGCTCTCTTTTTCTAAAGTGAAAGAGTCACTTTGAGATGCTTTCATAATGTATACTTGGTGCCCCAACTGCAGAAAATGGAACCTTTTGTCTTTGGATTTCGGTTATGCCGAATTGGTAGTGGCGGTTGTTTCAATGGTTCAATGATTTGTTTTACAGTGAAAACTGGATACTGGTCATGGAGCATGATGGAAATGTGAAAGTGTGTTTATAAAGTTTCTGTTGGGTCATGTTGTTGGTTTATGATCATCATTCAACATCGTTCTTAAAGTTGATACTTTATTTATAGTGGGTATTGCACATCGTTGGCCTGTGTGATATTCAATAGACCGCCTTGCTAAGATGTGGAAGATGAGCAACATGGAGGCACCTTGGGCACAGCAGGATTAACGTAAAATTGTATCAAATACCCTAATTTTTCTTGCCCATGGCAAGTTACCCATGCAATTGGTTGGTAAATGTTACAAGCTGGTTATTGCACCATTTTATGCATGTATCTGTGTAAGGATGTAGTGGCCTTTTGAGGAACCTTATCAGCATCCCTGACAAGCATCTGGACCATGAGATTGCATGGATAGAGGCCAAACATTTTCCTGGCCCCCAATCCATGGTAGCATACTACCACATGTATGCTGCCATGTTGGCGCCAGGAAAAAAGAAAATTGTATCAAATACTTACCGTAATATTCCTTTCCTGGCACCAGTCCATGGCTGCATACATGTGGTAGTATGCTGCATTTTGGCACCAGGAAAATTACTTTGGAACATGTTTGCCCTCTGTCCATACAATCTCATGGTCCAGATGCTTGTCAGGGTTGCTGATTAGGTTCCTCAAATGGCCACTCTCACTCTGTCCTTACACAGAAAATACACGCATACAACAGTGCAATAACCAGCTTGTATCATTTAGCAACCAATTGCATGGGTTACTTGTCATGGGTCAAAGATTATATAGATAGCCTACACTTTGGAGGCTGTTTTAATAAAATGGTACTAGGTATTCAGGTCAACTGCAGTGCTCATTTTCCAAAGGTCTCATGGGGCCCAACCTTTAGCACCAGGTCCCTTGGACCCCAGCAATCAGAAGTGGGAGTGGGATCACTGGTTTGTTAAAGGGTTGTGTGGCTCTTGGAGCCCAGTAATCAGAAGTGGGAGTTGGATAGCTGACTTGGAAGTGGGTTATAATGGCAGTGATCTTGAACCAAAAAGAACAAAGTCTTGTGCTTAAAAGAGAAGTTCTGGCAATAGAGGGCCACACATCTGCAGCCACTACAGAACTGGCAAAATGTTGCAGCCCCCTGAGGACTGGCAAAGTCCAAAAGACAATGGAAAAATAAGAAAAGAAGGGCATACCAGCCTTGCCATTCCTTTTATTGAAGTGATAAAACAGATACTGTATCTACTCACATATACCATAAAATCTCAAGCCCATCAATATCAACAGTGTCCTGCATGACCTCGTCCACTGCCCAAGTCCTAACTACAGGAAGACATCCAAAACTGCTGACACATTTTGAAGGGGGTCCCCTCTTCCTTAGGGCTGAGGAAGAGGGGACCCCCCCTCAAAATTAATCAGCCATTTTGGATGTCTTCCCATAGTTGGGACTTGGGCAGTGGACCAGGTCATGCAGGACCCAGTGGCTATTGATAGTCTTGAGATTTTTTGGTGTATGAGCATATATCTGTTTTATCACTTCAATAAAAAGAATCACAAATGCAATGCGCAAGGCTGGTGCGTCCTTCTGTTTTTATTTTTCCAGTGATCTTGAACGGTCCCCTACAAGGTGTCTCCAATCACAAATGTAGCCCTTCCACATTCTCAGACCATCTTCTGAAGGATGTTTGACAGTGTTCTGCACTACATATACAGAATATTATATATGGCCCCTTGGTGATGTCAGGAGCCACAGTTGAGGCAACCTAAACCTCCTAGGTAGATCAATAAATGTCTCCATTTTGTTTCCAGTATCTAACAGACCAGTAGGCACATATGTCATAAGAAATATGGTAGTGGTTATCATTGATGTACTTCTAAAAATGCTAGATGATTGGCATGTGGATTCCTGGAATTCTGAACAGAGTCACTTACGCAAGATGGAAGTCAGAAGTTTGGCATGGCAAACAATCAACTGGTATTTTTTAGCAGGAGTTCAGAAATGACAATCCACATATTTATGACCGTAAAATAAAACCATACAAGGTTCAGCTGTCATTCCCCAACCCACGCTAGAAAAATCTGAACATGCAATCTCATTGGCTGTTATGGTCATTTTTTTTGTTTTTTGTCACCGTGTATAATGATCCAACTACTCTAGAATATTGTACATATTTATGCGTTATATGTGTGAAAATGCCGTATTGGAAGCCTTCCTGTTCTCAGGACCTCATAGTTTTAGTGAAGTATGTAAAATTTGTATATTTAGATGGACTTTTTTTTCGGTGAAGGGGTCAGGGAGGTACTGATGTTTGTAAGAAATGCCATATATATTTTTGTTTTATTTATTATATATGAATAAAAAGAAACTCTTTGGATGATTCTCTGACTGGTGGATTGTTCATTTCAACCAGGCAAGTCAAAGCAAAAAAAAATGCCCAACTATATGGGATGTGATTCAAGGCAGGGGAGGACTGTGACCTTGTAGCTCGGGGGCATGGCAAACAGCCGACTCACACTTTCATAGTAGGGAGAGATATCTTTAGGCTACAGAAAATGTACCATGGTGTGATTGATGCATTGATGGGCATACCTATTATTATTATTATTATTATTATTATTATTATTATTATTCATAGTATTATTATTATTATTATTTGTGTTATGACGCACCATTTCATATTCAGCGTCAATTTCCTTTGCGACTTTCAACATTCGGTTACATGACATTTTAAAGCCAATGATGGAAGCTGGTGATGGAAAGCTTTATGCACATTGCCATATGGGGGCCATGCATAATAACACTCCTATGACCTGCTGCCACCTCATACAGCCGCCCATAAAGATGCATCATACACCACATCGTATCAGTGTGATAGCAGCCTAGGGGACTCGGGACAGTACAGTTACGGTTTGGGGCAGTAAAACTCCATAGTTCATTGTGGCCCGTGACCGGTTACAAAATCACTTAAAGCGGAGGTTCACCGGAATTTTTTTTTTTAAAAGCCAGCAGCTACAAATACTGCAGCTGCTGACTTTTAAAAAAAGGACACTTACCTGTCCAGGTCGCCCGCGACGTCGGCAGCCGAAGCCGGTGATTTGGTAACCCGGCTCTCGGCTTCCCCCGCCGCCATCCTCGGTGAGGGAATCGGGAAGTGAAGCGCTGCGGCTTCACTGCCTGGTTCCCTACGGCGCAAGCGCGAGTCGTGCTGCGCCGTCCTCACTGGTTCCTGTTGTGTTCTGAGAGCCGAGTGTTTCCCAGAACACAACGGGGGGGTGACGCGAAGGGGCGGGACTCCCGCGGGAGTCTGCTCCCGGAAGTGGTGCAAATACCTGTTTTATACAGGTATCTGCACCCCCTCCCCCTGAAAGGTGCCAAATGTGACACCGGAGGGGGGGAGGGTTCTGAAAAGCGGAGGTTCACTTTTGGGTGAACCTCGCTTTAAGTGGTTCTTCAAAAGGTTGAGCACCCTTGGCGTACAGCCTTCTCTTCTAATGCCTATTAATGGGCAGTTTTATGTGGCAGTAGTGGGTCCCACAAATGTCATTATGCAGCCTAATGCCGCGTACACACGATCGGAATTTCCGTCAACAAATGTTCGATGTGAGCTTTTGGTCAGATATTCCGAAAGTGTGTAGGCTCCATCGGACATTTGCTGTCTGAATTTCCGACAACAAATAAATGATAGCAGGTTCTCTATTTTTCCGACCAGAAAAGTTCTTGTAGGAAATTCCGACCGTGTGTAGCCAGGGCTTTTTTTCAGCAGGAACGCGGGGGAACGCAGTTCCGGCACCTCCAGCTCTGAATGTATGTAATGGCAAGGGGTGCTGGGGTGTACTGGAGGGTCTATTAATGGTGGGGGATCTATTGTTGCTGGAGGAGATCTATTTTTACAGGGGGAGGGTCTATTGTTGCTGAGGTCAGTTGTCGCTGGTAGGGGATCTATTGTTGCTGTGGGGGGGGGTCTTATGCCACTTGGAGACAATCGTTGCTGGGAGACATCAACTGTTGAGGGAGGGGTCTATTGTTGCTAGATGTTTAGAGTCTATTGTTGCTGGGGAGCTCCATTGTTGCTGGCTACTGGGGATCTATTTTACTTCCTATCATATAAAAATTACTTAGCACCACAAATTGATACTTGGTTCTGTATCCATTACTAAGAGGTGGGTAGGGGGTGGAACCAAGGAACGGTGCTCGGAGGTGGGTAGGGAGTGGAACCAAAAAATTGTGCTCAGAGGTAGGTAGGGGATGGAACCAAGGAATGGTGGGTAGGGGGTGGACACAACCCATGACTCGGAAGTAGGGAGTTCCTGCACCTATTCTCTGAGAAAAAAAGCCCTGTGTGTAGCCATTTCTGACGCACAAAAGTGCTGCGCATGCTTGGAATCAATTTGAGGCATGCTCGGAATCATTGTACTTAATTTTTCTCGGCTCGTCGTAGGGTTGTACGTCTCCGCGTTCTTGACCATCGGAATTTCCGAGCAACATTTGTGGGACTGTGTGTGTGCAAGACAAGTTTGAGCCAACATCCGACGAAAAAAAATACGCGGTTTTGTTGTCGGAAATTCCGAGCGTGTGTACTCTGTACAGCTCCTGTACAGGTATGTGCATAAACCAAATACTTCTCTATACCAGATGCTTTTATCACAGTTCTGAGCAGGTAGCTATATAATGCAGAGTATATTTCACTAACTGCAGGTCCCACTCTGATGCCTGAATGATTAAGTATCTCCAATAAGGGCCACCAACCCAACATATCTTATTAGTACTAGCTCAAGAGTCAAACACTACCTGAACCCTAGCTCAGTCCTCCCTTGCGTGGCTGGCATATTAAGGTTTCCACACCTCAGAGTGGGGAAAAGTCAGATCTTTGGCAACTCTTTATTGGAGAACGCTCAATGCATAACCTCAAAATTTTTATTTTAGGTGATCTCACAAACTGTCTGAATAAAACACGGATGTGGAAGAGCCAGAAAAGCACCAGAAAGAAAGGTCCGTTGGTAGGCAGAACGAAGAGCTTCTTGGTCTTTAAAAAATTAGACAAAGCAGGAACAGTCTATTTTCTCCACTGTAGGTGGTGTTCGACCATAGGGGCATTACAGTTGGAGGGGAAGTCAAGAGGAACTTGGTTCCTTTTTGGTTTCTGGGGTCACTGGGGAGCTATTCAAATGGATGCTGCCGCCCCATGTGAATCTGGCAGCCATCTTGAGTCAAGCAAAGCCTATTTTAAAGGGTAAGTTCACTTTTACAGAAAAAACTGTAAGGTGAATTTACACGGGACCCCCAGTCCCGCTGACCTGGATCTCCGCAAACACCCATTCTGAGCCCTGGTATATTTGCGTCAGAAGTCAGGGGCTTGGAAATCCCTGCTGCTGAATCGCCAAAACGTACCCCGTCAGGAGGGATGTTTCGGAGCATTCTAATTGGTCGTGTAGCTCAACCTGTCAGCTGGGACGCGTGGATGCCGAGGGGATTTCTAAGCCCTGGACTTTTGACGCAAATATACCGGGGCTCAGAATGGGAGATTACCGTGATCCAGGTCAGCGGGACGGGGGGGGGTGAGGAGGGGGTCCTGTGTAAGGTCACCTTACAGATTTTTCTGTAAAGGTGAACTTACCCTTTAAGGCCCTGAATCCTAGGCTTGACGTGCATTTCGCATGTGGGTAGTGTCTATGGATTGGTCACCCGACTGACAAGGATTAGCAGCAGGGAGAGGTTCCATCCTTCGAGGAGACCTCCCCATTTGGGTACGGACCAGCTAGGCTGCATTCTGCCCCTGAAGACAGACACTGTCAGCACCTTGGAGACCTGCTCTGCTACACACTGCTGATCTATTCTGTGAGTGTCCCCAGTCAGGCACCTTCCCACCAGGCTTGTTTTGAATTATAAAACTCTGAAATGAATACAAGTTCTGTTCTCTGCAACTGGACTCTGAGTGTTTACTGCTGTTGCACCTCCTCACAGACATCTCTGCCCATTCTCTCTCCTGAGTAGCCACAACCTTTGAGGCTCACCTGTTATGCCCCGTACACACGATCGGTTTTCCCATTGGAAAAAAAAGTCAGATGAGAGCTTTTGGTCGGGAATCCCGACCGTATGTATGCCCCATCGGACTTTTTCCAACGGACAAACAGCCGGAAAAAGATAGAGAGCAGGTTCTTTATTTTCCCGTCGGGAAAAAATCCAATCGGAATTTCCGATCGTGTGTACAGATCCCGACGCGCTAAATTCCAACGCATGCTCGGAAACAAATCAACGCATTCTCAGAAGCATAGAACTTAATTTTCTCGGCTCATCGTAGTCTTTTACGTCACCGCGTTCTTGGTAGTCAAAAGTTCACCAAACTTTTGTGTGACCGTGTGTATGCAAGGCAGGCTTGAGCGGAATTCCGTTGGAAAAACCATCCAAGTTTTTTCCGACGGGAATTCCACTCGTGTGTACAGGGCATAACATCTCTGACTTGCATCCCCTTCATAATCTGTCCCTGGTCTGTATTCTATTGCCTCGTACACACAACTGTTTTTCCCGGCAGGAAAACTGCCATGAGAGCTTTTGGCCTGGGAAAACCGGCCGTGTATGTATGCTCCATCACAGGAAAACTGCCGGGAAACCCGGCAGGAAAAATGAAAACATGTTCTCTATTTTCCCACCATGATTCGCGGCAGTTTTCCTATGGGAAACACTGCGGTGGAGCATACACATGGCTGGGATTCCCGGCCAAAGCTCTCACCGGAGTTTTCCCGACGGGAAAACCTCTGGTGTGTACAGAAGGAAAGTTACCGAGCAGGTTCTCGGTTTTCCCCCCCGGGATTCCCGGCAGACTTTTTACCGCCGGGAATCCTGGACGTGTGTACGAGGCATTTGAGGTAAAAACCAGTAGTAAGTACCACCACGGTGCACTACAGCTGCTGGATTATACACAGCTGACTTGTCTGATGAAAAACTCGATGCATCAGACCAAAAGAAGGACCAGCTGACAAGTAAAAAATGAGGGATGGGGGATTTGTTCCAAAAGGCATCAGTTGGGTGATATTTTACAGAGCTCAGCCCAGGCTTTAACGTTTGTGGTCAGCAAGGATGCAGGAAGCAAATTAGGTTGATGATGTTCTTGAGCATTTTACTTCTACAGCTGAGAACTGCCAGCCAGTTGAACACTTCTTGATGAGCTTGTGGTTTACGTACTACAGGAAGCCAATCATGGTAGCATAGCAGGCCATTAGACAATGCTTTTACCTTGAGAGGAAAGAGGACCAGGGAATTTGTAAATTGTGGTGGGGGACCAGGTGAGATGAGTTCAAGAAATCCAGTCAAATTGATATTGCTGCAGAGAGCTCAGTGATATACTGTAATACTGTATGCAAGCCAATTCGGCACATACAGGCAGTGTATTAATACACTATGTGGGAAAATGTTTGTATACTCCTGACCATCACACCTACATGAAACTGAGGGATATCACACTTTGAAAACATGGGCATTAAATCACAGTTCCTCCAGACCATCCTATCCTTCTTGCAGCTTTAGCAGCCTTCATGGGATTTTGGAGTGTGCCTGTACAAATTTGTGCCCATTCAAAATAACCTTAATGACAGTGGTGGAACTACCAGGGTCGCAAAGGTCCCACTGGGGACTGGGCTCTGGCGTTTCCGCCACCACGGGGGGGTCTGCTGCGGAACCGTATGGTTCGGTTTACACGGCTGTGACCCCAAAGTCGTGCGGTTTATTTGAAATTTCCTTGCAACATGCTTGTGACTTTTTTGTGATTTCCTTTCTACTTAAAGTGGAGCTCCACCCTAAAGTGTAACTTCCGCTCATCGGATTCCTCTCCCCCTCCGGTGCCACAATTGGAATTGGCACCTTTCAGGGGGGAGGGGGGTGCAGATACCTGTCTAAGACAGGTATTTGCACCCACTTTCAGGAATACACACTGCGGGCAGTGCATCACTTCCCGGTCCCCCCCGTTGTGTTCTCGGAAACACACGGCTCCCAGAACACAGAGGGGACCAGTGAAAGACGCGCTGTTTGCGCATGCGCAGTGGGGAACCGGGAAGTGAAGCCGCAACACTTCACTTCCTTATTCCCTCACCCATGATGGCGGTGGGGGCAGCCGAGAGACGAGCGATTGCTCGTCTTTTGCTGCCGACATCGCTGGACTCCAGGACAGGTAAGTGTCCTAATATTAAAAGTCAGCAGCTGCAGTATTTGTAGCTGCTGGCTTTTAATATTTTTTTTACGGCGGAGCTCCGCTTTAAGTGAGACTTTTGTGATTTAATGTAGCGGGGTCTCCGTTGAGGCCCCATGGACTATGTTACCCACAACCCCGTTTGGCACCCAGGGTGCATTGGGCTGCCGCAGAGACTCATGGGTGGGGTATAAAAGGGGAGGGCGAGGCTAAGCCCGGCCTCTTTGGAAACCGCGCGGCTGGCAAGAGGACTTCCTGTGCGGACCTGCTGCGAGTGCAAGGCCCGAGGCCTGGGCCTTGCGCACTTCCAGAGAGCCTTCCACCACACTGCGGAGCCAGTGCGGCATCTGACATCTACCTGCTTCGCGGACGTCAGTTGGACCAGAGATCCTGCCGTTGCAGATCCTGTGTGCGGAGACACAGCGGTGGGAGTCCCGGACTGGGATCGAGTCTGGAGGGGTGAGAGAGCATCTGCTCACAGCTATAACCGAGTACTTTGTTGGAAATTGGTCCTAGAGGCCCTGGAAAATCAGGATCCAGGTGCATCAAGGGGTGGTCTACCGAAGGGGCCCCTCTGATGACCTGGAAGACAAATGGCAACTGTTTCTACCCGAGAAACACAGAGAGACTGTCTTGGTCGCCTTACACGACCACCATGGTCATTTAGGAGCGGAAAGGACCTTTCAACTCATCAGAAGTCGGTTCTATTGGCCCTGCATGAGGGCTGAAGTAGAGGAATACTGCCATTCATGCGCACGCTGCATCCAGCGGAAAACTCTACCCCATCAAGCTGCCCCAATGGGCCACCTGCAAAGTCAAGACCCATTGGATTTGGTGTGCTTTGATTTCCTTTCCCTCGAGCCCGACTTGAGTGGACTAGGAAATGTTCTGCTGATAACCGACCATTTCACCCGGTATGCCCAGGCCTTCCCAACCAAAGACCAGAAGGCTTCCACAGTGGCCAAGGTACTCATGGAAAAATACTTTGTGCACTATGGGCTACCACAGCGTCTCCACTCGGATCAAGGGAGAGACTTTGAAAGTCGGCTGATCAGGAAACTCTTGGACTCCTTAGGGATCAAGAAGACCCGAACCACTCCCTACCACCCACAAGAGGATGCACAGCCAGAGAGGTTCAACCGAACCCTACTCAACATGCTGGGAACTTTAGATAGTGAAAAGAAGCAACACTGGAGCAGGCACATAGCAGCAATTGTGCATGCTTACAACAGTACAACAAGGGATGCTACAGGGTACTCTCCCTATCGACTCATGTTTGGGAGAGAAGCAAGACTACCCGTAGACCTGGCCTTTGGCACCTCCATAGACCATTCCTCAGCCACTTCCCACAAAGGTTATGTGGACAGGCTGAGGCACAGTTTAAAGTTGGCCTATGAGCAGGCCCAAGCAGCTTCGGATCAGAGGGGAGCCCGCAACAAGAGAAACTTTGACCTAAAGGTCCGGATCCAGGATCTGCAGCCTGGGGACAGAGTGCTGCTACGGAACTTAGGAGTCCCTGGGAAGCACAAACTTGAAGACAGATGGAGACCTGAGCCGTATGTTATTTGCAAGAAACTGCCCGGCCTGCCCGTCTATCCAGTGGCGTAACTAGAACCTTCAGGGCCCAGGTGCAAAAAAACATGAAGGGCCCCCCTGAACCCCAGCTGGGGCCCTTCCCTCCGAGTCCAGTGGTGGAACTCCAGGGCCCGGTCACAGGTACGATCTTTGTGAGCCCTGTAGTTCCGCCACTGGTATCAGTAGTTTTTTAAATATTTTTTACAATTTTTTAGGAGCCCCATTGGGGGGCTTTGGTGAGATATCAGAGGTCTAAACAGACCTCTGATGTTCCACCTTTGAGACAAAGAGGAATACTGAGGACACAGCCCCCAATATCCTTCTCTGCAGCCTCAGCTACATAGAATGAATGGACAGGAATAGCTCTGTACATAGCTTCCTGTCCATTCATAAACTGAAGCATAGTAACACAGTTTACTATATGCCACAGTTATAAATGGACAGAGTCAGTGATGAGTACAGATCACTGACTCTCAATTCAGAAAAAGAAGGGGTGGTAAATTACACATTTACTGGCCCATTTCCCACTCTCTGTCCTGACAAACTCCCAGCACCAACCAGCAGGAGAGGGGATGGGGGAACCTGGCAGAGCCCACAAGGGGGTTCGGGAAAGAGTACAGAGGGGCTGGAGTGCACACCTTGCTGGTGCTGTACCCGCCCCCATCTCCAGTGACCGCACGCTGGTACTGCTAGACCCTTGTCTGTCTTCCAGCTCCCCCCCCCCAGTGTCCAGTGACTCCTGCTGGTACACTCCCCAAATGGCTGGGAATTCAGATTTCCTCTGTGTGTTCTGCCCCCTCCTCCATCCTGGCACCCTAGGATGGCTGATGCCAGCCCTGCCAGCCAGCATGGTCTGTAGATGGGGTTTCTGTTCTTAAGTTAGGTGGGGTCCTGGTCCCTAGGTAAGATGAGTTCCCGTTGCCAGGGGAGATGGGGTTCCTGTCCCTAGGCAGGATGGGGTCCCAGTCCCCAGGAGAGATGGGGTCCTTTTCCCCAGGGAATATGGCGTTCTTGCCCCCAGGTGAGAAGGGGTCCCTGTCCCCATGGGAGATGGGGTCCTTGTCCTTAGGGGAGATGGGGTCCTTGTCCTTAGGGGAGATGGGGTCCCTGTCCCCATGGGAGAAGAAGGCCCTGTCCCCATGGGAAATGGGGTCCCTGTCTCTATGGGGGATGGGGTCCCTGTTCCCAGGTGAGAAGAGAACCCTGTCCCCAGGTGAGAAGAGGGCCCCTGTCTCAGGAGTGATGGAGACCCTGACCCCAGGGGTAATGGGGTCCCTGTCCCCAGGGATGATGGGTCCCTGTCCCCAGGGGTGATGGGGTCCCTATCTCAGGATTGATGGAGTCCCTATCCCCAGGGGTAATGGGGTCCCTGTCCCCAGGGGTGATGGGGTCCCTGCCTGTCCCCAGGGGTGATGGGGTCCCTATCCCCAGGGGTGATGGGGTCTATGTCCCCAGGGGTGATGGGGTCCCTGTCCCCAGGGGAGATGGAGGAGGTATGTGATGGTGTGTGGGGGGTGGGGTCATCTCACTCACCATGACCAAGCTGCAGGCCTGGCACTCATTCGTGGTGGCCTGGGCTCCCCCCATTGTGCTGGACGGGCGATCAGTGTATCTCCCTTAAAGACTTGTCTGTCATCATCTTTGCATGATGGGGGAGGAGGGGGGCTGACAGACAAGCCTGCGGTGTCCTCCGGGGAGCCGGCTCTCACAGGGCTGCACTGCATCTCTGTCCTTAAAGTTTGTTTGCCCGGGAGAAGCATGCAGTGCAGTGTGAGCCGGAATCAGGGGGCGGGACAGACACCGGACTAAGCGGCGCTGCATGGAGCAGGAGAGGGGGACCCAGAGGAGCTGGTGGAAGACACAGCAGGTCATGCGGGGAATGCACAGATAAAGAGCCTGTGCGTGCGGTACTCGAGCATGGAGCTCTGATAGTCACCCCCCACCTCCAGCCACCCGTGCGCTCGGTGCACTGGTACTCCTAGCCGCCTATGATGTCGCCGGACATATGTAAAGGGGGGCCGCGCTGCCCCCCCCTGCCGACCATATGTAAAGGGGGGCCCCACGGGCCCCCTGCAGCACAGGGCCCGGTCGCGGTCGCGACTCTTGCACCCTCTATAGTTACGCCCCTGCGTCTACCAACTGAAGCCGGAGGGAAAGGTGGGGCCATTGAAGACTTGGCACTGGAACCACATACTCCCACTTGCCGAAGCAGTTCGGATACCCCCTGCAAAGGACTTCCCCGAGCCAACTTCCATCCTGGATACTCCTAGGCCAAATACCCGATCCCAGGCATCTCGATCCGAAGAAACAGATGTCTCTGAACCTAGTGAGGAGGAAAGGGAAGAGCTGGACTGGCTATGGCCTTCCCAGGCCCCAGTGACTTCTGCTATAGATCTCCCACCTTTGGAAGACACCATAGACAGTACACTGAATGCAGAAGCTACTGAATTTATCCCATCCAGCCCTCTATCAGACTCATGGGAAGATGCCCTCGACTCACTCCCAGAGGAGAATCCAAGATGTTCCATGAATCCTCCTGCTCCTGAGTTAAATGTTTCAGAAACAGTGGAAGCTGCCATGTCTGTTCCGGAAGAGGAACCTACAGTGTTCAAGCCAGAAATCCCAAGAGAGCGGAGGGTGAAAAGGGCCATAAGGCCTCCCCGAAGGCTGACTTACCCACAAATGGGGAGGAGCTCGGAGGACACTGTGGCAACTGCTAGGAGGAGTGCAGAAAGCCCTGATACCTCTACTGTTCATTTGGTGGAGGGCAACCCCAACTCACCCCCTGGCACAGTTAGGCAGGCCACTTATGATAGTGTGACCTGTGGGCGAGGAAGTTCACCCTCTCATTTTTGGTGGGAACTTCCTCTGCTGACGTCATACGCAACTTTGTCTAATGTTGTGCGTAGTGTTTGTTGACAACTATCTTTGGGGACCAAAGAGTTTAGGTGGGGGGAGTGTGTAGCGGGGTCTCCGTTGAGGCCCCATGGACTACATTACCCAGAACCCCGTTTGGCACCCAGGGTGCATTGAGCTGCCGCAGAGACTCATGGGTGGGGTATAAAAGGGGAGGGCGAGGCTAAGCCTGGCCTCTTTGGACACCGCGCGGCTGGCAAGAGAACTTCCTGTGCGGACCTGCTGCAAGTGCAAGGCCCGAGGCCTGGGCCTTGCGCACTTCCAGAGAGCCTTCCACCACACTGCGGAGCCAGTGCGGCATCTGACATCTACCTGCTTCGCGGACGTCAGTTGGACCAGAGATCCGGCCGTTGCAGATCCTGTGTGCGGAGACACAGCGGTGGGAGTCCCGGACTGGGATCGAGTCCGGAGGGGTGAGAGAGCACCTGCTCACAGCTATAACCGAGTACTTTGTTAGGCCTATTGACTGCCTTGGCCCATCGTGTTATACTTGCTTTCCTGACAGGAGACTAGTTGCAGAACTGAGTTATATAGTCTCCGGGGAGTTACTCTTATTGCCATAGACCACTGTTGGATTACAAATCATTGTTCCTGTATGTGCACCACCGATCATCTTGCATGCAAAGATTCCTCACTTAAAGACTGAACTTTAACTGAGTCAGGCCTGACTGGGGGGTTTATAGCATTGTTGAGCGCCATATTGCTTAAGAGGGAAAATAGCTATATGCATCAGTGTGTGATAAAACTATATGTGCACTATAGTTGACTAGTGTTATTATTACTGCAGGGCTCTGCAAGTATGTGTTACATGGTACTGACCGTTACCCTTTCTATACGAGTAAACCTATTACAGTTAATCATTCTGGTATTGGCGTCCATTACTATATTTCACAACTGTCTGGGTTATGGTGGGATTGTTCAGGAACTGGTATAGAAGCCATACATATAGATACCACCCCTAGACTAACTGTGCCAGAGAAGGGTCGAGTAGATTTCCGGGGGTTGGCTGTGCCGTGTACAGGCCCGAAACAAAACCAGCGGCTCTCTTAGTTTGAGGGTATCGCTACATAACATTGCAGTCTATGGTACTCAAATCACAGAAAAGTAGTGCGGGAACCTTTTTTTTTGTCGCATTGATTAAGACAGCATCCATTAAAGTTTGTGTATTTTTATGTGTCGCAGGGGTAAAGGGTCCCTTGACATAAGTGAAGCCCCCCCGGGACCAATAGAAAGCGCCCCAGCTGTCAGAGGGGCCCTTAATGGTTTCTTGCACTAGGGCCCTGAAGGTTCTAGTTACGCCTCTGCTTTATGAAATTGGATATTGATATTGGACCAGAAGACCTGGCTGGCAATCTGTACTATTTATCCCACAGGTGTTCAGTAGGGTTGAGGTCAGGGCTGTATGTAGGCCACTTGAGATCCTCGAAACCAGACTCATCAAACCATGTCTTTATGTAGCTCGCTTTGTACACAGGGGCACTGTCATGCTGAAATAGAAAAGGGCCTTCACCAAACTGTTACCACAAGGTTGGAAGTAAGAACACTCTATAATGTCTTTTTATGTTGTAGCATTAACAGTACCCTTTACTGGGAACACCTTAACTCAATATAGAAGAAAATCTCCCTGTAGCCACACATCGGAACAATCCCATCAATCTGTGGTGTGTGGCAACCTCGGCCTGGGCACCAACCAGACCATGTTGGGGGCGTGGCCTGGTTTAAACCCAGGCCGTGTTGGGGGCGTGACCTAGTTGGAGCTCAGGCTGAGGTTGCCACACACTACAGATTGATGGGATACTTCAAATGTGTGGCTACAGGAACATTTTCTTCTATACTAAGCGATGGTAGGAGTCGGGACGAGCTCCCTCCCAAGCCAGCACTCACAGCAGGGGATACTGAGGACTTGCACCCCTTCTAAAGCCTTAGCGGGTCACATACCGGGTCTTTTTGGGTCACCTAAACTCAATAGTTTGAAAGGGTGTCAACAAACGTTTGGGCATATATGTACGTGTGATGGTAAGGTGTCTACATACTCTTGGCCATGTATTTAGTATATACAGGAAGCTCAGTTGCATACACAGGCAATTCAGCCTTGGAATCATCCTAGTTCATTATCTCCTTGGCAGAATAACGTCTAAAAAATGATGATATACAATACTCCACTCATGTGATCAGTTCCTGTGGTTAATCATGTGGTTAACATTCCAACAGTTAAGGAAGTTGCACACAATAACCATTGTATGTGAAGGCATGGAAGAAAAGCGATATTAGAATTACAACGGATACAACACAGAAAACCCTCATAGGTCAGATCTGGTCCTTCATTGGGAGTGGTCAGTAAAACAGAAACTTGACCTGATAATGGAGTTTTATCTGTGTAGTAGCCATATCCGATGCCGATGACATCCAAATCCTAGTCAACACTTCCAAAAATGACAGACATCCCCAGATCCTAGCAGAATGCATGACTCATATCCATTCCTGGATGAATAGAAACTGGTTGAGCCTCAATTGCTCCAAAACAGAAATACTCCAAGTGGGCGAACCTCTAGCCTTTCCCATTCTATCCTGATGGCCATCTGACCTAGGTACCTGCCCAGAACCTAAAAGACAAGTCAAGAACCTTGGAATAATTTTTGATGCAAAGCTTACCTGGATTACGCAAATTATGAACTGTATGAAAAATGCCTCATTCTATTTGCAAATTATTCGGAAGATCAGACATCTACTTTCATACCGACACCAAATCACACTTACTTTGGCTCTAGTACAATCCAGACTAGACTTTGCCAATGGTTTTTGCCTTGGCCTTCCCCTTAAGTGGGTCAAAAAAATCCAAATTATACAGAATCAAGCAGCACGCACTATTACGGGTACACCATATAGACATCACATCACCCCCGTGCTGGCACAGCTACATTGGTTACCTATAGTGCATAGAGTACAATTTAAAATCTTGGTTCTGATGTTTATAGCATATTGGGGCCTGGGCCCACTCTATCTCACAGAAATGGCCCCCCATTACACACCAATTAGAGCATTGCGGTCAGGGCTTCAAAATAGGATCATCCAAGCACCCGCCCGACTCCAGTCCTTGGGAGGTCGACAAATGCAGACTATGGGCGCGGCCCTTTGGAACCAACTCCCCGACCATCTCCGGCTCCCAATGCCCCAAGCTCTTTTTAAGAGGCAATTAAAAACCCACCTTTTTAAAAACGCTTTTTCCTAACTACGGATGTAGAGACACCTAACTCTGTAATAATTAATGTCAACTTTGTTTTTCGACTCCCCTCGTGAGCCTTCCTTCCTCTTTTTTTTTTTTTCCTCCCCTCCCTTTTTCTCAAATGTTTTTTTCTTTTCCCAAGGCTGGTTGGTGAATTTATGGTACAGCGCGCTTAGTTGCAGTCCTCCAAGACAGTATTTGGCGCGATATAAATTTACATATCAATCATATCAAAATTACAAACACAACTGCCAAAGTCAGTCATATTGAGCCAACTGCCAGAGTGTGCCATATTAGATTTTTTCAGAAACACACACAGATCCATATATCCACTTAATCTGTCTTCTCCTGCACATGGACAACCTGGGTACCGGCCATCACAAACCATCTCCAGTATCAGCCACACTCCAATTAGCTCTTCTTGCAGTGTTTATAATAATCAGTGAATTGACTGCATACAGTAGGGATATGCAATTAGCGGACCTCCAGCTGTTGCAGAACTACAAATCCCATGAGGCATAGCAAGACTCTGACAGCCACAAGCTTGACACTTAGAGGCAGAGGCATGATGGGACTTGTAGTTTTGCAACAGCTGGAGGTCCACTAATTGCATATCACTGGCATACAGTGAAGTCTCCAACCCAAAACCAACCTTCCTTGACGCGTTTCACCACTCCTGGCTTACTCACAAATATAGGGGAAGTCCCTATCCCACTATCACTATCTACTTACCCTATTCTTGTGAGCAAACCAAGCCAAGGATAGGGAAAGTCCCTATCCTGCTATTCCTATATACTTCCCCTATACTTGTGAGCCAGCCAAGCCAAGGATAGGGGGGAGTCTCTATTTTACTATACATATTGTGAGGGGGTTAGCTCGGCAGCGGGTGTGTGTGACCCCCGGGATGGGCTCCCCACACAAAAACAGGCCCAGCAGACGGAGGTTGTGGTTTTCAAAATCAAAAAGGTGCGGTTTATTTTCTATTTACAGTGACAAAAACACAGCAAAGCAAAAGAAACATAAACAAAATAAATCCTGGTCAATTTGACCTCTGACTAAACATACAGGTTTCCTAACTAACAACTGGGATCAGCCTAGTGCTGTCCTAGTCCCTAAGTCCCTGGTTTTAAATGTCCAAGCAAATAGCCACACAGGCTTTGTCTCACCGCACAAGGGTTCACTCTCTCCAGGAAGTCCACACAGGTCTGCTTCCAGGCATGAGCTAACCCCTAATGAAGCTGGGAGTTCTTATAGAGGCCTAAATGAGCTGACAAGCTTCAGCTGGTCTCATCAACTCCCTGTCTGCACGACGCCCCACACTCTCCCTAGAGGTATGAGTCATCCATGAGCCCACTATCCTCAGCTGGGCTTATACAACTCTCCACCTAGTTGTATAAGTTGGCGTAAAGCCTGAATCTGGGCGAAATATATCTACCCCCTGGATGCAACCAGGTGACTTTACCTTCCTGCTGTCACATACCCCCCCCTCTTGTTTTAACCTCGGGGTTGGAACACCAGCAATCAGGCATTCATGTACTCGAGACAAAGCATCCACATTCCCCATTTGAACGCCAGGGCGATGCTTTACTGTGAAGTTGAATTCCTGGAGGGCCAGGAACCACCTATTCACTCTTCTATTTGTTTCCTTGTTTTGAGCCATCCACTTTAACGGAGCGTGATCCGTAACCATGTCAAAGTGCCTACCTAGCAGGTAGTACCGAAGGGAATCTAGAGCCCACTTCACCGCTAAACACTCCTTTTCAACGGTGGCGTAATTTACCTCATGGGACTTCAACTTCCTGCTGAGGTAAATGACTGGGTGCTCTTCCCCGTTCCAGACCTGGGACAATACTGCTCCTAACCCCACATCTGACGCATCACTTTGTACGACAAAGTCTTTAGAAAAGTCGGGTGAGTACAACACTGGCTGGCTACATAAGGCTTGTTTCAAGAATTGGAATGCTGCCTCAGCCTCGGGGGTCCATTTAATCATGACCGACCCTTTCCCCTTCGTCAGGTTGGTTAGGGGCACAGCCTTAGAAGCAAAGTGGGGAATGAATCGCCGATAATACCCAGCGATTCCCAGAAAGGCTCGTACCTGCTTCTTGCTGTTGGGACGTGGCCAACTCTGGATGGCCTCGACTTTGTTGAGTTGGGGTTTTATTACTCCCCTCCCAATGGTGTACCCAAGATATTTGGCCTCCTCCTGCCCAATGGTACACTTCTTGGGGTTAGCCGTAAACCCCGCTTCCCGAACAGAGTCCAGGACTGCTTGCACTTTTGGCAGATGTGAGGCCCAATCTGTGCTATGGACAATTACGTCATCCAGGTAAGCCGCAGCATACTTCCGATGGGGCCTCAGCATCTGGTCCATTTTCCGCTGGAATGTGGCCGGCGCATTCTGTAACCCGAACGGCATTCTTTTATATTGGAACGCCCCGTCTGGGGTTACAAATGCGGTTTTCTCTTTGGCCGACTTGGCCAGGGGGATTTGCCAATACCCTTTTGTGAGGTCAAGAGTCGTCATGTATCGGGCTGTTCCCAGCCGGTCGATCAACTCATCTATACGTGGCATGGGGTAGGTGTCAAATTTTGTAACTTTGTTCAACTGACGAAAATCGTTACAAAATCGCCAGCTCCCATCCGGTTTAGGCACCAACACAATGGGACTAGACCAATCACTTTGGGACTCCTCTATCACCCCTAAGTTCAGCATTTTCTGTACTTCCTCCCGTATTGCCTCCCGTCGGGCCTCTGGGA
Source organism: Rana muscosa (assembly GCA_029206835.1). NCBI lineage: Eukaryota > Metazoa > Chordata > Amphibia > Anura > Ranidae > Rana > Rana muscosa. Next base: position 51,417,439 of record CM055124.1, on the reverse strand, counting down.
TCCGATAGGGTTTTAACTTCACCCTTTCACCGGGCGGGGTAATAATGTCATGCTCTACCCCAGATGTTTGTCCCAGCAGCTCAGAGAATACCTCCTTGTTGCGAAGCACAAACTCCTTAACCTCCTGTTGTTGGGGTTGTGACAAGGTGGCTGCGATTCCAACCTCAGGAATCACGCAACCAGTTTGAGCTGGTGACCAAGTGTCTGCGACTAGGGACTCTCTATCCCTCCAGGCTTTCAACAGATTAACGTGATAGATCTGTTCGGGCTTTCGCCTTCCTGGTTGTCTGACCTTGTAATTCACTTCGCTCACTTTTTCCATTATCTCGTAGGGGCCTTGCCATTTGGCAAGGAATTTACTTTCAACCGTAGGGACCAGTACCAGTATCCTATCCCCCGGGGAAAAGGTACGGGTCTTGGCTCCACGGTTGTACACTCTCTGCTGTGCTAACTGCGCTTGGGCCAAATGTTCCTTCACGATGGGCATTACCTGTGCAATTCGGTCTTGCATCAGGGCGACATGCTCAATCACACTCCTGTGGGGAGAACTCTCACTTTCCCAAGTTTCCTTGGCAATATCCAACAGCCCTCTTGGGTGTCTCCCATACAGTAACTCAAAGGGGGAGAATCCCGTAGAGGATTGGGGCACCTCCCTAATAGCAAACATCAGATAAGGAAGTAGACAGTCCCAATCCTTTCCATCTCTATCCACCACTTTCTTCAACATTTGTTTTAGGGTTTTGTTGAATCTTTCAACCAGCCCATCGGTTTGGGGGTGATACACAGATGTACGTAATTGCGTCACTTTGAACAATTTACATAGCTCCTTCATAACCCGGGACATAAAGGGTGTACCTTGGTCCGTAAGCAGTTCTTTACAAATACCCACCCGGCTAAACACAAGAGATAGCTCTTTGGCTATGGTTTTGGCCGAGGTATTTCGGAGAGGGATCGCTTCTGGATAACGGGTGGCATAGTCCATTATAACTAATATGTACTGGTGCCCCCTAGTGGACTTGATTATAGGACCTACCAAATCCATGGCGATCCTCTCAAACGGGACCTCAATGATGGGTAGAGGGACCGGCGGGCTACGGAAATGTGGCATCGGGGCCGACCTCTGACACACAGGGCAGGAGGAACAATAATTTTCTATGTCCTTCATCACCCCCGGCCAATAGAATCTCTGTAATACCCTCTCTCGGGTTTTCTCTGTCCCCAGATGACCTCCAAGAATGTGCCCATGGGCCAACTCCAACACCAACTTCCTGTACGGTTTGGGCACCACAAGCTGCTCAACGGTTTCTTCTGCCCTTTTTGCCACCCGATACAGTAGGTCCTTCTCTACGCTGAAGTATGGGTAAGTGCAGGTATTATCTGGGTTCACTAACTCGCCATCTATTTTCACTACGTTTTCCCGTGCCTTTATTAGGGCGGGGTCTTTCAACTGTTCTGTGGCAAAGTTTTCCCTGTGAACCTCAAGATCAGAAAACTCCACAGACGGTAGGTTTTCGTCTGAGGAGGTGGGCTCCTCTCCGGTTTCTTGAGTCTCCCCTGCCAATACTGACAAGGGAAATTCCGGAGAGTCCTCACCACTCTCAGGGGAGTTCTGGCTATCACATTCCTGGTACATAGGGGCACCAGTGGGGGGCTCAGGATCATCCCACAGTTCCCAGAACTTCGGAAAATCCCTTCCCACAATGGCGTCATGCGGTAACTGAGATACTAAGCCCACTGGATGAGAGAGGGTACCTTTGGGGGTCTCGAAACACACTGTAGTCACTGGATACTCTCGGGTGTCCCCATGCACACAAATAACAGCTACCTTGCTATTCCCAGAGACCTCTGTTTTAACTACCGTATTTTTCGCACCATAAGACGCACTTTTACCCCCCCAAAAAATAGGGAAAAGTGCCCCTGCGTCTTATGGAGTGAATACTGAGCAGGCTCCACCCCCCCCCCCATCGCCGCCGCCGTGTCAGAGTACAGACACTCGGCTTCTCTGTGGAGGAGAGATGACAGGATGTGAGGCAGATCCTTGCTGGGGCATACCAAGGGGGAGCGGGGGGAGACGGTCTGCCCCAGGTGCCAAAACATGGGGGTTGTCAGTGGTGTTGCTATAATGGTACACTCCGCACCCAGGTAAGTTGACATCCGCCAGATGTGACCCCATCCTGCAAGCGACAAGAGCCCTGGATGGCTTTTTTATTCAGCTGGAACACCCCCGGCGCCGTGGTCTGGTCCAGTCTCACTTCCTGCCTCTCTCCCCTTGCCGCTGCTGTTGCTGCAAACTATGTCCTCAGTCATCCATCCTAGCTGCTGCCTGGTGTATCTGATGCTGAGAGCTAGCCAGAGGGGGTTGTGGATTGTAATGGCAGTGTCCTCCACTGCCTGAGGTGAGTGATAAGGGGGTGGGAGGTGTGGGATGGTATCCACTGTTCATCACCTGAGCTGTTGTTATATGAGAGGCTAAAGGGGTGTTTGTGTCTGCCCTGCCACCCTGAGCTGATCTGGGAAGGGGGGGGGGGGAGGTTGCTGTGTGTCCACCACCAACCAGGTATAGTGTAGCTAAGCTGATTTGATGGGGGGGGCTGGTATTGCTGTGTGTCCACCACCCACCTATAGTAGTAATATAATATTAAATATTTTAGTACATCATTTGGTTCAGAATATTTTTTTTCTTGTTTTTCTCCTCTAAAACCTGGGTGCGTCTTATGGTCAGGTGCGTCTTATGGAGCGAAAAATACGGTAACTCAGCCTTTACCAGGGTCACAAGGCTACCTGAATCCAGCAATACCACAACATTTCTACCATTAACACACATTTTGCATAAATGTTTCTCAGTTCCTCGAATGGCAGTGCATGCGACTGTCGCACACAGCGACTGACGTCTGCCCGTCAGAAAGTCACACTGCATGGGTTCCGCCACAACCGGGCAATTTGCTGCAATATGTCCCGCTTGCCGGCAGCGGTAGCAAACGATCCTTCTTGCCGCCTCTTGAGCCGCTGATTTCCCAGGCTGTTCTCGCCAAACTTGGGGTAGAGCTCCCACCCTCTCACTCTCTCCACCCTTACCCCTTGGAATCATCTTATCCGCCCCTGGGGATGGTCTGGTCTTAGGGTGGAAAGTCCGAGTGTCTCTGGAAGAGACCGTCAGGTTCTCTGTAGCCAAGTATTTCCACACGATCCACAAGACCATCGGCCGTCTCTGGGTCTCCATGGCTTACCCACTTTTGGATGGCAGTAGGAAGAGCTCTCAAAAACCGATCCATTACAACACGTTCCACAATCTTTGGTGCGGACAAAGTCTCTGGCTGTAGCCACTTTCTGCTTAGGTGAATGAGATCATACATTTGAGACCTGGGGGGTTTTCCAAGCTGGAAAGTCCAGTTATGCACACGCTGAGCCCGGACAGCCTGGGTGACACCCAGCCTTGCCAATATTTCAGCTTTTAGCATCACATAGTCTTTTGCTTGGTTAGGCTCTAGGTCATAGTAAGCTTTCTGCGATTCACCAGTTAACAGAGGAGCCACCAGTCCAGCCCACTGCTCCTCAGGCCACTTTTCTCTTTCAGCGGTCCTTTCAAATGTGGTCAAAAATACCTCTGGATCATCCTCTCCAGTCATTTTTGTCAATAAACGACTCACCCCAAAGGACGCGGTATTAGTGGGACGGCTTTCCTCACTGGTCTGCGGACGTTGCTGCATTACTGCTTCCATCTGTTGTTGTAGTCTCTGCTCTTGCTTCTGCAACAGGTCTATGAAGCGGGCCTCAGATTGCTGCTGGGCTTGTTGCTGAGCCTCCAGACTCTGTTGCAAAGTTGCGTTTGTCTGCTGCTGGGCTGCAAGGCTCTGTTGATGAGCTTGCTGCTGGGCTGCGAAGTTCTGTTGTTGAGCTGCAAGGCTCTGTTGATGAGCTGCAAGGCTCTTTTGCAAACCTGCATTTGTCTGCTGTTGATTGGCATTTGCTAGAGCCAGCTGTTTCAGTATCTCCTCCATGCTGGCTTAAAAAAAACTGCCACTGGTTCTCCACCAACTGTGAGGGGGTTAGCTCGGCAGCGGGTGTGTGTGACCCCCGGGATGGGCTCCCCACACAAAAACAGGCCCAGCAGACGGAGGTTGTGGTTTTCAAAATCAAAAAGGTGCGGTTTATTTTCTATTTACAGTGACAAAAACACAGCAAAGCAAAAGAAACATAAACAAAATAAATCCTGGTCAATTTGACCTCTGACTAAACATACAGGTTTCCTAACTAACAACTGGGATCAGCCTAGTGCTGTCCTAGTCCCTAAGTCCCTGGTTTTAAATGTCCAAGCAAATAGCCACACAGGCTTTGTCTCACCGCACAAGGGTTCACTCTCTCCAGGAAGTCCACACAGGTCTGCTTCCAGGCATGAGCTAACCCCTAATGAAGCTGGGAGTTCTTATAGAGGCCTAAATGAGCTGACAAGCTTCAGCTGGTCTCATCAACTCCCTGTCTGCACGACGCCCCACACTCTCCCTAGAGGTATGAGTCATCCATGAGCCCACTATCCTCAGCTGGGCTTATACAACTCTCCACCTAGTTGTATAAGTCGGCGTAAAGCCTGAATCTGGGCGAAATATATCTACCCCCCTGGATGCAACCAGGTGACTTTACCTTCCTGCTGTCACAATATCTACTTCCCCTATCCTTGTGAACAAGCCAGAAGTGGTGAAACGCATCAACAAAGGTTGGTTTTAGATTGGAGACATCACTGTATGCAGTCAATTCACTGATTATTAGAAACACTACAAGAAGAACTAATTGGAGTGCGGCTGACATTTTTTCCTAAATTAGATTGGTTTCCAGGTAGCATCATATGTCAGCCATATAAGAGGTGGGCCAGTTGGCACTTTGATATGGTTACGAAGCAACTAACAGCAGCGCAAAAAGGCCTAAATGTCGAAATATGCAAATGAATTGATAAAAAAACTGCAAAATGATCTTTGGTGTAAAGTAGTTTGGAAACTGATGGCAGAAATGCCAAATAATTGTGGATATAAGGTGACCTAACTGACCTTCAAAGTTAGGATTGAACTGAATTTGATTCAATGTTGCCCAGTATCAATAAAAACTGTCAACTCAGGTCTCAAACTGGCGGGCAATCTTCTTGTGCCTTTATGTTAATATATTACCAGCTGTTTCTTTTATGCATCCCCTTTAGAACGCTACTGACATCATCACTCAATACATGGACCCTCCTCCCATGAATGGAAGTCCAAGGGCAGCAATGGTGAATTTAGTTGATATAGAAAGCCTCACGTGCAGATCTTAAAATCACCAAAGGGCCCCACATAATATTTAAGGCTACAGGAGATTGTCAGAAACTATGGACATACAGCAGAAGGTGGTCAAGACTGGGTGCATGGTACAGGAGATTACCAGAGACCGAAAACAATCAGAGACTGGGTGCATGCTACAGGAGATTACCAGAGACCAAAAACAATCAGAGACTGGGTGCATGGTACAGGAGATTACCAGAGACCGAAAACAATCAGAGACTGGGTGCATGCTACCCCATTCACAAATTCGGCTAGGTCGCAACATTCGACGACGTAGCCGAATTTGACGGATCACGCGCGCATGCGCGGAGTCACGTCTTCGCCGCTCCGGCCAATCACAGCGCCGGAGCGGCGCTGTGATTGGCTGCAGCGGCGATACCCGGAAATAACATTCCGGCTATCACCGCAGCGATGGATGCGGCTAGAGGAGGGACACGGACGACTTCGGGGGCCCCCGATCTAAGGTAAGTGGTACATAATGAAACATCAATGAACTAGAAAAATGGACTTTAGGCGGCACATGGATAAATATCCATGTGCCGCCTAAAGTCCATTTTTCTAGTTCATTGATGTTTCTCCTGTAATATTGGGACGTTGGCACATTTATATATGTGCATCCACAGTGTCACCCTGTGAGGATGCACGTTAAGCAATTATTTCAAAAGTGGTACATAATGAGCTAGTATGCTAGTCATACTAGCTCATTATAGCTTTGTCTTGCAGGTTAGATGAAAAAAAAAAAAATATTCGACAGGGTTTACAACCACTTTAAGGGGAACCCCGCCACAAATTTAAAAAAAAAATGCGTGGAGTTCCCCCAAATATCCATACCAGGCCCTTCAGATCTGGCATGGATTTTAAGGGGAACTCCACCCCAAATAAAAAAAAATGTCGTGGAGTCCCCCCAAAAATCCATACCAGACCCTTATCCGAGCACGCAACCTGGCCGGCTGCAGGGGAAAAGGGGGGAACGAGAGAGCGGCCCCCCCTCCCTCCTGAACCATACCAGGCCACATGCCCTCAACATGGGGAGGATGTCCCCATGTTGATGGGGACAAGGGCCTCATCCCCACAACCCTTGCCCGGTGGTTGTGGGGGTCTGCGGGCGGGGGGCTTATCGGAATCTGGAAGACCCCTTTAACAAAGGGGACCCCCAGATCCCGGCCCCCCCCTATGTGAATTGGTAAGGGGTACATTGTACCCCTACCATTTCACGAAGAAAGTGTCAAAAAATGTAAAAATAAAACACACAAACACTTTGAAAAAGTCCTTTATTAAAAAAAATAATAAAAAAAAAACATTCCAGCGGAGAAATCCAGTGTCCCGCGGCGATCCGATGTCCAGCGCTGTCCGTCATTGGCTGAGCCTGAGCGGACCTGATGGGGAACTTCCTCCGCAGTCTATTACATGTATAGACCCGCCCCTTCTAAAGTTCCCCATCAGGTCCGCTCAGCCAATGACTCGGTGTAAGGCTGAGGACCTGATGCGGAACATGAGAAGGGGCGGGTCTATACATGTATTACAAAGTGAGAGAAGTTCCCCATCAGGTCCGCCCCCTCGGTATGTCGGACCCCGCCTACGTCATTGGCCTGAGCAGGGAACTTCCTTCACTGTGTAATTGACGTAGGCGGGGTCTGACATACCGAGGGGGCGGACCTGATGGGGAACTTCTCTCACTTTGTAATACATGTATAGACCCGCCCCTTGTCATGTTCCGCATCAGGTCCTCAGCCTTACACCGAGTCATTGGCTGAGCGGACCCAATGGGGAACTTTAGAAGGGGCGGGTCTATACATGTAATAGACTGCGGAGGAAGTTCCCCATCAGGTCCGCACAGGCACAACCAATGACGGACAGCGCTAGACATCGGATCGCTGCGGGACACTGGATTTCTCCGCTGGAATGTTTTTTGTTTTTTTTAATAAAGGACTTTTCCAAGGTGTTTGTGTGTTTTTTTTTTACATTTTTTTACACTTTCTTTGTGAAATGGTAGGGGTACAATGTACCCCTTACCAATTCACATGGGGGGGCCGGGATCTGGGGGTCCCCTTTGTTAAAGGGGTCTTCCAGATTCCGATAAGCCCCCCGCCCGCAGACCCCCACAACCACCGGGCAAGGGTTGTGGGGATGAGGCCCTTGTCCCCATCAACATGGGGACATCCTCCCCATGTTGAGGGCATGTGGCCTGGTACGGTTCAGGAGGGAGGGGGGGGCGCTCTCTCATCCCCCCCTTTTCCCCTGTGGCTGGCCAGGTTGCGTGCTCGGATAAGGGTCTTGTATGGATTTTTGGGGGGACTCCACGCCATTTTTTTTTATTTGGGGTGGAGTTCCCCTTAAAATCCATGCCAGATCTGAAGGGCCTGGTATGGATATTTGGGGGAACTCCACGCATTTTTTTTAAAATTTGCGGCGGGGTTCCCCTTAATATCCATTCCAGACCTGAAGGGCCTGGTAATTGAATTCTGGGGAACCCCCACGCTTTTTTTTTTATTTTTATCAATGACTTTTCTATGTATTGCCGGGAGCCGACAATTCATTAATAGCCGCAAGTGAGTTTTAAATGACTTTTTTTCCTTCAGAAATGACATTTTGTGCAGGGACAGTTCTAAGCACGGGAAACATGCGCCACTTTACATGCATATCATACACACCCCCCAGGTACGAAATTTAAAGGAATATTTCACTTTTATTGTTTCACTTTAAACATTATTAAAATCACTGCTCCTGAAAAAACTGCCGTTTTTAAACCTTTTTTTGCATTGATACATGTCCCCTGGGGCAGGACCCGGGTCCCCAAACACATTTTAGGACAATAACTTGCATATTAGCCTTTATAATTAACACTTTTGATTTCGAACGTTCGAGTCCATTGTATTTAATAGGGTTCTAAAGTTCACGCAAACATTCTGTCTGTTCGCAGGTTCTGGTGCGAACCGAACAGGGGGGTGTTCGGCTCATCCCTGGTGAAGAGCAGGGAATACCTGTGTTCTTTTCCTTGCATCTTGGTCTCTATTTTTCAGAATGGGTCGGACTTCTTAAAGGGATATTATATTATATTACACTACAAAAATTAATGCTTTTTTTTAATTTTTTTTCTTCTTTCTCCTTCCCTTCTTCTTTTTTTGAATACTGTTGAAGGGCTGGATGATAAATGAACTAAAACATTTCTGTTGATTATGCTGTTTCTATGTGTTTACCTGATTTTCTTTTGGAGTAAATCTATGTTACGGTATGTTTTTTTTTTCTTTTTTCTCGTTTTTTTCTTTTTTTTAAATCTGTCATAAAAAATGTTTTAAAAGTAAAATCTGATAAAAAAAAAAAAAAAAAAAAATATTCATTAATCTGGCTTCTGCTAGCTAAACAATTTGGTTTATTTCTTTCACACTTTCTTACTTTTTCTGTACAGGTCATTCTCATTTCTCTTTTATGCATTATTTTTATCTTGTAACATGCCCACAGCCTCTTGCCTAAGGTGACCAGATTTTTAAAATGATATCCGGGGACATATTTTTTTTTAACTAGTAATGGCGGCAATCAGCGACTCTCTGCCCGTCGCCGCCGCCCGCCTCACAACCTGTCAAGTCTTACTCTCTGGGCCCCAGCTACTACTGGGTGGGGGGCGGAGGAAGATCACTCCGCCAGGGAAGGCAAGGAGATAGGCAGGCGGCTGGCCGGGACTTGAGCCAAGGCAGAAGAACATGTGAGCGGAGCGGAATGGGCATGCACCCGAAACTGAAGAAATATTCCCTCCGCTCCGACCATAATATGATCATCAGAAAGGGGCACAGATAATGGAAAAAAATACACCCCCCCTAAGCTAGTAGGAGCGGCGGAGCGGGGGATGTGTAATTCAGATTTTTTTTTTTTAATTCTGCACTGACTGTCTTTGAAATTGCCCCAGTCCCTGTTCAAATCCAATCCGGGGACAAAACAGAGGACAGACTTGGTCCGGGGACAGTGTCCTCAATCCGGGGACTGTCCCCTGAAACCGGGGATGTCTGGCCACCCTACTCTTGCCACCAGTCCCTATTCTCCAACTATGCCTGTACCATGTCTGCAGTCTTTGACCATCAAATTTAGTATATTCTGTTGAAGGAGATTGGTCAGTCAGATTTTAATGCATGCAGACAACTTCAGACAAATAAGCTTTAACCAGGCCATGTTTCCTTAGAAACTACTGTTTTTTTTTTTTTTGGTATTCCTACCTGCATTGCTGTTTAGTCCTTTGTAAATTTACAGGATTGTTGTTTATGAGCTTTTAATTCATTGGACATCTAGCACCAGAGGGCAGCACAGCTCCACATTCTCTGATGGAACTATTGCACACTGTTGGGGCTCATTCACACCAGCTACATTTGAATGCATTTTTTTAAATGCATAGACCAGCCATTCTCAACCTTTTTAACATGGAGGAACCCTTGAAATAACTTCTTGGCTCAAGGGAACGCCATGCTAATAATTATTTAACCACTTAAGCCCCGGACCAATTTTAGCTGGTTAAAGACCAGGCCCCTTTTTGCGATTCGGCACTGAGTCGCTTTAACTGATAATTGCGCGGTCGTGCGACGTGGCTCCCAAACAAAATTGACGTCCTTTTTTTCCCACAAATAGAGCTTTCTTTTGGTGGTATTTGATCACCTCTGCAGTTTTTATTTTTTGCGCTATAAACAAAAATAGAGCGACAATTTTAAAAAAAATGCAATATTTTTTACTTTTTGCTATAATAAATATCCCCAAAAAATATATAAAAAATTATTTTTTTTCCTCAGTTTAGGCCGATACGTATTCTTCTACATATTTTTGGTAAAAAAAATCGCAATCAGCGTTTATTGATTGGTTTGCGCAAAAGTTATAGCGTTTACAAAATAGGGGATAGTTTTATGGCATTTTTATAAATTTTTGTTTTTTACTAGTAATGGCGGCGATCAGTGTTTTTTTTTGTGACTGTGACATTATGGCGGACATATCAGACACTTTTGACACATTTTTGGGACCATTGTCATTTTCACAGCAATCAGTGCTATAAAAATGCACTGGTTACTGTGAAAATGACACTGGCAGTGAAGGGGTTAACCACTAGGTGGCGCTGTAGGGGTTAAGTGTACCCTGCATTGTGTTTCTAACTGAGGGTGGGGTTGGGCTCTGTGTCACATGACACTGATCTCTGCTCCGAGTACACGGAGCCGAGATCAGTGTCATTGTCACTAGGCAGAGCAGGGAGATGCTTGTTTACACAAGCATCTCCCCGCTCTATAACTCCGTGAGACGATCGCGGGGATCCCCGCGGCGATCGAGTCCGCGGGACCCGTAGTCCGACTCAGGGTCGCCAGCACGCCGGCGCACGCGCGACCACACGGCAGGCATTTAAAGGGCCACGTACAGGTACGTGATTATGCCTGTCCCTGCCATTCTGCCGACGTATATCTACAGTGCGCGGTCCTTAAGTGGTTAATTAACAGCTCACAGTATGTTAGTGTGATGTTCAGTGGGAAGAATGCTCCTTACACTTGTGGTCATTGGGAAGAATTCCCCCTTACAGATAGCTAACTTATCAGGGGTGGCCCGTCCATTAATGGTGCATGGGCGCCGGCCCCTCTATCTATGCCACCCCCTATATGATTAATAGATAAATTCATGCATAGCATGAATCTATCCATGGCCGCCACAGGCACCCCCTATTCATGCAAAAGGGTGAGAGGTGTAGTTGTGGCGCTGTTCTATTAAAGTGTGGTGTGCTTAGAAGACCAAAGCAAAAACCAAATGTAAAAAAAAATAAAAAATGGAGAAATTAAAACTAAAACCGGGTGGTGACCCCCTATTCATGCGTCCAGCCTCTTTCATGATGCCGGGTGCATTAATTACAGCGGCGGGGTGTTTTTTAGACGCACCTGATTAGAGCCATAGGCTCTAATAGGCTTCAAAATAGGGTGGACTCGTGGCGCAGAGCATTGCGCTCAGAGCATTGCGCTCAGAGCCCACCCAGGTGTGTTAGAAAAGCAAATGAATATTCACTTTTCTAACACTGAATCGCCTCTCCGCCAATCAGGAAGCGTGGGTCTGATAACCGTTTCCCAATTGGCTGAAAGGTCAGGCGATTCTATTGGACGCCTAGGAGGGGGATGCATGGCAAAAGCCGCCGTGATCCACACCACAGGAGGAGGAAGAAGGCTGCCGGACATGCTGCCCGCCTGCCTGCTACCTAGATTGGGTAAGTGTGGGCCTTTGATGTGTCGACCGTCCTCCGAGGGGGGAAGGGATTGCCGTGACCGACCGACCGAGGGGGGTTTTGGCTGTTTGCCGCCCCCCTAAAAGAAAAAAACACCAGCCGCCCCTGGAACTTATCTGAGAGGCAGAAATTGCCTATTGCTCAAGGAACCCCTAGCATCCTCTGGAGAAACCATGGTTGAGATAAATCAATGTTTTCCAATAAGACTAGTTCACACCATTGGGAAAAAGGGGGGAGAAAAGAAGGAGTGGGAGAGGGGAAAATGGGAGAAGGGGTAGGGGAGGAGGTAGAAATAGAGGGGAGGAAGGAGGTAGATGGAAAGAAAGGGGGGAGTTGTGGGAAGGTGTAGAAGAAATAATGGGAGGGGGAAAAAAGGGGGAGAGGGAAGAAGGAGTGAAGATAAGGGGGGGGGAGAGGGTGAATGGAGTAGGGGACAGGAGAAGAAGGAGGGGAGGGAAGGAGGTAGGGGAAAAAAAGAGGGGGGATAGAGGGGAAGAAGAGGGTAGTGTGGAAGAAGAAGGGGGGGGGTGTTTGAAAGAAGAAGGAGGGGAAGTCAGGGGGAAGTAGAAGGGATGGGTAGGAAGCAGTGGCGGCTGGTGCATAAAATTTTTGGGGGGGCGCAAACAAACTGAAAAAAAAAATCAATTGCCGCCACTGTGCCCATTAAACGCAGCCACTGTGCCCAAACGCCACCAGTTTGCCCCCTCAAATACAGCCAGTTTGTTTCCATATACAGCCAGTTTGTCCCCATATATATATAACCAGTGTGCCCCCATATATACAGCCAGTGTGCCCCCCATATACAGCCAGTGTGCCCCCATATACAGCCAGTGTGCCCCCATATACAGCCAATGTGCTCCCATATACAGCCAGTTTGTCCCCATATATAGCCAGTTTGTCCCCATATATAGCCAGTTTGTCCCCATATATAGCCAGTGTGCCCCCATATACAACCAGTTTGTCCCCATATATAGCCAGTTTGTCCCCATATATAGCCAGTGTGCCCCCCATATACAACCAGTGTGCCCCCATATACAGCCAGTGTGTCCCCATATACAACCAGTGTGCCCCCATATACAGCCAGTGTGCCCCCATATACAGCCAGTTTGTCCCCCATATACAGCCAGTTCCCCCCATATACAGCCAGTTTGCCCCCCATATACAGCCAGTTCCCCCCATATTCAGCCAGTTCGTCCCCCATATACAGCCAGCTCCCCCCAAATGCAGCCAGTGTGTCCCCATATACAGCCATTTCCCCCCAAATGCAGCCAGTGTGCCCCCATATACAGCCAGTTCCCCCCATATGCAGCCAGTGTGCCCCCATATACAGCTAGTTCCCCCCAAATGCAGCCAGTGTGCCCCCATATACAGCCAGTTCCCCCCAAATGCAGCCAGTGTGCCCCCATATACAGCCAGTTCCCCCCAAATGCAGCCAGTTTGTCCCCCATATACAGCCAGTTCCCCCCATATTCAGCCAGTTTGTCCCCATATACAGCCAGTTCCCCCCAAATGCAGCCAGTTTGTCCCCCATATACAGCCAGTTCCCCCCAAATGCAGCCAGTGTGCCCCCATATACAGCCAGTTCCCCCCCAAATGCAGCCAGTTTGTCCCCCATAATACAGCCAGTGTGCCCCCATATTCAGCCAGTTTGTCCCCCATATACAGCCAGTTCCCCCCAAATGCAGCCAGTGTCCCCCCAAATGCAGCCAGTTTGTTCCCCATAATTCAGCCAGTTTGTCCCCCATAATACAGCCAGTTCCCCCAAAATGCAGCCAGTGTGCCCCCATATACAGCCAGTTCCCCCAAATGCAGCCAGTTTGTCCCCCATATACAGCCAGTTCCCCCAAATGCAGCCAGGTTGTCCCCCATATACAGTCAGTTCCCCCCCAAATGCAGCCAGTTCCCCCCCCCAGCCCTGCACTTACCTTCCTCGGTCCGCGCCGTCCTCGATATGTTCTCCCGCCCTCGATGTCGCTTCAGCCAATCAGGTCACCGGTAACCAGATCCGGTGAACCTGATTGGCTGAAACCTCCACAGTCTTCTTCCAGGAATGCACCCCCGTGCGTACCTGGGAGGAGTTTTTGGAAGCCGAATACAGCGTGAGAGCTGTATTCGGAAAGCCTATCAGAGCCGCTGGCTCTGATAGGCACTTCCAAGCCACACCCACCGCCGGCCACCGCTCTAATTCATATAGCCGGCGCTCACCAGGAGGCCGGCCATATGAATAGTGGGCAGCGCGGCAGCGGTGACAATACACAGATTCATGCAATGCATGAATCTATGTATTGTCTTTCAGTGGCGGTGCGGGAGCGAGAGGGGGCGGCGCTCCGGCGCCCTCTATGGACGCACCGCCACTGGTAGGAAGAAGTAGTAGAGGTGAAAGGGTGGGGGAGAGGGGAAAAGAGATGGGGGAAAAGAGAGAAGGGGAAAGAAGGGGGGAGGTAAGGGGGGAGAGGTTAGAGTGGAAGTTGGAAGAAAGGGGGAGGATGGGAGTAGAAGGAAAGAAGGGGGAGTCAACGGGGTTGAGAAAAGAAGGTAGGGTGGGAGGAAGGTGAAAAAGGAGGGGGAAGGAGAGGAAGAAGAGGTAAGGGAAGTAGTGGAGGCTATAGTAGGGGGAAGAAGAAGGGGGGAACAGAGAGGTAGGTGAGCGGAGAAGCGGAAAAAGGGGGTAAGGAAAGAAGGACAGAAAGGGACTAGGGTGAAGAGGTTAGAGGGGTAGGTGGAAATAGGAGGGGGGAGGTGGGTAGGGGGTAGAGGGAAATAGGGGGGTAAAATTGGGAGGAAGGAAGAACAGTGTGGGAGAAGAAGGGGGTTAGAAGGGGGAATGGAGGTAGAAATAGAGTTGAAGAGGGGATGAAGAAGAGTGGGAGAAGGAAGGGGGAACAGAGAGGGGGGCAAAATAAAATAGGGGGTGGAAGGAGGGGCGAAAAAAGCGGTGAAAGAAAGGGGGAGAGGGAGGGAAGTAGGAGTTAAGGCAAAGGTGGGGGGGGTGTAGAAGTGGGGGAGTGGAGAAAAAGGAGGGAGGAAGACGAAGGGAATGGAGAAGGGGGAGATTTGAGGAAGAAGGGGAGAGCAGCATACAGCTTCTCATAGACATGAATTGCTGTGCACTGCTGTTCTCTGGTTTATGGCAATGCTAATATAAACATGAGTATAGCGTTCGTGCATATGCAAAAAATCTAAAGTATTCTATTTTCTGCAGGCTCTAATGCAGAAAAATAAGTGTGGGTGCATTTGCTGGTTGTTTATGACCCGCTAAGCTTCTGATCTCAGAAAAACTTGTAAATCAGGGGCGTCCAACCTTTTGACCTTCCTGGGCCACAATGGAAGAAGAAATATTGTCTTTGACCACACATAAAATACACTAACAATAAGAATAGCTGATGAGCAGTTCCTCCTGCGGCTTTGAGTGGGTAGATGCGGCCGCCTTGCCCATTCACTATAATGACAGCTGCAGCTATTCGCGGCTCTCTACACAGCCAGCGATTACCTGCGGTGACCACTGCTGGACGCAGACAAACAGTGATCATCGCAGGTAATCATTGGCTGTGTAGAGAGCCACGATTAGGTGTGGCTGCCGGCAAACTGCCATTATAGTGAATGGAGCCGGCAACAGCCGCACCTACTGTCCGAGAGCCGCAGGAAGAACTGCCGCTACAAATCGCACTGGCCCTAATCGCCAGTGTGAATGTAGCCTATGTATGCCCTGTGTGGGTAGGTTTGAGGATGGGGACGGCAGCCGAACCTACCAGCTGAGGCTGAGAGCTCCTGGAAGAAATGCTGCTACAAATTGCGCCAGCGCTAATCATCGGTGTCAATAAAGCCTATGTATGTGCTAGATGGGAAGGGGGCAGGTTGTGGGCGGAGGGCTTTTGGGGGGGGACACAACCCACCCCAGCACCCCCCTAGATCGAACCATGGAACATTTATTTACCTGGCACCCCTGCATTCCTTGCTGCTGGTGCTATTGCACACATGGCAGCCCCGGTATACCTCCAGCCGTACATTTGCTGGACTGTCACAGCTGGTTTGCACGGCATCCCCGGCGTCTCTCCAGATGGATCTCAGGCTGCCTGCTAAACTTCCTGGCGCTGTCTGCAGGTTGGACACCCTGGTTGTAAACTTTGAAAACTAATTTCGCCACAATGCTTATAGGAGTTTGGAGCTGTGGAGCTCCACAGTAAATTACTAAAGCATCACTAATTGCAAAGTATTATGAAGAAAAGAACTTGATATTACCTCCTGTTCTTCATAAGCTTTGCAGCTGTTCAAATCTCCTTTTAAATCATCTAAGACTTGTCTAACCACTTGTCTTTCACTAACAATTACACCAAGCTGCCTGTACTTCATTAACCCAAAGACGTTTTGATAGTATTAATTGACAAGATATGCCTGGACTTGCTATTGGCACTTGTTTTGCAGCTGAAGTAACCTCAGTCAAACATGAATTGATTTTAATAATTCATGTAACTTCACATAATAGAAAGGTTATTGAATCTGAGAACAAACAACTTACAGTTTTAGAACACTGAAGAGTCTTAAACTGTACCGAACAAAAATATAATATAATGCCGCTTACCAGTCCATAGGGACTGAACTTGTGTTTGTTTTTCAGGCTTTTTTCCTTTATTTTTACCTGGTTATCCTGTGAGTACCACACTTCCTGCCCAAGGGTAACAACGCTCACTCCTCCACTGTATCTAGGAAGGAGTAGCATTGCCCTAAACCTAAACTGTGTTAGGTCTACAGCACTTCCCCTACTCCCGAGCTGCATTAAATAGGGGGATAGGAGGGGAGTTTTCTGTAGTTCAGAGAGAAAGCTGAATACAATGTAACGGATAGGGATGAGCCGAACACCCCCGGGTTCGGTTCGCACCAGAACCTTCGAACGGACCGAAAGTTCGCGCAAATTTTCGAACCCTATTCGTTATAATGGACGCGAACGTTCGAAATCAAAATTGCTAATTACAACGGCCAATATGCATGTTAATGTTATAAAACAGGTTTGGGGACCCGGGTCCTGCCCCAGGGGACATATATCAATGCAAAAAGAAATTTTAAAAACTAAAGTTTTTTCGGGAGCAGTCATTTTAATGATGCATAAAGTGAAAAAAAAAAAAGTGAAATTTTCCTTTAAATATGGTACCTGGGGGGTGTCTAAAGTATGCCTGTGAAGTGGCATGTGTTTCCCGTGTTTAGAACTGTCCTTGCACAAAATGACATTTGTAAAGGAAAAAAAGAAGCCATTTAAAACCACTTGCGGCTTTAATGTCATGTCTTGTCCTGGCCGCCATATGGCTGAAAATCCTTGAGAAAAATGGCATGGCTACCCCATCACCCCCCCCCCCCACCCCAGCCCCTTTGGGTCTTGTATGGATACGAAGGGGGACCCCGCACCCAAAATAAAACCCTATACCTACAACCCTATATACTCTGAACAGCAGTATATAGGTGGTGCAAACAAGACATGGACTGTAGGTTTGTTCTTAAGTAGAATCTGAACAGGTACATTATGAAGTGTAGCTACATCCCAAAAAAATCAATTTTTAAGCTTTTTGGAGAACATAGGGAGGGGTTATCACCCCTGTAACATTTGCTGTCTTTGCACATCTGTTCAGAACATGTCACCTCACTTTCCGTCCCAATGACAAATGTTTTTGGAAAAGTGGGGTTTTAATTGAAACAAGGATTGGTGATAAAGCATCAGTAGAGAGGAGATACCTTTTTCCCAAATTAAATCTAACAGGATAGAATTTTCCTTCCTAGGGGTAGATTTCCTCTCACTTCCTGTTTTCTCTTGCCGTTTGCAAGTAGGAGTCGTTTGTAAGTTGGATGTTTGAAAGTAGGGGCCTGCCGTATATACTCTGCAGAAATTTGCCCTATTAGATGTTGGTGTAGCCACAAGACTGGTGGGCACAGGAATGGGCCCTGCTGTGAGTTAATAGATCAAGATTTGTACTTGCATGCACCTGTTGAACCGGGCAGAAAAATTGGGCCTTTGGTGGTGGTGGTGGTGGTGGTGGACGGTGTTGCCACAAGACTGTAAGCCCTCACAGTTACTCTTGGTGGGTGCAGGAATGGGCCCTGCTGTGAGTTATTAGATCAAGATTTGTAATTGCATGCACCTGTTGAACAGGGCAGAAAAATTGGGCCTTTGGTGGTGGTGGTGGTGGTGGACGGTGTTGCCACAAGACTGTAGGCCCTCATAGTTACTCTTGGTGGGCGCAGGAATGGGCCCTGCTGTGAACTATTAGATCAAGATTTGTAATTACACGCCCCTGTTAAACAGGGGCTGAAAAATTGTGCCTTAGGCATTGGTGCTGGTGCCACAACACTGCAACCCCTCACAGATACTGTACTTGGAGCACAGCAGTCACACCTGTTGCGAAGCATCTTTTTAAAAAATTGTAATTACACGCCCCTGTTATACAGGGGCTGAAAAATTGTGCCTTAGGCACTGGTGCTGGTGCCACAACACTGCAACCCCTCACAGATACTGTACTCTGAGCACAGCAATGAGACCTGTTGCAAAGCATTGCCTAAAAATTGTAATTACACGCCCCAACAGGGGCTGAAAAATTGTGCCTTAGGCACTGGTGCTGGTGCCACAACACTGCAACCCCTCACAGATACTGTACTCTGAGCACAGCAGTCACACCTGTTGCGAAGCATCTTTTTAAAAAATTGTAATTACATGCCCCTGTTATACAGGGGCTGAAAAATTGTGCCTTAGGCACTGGTGCTGGTGCCACAACACTGCAACCCCTCACAGATACTGTACTCTGAGCACAGCAATGAGACCTGTTGCAAAGCATTGCCTAAAAATTGTAATTACACGCCCCAACAGGGGCTGAAAAATTGTGCCTTAGGCACTGGTGCTGGTGCCACAACACTGCAACCCCTCACAGATACTGTACTCTGAGCACAGCAGTCACACCTGTTGCGAAGCATCTTTTTAAAAAATTGTAATTACACGCCCCTGTTATACAGGGGCTGAAAAATTGTGCCTTAGGCACTGGTGTGGTGGCATGGATCATTGAGGAGGAGGAAGAGGATAGTCAGTGAACATAACAGGACAGTCACTCAGCATCAGCATAGGCAGTCTTGAAGGGATGTGACATTATAAATTATTCCGTTATATCCGCTTCAGGTGTCTGGTAGCTGGTGGTGATCCAAGACTGATTCATTTTTATGAAGGTCAGTCGATCAACCGAGTCGGTGGACAGGCGCACCCTATGATCGGTGACAAATCCTCCAGCAGCACTGAATGTGCGTTCGGAAAGAACGCTGGATGCAGGACAGGCCAGTAGCTCAATTGCATACTGTGCAAGCTCTGGCCAGTGATCCATCCTCAGGACCCAGTAAGCCAGAGGATTTTCGGTGGGAAAGGTGTCCAAGTCTGACCTTGCCCCTAGGTATTCCTGCACCATGTATATCAGACGCTGGCGATGGTTGCTGGAACCGATCATACCTTGGGGCTGCGGACTAAAAAATTGTCTGAACGCATCGGTCAGACGTCCACCTTCCCCACCGCTCCTTCTGCTACTGACCGAAGCCTCAGCAACTCGTCGTCCAGGACCAGGAGTTTGTAACCTCCCAGTTTCTGGGAACGCGTTGCACAGACCTTTCTGCAAGGCCTCCCTGAGATGTCTCATCCTCTGCTCCCTCTGCGACGGCAAGATAAGGTCCGCAACCTTACCCTTGTACCGTGGATCAAGGAGAGTGGCCAGCCAGTAATGGTCACTCTCCTTGATCCGAAGAACACGAGGATCCTTCCGCAGGCTTTGCAGGATCAGGGAGGCCATGCAGCGTAGGTTAGCTGAGGCATTCGGTCCGGAGTCTTCTGGGTCACTGAGGATGACATGATCGCCAGCCACCTCCTCCCAGCCACGTACAAGTCCACTGGTTTGTTGGGACTGTACATCATCCCTAAAAGACTGCTGCTGCTGATGCTGAGTGCCAGGCTCCACCTCCATGCTCACACAATCCTCCTCCTCCTCCTCCTCCTCCTCCTCCTCTTCCTGTGTGATGGGTGGGACAGAAGGAACATTGTCTGGATAAAGGGGGCCTTGAGAGACAAGGAAGTCCTCCTCTTCCTGCCTCTGTTCTGCCTCAAGTGCCCTGTCCATTATCCCACGCAGCGTATGCTCCAACAGGTGGACAAGAGGTACAGTGTCACTGATGCATGCACTGTCACTGCTCACCATCCTCGTGGCCTCCTCAAATGGTGAGAGGACAGTGCATGCATCCCTGATCATGCTCCACTGGCGTGGGGAAAAAAAGCCAAGCTCCCCTGACCCTGTCCTGGTGCCGTAGTCGCAAAGGTACTCATTGATGGCCCTCTGCTGCGTGTGCAGTCGCTGCAGCATGGCCAACGTTGAGTTCCACCTGGTGGGCATGTCACATATTAGGCGGTTCTTGGGCAGGTTCAGCTCCTTTTGCAGCTCAGTCAGCCGAGCACTGGCATTATAAGATCGGCGGAAATGCACACAGACTTTCCTGGCCTGCCTCAGGACATCCTGTAAGCCTGGGAACCTGCCCAAGAACCGCTGCACCACCAGGTTGAGGACGTGAGCCATACAGGGCACATGGGTGAGCTGCCCCTGTCGCAGGGCGGAGAGGAGGTTGGTGCCATTATCAGAAACGACCATTCCTGGCTTAAGCTGGCGTGGCGTCAACCACCTCTCGGCCTGCCCCTGCAGAGCTGCCAGAACCTCTGGCCCAGTGTGGCTCCTGTCCCCCAAACACACCAGCGCAAGCACGGCATGGCATCTTTTTGCCTGCGTACTCGCGTAGCCCCTTGTACGCCTACGGAGCACCGCTGGTTCCGAGGACAGAGCACTCGAAGAGGACATGGAGGAAGAAGAAGAGGAGGGGGTGGAGGAGAGAGGTGTGTCACAACCAGTAGTAGCATTTTGGAGGCGTGGTGGCGGAACAACCTCCAACACTACTGCACCTTGTCCTGCATCCCTCCCAGCTACCAATAGAGTGACCCAATGGGCCGTGAAAGAAAGATAACGTCCCTGTCCATGCCTGCTGGACCATGAGTCAGCGGTAATATGCACCTTACCGCTGACCGCCCTGTCCAGCGAGGCATGGACATTGCCTTCCACATGCCAGTAGAGAGACGGAATCGCCTTCCGTGAGAAAAAGTGGCGTTTGGGAACCTGCCACTGAGGAACCGCACATTGAACAAACTCACGGAAGGGGGCCGAGTCTATCAACTGAAAAGGCAGCAGTTGAAGTGCTAGCAATTTAGCCAAGCTAGCATTCAACCGCTGGGCATGTGGATGGCTGGGAGTATACTTCTTTCGACGGTCCAGCAGCTGGGGCAGGGAAATTTGCCTGCTACAATCGGACGTCGGTGTACTGCAAGTACTTGGTTGTGACACACCTAATTCTACACCTTCAGTCCTCTCAGAGCAGCTTTCAGAGAGGACTGAAGATATAGTGGGGATGGAGATCCCAGCTGATGAGGAGCAAGGAGAGGTCCGCTTTGTTCTTTGGTGTGGGTCTTTTATGTGTGCTTGCCAACGAGCTGCATGGCAGGTCGACATATGTCTGCTCATGCTTGTGGTGCCCAAGCGGCTGATGTTTTGGCCACGCGAGATACGCTTGAGACAAATATTGCAAATAGCAGTGGTGCGATCTGATGCACTCGTCTCAAAAAAGGCCCACACCAAAGAACTTTTGTGATAACGTGCAGAGGCAGCGCCCTGCACAGGCGGAGCTCTGCGGTGTGGTACAGTTGCTGTGCTGGCCTCTAGCTGGCCTCCAGGGGGCATCCTGCCTCGTTGGACATGTGACGCTGCATCCTCCTCCTCCTCCTCCTCTCTCCCTTCAGGCACCCACGTGGAGTCAGTGACCTCATCATCCCCTCCCTCTTCACCACTAGAGCAAACCTGGCAGTAAGCTGCAGCTGGTGGAACACTACTGCCAGATTGCTGTCCTTCAGCATCCCCTCTCTCTGCGCGCACACTACTGACTTCCTCAAGCTGGGTATCATCATCCGAGCCTTCGAATCGTTGGGCATCCTCCTGGAGCATGTACCCAACACTGTGCTCAAACAGTTCGGGGGACTCCTCAGGAGGACATGGTGGGTCTAGGGAAGGGGTGGCTGATGATGCCATTGAGTACGCGTTGGCAGCTGCTCTGCCAGTACCCTGAGCCTGGGTGAGAGAGGATGAGGAGGATGAGGAGGGCTTGGTCATCCATTCTACCAAGCCTTCGGCATGATGCGGCTCCACATGTCCAGCTGCCGAAAACAAAGACAAGCGTGTCCCATGGCCACGTGCTGATGACGATGCACGACCATGTCCACGGCCAGCACTGTTGTCTCTAGAAACAGAGCCTGCCTGCCCTGTGTTCTTGCCTCGGCACGCTCTGCCTCTCCTTGGCGGTCTTCCAGCCATTGTAGTCGGTAGTGTATATAGTATAAAAAATAGAACTCCTATGTGTGCTCACAACACACTGTAGGTCCTATGGGTGCTGACACTAACACACTATAGGTACTATGTGTGCTGCTGACAAGAAAATATAGGAGCTCTGTTTGCTGCCACTAACACACTAGAAGTCCTATAGGTGCTGCTGAGAAGAAAATATAGGAGCTCTGTTTGCTGCCACTAACACACTAGAAGTCCTATGGGTGCTGCTGAGAAGAAAATATAGGAGCTCTGTGTGATGCCACTAACACACTAGAAGTCCTATGGGTGCTGCTGAGATGAAAATATAGGAACTCTGTGTGATGCCACTAACACATTAGAAGTCCTATGGGTGCTGCTGAGAAGAAAATATAGGAGCTCTGTTTGCTGCCACTAACACACTAGAAGTCCTATGGGTGCTGCTGAGAAGAAAATATAGGAGCTCTGTGTGATGCCACTAACACACTAGAAGTCCTATGGGTGCTGCTGAGAAGAAAATATAGGAGCTCTGTTTGCTGCCACTAACACACTAGAAGTCCTATGGGTGCTGCTGAGAAGAAAATATAGGAGCTCTGTTTGCTGCCACTAACACACTAGAAGTCCTATGGGTGCTGCTGAGAAGAAAATATAGGAGCTCTGTTTGCTGCCACTAACACACTAGAAGTCCTATGGGTGCTGCTGAGAAGAAAATATAGGAGCTCTGTTTGCTGCCACTAACACACTAGAAGTCCTATGGGTGCTGCTGAGAAGAAAATATAGGAGCTCTGTTTGCTGCCACTAACACACTAGAAGTCCTATGGGTGCTGCTGAGAAGAAAATATAGGAGCTCTGTTTGCTGCCACTAACACACTAGAAGTCCTATGGGTGCTGCTGAGAAGAAAATATAGGAGCTCTGTTTGCTGCCACTAACACACTAGAAGTCCTATGGGTGCTGCTGAGAAGAAAATATAGGAGCTCTGTTTGCTGCCACTAACACACTAGAAGTCCTATGGGTGCTGCTGAGAAGAAAATATAGGAGCTCTGTGTGATGCCACTAACACACTAGAAGTCCTATGGGTGCTGCTGAGAAGAAAATATAGGAGCTCTGTGTGATGCCACTAACACACTAGAAGTCCTATGGGTGCTGCTGAGAAGAAAATATAGGAGCTCTGTGTGATGCCACTAACACACTAGAAGTCCTATGGGTGCTGCTGAGAAGAAAATATAGGAGCTCTGTTTGCTGCCACTAACACACTAGAAGTCCTATGGGTGCTGCTGAGAAGAAAATATAGGAGCTCTGTTTGCTGCCACTAACACACTAGAAGTCCTATGGGTGCTGCTGAGAAGAAAATATAGGAGCTCTGTTTGCTGCCACTAACACACTAGAAGTCCTATGGGTGCTGCTGAGAAGAAAATATAGGAGCTCTGTTTGCTGCCACTAACACACTAGAAGTCCTATGGCTGCTTCTGAGAAGAAAATATAGGAGCTCTGTGTGATGCCACTAACACACTAGAAGTCCTATGGGTGCTGCTGAGAAGAAAATATAGGAGCTCTGTGTGATGCCACTAACACACTAGAAGTCCTATGGGTGCTGCTGAGAAGAAAATATAGGAGCTCTGTTTGCTGCCACTAACACACTAGAAGTCCTATGGGTGCTGCTGAGAAGAAAATATAGGAGCTCTGTTTGCTGCCACTAACACACTAGAAGTCCTATGGGTGCTGCTGAGAAGAAAATATAGGAGCTCTGTTTGCTACCACTAACACACTAGAAGTCCTATGGGTGCTTCTGAGATGAAAATATAGGAGCTCTGTGTGATGCCACTAACAAACTAGAAGTCCTATGGGTGCTGCTGAGAAGAAAATATAGGAGCTCTGTTTGCTGCCACTAACACACTAGAAGTCCTATGGGTGCTGCTGAGAAGAAAATATAGGAGCTCTGTGTGATGCCACTAACACACTAGAAGTCCTATGGGTGCTGCTAAGAAGAAAATATAGGAGCTCTGTTTGCTGCCACTAACACACTAGAAGTCCTATGGGTGCTGCTGAGAAGAAAATATAGGAACTCTGTGTGATGCCACTAACACACTAGAAGTCCTATGGGTGCTGCTGAGAAGAAAATATAGGAGCTCTGTTTGCTGCCACTAACACACTAGAAGTCCTATGGGTGCTGCTGAGAAGAAAATATAGGAGCTCTGTGTGATGCCACTAACACACTAGAAGTCCTATGGGTGCTGCTGAGAAGAAAATATAGGAGCTCTGTGTGATGCCACTAACACACTAGAAGTCCTATGGGTGCTGCTGAGAAGAAAATATAGGAGCTCTGTTTGCTGCCACTAACACACTAGAAGTCCTATGGGTGCTGCTGAGAAGAAAATATAGGAGCTCTGTTTGCTGCCACTAACACACTAGAAGTCCTATGGGTGCTGTTGGGGTGCAATGCTGTGCTAACAGCACTGCGGTTGGTACTACTGCAATACTGTACTAACAGTAAGCACGCACCAGACTAATCCCCAGCAGCAGCTAATAACACACTAACTGTGCAATCAGCAGCAATGAACGATCAATGACTTAGGTAGCAATGGTTTAGCAAAGAAACAGCCAATGGTTTAGCAAAGAAGAGCAAATCTTTCAGTATCAAGCAAAGACAGAATCAGCAGACTAATCTCTCCTAAAGCCGGAACTCATGTGACCGGGGCCGATGGCGTGGCGGCCTTTTAAATGGTGGGGCGTGTACTAAAGCCCCTGAGCTGTAATTGGCTACAGGCGTCCTGCCTGTAGCCAATTATTGCTCTCCGAGTTTCGGGCGCTGTGATTGGCCAAGCATGCGGGGTCACAGTGCATGCTTGGCCAATCATCAGCCAGCAATGCACTGCGCCGGCCGCGCCGGCCGCAATGCATTGCGGGGCCGCTCGCATCACACGAATGTGATGCGAATGGCCCAAATAGTTCTGGGCTCGACGAGCGAGCGAACGCCCGATGCTCGATTCGAACATGGGTTCGAATCGAGCACCGGGCCCATCCCTAGTAACGGATAACAGAAAGGCGGAGAGCACAGGATGTTATCAGCTCATGCAAATTCTGTTTTTACTTAATCAACACTCTCAAGTAACATAACATATCCAATGGTATATTTAGGTGTACCATCCTTTTCCTAAACAGGGCTGCTAGTAAATTTAGTTGTGCTAGGTGGTAACTAGCCTGGCTAATTTCTAGTCTTTGATCAACAGTTTTTTCTCCTAAGCTTGAGTTTAATTGTTTTCTCTCTCTTCTATCAATAGGTGGCACTGCTGCCTTTGTCATTAGTATGATAGATTACAGTGAATTCAGGTCATAAGAAAATATGTTGTCTTAGCCAATCAGCAGATGTTTCTTTGGCCGTTGAGCATGCTGGGATAGTCTATTTATTTGGAAGGAGTTAGGTGATCGGGGTTCTTTCCACCAGAGCTGCAGCCTGGGTGGGTGCGTGTGGAGCAGCAGCAGAGGTGTAGGCCTGAGGCCAGAGGCCTAACCACGTGTGAAGAGGCTCAGCCCGAGGGAAGCCTGATCGTTGCCTGAGGCAAAGAAGAAGCAGTTGCCAGAGGGACAACCACTGCCGGAGGCAAGTGTAGAAGTGATGGAGTTCTGAAGGAGTACCAGAGTAGATGCTTTACCAGCCGGGGACAGTGAAGTAAGTGGGAAGGCTTCAGTAGAGACTCATCCAGAAATTCAGTGGGTAGCTGTAAGTAAACTTGAAGATAAGTACAGTGGGTAGCTGTGAGTCAAGCCTGAGGGATCCAGTGGGTAGCTGAGAGTCCAAGGAACCCAGCAGGTAGCTGAGGGTGACGCTTGAAGGATCCGGCGGGTAGATGGAGTCCGAAGAATACAGCACGTATCTGTGAGTTAAACTGAAGAGTCCAGCAGGCAGCTGTGAGCTAAGCTTGAGGATCTACAGTGGGCTACTGTAAGTGAGTGTTAAGGTATGTACTTACCGAGGCCGAGATGCCGAGAGTGGTTCACCTTTGCGACTTGACGCACTCCACTCCCTGGAGGTGAGACAGGGAGTGGATGGCGAGAAGCGGCACCGGCTACCAGCAGGTGGTGGGTACTTGTAGACGGTCCGGTAGTGCTGAGTAGACTGAAGAGCAGGCTTCTAGCAGGAGCTAGCTGGATCGGTATAGTTCAAACAGCAAGAGTCAATAGAAGCCGGTGCAGGCTGAGTCCGGGTTGCAACTGCAGAGGTAAGAGTCCCGGCTGGGGGTCTAGCACAGCAAAAGGTAACAAGTCCAGAAAATACCGGGAACAAGGCAAGAGTTCAAAGAAAACGTGGAAGTCCAAAGGTACAAGCAGGAGGTCAAGGATTGTAGACAGGCAGCAGATCCGAGTCACAGGCCGAGGGTCAAACACAAGAGAAGGCAGAAGTCCGTATAACAAGCCGAGGGTCAGGTCCAGGAGAGAGATCAGAGGAATCAAGCCAGTCCGGGTCACAAGGAGATTTTCAAGGTAATTTTCCAGAGTCTTGGGTACACAGGAAAGCTGACAAACCAGCAACTTGTCAGTGCAACTTGGTTTCTTTAAATAGGCCCGCCTGGATTCCTATTGGTGCGCGGCCGAACATGCGCGTGCGCCGCTGCGTCGGCGCGCGCACCCGAGAACGTAGAAGCACCGTCCTGCGCACGTGCATGCGCCGAAGCGTCATTCCGCCGTGCGTGCGCATTGGGCGCTGATTGGCGCTGTTGGACGGAAGATTTCCCTGACAGTGCCCCCCTCCTAGGGGCGGACTCTGGACGCCCAGACTAGACATCAACTCGGGATGTTCCTGGTGAAAGACTCTAATTAGACGGGGAGCATGTAGGTTCCTAGATGGTTCCCAAGAGTTGTCCTCTGGGGGATACCCCTTCCATTTGATTAAATACTGTAATTGCCTGCCTCTTTTCCTGCAGCCCAAGATAGATTCCAATCAGGGGCGTACCTAGATCATTTGGCACCCGAGGCGGATCCTATATCTGGCACCCCCCCACATTAAAATGTAAAAACACCCAACTGTGCCCCCTGTATCCTTCAATATCTCTTTGTCACTACTGTGTACCCCTTCTCCACAACTGCACCTCTGGACCCCTTTACATTACACAGCACCCTGGACCCCTTTACATTACACAGCACCCTGCATCTCTGGACCCCTTTACATTACACTGCATCCTGCATCTCTGGACCCCTATTACACCGCACCCTGCATCTCTGGACCCCTTTACATTACACAGCACCCTGCACCCCTTTACATTACACAGCACCCTGCATCTCTGGGCCCCTTTAAATTACACATTCCCCTGCACCTCTGGACCCCTTTACATTACACAGCATCCTGCATCTCTGGGCCCCTTTAAATGACACATTCCCCTGCACCTCTGGACCCCTTTACATTACACAGCATCCTGCATCTCTGGACCCCTTTACATTACACAGCATCCTGCATCTCTGGACCCCTTTACATTACACAGCACCCTGCTTCTCTGGACCCCTTTACATTACACATCCCCCTGCATCTCTGGACCCCTTTACATTACACAGCACCCTGCTTCTCTGGACCCCTTTACATTACACAGCACCCCTGCTTCTCTGGACCCCTTTACATTACAGAGCACCCTGCTTCTCTGGACCCCTTTACTTTACACAGCACCCTGCATCTCTGGACCCCTTCACATTACACAGCATCCTGCATCTCTGGACCCCTTTACATTACACAGCATCCTGCATCTCTGGACCCTTTTACATTACACAGCACCCTGCATCTCTGGACCCCTTTACATTACACAGCCCTCTGCACCTCTGGACCCCTTTAAATTATACAGCCCCCTGCACCCCTTTACATTACACATCACCCTGCATCTCTGCGCCCCTTTAAATTACACATTCCACTGCACCTCTGGGCCCCTTTAAATTACACAGTCCCCTGCACCTCTGGACCCCTTTACATTACACAGCACCCTGCAGCTCTGGACCCCTTTATATTATACAGCCCCCTGCACCCCTTTACATTACACAGCACCCTGCATCTCGGCGCCCCTTTAAATTACACAGTCCCCTGCACCTCTGGACCCCTTTACATTACACAGCACCCTGCTTCTCTGGACCCCTTTACATTACACAGCACCCTGCATCTCTGGGCCCCTTTACATTACACATCACCCTGCACCTCTGGACCCCTTTACATTACACAGCATCCTGCATCTCTGGACCCCTTTACATTACACAGCATCCTGCAGCTCTGGACCCATTTACATTACACAGCACCCCACAGCTCTGGACCCCTTTACATTACACAGCATCCTGCATCTCTGGACCCCTTTACATTACACAGCACCCTGCAGCTCTGGACCCATTTACATTACACAGCACCCCACAGCTCTGGACACCTTTACATTACACAGCATCCTGCAGCTCTGGACCCCCTGCATGTTACACAGACCCCCTTCAGTGTATCCCCTTTCAGTGCAGGCCCCCTTCAGTGTAGCCCCCTGTTCATTGCAGGCCCCCTTCAGTGTAGCCCCCTGTTCATTGCAGACCCCCCTTCAGTGTAGCCCCCGTTCAGTGCAGGCCCCCTTCAGTGTAGCCCCCCGTTTAGTGCAGACCCCCTTCTCTGTAGCCCCGTTCAGTGCAGACACCCCATTCAGTGTAGCCCCCCCATTCAGTGCAGACGCCCCCGTTCAGTGCAGCCCCCCTTCTGTGTAGCCCCCGTACAGTGCAGACACCCCCGTTCAGTGTAGCCCCCCGTTCAGTGCAGCCCCCTTCTGTGTAGCCCCCGTTCAGTGCAGACCCCCCCTTCTGTGTAGCCCTGTACAGTGCAGACACCCTCGTTCAGTGTAGCCCCCCATTCAGTGCAGCCCCCCTTCTGTGTAGCCCCCGTTCAGTGCAGCCCCCTTCTGTGTAGCCCCCCGTTCAGTGCAGCCCCCCTTCTGTGTAGCCCCCATACAGTGCAGACACCCCCGTTCAGTGTAGCCCCCCGTTCAGTGCAGCCCCCTTCTGTGTAGCCCCCGTACAGTGCAGACACCCCCGTTCAGTGTAGCCCCCCGTTCAGTGCAGCCCCCTTCTGTGTAGCCCCCGTTCAGTGCAGACCCCCCTTCTGTGTAGCCCCGTACAGTGCAGACACCCCCGTTCAGTGTAGCCCCCCGTTCAGTGCAGCCCCCCTTCTGTGTAGCCCCCATTCAGTGCAGCCCCCCTTCTGTGTAGCCCCCCGTTCAGTGCAGCCCCCCTTCTGTTTAGCCCCCGTACAGTGCAGACACCCCCGTTCAGTGTAGCCCCTCGTTCAGTGCAGCCCCCCTTCTGTGTAGCCCCCGTACAGTGCAGACACCCTCGTTCAGTGTAGCCCCCCGTTCAGTGCAGCCCCCTTCTGTGTAGCCCCCATACAGTGCAGACACCCCCGTTCAGTGTAGCCCCGCATTCAGTGCAGCCCCCTTCTGTGTAGCCCCCGTACAGTGCAGACACCCCCGTTCAGTGCAGCCCCCCTTTAGTGTAGCCCCCTGTTCACTGCAGACCCCCCTTCTGTGTAGCCCCCGTTCAGTGCCCCCCCCTTCAGTACCTCAGATTAACGCGGCGCCGCGGCGGCACATGCACAGCAGGTCCCCTCCTCCCCCTGTTTACACATAAACAGAGAGGGGGGAGGCAGCTTCACTCTGCTGCTCGTGCTCGGCTGTGCCTGTGTGTGACATCCGGGATCACACAGACACAGCCCGCGGCCGCGAGAGGAGGGGATGGTAGGTGCAGCAGTGTCACGCTGTACCCCCCCTCCCTCCCTCCCCTGCATCTTGGCGATTCGGCAATCGGCACTAGTCTCTTGCACTATGCCTGTCACTGCCGCTGCGGCTCTGCCTAAACTCGCGGCGCTGCGGGTGTAGTAAAATCGCAGAGGGGGGTGCCGGCCTGACACCCCCCCAGTGTGTGGTACCCGGGGCGCCCGCCCCCCACTTAGTACGCCTCTGATTCCAATACGTATTCATTTTCACCATCAACCTCCACAGGTGGAGGAGGTGGCTCATCCCTTCCCGGGAAGGAGCTGGAGACTACCGGTTTCAACAGAGACGTGTGGAAGACCGGGTGTATCCTGTAGGAGTCGGGCAGTGCCAATTCAAAGGCCACAGAGTTGATTACTCGCTTGATTTTAAAAGGGCCTTTGAATCTTGGTCCCAATTTCCGTGAAGGGATAGGCAATTTGAGGTTGGTGGCGGAGAGCCATACTTCCTCCCCAACTTTGAAGATTGGATTTTCCTTCCTACCTTTGTCATAGTGTCTCTTGTAAGATTCCTGGGCGTTTTGCATCATTTCCTGAAGTGTCAGAAAATTAGATTGGACAAAGGCTATCCGATCTTGAACAGCAGGAACAGAGCTCTCCGGAATGTCGTCAGGGAGGAAGGAAGGATGGAAGCCAAAGTTGGCCCAAAAAGGAGTTTGACTGGTGGCTGAATGCACCGAGTTGTTATATGCAAATTCAGCGTAGGATAATAGGGAGGACCAATCGTCTTGTGAGGCTGAGCAAAAGCAACGGAGATATTGTTCCAGAGTTTGGTTGGTTCTCTCTGTCTGTCCGTTGCTCTGGGGGTGATATGCCGATGATAGGCAAATCTTGACCTCTAAAGATTTGCAAAGTTCCTTCCAGAATTTCGACGTGAATTGGACGCCTCTGTCAGAGGTGATGATCTTAGGCACCCCATGGAGCCTGATTATCTCCTCAAAAAAGACTTTGGCTGTATCTGCAGCAGAGGGGGTACCGATCATGGGCGCGAAGTGTGCCATTTTGGAGAGGCGGTCAATTACGACCAGAATCGTGGTAAAACCTCCAGAGGGCGGTAGATCTACAATGAAATCCATGGACACATCTGCCCATGGACGTTCAGGGATAGGCAAAGGTTTGAGTAGCCCCCAACTCTTGGTTTTGGGTCCCTTATTCCGTTGGCAACAGGTACAGGAGGCAACATAGGACTTGCAATCTTGCCTCCAACCAGGCCACCAGAAGGAGCGGGAGACTAGTTCCATGGTTTTTCGGGCTCCAAAGTGGCCAGCTAGTTTGTGGTCGTGGAAAGTTTTCAGAATCAGTTGCCTCGTTTCCAGAGGGACAAAGACTTTACCTTGGGACCAGAGCAAGTCATTACGCTTCTCCAGGGAAGGGGTTACTTGGTCAGGAGGACAATGCTTAGAGGCAGCTTTTATGGAGGTTAGTAGATCAGCCTGTGGGATGAGCAGAAAGTTTTGTGCTGATAGGATGGTACTTGGTTCCTCTGCTTGAGGGGTCTCGGGAAACATCCTAGATAATGCATCCGCCTTCACGTTCTTGGAACCGGGCCTATAAGAAATATGGAAGTTAAACCTGGTGAAGAAGAGGGCCCATCGGGCTTGTCTGGGTCGTAGACTTTTTGCTGTTCTCAGATATTCTAGATTTTTATGATCCGTGAATATCATGACAGGGTGAGGGGCTCCCTCCAGAAGGTATCGCCATTCTTAGCCAATAGTTCCCGGTCTCCGACGTCATAATTACGTTCCGGAGAAGTTCGTTTACGAGAGGCAACGGCTACTGGATGAAGAAGGGATTTGGGGCCCTGCCTTTGAGAGAGGATGGCCCCAGTGGCTGACTCGGAAGCGTCTACTTCCAGAGTAAACGGCAGTAGCGGATCTGGATGCTTCAATACAGGTGCGGATGTGAATGCGTTTTTTAGTTTATCGAAGGCATCCTGGGCTTCCTGTGACCAGTGAAAACGGTAGCCCTGGCGTGTCAGTTGGGTTATAGGTGCCACAATAGAGGAGAACCCCACAATGAACCTCCTGTAGAAGTTGGCGAAACCTATAAACCGTTGTACCCCTTTCTTGTCTGTTGGGGCTGGCCATTCCTGGATAGCTTTGACTTTCTGCGGGTCCATTGTGACCCCATTGGTAGAAATAATAAATCCCAGAAATTGCACAGTGGTTTTCTCAAAGTCACATTTCTCGGCCTTGAGGTAAAGTCTATGTTCTCTGAGAATAGTGAGGACCTTAATGACATGGATCCGGTGCAGTTCAAGGGAGGACGAGAAAATAAGAATATCGTCTAAGTAGACTACTAGGAAGTCGTCCAGGTGTTCACGAAAAATGTCATTGACCAGGTGCTGGAAAGTGGCTGGGGCGTTGCAAAGCCCGAATGGCATGACCAAGTATTCAAAATGACCGAACCTAGATCTAAAAGCGGTCTTCCATTTGTCTCCAGCCCTGATCCGGATGAGATTGTAGGCCCCTCGAAGGTCCAGTTTAGAGAAGATCCGAGCTGATCGGAATCGTTGGAACAACTCCGGGATGAGAGGCAGCGGGTATCTGTTTTTAATAGTAATTTTATTTAATTCCCTATAGTCGATGCAGGGCCTCAGAGTCCCGTCTTTTTTTTCAACAAAAAAGATTCCGGCACCGGCTGGGGAAGAAGAGGGGCGAATGAATTTATTTTCCAGATTTTCCTCGATGTAGGCCTTGAGGGCCTTCAACTCAGATTCAGACAAGGGAAAGATGCGGCCGAACAGAATTTTGGAGCCAGGCAGAAGGTCAATGGGGCAATCGTAGGGCCGATGTGGTGGTAGGCGGTCGGCCTGCTGTTTGTCGAAGACGTCCCTGAATTCCAAGTATGCTGATGGAACATGTGGTAGGTTATATGGTTGAGGGGTTAAAGTAGCACAGACAGTTGGAAGTGCGGAGAGACAGTGTTGGGAACAGTACGAAGAAGTGAAGTTAACTTCCCTTTTGGCCCAGTTTATATGAGGCTCGTGTGCTTGCAGCCAAGGGAGGCCCAGGATGATGGGGAACATGGGAGATGGGATGAGGTCAAATCGGAGGTATTCTTGGTGGCCTGAATCCGTGATAGCAAGGATGGGTTTTGTTTCTTGCGTAATTACCCCTGAACGGGGCAGGGATCCATCCGCCAGACGAACCTGAAGATAACGGTCCTTGGTTTGCAGAGGAAAGTGAAGTTGGGAAGCAAGTGAAGAGTCCAGAAAGCAGCTGCAGGCTCCGGAATCAATAATCGTTGGTAGGCGGGTTACTCCTGCTGGTAGCTGTAGAGAAATAGAAAGAACAACGTAAGTCTGTGGTAAGCCAGAAACTTGGTAGTTCAAAGTGTCTTTGGGGGTACACTTACTAGGTCTTACTGGGCAGCTCCGAAGGAAATGGCCAGTACCCCCGCAGTAAAGACACAGATTGGCCTGACGCCTGCGCTGCTTTTCCTCAGGAGAAAGGGGAGGACGAACCAGACCAAGCTGCATGGGTTCAGGCTCGGGAGGAGAAGATGCTGTAGGAACTGGGATGGGTGGATAGGCAGGAGCTGATCGGGGCAAAGTCCAGTTCGGACGGGTAGTCTGGAAACGCTCAGAACGCCGCTCCCGCAGGCGTCTGTCAAGCTGAGTGACAGACTGGATCAAATCTTCCAGAGTAGTGGGAACACCAATCCTGGCCAGCTCGTCTTTAAGAGCCTCAGACAGTCCTTGGCGATACTGGTATTTGAGGGCCGTCTCATTCCAGCCAGTGTCATCTGACCATTTCCGGAATTCTGCCGTGTAGTCCTCCACCGGCCTTCTCCCCTGGGTTAAACTGTGGGTGGAGAACAGACTCAGCTGTGGCTGATCGCTGAGAATCGTCATACAGCTGCGCCATACTCTCGAAGAAGGTGTCCACGGAATCTAGTATGGGGCTGCTTTGCTCCATCAGGCCATGGGCCCAGGCCTGAGGTTCGTCGGTTAGAAGGGAGATGACGAACCCCACCTTTACCACTTCTGAAGAAAAAGTCCTGGGTTGAAGGGCGAGGTAAAGAGAACATGCGTTTTTGAAAGCCCGATATTTCTTACGGACGCCAGAAAATCGTTCAGGCAGAGGGACCCTGGGTTCAGGGGTAGCCATTACTACGGTAGGGTTTGCCTGATTTTGAGACGTGGAGGCAACATTGGCAGCGGTAGCAGCTGGTGATGCTGGTCCTGTAGCTCCAGTAAGTAGCTGAAAGCGGCCATCCATTTGGACATAACCTTCTTGTAATTTCTGAACCGCAGCGGTTAGCGCGGTGACCTGCTGACAGAGGGTCTCGAACGGTGAACGCACCCTGTCAGCCTCAGACATCTGGCTGGTTTGTACTGTTAAGGTATGTACTTACCGAGGCCGAGATGCCGAGAGTGGTTCACCTTTGCGACTTGACACACTCCACTCCCTGGAGGTGAGACAGGGAGTGGATGGCGAGAAGCGGCACCGGCTACCAGCAGGTGGTGGGTACTTGTAGACGGTCCAGTAGTGCTGAGTAGACTGAAGAGCAGGCTTCTAGCAGGAGCTAGCTGGATCGGTATAGTTCAAACAGCAAGAGTCAATAGAAGCCGGTGCAGGCTGAGTCCGGGTTGCAACTGCAGAGGTAACAGTCCAGGCTGGGGGTCTAGCACAGCAAAAGGTAACAAGTCCAGAAAATACCGGGAACAAGGCAAGAGTTCAAAGGAAACGTGGAAGTCCAAAGGTACAAGCAGGAGGTCAAGGATTGTAGACAGGCAGCAGATCCGAGTCACAGGCCGAGGGTCAAACACAAGAGAAGGCAGAAGTCCGTATAACAAGCCGAGGGTCAGGTCCAGGAGAGAGATCAGAGGAATCAAGCCAGTCCGGGTCACAAGGAGATTTTCAAGGTAGTTTTCCAGAGTCTTGGGTACACAGGAAAGCTGACAAACCAGCAACTTGTCAGTGCAACTGGGTTTCTTTAAATAGGCCAGCCTGGATTCCTATTGTGCGCCGCCAAGCATTTGCGCGCGCCGCTGCATCGGCGCGCGCACCTGAGAACGTAGAAGCGCCGTCCCGCGCACACGCATGCGCCGAAGCGTCATTCCGCCGTGCGTGCGCATTGGGCGCTGATTGGCGCTGTTGGACGGAAGATTTCCCTGACAGTGAGGTTGTTGCTATAGAAGACAGCAGTTGCTACAAAATACAGATTGCTGCATTCAGCTTAAAGCCCTTTTTCTGTATCGCTGTCTGCCTAGTTCTATTTTGTCTAAGGAGTCTACCACGTTGCTTAAAGGTGTCCTGTGCCCTACCCTCTCTCCCACTGTTCCTGTTAAGAGAAATAAAACTCTCTTTGTTAATTTTTAAAAGTGACTGGCACTAGGGTGACCACGTGTCCCGGATTGCCCGGGACAGTCCCGCATTTTGCAGGTCTGTCCCGGGCACATTCATTCCAGGACAATACAGTGTCCCGGAATGTAACTGACACAGCCACCCCCCGGGCCAATCTGATGCCCCCAAAAAAGGCCGCCACATCACCGCTTTATTCACTGACAGTACTTGTCCTGGCCGGGAATGCCTGGAGGAGCACAATCCCACCCCCTGCTTGTGATTGGAGAAATCATAAATCCCGCCTCTTGTGTCCAATCACTGTGCTGTGATTCGTTACAGCACAAGCTGATTTTTGGGAAGGGAGGGTGTCCCTGAATGGTAGTTTGGAAATGTGGTCACCCTAACTGGCACCCATCTTTCCATCTTGCACTACACCCACCATGCCTACTAACTTGCATCCTGAGGAGGAATGTCAGCTCTCCCTGGCTCTGGGGGTCACCGTCAGGCCCTTAGAGATCGGGGAGACCGCTACATAAGAGACCAAAAGGGACCAAATAAGAGACATTCCTTGTTAGGGTTTACTAACACACTTTACATTAAACTGGACAAATAAACAGGTATGTTGGCCTGCTACCGGTGGTGCTAGGCTAGGAGGAATGGGTGTGTAGCTGGGGTGGAATCTATGGATCAGACAGGTAGGGTAGGACTAGTCTGGATTGAGCTCTTGTGAGAGAATTAGGACCAGAGCCATGATAATATAGGAGCCCCATCTTGTGGCTTCCCCCTCAGGACACAGTTCCCCTTTATTTCCCAAGTAAGCAACACCAGAATATCTGGAAGTTACATAGGTAAAGAAATCCTTGTTGCAGTGCAAGAGTTCTGGAATTGGCCAGACATGGATGATGGAATAACGTTTGCTTATTGACTGTAAAGAAATGTTTCTGGTGGTTTTGGACTGAGTCTCTTTATTCTCTTTATTCCAATAGAAGGAAGAGTGAGCCTATACCAGGGGAGTAAAGACATGAGACCGGCTCAGTTGTGAAATGGCTGGTGACCTGGTGAAGGTAGGCTGGCCAACCTGATGGTGGTGGGATGGGTTCCCTTTTCAACTAACATATAAATCTGAGTTGTTGAGCGGGGGGGCGGTCGTTTTAGCCGAACATGGGGCTGCTGGGTGCTGCGGGCCGACAATAGATCATTTAACAAGGTGACTTACCGCTGCCTGCCCGACATTCTGATGACTTCCGATCCTCCTTCGATTGCGGGAAATTAGATCCTCTCACGGGACTGCGGGAAATTAGTGTCCGTGCGGGAAGTTCCTGCATAATCTGTGCGTGTTGGGAGGTATGGGTATGTAGGCAGTAGTCAACTGAGTGGGCAGCTTTGGGGCAGAGTTATGACTGATAGATGGGGGTTGGGCTGTTGAGGCTCTCTGATTGACTTCTCTGAGAGGGTGTTTGGGGGTGAGAAGGGGTCACGGCAAGCTCATGAAGAGGACGACCATTTCTTCTATACGCCTTCTAGATCATCCTTCTGATAGAAGTCTATGGAGAGGTTACAGCACAGAGGTCGAATTCCAAGATTTCCAGTCTGAAGGGAGCTGCAATGCAGTGGATATTGTTTTAGATTCTCTACTTCGAAGAGACCATGAGCTTGAATAGACTTTGGATTGAAGTATACCAAGACTGTGGGACTAGGCAGGAACATCTTTAAGAGGCCCTGGCTGGGTATTTAGCTAAAAACACTTTTGACCTTTCTTGAATGAAGGTCCATTCTAGCTGGTAAGCAGGAAATTTTATCATTCCAAGATGGCGGTGTCTTCTGCGGACTTTGCACATGGTGATGGATGGTGACTGCATGTATTTCAACCTGGGTCACACATGAGGAGGACTTTACCTTTAATAATTAACTTTTGCAGCATCCTTTTGGATTTTATACTTGGACTCATTAGTAGCACGTGTTATATAATTTTTATTATGTTTTTGCACCATTTGTTAACTGTTAGCACGACTCTTTATGTATATGATATTGCCTTATGCCACTGAAACCAAATACTGTTATTATCAATGACTGCCAATCTATATACAATATGACTATAACATCAAGAACTGTGTGTCATCTCTCCCTGATTGGGTTCCCTGGGCCCAGATCTCACCTACATGAAGAGTAACCTGGTTTGGATCCCCAAACCAAATCTTATTGTTCCTGCAACTATAATAATTGTATTGCATTTGACCTCCTTGTTTTCATTACTAAGGGAAATTATATACTGCATATACTCAAGTATAAGCCGACCCGAATATACGGTAATCTAAGGCACCTAATTTTACCACAAAAAACTGGGAAAACTTATTGATTCGAGTACAAGCCTAGGGTGTTCATCTGCATGCCTCACTGTGCCTCACTTTGCCTCAATGTGTCCATGTGAATACCTCACTGTGTCCATGCCTCACTGTGCCCATGCCTCACTGTGCCCATACCTCACTGTGCCCATGCCTCACTGTGCCCATGCCTCACTGTGCCCATGCCTCACTGTGCCCATACCTCACTGTGCCCATGCCTCACTGTGCCCATGCCTCACTGTGTCCATGACTAGACTGACGTTTAACATGGCAGTCTATAAAAAGGGGTGCCCGGATTTGAAAAATCGTTGCTCACAGGTTGTAGGTCCCCCAGACAACAAACTTTGCATACTTGTAGAGGAGAAATGGGGCTACATGTGTGCCAATTTTAGGGTCCAGGGAACTTACGACCGACCTGTACCGGGCCCCCAAAATCACCGGAGAAATTACAGTTTAACATGGGAGTCTATGGAAGGAGTGCCTGGCTTTGAAAAATCGGTGCTCCCCGGCTGTAGGTCCCCCGGACAACAAACTTTGCACACTTGTAGAAGAGGAGTGGAGCTACATGTGTGCCTTGTACCGGTACCGGGTCCCCAATGTCCGGGAGATCAGGCGCAAAAAGGTGACTTGAGTATAAGCCGAGGGGGGCATTTTCAGCACAAAACAATGTGCTGAAAAACTCGGCTTATAATTTGAGTATATACGGTAGATTAGTTAGCACGCAACTATAATAATTATTAGTAAGACATTAATCCATTTATAATTATGTTTGTTTTATAGGTATCACATAGCAAAGACAGCCCACTTTTATTATACAACATTTATTTGATGCAGGATATGTGACACAGCCAGTTCTTATGGTTTCAAACTGATACTACTCCCAATACAACTTTTTAACCATTCATATTCAGCACCCAGGCCTAAAGTGTATGTAAGCCTAAAAATGTTTGTAAATTATAGGTTACCAGTCTTTAGATGTGGTGGCTACATTCAATTTTTTTTTTCCTTTATTATAACCTAGTGATCCTGCCAGTAGCCCACTTCCTGTCTCAGAGTGACAACACTCTGTCACCCTTCTGTTTCAGGACAACGGAAACAAGACAGGACTACAGAACCCCACCCCTCTCCTATTATCCAGGCAGAAAGCCCAAAAAGTTATTAGCTCATAAGGTATTTTTTTTTACTTATCATACAGATATAACAAAAATCTTTTAATAGTATATTTAATAAATCAAAATAAACCAAAGAAGAGATTACATTGACTTTACCTGTACTTTAGTAAAATTTAAAGTAGAACTATAGTCAAACTTTTTTTTTTTTCCATTTTGGATAGAGTAAGGGAGGGTTACAAGCCCTGTTGTTTTTTTTTTTTGCAATCTGTGTCCTATTGGGGAAATTTCTCTTCACTTCCTGCCCCATATAATAACAGAAAGTGAGAGTGAATCCCTACAAATTAATGAATCCATTGGGGACCTCCAGGTCACCAGAACTAATGTCCCCATTGGAAGATTTCCCCTCTATTACTTTTCTGGCGACAACCCAAAATTTGGGATTTCCTTTCACTTTCGCTTTCAATGCTAATGGTAAACAGGACAAATAGAGAGGGGGAATCTCCCTAAAGGGGCACAGGCAGCAATAAAAGCTGTCAGGTGTCCTGACCTTATTCCCCTCTATCCAAAATGAAAGAAAAAGTTTACCTTTAGTTATACTTTAACCACTTGTCTACCGCCCACCGTCAAATGACGGCGGGTGGAAGACTCTCTTGTTCTGACAGGACGTCATATGACGTCCTGCCTTTAAAAGCAGCTAGGGTGCGTGCGTGCGCCGCATCGCTGGGGACCCGCGATTGCCCAGTAACCGAGCAGGACAGTGGATCTGTGTGTGTAAACACACAGATCCACGCAGGGCCATTTGGAGGAATTTGGGGGCCCCAAGCAGATTGAGAATTTGGGGCCCCAAAGCGGGGGGGTGTGCTACTGATTTTTTTTGGAGAAGCGGGGGGGTGCTACACAATTTTTTTACTTTTTTTTTTTAATTCAGAAGGGGGGGTGCTAACGCGGGACATCGACGCCGATCGCGAGAGGGGGGGGGCCGCCAATCGTGGGAGGGGGGGGCGCCAATCGCGGGAGGGGGAGCCGCCAAATCGCGGGAGGAGGCCGCCAATCGCGGGTGGGGGGGGCCGCCAATCGTGGGAGGGGGGGCGCCAATCGCGGGAGGGGGAGCCGCCAAATCGCGGGAGGAGGCCGCCAATCGCGGGTGGGGGGCCGCCAAATCGCGGGAGGAGGGGGCCGCCAATCGCAGGGGGGGGGCCGCCAATCGCGGGAGGGGGCCGCCAAATCGCGGGTGGGGGGGGCGCCGCCAATCGCAGGTGGGGAGCAGCCGCCATTTGCTGGAGGAGGGGGCCGCCAATCGCGGGAGGAGGGGGCCGCCAATCGCGGGTGGGGGGGTGCCAATCATGGGAGGGGGGGGGGCGCCAAATCGCGGGAGGAGGGGGCCGCCAATCGTGGGAGGGGGGCCGCCAAATCGCGGGAGGAGGGGGCCGCCAATCGCGGGTGGGGGGCGGCCAATCGCGGATGGGGGGCGGCTAATCGCGGGAGGGGGGGCCGCAAATCACGGGGGGGCCCGCCAATCGCGGGTGGGGGAGCCGCCAAATCGCGGGAGGAGGGGGCCGCCAATCGCGGGTGGTGGGGGCACCAATCGCGGGAGGGGGGGCCGCCAAATCGCGGGAGGAGGGGGCCGCCAATTGCGGGAGGGGGGCCACCAATCGCAGAAGGGGAGGCAGCTCTGCTGGGGCCCCAGGCCAGCTGGGGGCCCCAAGCAGTTGCTTGGTTTGCCTGTCCTGTTCCGACGGCCCTGGATCCACCTGTCAGGGAGAGGAGACCGATGGTGTGTCCCTTGTACATAGGGACAACCATCGGTCACCTCCCCCAGTCAGTCCCCTCCCCCCACAGTTAGAACACATCTAGGAAACATATTTAACCCCTTCCTCGCCCCCTAGTGTTAACCCCTTCCCTGCCAGTCACATTTATACAGTAATCAATGCATTTTTATAGCAGGGATCGCTGTATAAATGTGAATGGTCCCAAAAATGTGTCAAAAGTGTCCGATGTGTCCGCCGCAATATCGCAGTCACAATAAAAATGACTAGTAAAAAAATTTAAAAAATGCTATAAATCTATCCCTTATTTTGTAGACGCTATAACTTTTGAGCAAACCAATCAATATACGCTTATTGCGATTTTTTTTTTAACCAAAAATATGTAGAAGAATACGTATCGGCCTAAACTTATGCCGCGTACACACGATCATTTTTCCCGTCGGGAAAAATTACATTTTTTTTTTCGCCGAGAAAAACGATCGTCTGCGGGCTTTATGCCGTTTTTCTCGTTGAGAAAAACGGCAGGAAAAACGACGAGAAAAATTAGAACATGTTCTAAATTTTCTCATCGTTTTTTCCATCATTTTTTTCCGCGGCAGTTTTCCCATAGGGAGACACTGCCGCGGAGCCCACAGACGGTCGTTTTTCTCGACAAAGAAAAAAATGACGGGAAAAACGGTCGTGTGTGGGACGAGGAGATAAAGGGAACAGACGCCCTCAAGGGGGGGAAGAGTCCGAGGGGCCCGAAGGTGTTGGGCGCCTGAATCTGAGACGAGGAGGCCCGGGAGCGTAACCCCTCCGAACAGTCCGGTGATGGTGGGGCCTCTGGTAACTCTCTTGGAAGGATGTCTTCCCTCTGACAGGGGCTGCACTTAGCGAAGGTAATTCTGTTCTTGTTCTACACGGTCGG
Source organism: Rana muscosa (assembly GCA_029206835.1). Classification (NCBI taxonomy): domain Eukaryota; kingdom Metazoa; phylum Chordata; class Amphibia; order Anura; family Ranidae; genus Rana; species Rana muscosa. The sequence goes on along the minus strand of CM055124.1, from coordinate 51,376,326 downwards.
TGGCAGCGGCTGTGCGCCATAACCTGCTGTTAAAGGACGATTTATTGCTGTCAGAGAATAAATAAGAGTTGGACCTTTTCAGTGGTATGGAACTTCAGTTACTGGGAGCAAAGGGGGGGGGTCATCTGCGGAACGGACTTGGCTCTGGGTTATGCACACAGCCCGAAGGTAAACAGGTGTTGGCTTTCACCTCTACACATTAGAGGACATAGTAGTGTAGTGTACCGCATCCCTCCTCCCTGATCCCCCTAGACCAGACAACAAGCCGAGAAGAAGAAGGGGTGAGAGGGGTGAGGCCGCTAAACTTCTAATCCCCTTGTAGAGGCTTCCATTTGTGGATGGACATTTTATGGTTACACAACCTGGTCACATTGCTATAATCTTCTTATATGGTCTATAAACTGAAGGATTTAGGACTAAGGCTAGGTTCACACTGCTGCGAATTTTATTGCGAATTTGAGCCGTTGCGATTTCTCAAATTCGCAATTCATTAAAATAACATTGTTTTCCATTAGTGCCGTTCACATCAGTGCGGTGCGAATCTCAGCTGCGGGAAAAAAGTGTCCTGTGCGAGTTTGATCCGTGTGCGATGCAAATTCAGCTCTATAGACAGATAGAAATCACGGCCGCGAATCGTGGCAAAATCGCGGCAAATTCGCGGCAAAAACGCAGCCGCAAAATCGCGCGATTTTGAATTTGCAGCAGTGTGAACCTAGCCTTAATGGTTGTTGAACGAATCATTTGAGTTTCCATTATTTCTTATGGGGAAATTCGCTTTGATTTAAGAGTGCTTTGGATCACAAGCATGTTTCTGGAACGAATTATGCTCGTAATTCAAGGTTTTACTGTATAATGGAAGGTGAGGGACCCACATTTACATTGTTAAAGTGTCTGAAAAGTCTTTGAAGAATTGTGTGATTTGGTCGTGGTATTTGGCTCTATCCATGGCTATGTATTTTGGATAAAGGTAAGGAGTCCAATGCCCACCATTTGTTTTGTTAGAAGATGCTAAATTTGGACTCTCGCAGAGGTATGAGAGCAACCCTCCTCCGAGAAATTTTGGCATTTTGAAGTGATGACAGAACAAGGAGTACCAAAGGAAGCTGCCACTTATAACCAGCAATCTGCCCATTGCTGTAGCTTCAAGTGCTGGACAATGGAATTTGAAAATGCTCTTCATGATAAAGCCCCGTTTGGGTGAAACATGTCTGAGTGAGGCTTGGTCTGGGCAGACTCCCTGGTGATCTTATCCTGGAACAATAAAGCTTTATCAACACAGGTGCCATTAAAATACAGCAGCTTGTTTTCCCATGACGAAACAGGGAACTTGTAAGGTGTTTGCTGGGGCTTCTTACTAAGAGGAGAGACTGGGTCTTTCTTGTCGCGGACCCGCTCACTGCCATTGTCGGGGGGATTGTTGCAATGCTACCTAGGGGGATTGTTGGGACTTGCAGTTCTCCCTGAAGAAACCAGGCATGGACTCTGCCAAGAATGGACTCTTTCCTTTGCAGGTATGCTGGGGCAGCCACAAGCCCAGGTTAGGGACTAGGAATGTTAGAAAAATGGCTGCACTTTATTTCAGACTGTTGTCTGTCAATGTCATCATAGTAATTTATTCAAGTCAAGCGTTTGAAATGTTGGCTTTGTGTCATCTGAAGTTACCTAAGGGGTGTAATACAAGTAACATAGGCGTGCGCACCGGGTGTGCCTGGGCACACCCTAATCACCCCTGCAGTGTTTGTGTAGCCCCATGCTCCCCCAAGATCTGCCCGCAGGGCTGCTGTGAAATGCTGCTGTGAATTGCTGTGCTGAGACAGTATCACATTGAGCGGATATTGGGGATTGTAAGATCGGCTCAGTGTGTGACACTGTCCTCCTGTATTGTAACTGCTTGCAAGGAGACAGAGGATCTGTCAGATTTCAGAGTTGACGTTGGGGTGGGCGGGGCCTAGCAGCTATCGAACCCCAGCCAATAGGAGGAGGAATAGGTGTACCGCTACATATGTGGCCCCGCCCCTTTTATTAAACAGCCCAATAATGACTTATGTTCGATAGCTGCTCAGTCCTGCACACCCCCATATCACCGCAGAATTATGAAGCTCCTCTCTCTCCCAACAAGCAGTTACAATAGATGACAGTGACTGTCATCTATTGTAACTGCTTGTAGGGAGAGTCTGCAAGGAGCTTCATAATTCTGCGGTGATATGGGGGTGTGCAGGACTGAGCAGCTATCGAACATAAGCCATTATTGGGCTGTTTAATAAAAGGGGCGGGGCCACATATGTAGCGGTACGCCCATTCCTCCTCCTATTGGCTGGGGTTCGATAGCTGCTAGGCCCCGCCCACCCCAACGTCAACTCTGAAATCTGACAGATCCTCTGTCTCCCTGCAGGCAGTTACAATACAGGAGGACAGTGTCACACACTGAGGGGATCTTACAAGCACCAACATCTACTCAAAGTGATACCCCCCCTCTCCTCTGTCAGTGCTTCCAATCCGTGCCACCAGTCAGTGACAATCAGTGCCACCTGTCAGTGTCAGTGTCGCTTGTCAGTGCCACCAGTCAGTTGCCAATCAGTGCCAGTGCCGCTTGTTAGTGCCACCAGTCAGTGCCAATCAGTGCCGCTTGTCAGTGCCAATCAGTGCCAGTGCTGCTTGTCAGTGCCAATCAGTGTCACCTGTCAGTGCCAGTCAGTGCTTCCAATCAGTGCCAGTCAGTGCTTCCAATCAGTGCCACCTGTCAGTGCCAGTCAGTACCACGTGTCAGTGCCAATCAGTGCTTCCAATTAGTGCCACCTGTCAGTGCCAGTCAGTGCTTCCAATCAGTGCCACCTGTCAGTGCCACATGTCAGTGCCAGTCAGTGCTACCTGTCAGTACCACGTGTCGGTGCCAATCAGTGTTTCCAATCAGTGTCGCCTATCAGTGCCCATCAGCGCTGCCTATCAGTGCCCATCAGTGCTGCCAATCAGTGCTTCCAATCAGTGCTACCTGTCAGTGCCATTCAGTGCCGCCTATCAGTGCTGCCAACCAGTGCTCATCAGTGCTGCCTATCAATGCCCATCAGTGCCACCTATCAGTGCTCATCAGTGCTGACTATCAGTTCTGCCTTTCAGTGCCCATCAGTGCTGCCCATCAGTGCCACTAAATGCTGCCAATCAGTGCTACCTATCAGTGCCAATCAGTGCAGCCTATCAGTGCCAATCAGGGCCCATCAGTGCTGCCTATCAGTGCTGCCAATCAGTGCCACCTATCAGTGGCCATCAGTGCTGTCAATCAGTGGTGCCTATCAGTGCCAATCATTGCTGCCAATCAGTGCAAGAGTGCAGGGATGGGGAGATGAACTCAGCAGACAGGCACATTGTCCATGGGTTGCCAGCCTGGTGGGGCACAACTGAAATCTGTTGATGTTTATTAATGCCACATGCCGATCTTTAGTATAATAGTATAATCACCACACTACTATTTACAATAATCTACTGGAGGTAAAATAAAAAAGTGTCAGTAAAAGGCCTGCCACTAAGCACTGATATGTGTTCCCACACCACAAAAAAAAAAAGTGCATCACTAACCTACTAATCAATAACTTAACAATAATGGTGGAACCCTCCAATGTATGAAAATCTCAATAAACTTCAATATTACCACAATACCGGTCGCTGTGATATGTAACAACACATATAATACACATCACACTGAAAATAAGACATACTGTATAAGGCCCCTTTCACAAGGGCGGACCATTCAGGTCCGCCTGTCAGTTTTTTTGGCGGATCTGAACGGGCGCTCCATACAACTCTATGGAGCGTCGGATGTCAGCGGTAACTGGGATGTCATTAAAGTTCATGTGTGTGTAAAGGCAGGTGTCCCAATACTTTTGACAATATAGTGTGTGTGTGTGTGTGTGTGTGTATATATATATATATATATATACACACACACACACACACAAACGTTGAGCTTTGGGTGCACACCCTAATGAAATAGGCTGTGCACGCCTATGACAAGTAACCAACACATATAGTTACAGCTCAGGTCACTAAACACATAAGGTTATGAAGATAACGGAACAAGAGTTTATACTGTGTGAAAATACAAGTGGTTGCCAAGGCTAATGAAGGTTTCTCTGTAGCAGCCTGTTGTAAGTGTGTACATGTGGCAGGTGTCTCTTGCAGCACAGGAGATGTTGTCAGCACTCCTTCAGCAGAGATCCATCTCCCATAGCAACAGGAGCAGGTCTGCGACGCCGGGGCCCTCATCCTGTACACAGGTATGGAAGAGAAAGAGTTAAAGGATCAGTAAAGGAAAAAAAATAAAAATAACAAACATATCATACTTACCTCCACTGTGCAGCTCGTTTTGCACAGAGTGGCCCCGATCCTGGTCTTCTGGGGTCCCTCGGCGGCTGTCTCGGCTCCTCCCCGCAAGGACTCCACACCTTCATGCGAGCGAGCGAGCATGGTGTGGAGTTATTGCGGGCGCGCTCCTGTGATACAGCGGCGGCCATAGCCGCCGACTGTATCACTCGGCCCCGCCCCCCGGGACGGGGATGACGGGGACAAGCGCGGGACTTTCGAGGGGTAAGGTAAGTAAAACGGAGGCTCGGGGGGGGGGGGGGGGGGCGGTACTGTCGGATGTTTTTTCACCTTAATGCATAGGATGCATTAAGGTGAAAAAACATTTACCTTTACAACCCCTTTAAGTGAAGTGCATGCATGGAGTCCATGCTAGGTGCATGTCAGGGACCCCATACTGTTACTGGAAGTGCGGTCACGATGATATGCTGGACAGGTGGAGAGGCCAAGGGCTCTACATGTCCCTCCTAAATGCACAAGTGACTGTGCTGATGTACAGTACCATCAAATGAGTTTATTAAAGACTAGTCATCTGTTCCAGTAAAGGTATGCCCCTGTGTAAGGTAGTTACCCTATCCAAAATTGACTAGCATAGCCCAAAAAAAAAAACAACCTGGGGTAGGACTCTCATGTGACCCTTGCTTGGCGCCCAACGAGGAAAGGAACATGGAGGACATGATGACCAACCACCCCAGCTACCATACACACCCCAAACTTTCCTGATTTGCTTACTTGTTTAATGTCAGAATGGAAGCCTGTAGGCAGGAGCAAGGCTGGGTGGTAGGCACCCAAGAGGGAAGGAACAACACATGGAGGTCTGAGGTTGCAAAGGAGTTTTATATCAAGAATGTTCCAAACACATTGTAACAGAGTTAGAGAGCAGCAGAAAAGAGGTGGGACTATGACGGTGCTTAAATTAAATATCACCAAAACAATGGAAGACTCAGATACCATTTGAGTAAAAAAAATATACAATAAACTTTATTAAATAATTATACAAAATTAATAAAAGTTAGAGCAATATCACTGTGTCAATTCACAGTAAGGTGGTTCCAGATGGTGGTTGCATCAGTAATGGGTTAAAACGATCATACGTAGTCCCAACATGTTTTGCCCTTGGGGCTTCGTCAGGGGGTGTATGTGTCAACCATTTACTGTATATACTTAAGTATAAGCCAAGTTTTTTAGCCCTTTTTTTAGGGCTGAAAATACCCCCCTCGGCTTATACTCGAGTCAGTGTACCTGAATACTTGACAGGCGTCCATTTTTTTAAAAGTCGCAGCTTCCTCCTGGCGTTCCTTTCCGTGATAGGCATTTGAAACTGTGTTCCGCCTATCACGGAGGTCCTCTCATCCTCGGACAGTTTCCCAGCAGACACTGTGTTCAGTGTTCCGCCTATCACGGACATCCTCTTGTCCGAGGATGAAAGAATGTCCATGATTGGTGGAACACTGAACACAGTGTCTGCTGGGAAACAGAGTCTGAGGATGAGAGGACCTCCGTGATAGGCGGAACACAGTGTCAAATGCCTATCACGGAACGGAACGTCAGGAGGAAGCCGCGACTTTTAAAAAAATGGACGCCTGTCAAGAATTCAGGTACTCGGGCACAGTGAGACTGCAATGGGCACAGAGTGAGGTAGGGCACAGAGTGAGGTATGGCACAGTGAGGTATGGCACAGAGTGAGGTATGGCACAGAGTGAGGTATGGCACAGTGAGGTTGCAATGGGCACAGTGAGACTGCAATAGGCACAGTGAGGTATGGCACAGTGAGACTGCAAAGGCACAGTGAGGTTGCAAATGGGTACAGTGAGGCGTGCAAATGGGCATTGTTGACCCTCTTTTTCGCTTACAGTAGCTGCTGCATTCTCACCCTCGGCTTATACTCGAGTCAATACGTTTTCCCACTTTTTTGTGGTAAAATTAGGTCCTCGGCTTATACTCAGGTCGGCTTATACTCGAATATATATGGTATACAAAAGGCAACTATATAAATATAAAAATCAAAATGACCATTTAGATAATAGAGTCTATGCAGAGGTTTCAACTGGGCACAAACACAGATAATTATGCAGTACTTGCGGAGAGCGATGCTCAAGGACCGACAGCACCTGGCACAGGAGGCAGTATGCAACGAGGCACTGAAGCGATATAGGTTCCACACAGCAATGATAACGAACAGTCCCTATACTGTCCCTCCGCCTCTGTAATCTTTCCTTACACTAGGCACACTTTCCCCAACCAGCGGGTTGCTGTCCCTATTCTAACCACGGCAAAATGCGCACCAATAGGGTGACCACATTTCCAAACTACCATTCAGGGACACCCTCCCTTCCCAAAAATCAGCTTGTGCTGAAACGAATCACAGCACAGTGATTGGACACAAGAGGCGGGATTTATGATTTCTCCAATGACAAGCAGGGGGCTGGATTGTGCTCCTCCAGGCATTCCCGGCCAGGATAAGTACTGTCAGTGAGTAAAGCAGTGATGTGGCGCCCTTTTTTGGGGGCATCAGATTGGCCCGGGGGGTGGCTGTGTCATTTTCATTCCGGGACACTGTATTGTCCTGGAATGAATGTGCCCGGGACAGACCTGCAAAATGTCTGTCGGGCAATCCGGGACACGTGGTCACCCTACGCACCAACTGCAGTGAGCCAGTGCTTTTTATAAGCACTGCCATCACTAAAGATGGCCACAAAGGTCATCCGGGTCAGCAGCATCTAATCGGACAGCTGCTCTCCAGATGACATGTACAGAGCCCTAAGGGGAACGTGTAGGGAAGTCAAACTACACCTGCCTACAATCAGGTTGGGGCAAAATAAAAGCCAGATAGATTTTAGCTCTTATGACGGGTTCCCTTTAATTTCATTTGAAAGTGATACACATTGACTGGGTAAAATTAGGTCAGAGATGGTGAAATGCCACAGTGATTTATTTGATTACATCCTAAAATCAGGTCTTGTCCAAGCTTGTTCTGATTGCTGAGAACTTTCTCAGACCAGAAGAACAAGGATTATAAAAGGAAGCACGCAGAATTCTACTCTTCAGACACAATCAGGATCAAAATATGGGTGGGTGATGAGAAAAGATTTATGATGAGCAGGGCGGGTCTGTGAATGAGCAGCGTGTAATGACTGTGACATTAATTGGGACATGGCAAGGTAAACATGATATCACTTTGATCCAAGGAAACTTTGACAATTTTTCCTAACTTTTGCTACAAAATAGTTATTTGTAATATTAAAAAAAACATTTTGGGTACTACAAATGTTGACCAAAGGTGCATAGAATGAAGGAGTTTTAGAGCAGATTAAACATATTTGCAGATGTAGCAGTTAGTAGGTTGAGACAAACCATTTGCTACTGACATGGATGCTTTATATTAGTGGTCTCCGAACGGCGGCCCTGGAGCCAAATGTGGCCCCTTGCGTGTCTTTATCTGGCCCTTGGGAAACTTCTCCTCCCACTGATGCAAGACACTATTCCTCCCACTGACACCAACAATGGAGTATAATTCCTGCTACTGCCATCAAAAGCAGGGCACTATTCCTCGCACTGACACTGATGATGAGCACTATTCCTCCCACTGACACCAATGATGGGGCACTATTCCTCCCACTGACACCAATGATGGGGCACTATTCCTCCCACTGACACCAATGATGGGGCACTATTCCTCCCACTGACACCAATGATGGGGCACTATTCCTCCCACTGACACCAATGATGGGGCACTATTCCTCCCACTGACACCAATGATGGGGCACTATTCCTCCCACTGACACCAATGATAGGGCACGATTTCTCCCACCGACACCAATGATGGGGCACTATCCCTCCCACTGACACCAACATTGAGGCACTATTCTTCCCACAGACACCAATAATGGGACACTATTCCTCCTACTGACACCAACAATGGTGCACTATTTCTCCCCCTAATGCCAAAGATGAGCTATTTACTCCCACTGCCGCCAAGACAATTTCTACTCCCACTGGCCAAAGTCCGACCCCTCTCAAGTCTAAAGGACAGTAAACTGGCCCTTTGTTTAGAAAGTTTGCAGACCCCTGCTTTATATGATCAGTTTTTATTTATTTACCGTATATACTCGAGTATAAGCCGAGGCACCTAATTTTACCACAAAAAAACTGGGAAAACTTAGTGACTCGAGTATAAGCCTAGGGTGTCCATCGGCATGTCTCACTGTGCCTCAATTTGCCTCACTGTATACATGTGCATGCCTCACTGTGCCCATGCCGCACTGTGCACATGCCTCACTGTGCCCATGCCTCACTGTGCCCATGCCTCACTGTGCCCATGCCTCACTGTGCCCATCCATGCCTCACTGTGCCCATCCATGCCTCACTGTGTCCATGACTAGACTGACGTTTACTTTGGGAGTCTATGGAAGGAGTGCCCAGCTTTGAAAAATCGGTGCTCCCTGGCCATAGGTCCCCCAGACAACAAGCTTTGCACACTTGTAGAGGAGAAATGGGGCTACATGTGTGCCAAGTTTCGGGTCCAGGGGACCTATGACCAGTCGGTACCGGGTCCCCAAAATCATCGGAGAAATTACAGTTTAACATGGGAGTCTATGGAAGGGGTGCCCAGCTTTGAAAAATCGGTGCTCCCCGGCCGTAGGTCCTCCGGACAACAAACTTTGCTCACTTGTAGAGGAGAAATGGGGCTACATGTGTGCCAAGTTTGGGGTCCAGGGAACCTACGGCCGGCCGGTACCCGGTCCCCAAATTACGGGAGATCAGGCAAAAAAGGTGACTTGAGTATAAGCCGAATGTGCTGAAAAACTCGGCTTATACTCAAGTATATACGGTATGTAAAACCTTTATCCCAAAAGGAAGTAAAACTGTTGCTGTAACTATTTATAACGTGTTATCTAGAGTTTTGCTTACATTTTTTAATAAAGTCTATCTAAATGTGCTCCATCTAATGCCCTGTACACACGATCGGAATTTCAGATGGGATAAAATCTGTTCGAATTTTCCGTCGGAATTCCGTTCAAGCTGTCTTCCATCAGTCTTGCATACACACTGTCAGACCAAATTCCGACCGTCAAGAACGCGGTGACGTACAACACTACAACGAGCCGAGAAAAATTAAGTTCAATGCTTCCGAGTATGCGTCGACTTGATTCTGAGCATGCGTGGATTTTTCTCAGACGGAGTTCCACACAGACGATCGGAATTTCCCATAGAATTTTTTTCCATCGAAAAAAATAAAACATGTTCTATTTCTAAACTCCGACGGAAAAAATCCCACACACAGTCGGAAATTCTGATGAAAAAACTCCGTCTGACTTTTTTCATTAGAAATTCTGATTGTGTGTACGCGGCATAACGCTGCCCAGAGGAACAATGTTGCTGTCCAAAGGTGTCTTTGTTGGTCCTCCTCCATTCAGAGTGTCGAGATGTGTCACTGGCCAGATCACCAGGTGAATCTAAAGGAAAAAAAGCCTAAAAAAAAGAAAGCTAATGCAGCCACAATATTAGGGATTGGTAAACAGCAATAGAATACATTTTTGTTTTGGGGTTTAATACCACTTTAATGGCTTTTAGCCACCTTTATTTGAGGTGATATGTATAAATGGCTACTTTCCTGGTTATGGGCAAGCACCTTGTTTTGTTGGTGAATTTAGGTAGGACTTCCACATTTTCTTTTTATAGAATTCTTATCAAATGCAGCAGAATTATTTGATTAAAAGGAAAGACAACAACTGGGCTGCAATATGAGACTGGAAGAGAGAGTATGGAATTGAGGGGATGCACCTGGCCCTTAAGGTATAACCGTTGAGTCCTCTGGAGGTGTAGTAAGCTCATCAACAAAATGTCAATGAAGAAGGGTGCCCACCCCATGACCCCAATGATGTACCCACCAATCCCCTTCATTTTTTTTTTTTTACCCTATCTGTGACATCAAGAGTGCAGAAATACCATAGTGATTGAAACATTGAGTCCTTTAACCACTTAAGCCCCGGACCATTTCGGGCCATTAGGACCAGGCCTGTTTTTGGGATTCGGCACTGCGCTGCTTTAACTGTAAATTGTGCGGACATGCAATGTTGTACCCAAATGAAATTTGCGTCCTTTTCTTCCCACAAATAGAGCTTTCTTTTAATGGTATTTGATTGCCTCTGCGATTTTTATTTTTTGCGATATAAACGGAAAAAGACCGAAAATTTTGAAAAAAAATGATATTTTCTACTTTTTGTTATAAGAAAAATCGAATAAACTCAATTTTAGTCAGACATTTAGGCCAAAATGTATTCAGCCACATGTCTTTAGTAAAAAAAATGTCAATAAACGTATATTTATTGGTTTGCGCAAAAGTTATAGCGTTTACAAACTAGGGTACATTTTCTGAAATTTACACAGCTTTAAATTTATGACTGCCTATCTCATTTCTTGAGGTGCTAAAATGGCAGGGCAGTACAAAACCCCCCCAAATGACCCCATTTTGGAAAGTAGACACCCCAAGGAAATTGCTGAGAGGCATGTTGAGCCCATTGAATATTTTTTTTTTTTGTCCCAAGTGATTGAATAATGACAAAAAAAAAAAAAAAAAAAAAAAATTACAAAAAGTTGTCACTAAATGATATATTGCTCACACATGCCATGGTTATATGTGGAATTGCACCCCAAAATACATTTTGCTGCTTCTCCTGAGTACGGGGATACCACATGTGTGGGACTTTTTAGGAGCCTGGCCACGTACGGGACCCCGGAAACCAAGCACCGCCTTCAGGATTTCTAAGGGCGCAAATTTTTGATTTCATTCCTCACTACCTATCACAGTTTCGAAGGCCATAAAATGCCAAAATAGCACAAAACCCCCCCAAATGACCCCATTTTAGAAAGTAGACACCCCAAGGAAATTGCTGAGAGGCCTGTTGAGCCCGTTGAATATTTTTTTTTTTTTGTCCCAAGTGATTGAATAATGACAAAAAATAAAAATAAAAAATAAATTACAAAAAGTTGTCACTAAATGATATATTGCTCACACATGCCATGGTTATATGTGGAATTGCACCCCAAAATACATTTTGCTGCTTCTCCTGAGTACAGGGATACCACATGTGTGGGACTTTTTAGGAGCCTAGCCGCGTACGGGACCCCGAAAACCAAGCACCGCCTTCAGGATTTCTAGGCACAAATTTTTGATTTCACTCCTCACTACCTATCACAGTTTCTAAGGCCATAAAATGCCAAAATAGCACAAAACCCCCCCAAATGACCCCATTTTGGAAAGTAGACACCCCAAGCTATTTGCTGAGGAGGCATGGTGAGTATTTTACAGCTCTCATTTGTTTTTGAAAATGAAGAAAGAAAATTTTTTTTTTTTTTTTTTTTTTTTTCAATTTTCAAAACTTTGTGACAAAAAGCGAGATCTGCAAAATACTCACAATACCTCTCAGCAAATAGCTTGGGGTGTCTACTTTCCAAAATGGGGTCATTTGGGGGGGTTTTGTGCCATCTGGGCATTCCATGGCCTCCGAAACTGTGATAGGCAGTGAGAAGTAAAATCAAAAATTTACACCCTTAGAAAGCCTGAAGGCGGTGCTTTGTTTTTGGGGTCCCGTACGCGGCTAGGCTCCCAAAAAGTCTCACACATGTGGTATCCCTGTACTCAGGAGAAGCAACAGAATTTATTTTGGGGTGTAATTCCACATATGCCCATGGCATGTTTGAGCAATATATCATTTAGTGACAACTTTGTGCAAAAAAAAAATTAAAAAAAAAAAATTGTCTTTTTTCCGCAACTTGTGTCAACATATAAAATATTCCATGGACTCGACATGCCTCTCAGTATATAGCTTGGGGTGTCTACTTTCCAAAATGGGGTCATTTGGGGGGGTTTTGAACTGTTCTGGCATTTTATACACAACATTAGGAAGCTTACATCCACTCTTCTAACCACTTGCAGACAAAGCCCTTTTTGACACTTTTTGTTTACATGAAAACATATTTTTTTTTTGCAAGAAAATTATGTTGAACCCCCAAACATTATATATATTTTTAAAGCAAAGGCCCTACAGATTAAAATGGTGGGTGTTGCATTTTTTTTTTCTACACAGTATTTGCGCAGCGATTTTTCAAACGCATTTTTTGGGGAAAAAATACACTTTTTTTAATTTTAATGCACTAAAACACACTATATTGCCCAAATGTTTGATGAAATAATAAAGATGATCTTAGGCCGAGTACATAGATACCAAACACGACATGCTTTAAAATTTCGCACAAACGCGCATTGGCGACAAACTACATACATTTTTAAAAGCCTTTAAAAGCCTTTACAGATTACCCCGTTAGATTTACAGAGGAGGTCTACTGCTAAAATGACTGCCCTCGATCTGACCTTCGCGGTGATACCTCACATGCATGGTGCAATTGCTGTTTACATATGACGCCAGACCGACGCTTGCGTTCGCCATTGGGCAAGAGCAGGGCAGGACAGGGGTGCTTTTTTTTTTTTTTTTTTTTTTTTTATTATTAATTTTGCTTTTTTATTTTATTTTTAAATTGTTCCTTACATATATTTTTTTTTTTATAATTTTTATTGTTATCTCAGGGAATGTAAATATCCCCTATGATAGCAATAGGTAGTGACAGGTACTCTTTTTTTGAAAAAACTGGGGTCTTCTAGACCCTAGATCTTTCCTCTGCCCTCAAAGCATCTGACCACACCAAGATCGGTGTGATAAAATGCTTTCCCAATTTCCCAATGGCGCTTTTTATATCCGGGGGGGGGACATTCCCTCCCACTGCTTGTAAAAGCAGTCCAGAGGCTAATTAGCCGCTGTGATTGCTTTTACATGAAAGCCGGCCGCTGGCTGAAAAGAATGATACCAAGATGATGCCTAAACCCGCAGGCATCAATCTGGTATAACCATTCAAAGTCCAGCAACATACCAGTACGTTGCTGGTCCTTGTTGGACATGTATTGTAATCTTTTTTTTTCATGCAGCCTGTTGGCTGAACGAAAAAAGAGATTGATTGGTGGGTATGCCCACCATTAGAATACCGCCCTTCATCCACCCACTTCTAATGATGGGCATACGTGCACCATTTATATATGCCGAAGCATGGGGGCATCCTCCCGCAAAAAAGTTATGCCGCACACACATGGTCAAACGTTTCCACGGGCAAGCCTCCGTCGGAATTTCGACCGTATGTATGCGGCATTAGGAGCAAAATTGCTCCTCCGCCCTGCTGCCCCTGCTGCCCCCATGCTTCGGCATATATGCTTTTTTTTTTTTAACTGTGGTGGTGAAATCACCTCCTACAGCACTGGAGTCGCAGGGATCAGGCCTGTCTCTGCGAACGCTGCAGTTATGTGTGTTGTGTTTTGTAAGTGACAGTGATCGATCGATACTGCACTTGGGTGGCCTGGGCTGGACGGAGGGGCAAAACGCAGGTGCTAGCAGGTATCTGGGCTGATCCCGCTAACACTGCGTTTTTGGGAACCCTAAACCGCTGGTATAGATCTGATCAGATCAGATATTGATCTGTTCAGATACTATACCACTAAGGGGGGTGTATGCTTTACGCGTGGGTGTTAGCGTTACTGGCACTAACCTGACGCTGCCTGGGGTGTGACGCAGACCCTCTCTGACGCTAAAACCTAATTGATATCACCCACCGGGCGATCAGGGGGTTAAACCTTTATTGGGTTATATACGGCGGGTGCCCTGACACTATAAAAAGCAAACTAACTAACCAGCGTCACCCGTAACACTTATATGGTGATCACTGGTGAAAGGGTTAACTAGGGGCAATTAGGGGGTTAAAACCTTTATTAGATCATATTTGGGGGTACCTGACGCTATAAAAACCTGCGGCGAACCTAAAAAAAATGACTGGCTACCGATTGGCATCACCGACACGAAGACAGCGATCAGAAAAACGATCGCTTAGTGACAGTGGTGATAGGGGGTGAAAGGGTTACCTGGGGGGCGATCAAGGGGGTTAAACCTTTATTAGATAATATATTGGGGTACCCGACGCTATAAAAACCTGCGGCGAACCTAAAAAAAATTACTGGCTACCGATCGCCATCACTGATGCTAAGACAGCCATCAGAAAAATGATCGCATAGCGACAGCGGTGATAGGGGGTGAAAGGGTTACCTGGGGGGCGATCAAGGGGGTTTAACCTTTATTAGATAATATATTGGGGTACCTGACGCTATAAAAACCTGCGGCGAACCTAAAAAAAATTACTGGCTACCGATCGCCATCACTGATGCTAAGACAGCATCAGAAAAACGATCGATTAGCGACAGCGGTGATAGGGGGTGAAAGGGTTACCTGGGGGGCGATCAAGGGGGTTAAACCTTTATTAGATAATATATTGGGGTACCCGACGCTATAAAAACCTGCGGCGAACCTAAAAAAAAATACTGGCTACCGATCGCCATCACTGATGCTAAGACAGCCATCAGAAAAATGATCGCATAGCGACAGCGGTGATAGGGGGTGAAAGGGTTACCTGGGGGGCGATCAAGGGGGTTTAACCTTTATTAGATAATATATTGGGGTACCTGACGCTATAAAAACCTGCGGCGAACCTAAAAAAAATTACTGGCTACCGATCGCCATCACTGATGCTAAGACAGCATCAGAAAAACGATCGATTAGCGACAGCGGTGATAGGGGGTGAAAGGGTTACCTGGGGGGCGATCAAGGGGGTTGAACCTTTATTAGATAATATATTGGGGTACCCGACGCTATAAAAACCTGCGGCGAACCTAAAAAAAATTACTGGCTACCGATCGCCATCACTGATGCTAAGACAGCCATCAGAAAAATGATCGCATAGCGACAGCGGTGATAGGGGGTGAAAGGGTTATCTGGGGGGTGATCAGGGGGTTAAACCTTTATTAGGGGGGGTTAGGGGGCTACACTGGACCTAAAACTAAACTTTAGTGACACTTTCACAGTCACAAATGTCACTGATTGCAGTGATCACTAAATAAATGGTCACTGCAATCAGTGACACTGTGACTGGGGGCTGGGGGGTGATCTGGGGGGTGATCTGGGGGGGTCTGGGGGTCCTGGGGGGGGCGATTAGTGTTCCTATGTGTCCTGGTGTCAGTGTAGTGTTGTGCTCACTGACCTGATGTCTTCTCTTGTACGGCGCTCGGTATATGTGAGCGCCGCACAGGAGATGACATCACTTCCTCCTGCTCCCTCTGTCTGAAACAGACAGAGGAGGCATTTCCATTCGCCGGGAGCGATCGCGAGGGGGGGGCCGGAATCGAAAGGCCGCCCCCTCATCTGGGATCGCTCCCGGTGAAGTAACGACCGCTCACGGCACAGAAGGGGGGTCCGGATGGACCCCCCAACTGTACAAAGGCAGTCACGTAGATCTACGTGATTCTGCCTGTCCGTGCCATTCTGCCGACGTAAATCGGCGGTGGGCGGTCGTTAAGTGGTTAAGTTCTAACTTTAGTGAATATGAAAACTGGCCATAGACCGATTTAAATTTGGCCAGTTCAGCAGGAACCGGACAAATTTTGATCCATCTATGGGCAGGCAGGTTGTACTGAATAGACTTAGTGCAGGGATATGCAATTAGCGGACCTCCAGCTGTTGCCAAACTACAAGTCCCATGAGGCATAGCGAGACATTTGACAGCATCAAGCATGACACCCAAAAGCAGAGGCATGATGGGACTTGTAGTTTGGCAACAGCTGGAGGTCCGCTAATTGCATATCCCTGACTTAGTGCAACCAGCCTGTCAGGTTTATCTTTTGTATTGCCAGTGGCAGTATTCATTGTATTCTGATGGTGGAATACAATAGCGTAGCGGGAGAGATTCCCTCATCAACCCCGGGGGAATCAAGTGATTTTCTTACCTTCAACCCGTGGTTGAAGGAAAGAAAATTGCATGATGTATGACCAGTGCTAAGACCAAGGGTGTCACAGTTGCCGATGAACATAGAGGAAAGGTCACAGTACACATGGACATAGAGGAAAGGTGATAATAGACATGGACACAGAGGAACAGTCACAGTAGACATGAACATAGAGGAAAGGTGATAGTAGGCACGGACATAGAGGAAAGGTCACAATAGACATGGGCATTAAAAAAGGGTCACAGTGGACATGGACACAGAGGAAAGGTCACAGTAGACATGGACACAGAGCAAAGGTCACAGTAGACATGGACACAGAGGAATGGTCACAGTAGACATGGACATAGAGGAAAGGTGATAGTAGACACGGACATAGAGGAAAGGTGATAGTAGACACGGACATAGAGGAAAGGTCACAGTAGACATGAACATTAAAAAAGGTCACAGTGCACATGGACACAGAGGAATGGTCACAGTAGACATGGACATAGAGGAAAGGTGATAGTAGACACGGACATAGAGGAAAGGTCACAGTAGACATGAACATTAAAAAAGGTCACAGTGCACATGGACACAGAGGAAAGTTCACAGTAGACATGGACACAGAGGAAAGGTCACAATAGATAGACATGGACATTGGGGAAAGGTCACAGTAGACATGGACACAGAGAAAAGGTCACAGTAGACATGGACATTGAGGAAAGGTCACAGTAGACATGGACATTGAGGAAAGGTCACAGTAGACATGGACATTGAGGAAAGGTCACAGTAGACATGGACACAGAGAAAAGGTCATAGTAGGCATGGACATAGAGGAAAGGTCATAGTAAACATGGACAAAGAGGAAAGATGACAGTAGACATGGACATTGATGAAAGGTCACAATAGACATGGACATAGAGGAAAGGTGACAGTAGACATGGACACAGAAGAAAAGGTCACAGTAGACATGGACACAGAAGAAAAGGTCACAGTAGACATGGACATTGAGGAAAGGTCACAGTAGACATGGACATATAGGAAAGGTCCCAGTAGACAAAGACCTAGAGGAAAGGTCATAGTAGACGTGGACACAGAGGGAAAGTCACAGTAGACGTGGACACAGAGGGAAAGTCACAATAGACATGGACACAGAGGAAAGGTCACAGTAGACATTGACCTAGAGGAAAGGTCACAGTAGACATGGACCTAGAGGAAAGGTCACAGTAGACATGGACCTAGAGGAAAGGTCACAGTAGACATGGACCTAGAGGAAAGATCACAGTAGACATGGACCTAGAGGAAAGGTCACAGTAGACATGGACCTAGAGGAAAGGTCACAGTAGACATGGACCTAGAGGAAAGGTCACAGTAGACATGGACCTAGAGGAAAGGTCACAGTAGACATGGACCTAGAGAAAAGGTCACAATAGACATGGACCTAGAGAAAAGGTCACAGTAGACGTTGGACACAGAGGAAAAGTCAGAGTAGACATGGTCACAGTAGACATGGACGAAGTGGAAAGGTCACAGTAGACATGGGCATTTAGGAAAGGTCACAGTAGACATGGACATAGAGTAAAGGTCTCAGTAGACGTGGACATTAGTGATGAGCCGAACACCCCCGGGTTTGGTTCGCACCAGAACCCGCGAACGGACCGAAAGTTCGAACGAACATTAGAACCCTATTAAATACAATGGATGCGAACGTTCGAATTCTAAAGTGCTAATTATAACAACTATTATGCATGTTATTGTCATAAATAGGGTTTGGGAACCCGGGTTCTGCACCAGGGGACATGTATCAATGCAAAAAGAAGTTTTAAAAACGGTCGTTTTTCGGGAGCAGTCATTTTAATGATGCATAAAGTGAAAAAAAAAAAGTCAAATATTCCTTTAAATATCGTACCTGGGGGGTGTCTAAAGTATGCCTGTGAAGTGCCACATGTTTCCCGTGTTTAGAACTGTCCCTGCACAAAATGACACTTCTAAAGGAAAAAAAAGCCATTTAAAACTGCTTGCGGCTTTAATGTAATGTCTGGTCCCGGTAATATGGATGAAATTCTTTAAGAAAAATGGCATAGCTACCCCATGACCCCCCCCCCCCCCCTACCCCAGCCCATTACCAGCCCCTTTGGGTCTTGTATGGATATTAAGGGGAACCCCGCACATAAAATAAAAAAGGCCCTATATACTCTGAACAGCCGTATACAGGCGGTGCATACAAGACAGGGACTGTAGGTTTGTTCTTATGTAGAATCTGTTTGTAATTTTGAACAGGTACATTGTTGAAGTGTAGCTCCAGCCCAAAAATCTATTTTTAAACTTTTTGGGAAACATAGGTAAGGGTTATCACCCCTGTAACATTTGTTTTGCTGTCTGTGCCCCTGTTCAGAACATTTCACCTCACTTTCCGTCCCAATGACAACTGTTTTTGAAATGTGGTGTTTTTCTTGAAACAAGGATTGCTGATAAAGCATCAGTACAGATGAGACCCCTTTCTCCCATATTTATTCTTACAGGAGAGAATTTTCCTTTCTAGGGGTAGATTTCCTCTCACTTCCTGTTGTCTTCTTTCGTTTGCAAGTAGGAGTCGTTTGTAAGTTGGATGTTTGAAAGTAGGGACCTGCCGTATATACTCTGCAGAAATAGGCCCCTTAGTTGTTGGTGTTGGCACAACACTGTAAGCACTCAGTTACTCTTGGTTGGTGCTGGAACGCCCTGCTGTCAACTATTATATCAGGAATTTTAATTACATATAATTGTTGAACAGTGGTAGTAAAAATTGGGGCTTTGATGGTGGTGCTGGTGCCACAACACTGTAAGCCCTGACAGTTACTCTTGGTGGGTGCAGCAATGGGCCCTGCTGTGAATTATTAGATCAAGAATTGTAATTACATGCCCCTTTTGAACAGGGGCTGAAAAATTGGGCCTTTCGTGGTGGTGGTGGTGGTGGCGTTGCCACAAGACTGTAAGCCCTCAGAGTTACTCTTGGTGGGTGCAGCAATGGACCCTGCTGTGAATTATTAGATCAAGAATTGTAATTGCATGCCCCTGTTGAACAGGGGCTGAAAAATTGGGCCTTAGGCACTGGTGGCACAACACTACAACCCCTCACAGATACTGTACTTGGAGCACAGCAATGAGCCCTGTTGCAAAGTATTGCTTCAAAAATTGTAATGACACGCCCCTGTTAAACAGGGGCTGAAAAATTGGGCCTTAGGCACTGGTGGCGGCACCCATAAACAAAAATGATCTTCCAAGCTATCATCATCAATCGTATCATTGAGGACTCGGAGGAGGAGGATAGCCAGTCAACATAACAGCACAGGCACTCAGCATCAGCATCAGTCTTGAAGGGATGTGACATGTTAAAATCAATTAGTCTGTTATATCAGCATCAGGTGTGTGGTAGCTGGTGGTGATCCAAGACTGGTTCATCTTGATGAAAGTCAGTCGATCAACCGAGTCGGTGGACAGGCGCACCCTGTGATCCGTGACAAATCCTCCAGCAGCACTGAATGTGCGTTCCGAAAGAACGCTGGATGCAGGACAGGCCAGTAGCTCAATTGCATACTGTGCAAGCTCTGGCCAGTGATCCATCCTCAAGACCCAGTAAGCCAGAGGATTTTCGGTGGGGAAGGTGTCCAAGTCTGACCTTGCCCCTAGATATTCCTGCACCATGTTTATCAGACGCTGGCGATGGTTGCTGGAACCAATCATACTTTGGGGCTGCGGACTAAAGAATTGTCTGAACGCATCGGTCAGACGGCCACCTTCCCCACCGCTCCTTCTTTGACTGGCCGAAGCCTCAGCAACTCGTTGTCCAGGACCAGGAGTTTGTAACCTCCCAGTCTCTGGGAACGCGTTGCACAGACCTTTCTGCAAGGCCTCCCGGAGTTGTCTCATCCTCTGCTCCCTCTGCGACGGTAACATAAGGTCCGCAACCTTACCCTTGTACCGTGGATCAAGGAGAGTGGCCAGCCAGTAATGGTCCCTCTCCTTGATCCGAAGAATACGAGGATCCTTCCGCAGACTTTGCAGGATCAGGGAGGCCATGCAGCGTAGGTTTGCTGAGGCATTCGCTCCGGAGTCCTCTGGGTCACTAAGGACGACATGATCCGCAGCCACCTCCTCCCAGCCACGTACAAGTCCACTGGTTTCTTGGGACTGTAAATCATCCCTAAAAGACTGCTGCTGATGATGCTGAGTGCCAGCCTCCACCTCCATGCTGACACAATCCTCCTCCTCCTCCTCCTCCTCCTCCTCCTCCTCCTCCTCCTCCTCTTCCTGTGCGATGGGTGGGACAGAAGGAACACTGTCTGGGTAAAGGGGGCCTTGAGAGGCAAGGAAGTCCTCCTCTTCCTGCCTCTGTTCTGCGTCAAGTGCCCTGTCCATTATTCCACGCAGCGTGTGCTCCAACAGGTGGACAAGAGGTACAGTGTCACTGATGCATGCACTGTCACTGCTCACCATCCTCGTGGCCTCCTCAAATGGTGCCAGGACAGTGCATGCATCCCTGATCATGCCCCACTGGCGTGGAGAAAAAAAACCAAGCTCCCCTGACCCTGTCCTGGTGCCGTAGTCGCACAGGTACTCATTGATGGCCCTCTGCTGCGTGTGCAGCCGCTGCAGCATGGCCAACGTTGAGTTCCACCTGGTGGGCATGTCACATATAAGGCGGTTCTTGGGCAGGTTCAACTCCTTTTGCAGCTCAGCCAGGCGAGCACTGGCATTATAAGATCTGCGGAAATGCACACAGACTTTCCTGGCCTGCCTCAGGACATCCTGTAAGCCCGGGTACCTGCCCAAGAACCGCTGCACCACCAGGTTAAGGACGTGAGCCACACAGGGCACATGGGTCAGTTGTCCCTGTCGGAGGGCGGAGAGGAGGTTGGTGCCATTGTCGCAAACCACCATTCCTGGCTTAAGCTGGCGTGGCGTCAACCACCTCTCGGCCTGGCCCTGCAGAGCAGACAGGACCTCTGCCCCAGTGTGGCTTCTGTCCCCCAAACACACCAGCGCAAGCACGGCATGGCATCTTTTTGCCTGCGTACTTGCGTAGCCCCGTGAACGGCTACGGAGCACCGCTGGTTCATAGGACAAACCACAGGAAGAGGCCATGGAGGAAGAAGAAGAGGAGGGGGTGGAGGAGAGAGGTGTGTCACAACCAGTAGTAGCATTTTGGAGGCGTGGCGGTGGGACAACCTCCAACACTACTGCACCTTGTCCTGCATCCTTCCCAGCTGCCAAAAGAGTGACCCAATGGGCCGTGAAAGAAAGGTAACGTCCCTGTCCATGCCTGCTGGACCATGAGTCAGCGGTAATATGCACCTTACCGCTGACCGCCCTGTCCAGCGAGGCCAAGACATTGCCTTCCACATGCCGGTAGAGAGCCGGAATAGCCTTCCGTGAGAAAAAGTGGCGTTTGGGAACCTGCCACTGAGGAACCGCACATTGCACAAACTCACGGAAGGGGGCCGAGTCTACCAACTGAAAAGGCAGCAGTTGAAGCGCTAGCAATTTAGCCAAGCTAGCATTCAACCGCTGGGCATGTGGATGGCTGGGAGTGAACTTCTTTCGACGGTCCAGCAGCTGGGGCAGGGAAATTTGCCTGCTAGAATCGGACGTCGGTGTACTGCTAGCAGAGTGGCCGCAAGTACTTGGCTGTGACACACCTAATTCTACACCTTCATTCCTCTCAGTGCATGTTTCAGAGAGGACTGAAGTTATAGTGGGGTTGGAGATCCCAGCTGATGCGGTGCAAGGAGAGGTCCGCTTTGTTCTTTGGTGTGGGTCTTTCAGGTAGGCTTGCCAACGAGCTGCATGGCAGGTCAACATATGTCTGGTCAGGCATGTGGTACCCAAGCGGCTGATGTTTTGGCCACGCGATATACGCTTGAGACATATGTTGCAAACAGCAGCTGTGCGATCTGATGCACTAGCCTCAAAAAAGGCCCACACCAAAGAACTTTTTGAATGACGGGCAGAGGCAGCGCCCTGCACAGGCGGAGCTCTGCGGTGTGATTCCGTCGGTGTACTGCCCTTACGCTGGCCACCAAAGGGCATCCTGCCTCGTTGGAGATGTGCCTCCTCCTCATCCTCCTCCTCTCTCCTATTAGGCACCCACGTGGAGTCAGTGACCTCATCATCACCTCCCTCCTCATCACTGGAGCCAATCTGGCAGTATGCTGCAGCTGCTGGAACATGACTGCCAGATTGGTGTCCTTCTTGAGCATCCCCTCTGTCTGCTCTCACGCTACTGCCTTCCTCTAGCTGGGTTTCATCATCAGACCCTTCGAAACGCTGGGCATCCTCCTGGAGCATGTACCCAACACTGTGCTGAAACAGTTCGGGGGACTCCTCAGGAGGAGGACATGGTGGGTCTAGGGAAGGAGTGACTGATGATGAGTCTGACATTGATACCAGGGAAGAGGACGCTTTGGCAGCTGCTTTTCCAGTACCCTGAGCCTGGGTGAGAGAGGATGAGGAGGAGGAGGAGGGCTTGGTCATCCACTCTACCAAGTCTTCGGCATGATGTGGCTCAACATGTCCAGCTGCCGAAAAGAAGGACAAGCGTGTCCCATGGCCATGTGCCGATGACAATGCACCGCGTCCACGACCAGCACTGTTGCCCCCAGACACAGAGCCTGCTTGCCCTCTTTTATTGCCTCCTGACTGTCTGCCTCTCCTTGTTTGCCTTCCAGACATTCTAATAGATGGCCTGCAGGGAGATGGGAAAAAAGCAATAAGGGCTACCTTCAGGTGTCCTTCTCTGTCCCTTGAAACAAGGACTTTGACAGTGAAAGAAACTGACACACTCTCCCTACCTACAGTTTTCTGTCCCTAGAAAAAATGTTTTTTTTAAGCACAATTTAGCACAAGGAGAATTCACTCACTGTCCTTCCAGGTCCCTGGAAACAAGGACTTTGACAGTGAAAGAAACTGACACACTCTCCCTACCTACAGTTTTCTGTCCCTAGAAAAAATGTTTTTTTTAAGCACAATTTAGCACAAGGTGAATTCACTCACTGTCCTTCCAGGTCCCTGGAAACAAGGACTTTGACAGTGAAAGAAACTGACACACTCTCCCTACCTACAGTTTTCTGTCCCTAGAAAAAATGTTTTTTTTAAGCACAATTTAGCACAAGGAGAATTCACTCACTGTCCTTCCAGGTCCCTGGAAACAAGGACTTTGACAGTGAAAGAAACTGACACACTCTCCCTACCTACAGTTTTCTGTCCCTAGAAAAAATGTTTTTTTTAAGCACAATTTAGCACAAGGAGAATTCACTCACTGTCCTTCCAGGTCCCTGGAAACAAGGACTTTGACAGTGAAAGAAACTGACACACTCTCCCTACCTACAGTTTTCTGTCCCTAGAAAAAATGTTTTTTTTAAGCACAATTTAGCACAAGGAGAATTCACTCACTGTCCTTCCAGGTCCCTGGAAACAAGGACTTTGACAGTGAAAGAAACTGACACACTCTCCCTACCTACAGTTTTCTGTCCCTAGAAAAAATGTTTTTTTTAAGCACAATTTAGCACAAGGAGAATTCACTCACTGTCCTTCCAGGTCCCTGGAAACAAGGACTTTGACAGTGAAAGAAACTGACACACTCTCCCTACCTACAGTTTTCTGTCCCTAGAAAAAATGTTTTTTTTAAGCACAATTTAGCACAAGGAGAATTCACTCACTGTCCTTCCAGGTCCCTGGAAACAAGGACTTTGACAGTGAAAGAAACTGACACACTCTCCCTACCTACAGTTTTCTGTCCCTAGAAAAAATGTTTTTTTTAAGCACAATTTAGCACAAGGAGAATTCACTCACTGTCCTTCCAGGTCCCTGGAAACAAGGACTTTGACAGTGAAAGAAACTGACACACTCTCCCTACCTACAGTTTTCTGTCCCTAGAAAAAATGTTTTTTTTAAGCACAATTTAGCACAAGGAGAATTCACTCACTGTCCTTCCAGGTCCCTGGAAACAAGGACTTTGACAGTGAAAGAAACTGACACACTCTCCCTACCTACAGTTTTCTGTCCCTAGAAAAAATGTTTTTTTTAAGCACAATTTAGCACAAGGAGAATTCACTCACTGTCCTTCCAGGTCCCTGGAAACAAGGACTTTGACAGTGAAAGAAACTGACACACTCTCCCTACCTACAGTTTTCTGTCCCTAGAAAAAATGTTTTTTTTAAGCACAATTTAGCACAAGGAGAATTCACTCACTGTCCTTCCAGGTCCCTGGAAACAAGGACTTTGACAGTGAAAGAAACTGACACACTCTCCCTACCTACAGTTTTCTGTCCCTAGAAAAAATGTTTTTTTTAAGCACAATTTAGCACAAGGAGAATTCACTCACTGTCCTTCCAGGTCCCTGGAAACAAGGACTTTGACAGTGAAAGAAACTGACACACTCTCCCTACCTACAGTTTTCTGTCCCTAGAAAAAATGTTTTTTTTAAGCACAATTTAGCACAAGGAGAATTCACTCACTGTCCTTCCAGGTCCCTGGAAACAAGGACTTTGACAGTGAAAGAAACTGACACACTCTCCCTACCTACAGTTTTCTGTCCCTAGAAAAAATGTTTTTTTTAAGCACAATTTAGCACAAGGAGAATTCACTCACTGTCCTTCCAGGTCCCTGGAAACAAGGACTTTGACAGTGAAAGAAACTGACACACTCTCCCTACCTACAGTTTTCTGTCCCTAGAAAAAATGTTTTTTTTAAGCACAATATAGCACAAGCACAAAACACACTGACACTCTCCCTACCTATCCTTCTCTTTCCCTAAACTAAAGGAATCCAGGTTAAGCAAGAAAGAAATAAAAGTCACTGTCCCTGCCTATGCTGCTCTATCCCTGCTCCGGAACACACTACACTAGGCCGCCGTGCTGGCGGCCTTTTATAGTGTGGGGCGTGTACTAAACACCCTCAGCAATAATTGGCCACAGGCATCCTGCCTGTGGCCAATCATTGCTCTCCTCGCTGCCGGCGCTGTGATTGGCCAAGCATGCGGGGTCACAGTGCATGCTTGGCCAATCACAGCGCCTGGATGACACTGCGATGGCGTAGTGCATTGTGGGCCGTTCGCGTCACTCGAATTTGGCGCGAACGGCCCAAATCGTTCGATCTTCGTCGAACGATCGAACAGCCGATGTTCGAGTCGAACGTATGTTCGACTCGAACACGAAGCTCATCCCTAGTGGACATAAAGGCAAGGTCACAGTAGACACGGACATAGAGGAAAGGTTACAGTAGACATGGACATAGAGGAAAGGTCACAGTAGACATGGAAATATAGGAAAGTTCACAGTAGACATGGAAATATAGGAAAGTTCACAGTAGACATGGAAATATAGGAAAGTTCACAGTAGACATGAACATAGAGAAAAGTTCACAGTAGACATGAACATAGAGAAAAGTTCACAGTAGACATGAACATAGAGAAAAGTTCACAGTAGACATGAACATAGAGAAAAGTTCACAGTAGACATGGACATAGAGAAAAGGTTACAGTACACATGGACATTAAAAGGTGCCCACCATGGTCATCATAAGCAATGAAGTCCCTGAAATGCTTCACCCAAAATTCAAAGTTTTGAATTTGAAGTTTTGAAGCCTTGTAAAACAGCTGAATGTGATCCTTTCACCTTCATCATGCAGCGACAGCAAAGTGAAAGGCTCATAAAAATGCATTTACAAAGGCTTTCTGTAGGAGTAGGGCAGAGATGTCTCTGCACATACCAGGATGATTGCCAGTAGAAGATGCTTCAGGGTTAGTCTAGCTGGTGTTTCGTACAGGTTCTACTGCTACTAAGGTTTGGATGGGAGTTCCCAGTCACGACCTGTGGACTTGATCCAAACACAGCTGATTCTGGAGAAGCATTTTGCACTTTGCAGCTCACCAGCTGGAACCAGAATCTGCCTTCCAAAAGAGCCGTGGGGAAAGGATGAAATCCCGAATTTTATGGAGTTCTTCAGTCACACTTATCTGTTTGATCCCATTTCTGGGACTCAAAGGTAAATCTAATTTGTTTTCATATATTGAGCAGAAGTGATAAGCTTTTCAGTTTATAGTAGGGACCAGATGTACAGCAGGGTGAAAAGAGGACCTGTCCTTAAAGAAGATCCTAACCCAAACTGAATGACATTTTATTTGCTCTGTGGGTTATAAACAAATAGATTTTTTTTTGGTTTTATAGAATACTGTTTTCACCTCTTTCTCTGGCATCTCTTCTTTTTTTTTTTTTTTTACTTTTTTTTTATAATTTTTTTATTAATTTTCTGTATAAAAAAATATTACAATGGACGAGTTTCTACTCTCGTCTCAACCACACATAGACAAAATAATACTATACATAATATATACCAAAATCCCCCCCCACCTCTCCGTCTTCAAGTCTCCCCCGTCTTCCTTTCTCATGCCGAATCTATAATATTATTCAAATTTTAATGTGTTATATTATGCTCCCATCACTTCTGCATATCTTATTAAGTGCTTATACTCTATCCATTCCTTCCATCTCTCCTCAAACTCCTCTGTTCCCTCCTCGTCACTAAACCTTAAGCTTTCTAGGTTTTGAAATTTTTGGTTTATTTTATTGCACCAATTCTTCAGAGTGGGCCGTTCCAGTTCTTGCCAGTGTGTAGGTATTAGGCTCTTAGCAGCGTTTAATAGTTGTGGGAGCAAAGTTCTCAAATATTGCTTAAGCCTCGTACACACGGTCGGACTTCCATCTGACTTTTCCGTGGATTTTTGTCCGAACGGAGTTGGCCGGGCACACCCATAGCATACACACCACAGGACTTTTCTGCAAACTTTCCCAAAACTTTTTCCAACATCACGTGGTTTTTCTGCTCTTTTCCGCCACCCTTTGGTCAACTTCTGCTATTGTTGGTTGATTTTAACATTATTTGTTTTGTCCATCGGACAAAAGTCCGATGGTTTTCTGTACACACGGTCGGACTTTGCTCCATCTGACTTTTGTTGGCCAAAAGTTTGTCCGTTTGCAGACCGAACTTTTGTCCGATGAAAACCAAAAAAGTTTGTCCGATGGAGCGTACACACGGTCGGATTTTTTGAGCAACTTGCTCAAAATGAAGTTTGTTGGCAAAAAGTCCGACCGTGTGTACGGGGCTTAAGTTTGCATTCTGATTCCATGGAGTAAACACCCCCACGGGTCGTCTGGGACTTCGATGTTTGTTATCTCTTTAATTATTTGCCTGATCTCCCCCCAGTATTTTTTAATTTTGGGACATGTCCACCAAATGTGGGCCATAGTCCCAATTCCTTTGCACCCCCTCCAACATAACTGTGATGTAAAAAAGTGGGGTACCCACCTTCTAGTATGTGGACTATGCTGCTAGCCAAATTGTACGTTTAAAGAAAAAGGAAAGAAACTCCCAGTGGTTTGTGCGCAGCTTGAATGGTGCATTGACTTATGATAAAAGTATTAGATAATTTTATTATACATGGATATTAAATTTACAAATTCATTAGAAAAGTACAAGGAAAAAAGAGGGATTGGGGAATGGATCCAACTACATAGAAGGGAACAATAAGAGCTCTGGTGTACAAATTATAACGGTATTACAGTCATGTGTCACAATAACCATATACAGGTCACCACTATGGGTTGGCATGTATATGGATCCCCAACGCGTTTCATTCTTCAATAATGTGATGTCTATGTTGCAGTCTGCTTGTCCAAATGGAAATGCTCCATTTGGAGAGCATTCTAGAGCATTTCTGTAACAGCACCCCAAGTATGAAAGGGGTTAACACCGTTAGGATATTCCCTTTCCAACCACACGACAGCCACCAGACACTCCAACTAGCTGAATAAGACCCCATACGAATGGTTCTCCCCCCAGATACGAGACAACGCTCTGTATTCAAGTTCCAAAAACAGGGAATGCCTTTATTTTCAAAACACATGGTAACACATTTCTCTTCAAAACCCTCCCCTTCCATCCTTTGGGGAACAGGGCGGGTTAAACTGTCCAATGACAATGGTAATACAGGTCAGGTGTGTTCAAACTTCTCCTTTGATAAACAGTCTTAGGCAGGAGGGTTGATCCCCCCCCCTCCTCACAGAAGACACTTCCACATCCCATAATATGGAGCCAGACGCTTTACCAAGCTCCAATCCACATCAACACAATGAAAGGGCCTGTAACATAGGTGGGGCTCATTAGCATTACACAAGGAGACAGGAGACACATCAGCCTCTCTTAATTTAACCTGTTGAGTTCATAAAACAGTAGATAGTTCTTTGCAGGTAAATGGGGAATATGGTGGATAAATATTACAGACCCATTTTAAGCAATCCAAGCCATATATATTCTCAATGTCCATTGTTTCCTTGCTAACCCTGTGTCCAAAGTAACCCCCTGTCACAATTTCCATTTGGACAAGCAGACTGCAACATAGACAGGACCCATGCAGCTAAACAGGACATCATTCAGTGATCCTCAATAAAGGATAGACATTTGGACTGAATTTTCTTACAGACCAGATCCTTGATGATATGCACTGTTAGAAGGAGACTGCAACTAAGTAGCAGAGAAATGATATACACTGAAACACTTTTGAAGATAGCCTATAAAAAGGCAGATCCTGGGTTCTTCGCTTCTTCTTGCTGGTTGGTCCTTATGGAGAAATTATCCACCATGTTTTTATATACTCTGTTTTAGCACATATGGTATTTCACGCAAGATGTCTACATGATACCTCCTGAGGAAGATCACTACATTATTAAAGATCAAAACGCGTTGGATTCCATATACATGCCAACCCATAGTGGTGACCTGTATATGGTTATTGTGACACATGACTGTAATACCGTTATAATTTGTACACCAGAGCTCTTATTGTTGTTCCCTTCTATGCAATTGGATCCATTCCCCAATCCCTCTTTTTTACTTGTACTTTTCTAATGAATTTGTAATTTCGATATCCATGTATAATAAAATGATCTAATATTTTTATCATGAGTCAATACATCATTCAAGCTGCGCACAAGCCACTGGGAGTTTCTTTCCTTTTTCTTTAAACATAACTGATGTTTCCTTTTGGCATTTATGTTCCTTGTCGGGAGTTAGATACTAGCGTGCAAGGCATTTATAATTTAATTCCATCATATTGATATTTACCGACGTGGAATGCACCCTTTTGATTAGTTGCCTAATCTCAGACTCATTTACCTGTGTTCCCAATGCCTCCTCCCATTTCCTGATACATGGTGGTATCTCCAGCTTTTTTGTATCATTTCTGGCATCTCAGTCCTGCTAATCTTCCCCCAAAATTTCTCAGGCACTTCCTGCCTACATGCGCTCCTTCCAGTGTTGGTTGCACATCATTGCTCTGATCTGGCTTCCTGGTAGTGAAAACAGTGGACCGTGTTTGCTAAAAGTGTGTTAGCACAGTCATTTGTAGTCTCCATTAGGGGCACATGTGACAGGGTGACAGCGCAGGAGCGTTATTGGGAGAAAGTTGTCATCTCAAAACAGGAAGTACCTGAATAAGGATCTTTGTGGCAGGATCACCAGGTATTATTTAAAAATTCAACAAAGTAGTAAACTATAACAAGTAAACTTGTCAATTACTGAAGCAGCGCTTAGTGGTCATAAAGAATATATGAAAACTCTATCATATGGAAGTCCATAAGAGTGAATAAAATAAATAAATAAAATAAAATAAAAAATATGTGTATAAAGACCACTCAATTCAGTGCAGGTAGCAAGGATAATAATGTCCCAACTGATAAAAGGGTAGTCTGTAGAGCCTGATCAGCTTCTTTTCTGGCTACAGCTTCAACTGTGTTACAGTCCCACAATCCTCCTTCTTTATAACAGTTGCCCCTTAGGGGTTCCTACTCACCAGATGGCTGAATAAAGCAGACAGGGTAAATCAATGGATCATCCGATCGTCCTCCACCTGTCACTCTGGAACACCAGACGCTTCTCCTTGCAGCTAGACAGGTGAATCTCCCACTTCTCACACCGATTCAAAACGCTGGGTACTCCCCCTGGTTTCCTCTTCCTGATAGTTGGAGCGCAGATGGAATGCAAACACACAAGCACGTCTCTTCCTGTTGCCGCGAGGTCACGCCCTGACGTTTCGTCCTTTCGACTTCCTCTGAGGGCGTGTTATTTAAAAATTAGCTACAGATTTAAAAAATATTAAAAATAACTTTTGGAATGACATGAACACATCAATGCGTATTAGATTTGAGTAATTAGCATATTTTTTTTCAAATCTAACTTTTTTTGAAAATTGAATACAGTTAGATTCATATAAATATATATATATATATATATATATATATATATATATTTTATACGGTTCTGTTAAAATTATTACATTATTTTTACATTATGGAGATTAATGATTGTGCATACTTGCTCCTATTATAGGAAAATCAATTACAGATGACTTTTAGATAACATACAGTCAGTGAAATTACCTCTATTTTATAAGTTCACTATTGTGCAAAATATTACATTCGAATAACAGCAGGCAGTAATTACAGTATGAAGTACAGTGCCTTGCGAAAGTATTCGGCCCCCTTGAACTTTTCATCCTTTTGCCACATTTCAGGCTTCAAACATAAAGATATACAATTTTAATTTTTTGTGAAGAATCACCAACAAGTGGGACACAATTGTGAAGTGGAATGAAATCTATTGGATATTTTAAACTTTTTTAGCAAATAAAAAACTGAAAAGTGGTGCGTGCAAAATTATTCGGCCCCTTTACTTTCAGTGCAGCAAACTCACTCCAGAAGTTCAGCGAGGATCTCTTAATGATCCAATGTTGTCCTAAATGACTGATGGTGATAAATAGAATCCACCTGTGTGTAATCAAGTCTCTGTATAAATGCACTGCTCTGTGATAGTCTCAGGGTTCTGTTGAAAGCGCAGAGAGCATCATGAAGACCAAGGAACACACCAGGCAGGTCCGTAATACTGTTGTGGAGAAGTTTAAAGCTGGATTTGGATACAAAAAGATTTCCCAAGCTTTAAACATCCCAAGGAGCACTGTGCAAGCGATCATTTTGAAATGGAAGGAGTATCAGACCACTGCAAATCTACCAAGACCTGGCTGTCCCTCTAAACTTTCAGCTCAGACAAGGAGAAGACTGATCAGAGATGCAGCCAAGAGGCCCATGATCACTCTGGATGAACTGCAGAGAACTACAGCTGAGGTGGGAGAGTCTGTCCACAGGACAACAATCAGTCGTACACTGCACAAATCTGGCCTTTATGGAAGAGTGGCAAGAAGAAAGCCATTTCTCAAAGATATCCATAAAAAGTCTCGTCTAAAGTTTGCCACAAGCCACCTGGGAGACACACCAAACATGTGGAAGAAGGTGCTCTGGTCCGATGAAACCAAAATCGAACTTTTTGGCCACAATGCAAAACGATATGTTTGGCGTAAAAGCAACACAGCTCATCACCCTCAACACACCATCCCCACTGTCAAACATGGTGGTGGCAGCATCATGGTTTGGAAAGAAAAGCAAGGGGAGAGGCGCCTCTGAGTGCAGATGTTTAAAACAATTTAATATGAGATTGCAGTACAAGCAACTCACATTTTACTGGATAAAAACAGGCATTGTACGATTTCCATATGTAGAAGAGAGTATCATCAGGTCAGTCATCAGCCTCCTTCTCCTGCTGGGGCGCTGTGTTGCTGGTTCTCCCTATCTGCACCGCTTTAGATGGATGGAATAGCCGGCTGCCACGTCACACGCAGCACGCCGGCTCAGGAAACGCGTTACATGCGAGTGACGTCATCGGCCCTCGCCTGCCGGAAAAACCATCACCCAGGCAGTGCTCTGCAGTATCTCCACCGCCGCCGGCTATTCCATCCATCTAAAGCGGTGCAGATAGGAAGAACCAGCAACACAGCGCTAGGGATGAGCTTCGTGTTCGAGTCGAACATACGTTCGACTCGAACATCGGCTGTTCGATCGTTCGACGAAGATCGAACGATTTGGGCCGTTCGCGCCAAATTCGAGTGACGCGAACGGCCCACAATGCACTACGCCATCGCAGTGTCATCCAGGCGCTGTGATTGGCCAAGCATGCACTGTGACCCCGCATGCTTGGCCAATCACAGCGCCGGCAGCGAGGAGAGCAATGATTGGCCACAGGCAGGATGCCTGTGGCCAATTATTGCTGAGGGTGTTTAGTACACGCCCCACACTATAAAAGGCCGCCAGCACGGCGGCCTAGTGTAGTGTGTTCCGGAGCAGGGAAAGACAAGCATAGGCAGGGACAGTGACATTTATTTCTTTCTTGCTTAACCTGGATTCCTTTAGTTTAGGGAAAGAGAAGGATAGGTAGGGAGAGTGTCAGTGTGTTTTACTGTGCCAGTCCTTGTTTCTAGGGACAAAGAAGGAAAGTGAGGGGATTACTCCTTGTGCTATAGTGTGCTTTAAAAAAACATTTTTTCTAGGGACAGAAAACTGTAGGTAGGGAGAGTGTCAGTTTCTTTCACTGTGCCAGTCCTTGTTTCTAGGGACAAAGAAGGAAAGTGAGGGGATTTCTCCTTGTGCTATAGTGTGCTTTAAAAAAACATTTTTTCTAGGGACAGAAAACTGTAGGTAGGGAGAGTGTCAGTTTCTTTCACTGTGCCAGTCCTTGTTTCTAGGGACAAAGAAGGAAAGTGAGGGGATTTCTCCTTGTGCTATAGTGTGCTTTAAAAAAAATTTTTTCTAGGGACAGAAAACTGTAGGTAGGGAGAGTGTCAGTTTCTTTCACTGTGCCAGTCCTTGTTTCTAGGGACAAAGAAGGAAAGTGAGGGGATTTCTCCTTGTGCTATAGTGTGCTTTAAAAAAACATTTTTTCTAGGGACAGAAAACTGTAGGTAGGGAGAGTGTCAGTTTCTTTCACTGTGCCAGTCCTTGTTTCTAGGGACAAAGAAGGAAAGTGAGGGGATTTCTCCTTGTGCTATAGTGTGCTTTAAAAAAACATTTTTTCTAGGGACAGAAAACTGTAGGTAGGGAGAGTGTCAGTTTCTTTCACTGTGCCAGTCCTTGTTTCTAGGGACAAAGAAGGAAAGTGAGGGGATTTCTCCTTGTGCTATAGTGTGCTTTAAAAAAACATTTTTTCTAGGGACAGAAAACTGTAGGTAGGGAGAGTGTCAGTTTCCTTCACTGTGCCAGTCCTTGTTTCTAGGGACAAAGAAGGAAAGTGAGGGGATTTCTCCTTGTGCTATAGTGTGCTTTAAAAAAACATTTTTTCTAGGGACAGAAAACTGTAGGTAGGGAGAGTGTCAGTTTCTTTCACTGTGCCAGTCCTTGTTTCTAGGGACAAAGAAGGAAAGTGAGGGGATTTCTCCTTGTGCTATAGTGTGCTTTAAAAAAACATTTTTTCTAGGGACAGAAAACTGTAGGTAGGGAGAGTGTCAGTTTCTTTCACTGTGCCAGTCCTTGTTTCTAGGGACAAAGAAGGAAAGTGAGGGGATTTCTCCTTGTGCTATAGTGTGCTTTAAAAAAACATTTTTTCTAGGGACAGAAAACTGTAGGTAGGGAGAGTGTCAGTTTCTTTCACTGTGCCAGTCCTTGTTTCTAGGGACAAAGAAGGAAAGTGAGGGGATTTCTCCTTGTGCTATAGTGTGCTTTAAAAAAACATTTTTTCTAGGGACAGAAAACTGTAGGTAGGGAGAGTGTCAGTTTCTTTCACTGTGCCAGTCCTTGTTTCTAGGGACAAAGAAGGAAAGTGAGGGGATTTCTCCTTGTGCTATAGTGTGCTTTAAAAAAACATTTTTTCTAGGGACAGAAAACTGTAGGTAGGGAGAGTGTCAGTTTCTTTCACTGTGCCAGTCCTTGTTTCTATAGACAAAGAAGGAAAGTGAGGGGATTTCTCCTTGTGCTATAGTGTGCTTTAAAAAAACTTTTTTTCTAGGGACAGAAAACTGTAGGTAGGGAGAGTGTCAGTTTCTTTCACTGTGCCAGTCCTTGTTTCTAGGGACAAAGAAGGAAAGTGAGGGGATTTCTCCTTGTGCTATAGTGTGCTTTAAAAAAACATTTTTTCTAGGGACAGAAAACTGTAGGTAGGGAGAGTGTCAGTTTCTTTCACTGTGCCAGTCCTTGTTTCTAGGGACAAAGAAGGAAAGTGAGGGGATTTCTCCTTGTGCTATAGTGTGCTTTAAAAAAACATTTTTTCTAGGGACAGAAAACTGTAGGTAGGGAGAGTGTCAGTTTCTTTCACTGTGCCAGTCCTTGTTTCTAGGGACAAAGAAGGAAAGTGAGGGGATTTCTCCTTGTGCTATAGTGTGCTTTAAAAAAACATTTTTTCTAGGGACAGAAAACTGTAGGTAGGGAGAGTGTCAGTTTCTTTCACTGTGCCAGTCCTTGTTTCTAGGGACAAAGAAGGAAAGTGAGGGGATTTCTCCTTGTGCTATAGTGTGCTTTAAAAAAACATTTTTTCTAGGGACAGAACACTGTAGGTAGGGAGAGTGTCAGTTTCTTTCACTGTGCCAGTCCTTGTTTCTAGGGACAAAGAAGGAAAGTGAGGGGATTTCTCCTTGTGCTATAGTGTGCTTTAAAAAAACATTTTTTCTAGGGACAGAAAACTGTAGGTAGGGAGAGTGTCAGTTTCTTTCACTGTGCCAGTCCTTGTTTCTAGGGACAAAGAAGGAAAGTGAGGGGATTTCTCCTTGTGCTATAGTGTGCTTTAAAAAAACATTTTTTCTAGGGACAGAAAACTGTAGGTAGGGAGAGTGTCAGTTTCTTTCACTGTGCCAGTCCTTGTTTCTAGGGACAAAGAAGGAAAGTGAGGGGATTTCTCCTTGTGCTATAGTGTGCTTTAAAAAAACATTTTTTCTAGGGACAGAAAACTGTAGGTAGGGAGAGTGTCAGTTTCTTTCACTGTGCCAGTCCTTGTTTCTAGGGACAAAGAAGGAAAGTGAGGGGATTTCTCCTTGTGCTATAGTGTGCTTTAAAAAAACATTTTTTCTAGGGACAGAACACTGTAGGTAGGGAGAGTGTCAGTTTCTTTCACTGTGCCAGTCCTTGTTTCTAGGGACAAAGAAGGAAAGTGAGGGGATTTCTCCTTGTGCTATAGTGTGCTTTAAAAAAACATTTTTTCTAGGGACAGAAAACTGTAGGTAGGGAGAGTGTCAGTTTCTTTCACTGTGCCAGTCCTTGTTTCTAGGGACAAAGAAGGAAAGTGAGGGGATTTCTCCTTGTGCTATAGTGTGCTTTAAAAAAACATTTTTTCTAGGGACAGAAAACTGTAGGTAGGGAGAGTGTCAGTTTCTTTCACTGTGCCAGTCTTTGTTTCTAGGGACAAAGAAGGAAAGTGAGGGGATTTCTCCTTGTGCTATAGTGTGCTTTAAAAAAACATTTTTTCTAGGGACAGAAAACTGTAGGTAGGGAGAGTGTCAGTTTCTTTCACTGTGCCAGTCCTTGTTTCTAGGGACAAAGAAGGAAAGTGAGGGGATTTCTCCTTGTGCTATAGTGTGCTTTAAAAAAACATTTTTTCTAGGGACAGAAAACTGTAGGTAGGGAGAGTGTCAGTTTCTTTCACTGTGCCAGTCCTTGTTTCTAGGGACAAAGAAGGAAAGTGAGGGGATTTCTCCTTGTGCTATAGTGTGCTTTAAAAAAACATTTTTTCTAGGGACAGAACACTGTAGGTAGGGAGAGTGTCAGTTTCTTTCACTGTGCCAGTGCTTGTTTCTAGGGACAAAGAAGGAAAGTGAGGGGATTTCTCCTTGTGCTATAGTGTGCTTTAAAAAAACATTTTTTCTAGGGACAGAAAACTGTAGGTAGGGAGAGTGTCAGTTTCTTTCACTGTGCCAGTCCTTGTTTCTAGGGACAAAGAAGGAAAGTGAGGGGATTTCTCCTTGTGCTATAGTGTGCTTTAAAAAAACATTTTTTCTAGGGACAGAAAACTGTAGGTAGGGAGAGTGTCAGTTTCTTTCACTGTGCCAGTCCTTGTTTCTAGGGACAAAGAAGGAAAGTGAGGGGATTTCTCCTTGTGCTATAGTGTGCTTTAAAAAAACATTTTTTCTAGGGACAGAAAACTGTAGGTAGGGAGAGTGTCAGTTTCTTTCACTGTGCCAGTCCTTGTTTCTAGGGACAAAGAAGGAAAGTGAGGGGATTTCTCCTTGTGCTATAGTGTGCTTTAAAAAAACATTTTTTCTAGGGACAGAAAACTGTAGGTAGGGAGAGTGTCAGTTTCTTTCACTGTGCCAGTCCTTGTTTCTAGGGACAAAGAAGGAAAGTGAGGGGAATTCTCCTTGTGCTATAGTGTGCCAAAGCATTCCTCATCAACCATCTTTGAAATCCTTGTTTTTTGGACAGTCAGGGAAATTGTCGTTGTGCTATTCTGTGCAAAAGCAATAATCCTCAACCATATTTAGAAATCCTTAAGTAAAGGGACAGAGAAGGACACCTGAAGGTAGCCCTTATTGCTTTTTTCCCATCTCCCTGCAGGCCATCTATTAGAATGTCTGGAAGGCAAACAAGGAGAGTCAGACAGTCAGGAGGCAATAAAAGAGGGCAAGCAGGCTCTGTGTCTGGGGGCAACAGTGCTGGTCGTGGACGCGGTGCATTGTCATCAGCACATGGCCATGGGACACGCTTGTCCTTCTTTTCGGCAGCTGGACATGTTGAGCCACATCATGCCGAAGACTTGGTAGAGTGGATGACCAAGCCCTCCTCCTCCTCCTCATCCTCTCTCACCCAGGCTCAGGGTACTGGCAAAGCAGCTGCCAAAGCGTCCTCTTCCCTGGTATCAATGTCAGACTCATCATCAGTCACTCCTTCCCTAGACCCACCATGTCCTCCTCCTGAGGAGTCCCCCGAACTGTTTGAGCACAGTGTTGGGTACATGCTCCAGGAGGATGCCCAGCGTTTCGAAGGGTCTGATGATGAAACCCAGCTACAGGAAGGCAGTAGCGTGAGAGCAGACAGAGGGGATGCTCAAGAAGGACACCAATCTGGCAGTCATGTTCCAGCAGCTGCAACATACTGCCAGATTGGCTCCAGTGATGAGGAGGGAGGGGATGATGAGGTCACTGACTCCACGTGGGTGCCTAATAGGAGAGAGGAGGAGGAGGAGGATGAGGAGGAGGCACATCTCCAACGAGGCAGGATGCCCTTTGGTGGCCAGCGTAAGGGCAGTACACCGACGGAATCACACCACAGAGCTCCGCCTGTGCAGGGCGCTGCCTCTGCCCGTCATTCAAAAAGTTCCTTGGTGTGGGCCTTTTTTGAGGCTAGTGCATCAGATCGCACAGCTGCTGTTTGCAACATATGTCTCAAGCGTATATCGCGTGGCCAAAACATCAGCCGCTTGGGTACCACATGCCTGACCAGACATATGTTGACCTGCCATGCAGCTCGTTGGCAAGCCTACCTCAAAGACCCACACCAAAGAACAAAGCGGACCTCTCCTTGCACCGCATCAGCTGGGATCTCCAACCCCACTATAACTTCAGTCCTCTCTGAAACATGCACTGAGAGGAATGAAGGTGTAGAATTAGGTGTGTCACAGCCAAGTATTTGCGGCCACTCTGCTAGCAGTACACCGACGTCCGATTCTAGCAGGCAAATTTCCCTGCCCCAGCTGCTGGACCGTCAAAAGAAGTTCACTCCCAGCCATCCACATGCCCAGCGGTTGAATGCTAGCTTGGCTAAATTGCTAGCGCTTCAACTGCGGCTTTTTCAGTTGGTAGACTCGGCCCCCTTCCGTGAGTTTGTGCAATGTGCGGTTCCTCAGTGGCAGGTTCCCAAACGCCATTTTTTCTCACGGAAGGCTATTTCGGCTCTCTACCGGCATGTGGAAGGCAATGTCTTGGCCTCGCTGGACAGGGCGGTCAGCGGTAAGGTGCATATTACCGCTGACTCATGGTCCAGCAGGCATGGACAGGGACGTTACCTTTCTTTCACGGCCCATTGGGTCACTCTTTTGGCAGCTGGGAAGGATGCAGGACAAGGTGCAGTAGTGCTGGAGGTTGTTCCACCGCCACGCCTCCAAAATGCTACTACTGGTTGTGACACACCTCTCTCCTCCACCCCCTCCTCTTCTTCTTCCTCCATGGCCTCTTCCTGTGGTTTGTCCTCTGAACCAGCGGTGCTCCGTAGCTGTTCAAGGGGCTACGCAAGTACGCAGGCAAAAAGATACCATGCCGTGCTTGCGCTGGTGTGTTTGGGGGACAGAAGCCACACTGGGGCAGAGGTCCTGTCTGCTCTGCAGGGCCAGGCCGAGAGGTGGTTGACGCCACGCCAGCTTAAGCCAGGAATGGTGGTTTGCGACAATGGCACCAACCTCCTCTCCGCCCTCCGACAGGGACAACTGACCCATGTGCCCTGTGTGGCTCACGTCCTTAACCTGGTGGTGCAGCGGTTCTTGGGCAGGTACCCGGGCTTACAGGATGTCCTGAGGCAGGCCAGGAAAGTCTGTGTGCATTTCCGCAGATCTTATAATGCCAGTGCTCGCCTGGCTGAGCTGCAAAAGGAGTTGAACCTGCCCAAGAACCGCCTTATATGTGACATGCCCACCAGGTGGAACTCAACGTTGGCCATGCTGCAGCGGCTGCACACGCAGCAGAGGGCCATCAATGAGTACCTGTGCGACTACGGCACCAGGACAGGGTCAGGGGAGCTTGGTTTTTTTTCTCCACGCCAGTGGGGCATGATCAGGGATGCATGCACTGTCCTGGCACCATTTGAGGAGGCCACGAGGATGGTGAGCAGTGACAGTGCATGCATCAGTGACACTGTACCTCTTGTCCACCTGTTGGAGCACACGCTGCGTGGAATAATGGACAGGGCACTTGAGGCAGAACAGAGGCAGGAAGAGGAGGACTTCCTTGCCTCTCAAGGCCCCCTTTACCCAGACAGTGTTCCTTCTGTCCCACCCATCGCACAGGAAGAGGAGGAGGAGGAGGATTGTGTCAGCATGGAGGTGGAGGCTGGCACTCAGCATCATCAGCAGCAGTCTTTTAGGGATGATTTACAGTCCCAAGAAACCAGTGGACTTGTACGTGGCTGGGAGGAGGTGGCTGCGGATCATGTCGTCCTTAGTGACCCAGAGGACTCCGGAGCGAATGCCTCAGCAAACCTACGCTGCATGGCCTCCCTGATCCTGCAAAGTCTGCGGAAGGATCCTCGTATTCTTCGGATCAAGGAGAGGGACCATTACTGGCTGGCCACTCTCCTTGATCCACGGTACAAGGGTAAGGTTGCGGACCTTATGTTACCTTCGCAGAGGGAGCAGAGGATGAGACAACTCCGGGAGGCCTTGCAGAAAGGTCTGTGCAACGCGTTCCCAGAGACTGGGAGGTTACAAACTCCTGGTCCTGGACAACGAGTTGCTGAGGCTTCGGCCAGTCAAAGAAGGAGCGGTGGGGAAGGTGGCCGTCTGACCGATGCGTTCAGACAATTCTTTAGTCCGCAGCCCCAAAGTATGATCGGTTCCAGCAACCATCGCCAGCGTCTGATAAACATGGTGCAGGAATATCTAGGGGCAAGGTCAGACTTGGACACCTTCCCCACCGAAAATCCTCTGGCTTACTGGGTCTTGAGGATGGATCACTGGCCAGAGCTTGCACAGTATGCAATTGAGCTACTGGCCTGTCCTGCATCCAGCGTTCTTTCGGAACGCACATTCAGTGCTGCTGGAGGATTTGTCACGGATCACAGGGTGCGCCTGTCCACCGACTCGGTTGATCGACTGACTTTCATCAAGATGAACCAGTCTTGGATCACCACCAGCTACCACACACCTGATGCTGATATAACAGACTAATTGATTTTAACATGTCACATCCCTTCAAGACTGATGCTGATGCTGAGTGCCTGTGCTGTTATGTTGACTGGCTATCCTCCTCCTCCGAGTCCTCAATGATACGATTGATGATGATAGCTTGGAAGATCATTTTTGTTTATGGGTGCCGCCACCAGTGGCTAAGGCCCAATTTTTCAGCCCCTGTTTTACAGGGGCGTGTAATTACAATTTTTTTACCAATAATTTGCCATAGGGCTCATTGCTGTGCTCCAAGTACAGTATCTGTGAGGGGTTGGAGTGTTGTGGCACCAGTGCCTAAGGCCCAATTTTTCAGCCCCTGTTTAACAGGGGCGTGTCATTACAATTTTTGAAGCAATACTTTGCAACAGGGCTCATTGCTGTGCTCCAAGTAACGTATCTGTGAGGGGTTGTAGTGTTGTGCCACCAGTGCCTAAGGCCCAATTTTTCAGCCCCTGTTCAACAGGGGCATGCAATTACAATTCTTGATCTAATAATTCACAGCAGGGCCCATTGCTGCACCCACCAAGAGTAACTCTGAGGGCTTACAGTGTTGTGGCAACGCCACCACCACCACCACCACCACGAAAGGCCCAATTTTTCAGCCCCTGTTCAAAAGGGGCATGTAATTACAATTCTTGATCTAATAATTCACAGCAGGGCCCATTCCTGCACCCACCAAGAGTAACTCTGAGGGCTTACAGTGTTGTGGCAACACCACCACCACCACCACCACGAAAGGCCCAATTTTTCAGCCCCTGTTCAAAAGGGGCATGTAATTACAATTCTTGATCTAATAATTCACAGCAGGGCCCATTCCTGCACCCACCAAGAGTAACTCTGAGGGCTTACAGTGTTGTGGCAACACCACCACCACCACCACCACGAAAGGCCCAATTTTTCAGCCCCTGTTCAAAAGGGGCATGTAATTACAATTCTTGATCTAATAATTCACAGCAGGGCCCATTCCTGCACCCACCAAGAGTAACTCTGAGGGCTTACAGTGTTGTGGCAACACCACCACCACCACCACCACCACGAAAGGCCCAATTTTTCAGCCCCTGTTCAACAGGGGCATGCAATTACAATTCTTGATCTAATAATTCACAGCAGGGCCCATTCCTGCACCCACCAAGAGTAACTGTCAGGGCTTACAGTGTTGTGGCACCAGCACCACCATCAAAGGCCCAATTTTTACTACCACTGTTCAACAATTATATGTAATTAAAATTCCTGATATAATAGTTGACAGCAGGGCGTTCCAGCACCAACCAACAGTAACTGTGAGTGCTTACAGTGTTGTGCCAACACCAACAACTAAGGGGCCTATTTCTGCAGAGTATATACGGCAGGTCCCTACTTTCAAACATCCAACTTACAAACGACTCCTACTTGCAAACGCAAGAAGACAACAGGAAGTGAGAGGAAATCTACCCCTAGGAAGGAAAATTCTCTCCTGTAAGAATAAATATGGGAGAAAGGTGTCTCCTCTGTACTGATGCTTTATCACCAATCCTTGTTTCAAGAAAAACACCACATTTCAAAAACAGTTGACATTGGGACGGAAAGTGAGGTGAAATGTTCTGAACAGGGGCACAGACAGCAAAACAAATGTTACAGGGGTGATAACCCTTACCTATGTTTTCCAAAAAGTTTAAAAATAGATTTTTGGGCTGGAGCTACACTTCAACAATGTACCTGTTCAAAATTACAAACAGATTCTACATAAGAACAAACCTACAGTCCCTGTCTTGTATGCACCGCCTGTATACGGCTGTTCAGAGTATATAGGGCCTTTTTTATTTTATGTGCGGGGTTCCCCTTAATATCCATACAAATCCCAAAGGGGCTGGTAATGGGCTGGGGTAGGGGGGGGGGGTCATGGGGTAGCTATGCCATTTTTCTTAAAGATTTTCATCCATATTACCGGGACCAGACATTACATTAAAGCCGCAAGCAGTTTTAAATGGCTTTTTTTTCCTTTAGAAGTGTCATTTTGTGCAGGGACAGTTCTAAACACAGGAAACACGTGGCACTTCACAGGCATACTTTAGACACCCCCCAGGTACGATATTTAAAGGAATATTTGACTTTTTTTTTTTTCACTTTATGCATCATTAAAATGACTGCTCCCGAAAAACGACCGTTTTTAAAACTTCTTTTTGCATTGATTGATCCCCTGGTGCAGAACCCGGGTTCCCAAACCCTTTTTAGGACAATAACATGCATAATAGTTGTTATAATTACCACTTTAGAATTCGAACGTTCGCATCCATTGTATTTAATAGGGTTCTAATTTTCGTACGAACTTTCGGTCCGTTCGCGGGTTCTGGTGCGAACCGAACCCGGGGGTGTTCGGCTCATCACTACACAGCGCCCCAGCAGGAGAAGGAGGCTGATGACTGACCTGATGATACCCTCTTCTACATATGGAAATCGTACAATGCCTGTTTTTATCCAGTAAAATGTGAGTTGCTTGTACTGCAATCTCTTATTAAATTGTTTTAAACATCTGCACTCAGAGGCGCCTCTCCCCTTGCTTTTCTTTTCAGTACTTTTGGAACACGGTTTCTGTTTCTCCTTGATGGCAGCCCTGAGACTGTATATGTGACTGTTTTTACTACTCCCCGCCCGGCTCCCTCCCCTTCATTCATTTATCCATTTTTTCTCTCTGCCCTCCACATGCCCCGAGAGCCTGGTCTCTATGTTTAACGATTGTACATGCATTGTACATACACTATCCTAAACCCCATACTCTAAGGATAACAGCGATTTGGACTCATGCGCATATTTACTTGTATAAAGCATCATGGTTTGGGCCTGCTTTTCTTCAGCAGGGACTAGGG
Source organism: Rana muscosa (assembly GCA_029206835.1). Taxonomy (NCBI): domain Eukaryota; kingdom Metazoa; phylum Chordata; class Amphibia; order Anura; family Ranidae; genus Rana; species Rana muscosa. Next base: position 51,333,504 of record CM055124.1, on the reverse strand, counting down.
ATGAGCTTCGAGTTTGAGTCAAACTCATGTTCGACTCGAACATTGCCTGTTCGCCCGTTCGCCGAAAAGCGAACAAATTGGGGTGTTCGCGGCAAATTCGAAAAATCTATGGGAGAAATCTAAAGTGCTAATTATAAAGGCTTATATGCAAGTTATTGTCCTAAAAAGTGTTTGGGGACCGGGGTCCTGCCCCAGGGGACATGTATCAATGCAAAAAGAAGTTTTAAAAACGGCCGTTTTTTCGGGAGCAGTGATTTTAATAATGCTTAAAATGAAAAAATAAAAGTGAAATATTCCTTTAAATTTCGTACCTGGGGGGTGTGTATGATATGCATGTAAAGTGGCGCATGTTTCCCGTGCTTAGAACTGTCCCTGCAAAAAATGTCATTTTTGAAAGAAAAAAATACATTTAAAACTCACTCGCGGCTATTAATGAATTGTCGGCTCCCGGCAATACATACAAAAGTCATTGATAAAAAAAAAAAAAAAGCGTGGGGGTTCCCCAGAATTCAATTACCAGGCCCTTCAGGTCTGGAATGGATATTAAGGGGAACACCGCCACAAATTTAAAAAAAAATTGACGTGGGGTTCCCCCAAATATCCATTCCAGGCCCTTCAGATCTGGCATGGATTTTAAGGGGAACTCCACCCCAAATTTAAAAAAAAAATGGCGTGGAGTCCCCCTAAAAATCCATACCAGACCCCTTATCCGAGCACGCAACCTGGCCGGCCGCAGGGGAAAAGGGGGGGACGAGAGAGCGGCCCCCCTCCCTCCTGAACCGTACCAAGCCACATGCCCTCAACATGGGGAGGAGGTCCCCATGTTGATGGGGACAAGGGCCTCATCCCCACAACCCTTGCCCGGTGGTTGTGGGGGTCTGCGGGCGGGGGGCTTATCGGAATCTGGAAGACCCCTTTAACAAAGGGGACCCCCAGATCCCGGCCCCCCCTATGTGAATTGGTAAGGGGTACATTGTACCCCTACCATTTCACGAAGAAAGCGTAAAAAAATGTTTAAAAAAACACACAAACACCTTGAAAAAGTCCTTTATTAAAAAAAAAAAAAAAAAAACATTCCAGCGGTGAAATCCAGTGTCCCGCGGCGATCCCGATGTCCAGCGCTGTCCGTCATTGGTTGTGCCTGAGCGGACCTGATGGGGAACTCCCTCTCAGTATTTTAAATGTATAGACCCGCCCCTTCTAAAGTTCCCCATCAGGTCCGCTCACCGGACCAGATGCGGAACATGAGAAGGGGCGGGTCTATACATGTATTACCAAAGTGAGAGCAGTTCCCCATCAGGTCCGCCCCCTCGGTATGTCGGACCCGCCTACGTCATTGGCTTGAGCGGGGAACTTCCTTCACTGTGTAATTTAAATTTACATAGTGAAGGAAGTTCCCCGCTCAAGCCAATGACGTAGGCGGGTCCGACATACCGAGGGGGCGGACCTGATGGGGAACTGCTCTCACTTTGGTAATACATGTATAGACCCGCCCCTTCTCATGTTCCGCATCTGGTCCGCTGAGCGGACCTGATGGGGAACTTAAGAAGGGGCGGGTCTATACATTTAAAATACTGAGAGGGAGTTCCCCATCAGGTCCGCTCAGGCACAACCAATGAAGGACAGCGCTGGACATCGGGATCGCCGCGGGACACTGGATTTCACCGCTGGAATGTTTTTTTTTTTTTTTAAATAAAGGACTTTTTCAAGGTGTTTGTGTGTTTTTTTAAACATTTTTTTACGCTTTCTTCGTGAAATGGTAGGGGTACAATGTACCCCTTACCAATTCACATAGGGGGGGCCGGGATCTGGGGGTCCCCTTTGTTAAAGGGGTCTTCCAGATTCCGATAAGCCCCCCGCCCGCAGACCCCCACAACCACCGGGCAAGGGTTGTGGGGATGAGGCCCTTGTCCCCATCAACATGGGGACCTCCTCCCCATGTTGAGGGCATGTGGCCTGGTACGGTTCAGGAGGGAGGGGGGGCCGCTCTCTCGTCCCCCCCTTTTCCCCTGCGGCCGGCCAGGTTGCGTGCTCGGATAAGGGGTCTGGTATGTATTTTTAGGGGGACTCCACGCCATTTTTTTTTAAAATTTGGGGTGGAGTTCCCCTTAAAATCCATGCCAGATCTGAAGGGCCTGGAATGGATATTTGGGGGAACCCCACGTCAATTTTTTTTTAAATTTGCGGCGGGGTTCCCCTTAATATCCATTCCAGACCTGAAGGGCCTGGTAATTGAATTCTGGGGAACCCCCACGCTTTTTTTTTTTTATATCAATGACTTTTGTATGTATTGCCGGGAGCCGACAATTCATTAATAGCCGCGAGTCAGTTTTAAATGCATTTTTTTCTTTCAAAAATGACATTTTTTGCAGGGACAGTTCTAAGCACGGGAAACATGCGCCACTTTACATGCATATCATACACACCCCCCAGGTACGAAATTTAAAGGAATATTTCACTTTTATTTTTTCATTTTAAGCATTATTAAAATCACTGCTCCCGAAAAAACGGCCGTTTTTAAAACTTCTTTTTGCATTGATACATGTCCCCTGGGGCAGGACCCGGGTCCCCAAACACTTTTTAGGACAATAACTTGCATATTAGCCTTTATAATTAACACTTTAGATTTCGAACGTTCGAGTCCATTGTATTTAATAGGGTTCTAAAGTTTACACGAACATTTTGTCTGTTCGCAGTGTGACAGCAGGAAGGTAAAGTCACCTGGTTGCATCCAGGGGGGTAGATATATTTCGCCCAGATTCAGGCTTTACGCCGACTTATACAACTAGGTGGAGAGTTGTATAAGGCTAGTGGGCTCATGGATGACTCATACCTCTAGGGAGAGTGTGGGGCGTCGTGCAGACAGGGAGTTGATGAGACCAGCTGAAGCTTGTCAGCTCATTTAGGCCTCTATAAGAACTCCCAGCTTCATTAGATGTTAGCTCATGCCTGGAACCAGACCTGTGTGGACTGTCTAGGGAGAGTGAACCCCTGTGCGGTGAGACAAAGCCTGTGTGGCTATTTGCTTGGACATTTAAAACCAGGGACTTAGGGACTAGGACAGCACTAGGCTGATCCCAGTTGTTAGTTAGGAAACCTGTATGTTTAGTCAGAGGTCAAGTTGACCAGGATTTATTTTGTTTATGTTTCTTTTGCTTTGCTGTGTTTTGTCACTGTAAATAGAAAATAAACCGCACCTTTTTGATTTTGAAAACCACAACCTCCGTTTGCTGGGCCTGTTTTTGTGTGGGGAGCCCATCTCGGGGGTCACACACACCCGCTGCCGAGCTAACCCCCTCACAGTTGGTGGAGAACCAGTGGCAGTTTTTTTTTTTAAGCCAGCATGGAGGAGATACTGAAGCAGCTGGCTCTAGCAAATGCCAATCAACAGCAGACAAATGCAGGTTTGCAAAAGAACTTCGCAGCCCAGCAGCAAGCTCATCAACAGAGCCTTGCAGCCCAGCAGCAGACAAACGCAACTTTGCAACAGAGTCTGGAGGCTCAGCAACAAGCCCAGCAGCAATCTGAGGCCCGCTTCATAGACCTGTTGCAGAAGCAAGAGCAGAGACTACAACAACAGATGGAAGCAGTAATGCAGCAACGTCCGCAGACCAGTGAGGAAAGCCGTCCCACTAATACCGCGTCCTTTGGGGTGAGTCGTTTATTGACAAAAATGACTGGAGAGGATGATCCAGAGGTATTTTTGACCACATTTGAAAGGACCGCTGAAAGAGAAAAGTGGCCTGAGGAGCAGTGGGCTGGACTGGTGGCTCCTCTGTTAACTGGTGAATCGCAGAAAGCTTACTATGACCTAGAGCCTAACCAAGCAAAAGACTATGTGATGCTAAAAGCTGAAATATTGGCAAGGCTGGGTGTCACCCAGGCTGTCCGGGCTCAGCGTGTGCATAACTGGACTTTCCAGCTTGGAAAACCCCCCAGGTCTCAAATGTATGATCTCATTCACCTGAGCAGAAAGTGGCTACAGCCAGAGACTTTGTCCGCACCAAAGATTGTGGAACGTGTTGTAATGGATCGGTTTTTGAGAGCTCTTCCTACTGCCATCCAAAAGTGGGTAAGCCATGGAGACCCAGAGACGGCCGATGGTCTTGTGGATCGTGTGGAGAAATACTTGGCTACAGAGAACCTGACGGCCTCTTCCAGAGACACTCGGACTTTCCACCCTAAGACCAGACCATCCCCAGGGGCGGATAAGAGGATTCCAAGGGGTGAGGGTGGAGAGAGTGAGAGGGTGGGAGCTCTACCCCAAGTTTGGCGAGAACAGCCTGGGAAATCAGCGGCTCAAGAGGCCGCAAGAAGGATCGTTTGCTACCGCTGCCGGCAAGCGGGACATATTGCAGCCAATTGCCCGGTTGTGGAGGAACCCATGCAGTGTGACTTTCTGACGGGCAGACGTCAGTCGCTGTGTGCGACAGTCGCATGCACTGCCATTCGAGGAACTGAGAAACATTTATGCAAAATGTGTGTTAATGGTAGAAATGTTGTGGTATTGTTGGATTCAGGTAGCCTTGTGACCCTGATAAAGGCTGAGTTAGTTAAAACAGAGGTCTCTGGGAATAGCAAGGTAGCTGTTATTTGTGTGCATGGGGACACCCGAGAGTATCCAGTGACTACAGTGTGTTTCGAGACCCCCAAAGGTACCCTCTCTCATCCAGTGGGCTTAGTATCTCAGTTACCGCATGACGCCATTGTGGGAAGGGATTTTCCGAAGTTCTGGGAACTGTGGGATGATCCTGAGCCCCCCACTGGTGCCCCTATGTACCAGGAATGTGATAGCCAGAACTCCCCTGAGAGTGGTGAGTACTCTCCGGAATTTCCCTTATCAGTATTGGCAGGGGAGACTCAAGAAACTGGAGAGGAGCCCACCTCCTCAGACGAAAACCTACCGTCTGTGGAGTTTTCTGATCTTGAGGTTCACAGGGAAAACTTTGCCACAGAACAGTTGAAAGACCCCGCCCTAATAAAGGCACGGGAAAACGTAGTGAAAATAGATGGCGAGTTAGTGAACCCAGATAATACCTGCACTTACCCATACTTCAGCGTAGAGAAGGACCTACTGTATCGGGTGGCAAAAAGGGCAGAAGAAACCGTTGAGCAGCTTGTGGTGCCCAAACCTTACAGGAAGTTGGTGTTGGAGTTGGCCCATGGGCACATTCTTGGAGGTCATCTGGGGACAGAGAAAACCCGAGAGAGGGTATTACAGAGATTCTATTGGCCGGGGGTGATGAAGGACATAGAAAATTATTGTTCCTCCTGCCCTGTGTGTCAGAGGTCGGCCCCGATGCCACATTTCCGTAGCCCGCTGGTCCCTCTACCCATCATTGAGGTCCCGTTTGAGAGGATCGCCATGGATTTGGTAGGTCCTATAATCAAGTCCGCTAGGGGGCACCAGTACATATTAGTTATAATGGACTATGCCACCCGTTATCCAGAAGCGATCCCTCTCCGAAATACCTCGGCCAAAACCATAGCCAAAGAGCTATCTCTTGTGTTTAGCCGGGTGGTTATTTGTAAAGAACTGCTTACGGACCAAGGTACACCCTTTATGTCCCGGGTTATGAAGGAGCTGTGTAAATTGTTCAAAGTGACGCAATTACGTACATCTGTGTATCACCCCCAAACCGATGGGCTGGTTGAAAGGTTCAACAAAACCCTAAAACAAATGTTGAAGAAAGTGGTGGATAGAGATGGAAAGGATTGGGACTGTCTACTTCCTTATCTGATGTTTGCTATTAGGGAGGTGCCCCAATCCTCTACGGGATTCTCCCCCTTTGAGTTACTGTATGGGAGACACCCAAGAGGGCTGTTGGATATTGCCAAGGAAACTTGGGAAAGTGAGAGTTCTCCCCACAGGAGTGTGATTGAGCATGTCGCCCTGATGCAAGACCGAATTGCACAGGTAATGCCCATCGTGAAGGAACATTTGGCCCAAGCGCAGTTAGCACAGCAGAGAGTGTACAACCGTGGAGCCAAGACCCGTACCTTTTCCCCGGGGGATAGGATACTGGTACTTGTCCCTACGGTTGAAAGTAAATTCCTTGCCAAATGGCAAGGCCCCTACGAGATAATGGAAAAAGTGAGCGAAGTGAATTACAAGGTCAGACAACCAGGAAGGCGAAAGCCCGAACAGATCTATCACGTTAATCTGTTGAAAGCCTGGAGGGATAGAGAGTCCCTAGTCGCAGACACTTGGTCACCAGCTCAAACTGGTTGCGTGATTCCTGAGGTTGGAATAGCAGCCACCTTGTCACAACCCCAACAACAGGAGGTTAAGGAGTTTGTGCTTCGCAACAAGGAGGTATTCTCTGAGCTGTCGGGACAAACATCTGGGGTAGAGCATGACATCATTACCCCGCCCGGTGAAAGGGTGAAGTTAAAACCCTATCGGATCCCAGAGGCCCGACGGGAGGCAATACGGGAGGAAGTACAGAAAATGCTGAACTTAGGGGTGATAGAGGAGTCCCAAAGTGATTGGTCTAGTCCCATTGTGTTGGTGCCTAAACCGGATGGGAGCTGGCGATTTTGTAACGATTTTCGTCAGTTGAACAAAGTTACAAAATTTGACACCTACCCCATGCCACGTATAGATGAGTTGATCGACCGGCTGGGAATAGCCCGATACATGACGACTCTTGACCTCACAAAAGGGTATTGGCAAATCCCCCTGGCCAAGTCGGCCAAAGAGAAAACCGCATTTGTAACCCCAGACGGGGCGTTCCAATATAAAAGAATGCCGTTCGGGTTACAGAATGCGCCGGCCACATTCCAGCGGAAAATGGACCAGATGCTGAGGCCCCATCGGAAGTATGCTGCGGCTTACCTGGATGACATAATTGTCCATAGCACAGATTGGGCCTCACATCTGCCAAAAGTGCAAGCAGTCCTGGACTCTGTTCGGGAAGCGGGGTTTACGGCTAACCCCAAGAAGTGTACCATTGGGCAGGAGGAGGCCAAATATCTTGGGTACACCATTGGGAGGGGAGTAATAAAACCCCAACTCAACAAAGTCGAGGCCATCCAGAGTTGGCCACGTCCCAACAGCAAGAAGCAGGTACGAGCCTTTCTGGGAATCGCTGGGTATTATCGGCGATTCATTCCCCACTTTGCTTCTAAGGCTGTGCCCCTAACCAACCTGACGAAGGGGAAAGGGTCGGTCATGATTAAATGGACCCCCGAGGCTGAGGCAGCATTCCAATTCTTGAAACAAGCCTTATGTAGCCAGCCAGTGTTGTACTCACCCGACTTCTCTAAAGACTTTGTCGTACAAAGTGATGCGTCAGATGTGGGGTTAGGAGCAGTATTGTCCCAGGTCTGGAACGGGGAAGAGCACCCAGTCATTTACCTCAGCAGGAAGTTGAAGTCCCATGAGGTAAATTACGCCACCGTTGAAAAGGAGTGTTTAGCGGTGAAGTGGGCTCTAGATTCCCTTCGGTACTACCTGCTAGGTAGGCACTTTGACATGGTTACGGATCACGCTCCGTTAAAGTGGATGGCTCAAAACAAGGAAACAAATAGAAGAGTGAATAGGTGGTTCCTGGCCCTCCAGGAATTCAACTTCACAGTAAAGCATCGCCCTGGCGTTCAAATGGGGAATGTGGATGCTTTGTCTCGAGTACATGAATGCCTGATTGCTGGTGTTCCAACCCCGAGGTTAAAACAAGAGGGGGGGGTATGTGACAGCAGGAAGGTAAAGTCACCTGGTTGCATCCAGGGGGGTAGATATATTTCGCCCAGATTCAGGCTTTACGCCGACTTATACAACTAGGTGGAGAGTTGTATAAGGCTAGTGGGCTCATGGATGACTCATACCTCTAGGGAGAGTGTGGGGCGTCGTGCAGACAGGGAGTTGATGAGACCAGCTGAAGCTTGTCAGCTCATTTAGGCCTCTATAAGAACTCCCAGCTTCATTAGATGTTAGCTCATGCCTGGAACCAGACCTGTGTGGACTGTCTAGGGAGAGTGAACCCCTGTGCGGTGAGACAAAGCCTGTGTGGCTATTTGCTTGGACATTTAAAACCAGGGACTTAGGGACTAGGACAGCACTAGGCTGATCCCAGTTGTTAGTTAGGAAACCTGTATGTTTAGTCAGAGGTCAAGTTGACCAGGATTTATTTTGTTTATGTTTCTTTTGCTTTGCTGTGTTTTGTCACTGTAAATAGAAAATAAACCGCACCTTTTTGATTTTGAAAACCACAACCTCCGTTTGCTGGGCCTGTTTTTGTGTGGGGAGCCCATCTCGGGGGTCACACACACCCGCTGCCGAGCTAACCCCCTCACAGCAGGTTCTGGTGCGAACCGAACAGGGGGGTGTTCGGCTCATCCCTGGCAGGGACAGGGAAGATGGTTAAAATTGAGGGGAAGGTGGATGCAGCCAAATACAGGACCATTCTGGATGAAAACCTGTTGGAGTCTGCAAAAGACCTGAGACTGGGACGGAGATTTATCTTCCAACAAGACAATGATCCCAAACATACAGCAAAATCTACAGAGGAATGGTTCACAAATAAAACGTATCCAGGTGTTAGAATGGCCAAGTCAAAGTCCAGACCTGAATCCAATCGAGAATCTGTGGAAAGAGCTGAAAACTGCTGTTCACAAACGCTCTCCATCCAACCTCACTGAGCTCGAGCTGTTTTGCAAGGAAGAATGGGCAAGAATTTCAGTCTCTCGATGTGCAAAACTGATAGAGACATACCCCAAGCGACTTGCAGCTGTAATCGCAGCAAAAGGTGGCTCTACAAAGTATTAACGCAAGGGGGCCGAATAATTTTGCACACCCCACTTTTCATTTTTTTCTTAGTTAAAAAAGTGTCAAAAATCCAATAGATTTCGTTCCACTTCACAATTGTGTCCCACTTGTTGGTGATTCTTCACAAAAAATTAAAATGTTATATCTTTATGTTTGAAGCCTGAAATGTGGCGAAAGGATGAAAAGTTCAAGGGGGCCGAATACTTTCGCAAGGCACTGTATATGAATTCCGTTTTTTTTTAAACTACATGCTTTTATTTATATTTTTTGACATTTACATATTTTCTAACCAAAAAGAGAGCAACTGAATTTTAGGGCGACTATAAGTCGGCCAATGGGTCTTTAAACAGTCACTATTTATTCACTTTTTTTAAATTAAAAAAATGTTCTGTGATTTCTAAGGCGCATCCATCAGTGTTATAGCTTGTCCTATCTGCTTTAACTTTCGCTGGACAGCTTGGTCAACATGTAGATGTGGAGGAAATTAAATGATAGTGGAATCGAAATAAAGAAAAGTGAGAAAAAAGGAATTCATAACCTGTACGCTACTATTACAGATACTTTTGTATGTAAAATAATCCATCAGCATTGCTTGTATTATTCCTAACCTTGTCCACTTTGGAATGGGCACACTTTTGCAAGTCCTATTTAATACAAAGATATTTGATTGAAAAAATTGATCTTTATCATCGTATATTGCATTAGGGATATTATTATTATTATTAATAATAATAATAATAATAATATATTAATAATAATAATAATAATAATAATATACAGGATTGACATGCCAACAGTTTGCATAGTGCTTTACAATATTAAGAGAAACAGTACAGCTACAATACAATTCAAGACAAGAGGGTTAGTTGGGACTTGCTGATGAGAGCTTACAATCTAAATTGTAGATATGTTTAAATCATTTTTTAAATTCTTAACCACTTCAGCCCCGGACCATTTTGGCTGGTTAAAGACCAGGCCACTTTTTGCGATTCGGCACTGCATCACTTTAACTGACAATTGCGCGGTCATGCGACGTGGCTCCCAAACAAAATTAATCTCCTTTTTTCCCCACAAATAGAGCTTTCTTTTAGTGGTATTTGATCACCTCTGCGGTTTTTATTTTTTGCGCTATAAACAAAAATAGAGCGACAATTTTGAAAAAAATGACATTTTTTACTTTTTGCTATAATAAACATCCCCCAAAAATATTTAAAAAAAAATTTTACTCAGTTTAGGCCGATACGTATTCTTCTACATATTTTTGGTAAAAAAAAATCGCAATAAGCGTTTATTGATTGGTTTGCGCAAAAGTTATAGTATCTACAAAATAGGGGGTCGTGTTATGGCATTTTTATTACTAATTTTTTTTTACTAGTAATGGCGGCGATCTGCGATTTTTATCGTGACTGCGACGTCGGACACCTTTGACACATTTTTGGGACCACTGTAATTTTTACAGCGATTAGTGCTGTAAAAATGCACTGATTACTGTGAAAATTACACTTGCAGTGAAGGGTTTAACCTCTAGGTGGTGCTGTAGGGGTTAAGTGTGACTTAATGAGTGATTCTAACTGAAGGGGGGCGTGGCTTGGCGTGTGATGTCACTGATCGTCGTTCCCTATGACAGGGAACAGACGATCAGTGACACTGCCACTAGGAAGAACGGGGAAAGGTTTGTTTACACTCACCTCTCCCCGTTCTTCAGCTCTGTGACTCGATCGCTGGGACACCGGTGGCGATCGGGTCCTCGGGTCCCGCAAGCGCGGTCACGGAGCTTCGGACTGTGTCGCGAGCGCGATCCACGGAGAGGTTCTTAAAGGGGGATGTACCTGTACACCCTTGTGCCTGTCCGTGCCATTCTGTCGACGTACATCGTCGTGCGGCGGTCCTTAAGTGGTTAATGCAGAGTCATGAACAGCTCGTTTACTTTATTCAGAAAAACACCAATTGCCTTTTGCCATTCATTTGTTCTATTGCTTGTTCTTATAATTTAAAGATCAGATTGTAGGGTTAAATATGTAAAAATGTTTTGCTTTTTTAGTTGTAGTGGAAATATATATATACACACACAAAATGCATTCATAAAGTACCCCATCAGTACCCCAAAATGACAAGGTGATAACAGAATGTTTGAAATGTCTGTGAATTTATGAAAAATAAAAATAAATATTGAACAACTGTAGCATCAGGCTGCAACATAACAATGTAAATATTTAAGGGGGTCTGAGTACTTCATGAATGCACTGTGTATGTTTGTATATATATGTAGCGATACCCTCAGCTTAAGCGGGCCGCAAGGTTTGATTTGGGCCCTGAGTACAGCTCTCCAACCCACCGGCAATCGGCTCTACCCACTCTGGCACAGCTAGTCTAAAGGATACACACATATATCCTTATACTTTAAGAGAGAGATTCAAACATAGAACAGTGATAAAGGGATAACGGATTTTACTTCTTGTTATGCAAAGAAAACACACAACAATGACAATATGATTTTTAACTTGTATGCAGAGAACTGCAATGACAGTCACATTACACCATAAGAATAAAGGGGGGTAAAGGAACGCCACGTGGGGCGACCGTTAACTAGGTACCCTATGGCACAACAGCTAAATGTATACCTAACGGATCAGGCCTGATCCCTTACTCTAAAACTCAGTCCTGTAAGAATAATGGATTCTTCACCGGCTTGCTGTAGAGGTGGTGCACATAAGAATAATAAACACTTTGTAATCCCGCAGGGAGAATCTGAACAACTGACCGTACTTCACTAGAGATCCTCTGGATCAGTCCTGCTGCGGATCTCCAGCGAGAGTCTTAAAGTGAGGTGGTAGGCCTCGGCAGTCTATAGGCACAGTACTATAAACAGGTTATTGGATGAGCTTTCGCTCAGCTCACCCTCCGGACGCGACCCGTCCGGGACTTCCACCGGCTGTGTCGTCACTCGCACACAGCGGTTGCTGCCATCGGGTCTCCGATCCAATCTAGGCTGCAGGCAGGAGATGTTGGATGCCACCCAGGCTCGCAGAGGGTGGAAGGCTCTTTGGTTCACTGTAAGAAGTCCCCAGGCTTCAGGCCCTCACACAGCACAGCTCCGCACAGGTGGATCAGTCTCAGCCGTCCCGTGTCCAAAGAGAGCGAGCTAGGCCTCGCCCCTTCCTTATATCACTTCCCCCATGAGTCTCTGGGGCATAACCCAAAACATCCTGTGAACCAGTGGAGCTCTGGGAACCGTAGTTCTTTCTCCTAATTAAAGGGGAAACACCCGCTACACACTCCCCCCACTAAAACTCTTTGGTCCCCAAAGATAAACAATTTAACAACAATTCTGAACCAATTTACTGAATGCGGAGTATGATGTTGGTACAGGGAATTTCCACCAAAACTCAGAGGTGGGGTTCCCTGTACCACAGGTCACACTAGCATGGGTGGCCTGTCTAACTGTGCCAGAGAGTGAGCTGGGGTTGCCTTCCACCAAATGAACAGTGGAAGGATCTGAGCACTCAGTACTTCTTCTGGCAGTGGCAACAGAGTCCTCTGAGCTTTTTCCCAATTGAGGGTAGGTTAATTTCCTGGGAGGCCTCACGACTCTGTAAGTTCTTTGCTCCCTTGGAACTTCAGGCTCAGGTACCACAGGCTCTGCGTCAGGAACACTTTCTGACATCATCACTGATTCTGGGGCCTCTTCCTCCTCTGCTTCTGAGTAAAGGCCCGGAATATCTTCCCAGCATTCAGGCACATCACTGGATGGAATGAACTCTGTAGCCTCTGGGTTCAGGGTCCCATCCTGTGTATCTTCAGTGGGTGGAAGGTCTATGGCGGAACTCCCTGGAGTTGAGGAGGGCCATAGCCACTCAAGTTCTCCCCTCCCATCTTCACTTGGTTGGGAAGCCTGTCCATCCCTAGCTCGGAGGGTCTGAGACCGAGTGTTGGGTCTGGGGGTATCCAAGATGGAAACAGATTCCGGCAGGTTCTTCACTGAAGGTATCCTGACTGCCTCTTTAAGTGGGAGTAAGTGATTTCTGTGCCAGGTTTTCAAGGGTCCCACTCTCCCCTCTGGCTTTAACTTATACACCGGTAGTCCAGGAAGTTTTCTACAAATGACATAAGGCTCGGACCTCCATCTATCAGCAAGTTTATGCTTCCCTGGGATCCCTAGGTTGCGTAGCAGCACACGGTCTCCAGGCTGCAGGTCTTGCACTCGAACCTTCAGGTCAAAGTTCCTTTTATTTCTGACCCCTCTCCGGTCTGAGGCCGCTTGGGCTTGTTCATAGGCCGCTTTCAGTTTATACCTAAGTCGGTCCACATATCCTTTGTGGGAGGTAGCAGAGGTATAGTCTAGGGAAATGCCAAAGGCCAGATCCACTGGCAATCTTGCTTCTCTCCCAAACATGAGGCGGTAGGGAGAGTAACCCGTCACATCACTGGTGGTGCAATTGTAGGCATGCACCAAAGTGGATATGTGTTGACTCCAATGCTGCTTCTTCTCTGTCTCCAGAGTCCCCAGCATGTTTAACAAAGTCCGATTAAACCTCTCAGGCTGGGCATCTCCTTGTGGATGATAAGGGGTAGTCCTGGTCTTTTCCACTCCCAGGGAGTCCAGTAGGTTCCGGATCAGGCGACTCTCAAAGTCCCTTCCTTGGTCGGAGTGGATTCTCTGTGGTAATCCATAGTGGACGAAGTATTTTTCTAGAAGCACCTTAGCTACAGTGGAAGCCTTCTGGTCTCTGGTGGGGAACGCCTGTGCATAACGGGTGAAATGATCGGTTACCACCAGAACATTTCCCAATCCACTCAAATCGGGTTCGAGGCAGAGAAAGTCAATGCATACCAGATCCATTGGGCCTTGACTCTGTAGGTGGCCCATTGGGGCAGCTTGATGGGGTAGAGTCTTCCTCTGGATGCATCGTGCACAGGAGTGGCAATATTCCTCCACTTCAGCCCTCATACAGGGCCAATAGAACCGGCTTCTGACAAGTTGGAAGGTTCTTTCAGCTCCCAGGTGACCATGCTGGTCATGTAAGGCAACCAGCACAGTCTCTCGGTGCTTCTCTGGGAGAAACAACTGCCATTTATCCTCGGAGTCATCAGAGGGGCCCCTTCGGTAGACCACTCCCTGATGGACCTGTAGCTTGTCTAGCTCCCTCCATAGCAGACGAGCCTCCTTGGAGGGGTGATGTCGAAGTTTCTCTGGACTCTCGTTTTCCAATGCTTCAAAGACCAATCTCCCCATGGGGTCTTCCAATTGGTCGCACCTCAGTTCCTTCTTAGACAGCTTCGACAAGCATTCCTCTCCAAGTTGAGTCACCCCACAGTAGTGTTTTGGAACTCCCACTGTGGTAACTCCTATTTCCTCTGCTCTGGAGCCTCCTCGGGCTTGGAATTCAACTCCTTGACAAAGGGCCCGCACCCCGTCCGGTGCTACCTGAGTCCAGTCCTCCCAGTCATCAGCCATGGCATGAGATCTTCGGGACAGGGCATCTGCATCCCTATTTCCAGCCCCTGGTCTGTACTTCAGACTGAAGTTGAACCCAGATAATGCAGCTAGCCACCTGTGTCCTGTGGCATCCAACTTGGCAGTGGTGAACAGGTAGGTCAGGGGGTTGTTATCTGTTTTCACTGTAAACTCTGCTCCATAAAGGTAGTCTCTTAGTTTGTCCACAACTGCCCATTTGAGGGCCAAGAACTCCAACTTATGGGTGGGGTAGTTTTTCTCCGAGGGGGTCAGACTTCGACTCACATAAGCCACTGGTCGCATTTGCTCTTCATGCTCCTGGTAGAGCACTCCCCCTAGGCCTTCATGACTAGCATCAACATGTAACTCGTAGGGTCTGGTGGGATCAGCATAGGCCAATACTGGGGCTGTGGTGAGGCTCCTCTTCAAGGTTCTGAAGGCCTCTTCACACCTGGGGGTCCACTGATCTTGAACCGACTCCCCGGGTCTTCTAGGGCCCAAGCCATCCTCTTCCCCTTCAGTCCGGAGCAGTTCATTTAAGGGCTTGGCAATACGGGCAAACCCATCCACAAACCTCCTATAATAGGAGCAGAACCCCAGGAAAGATCTAAGTTTGGTGACTGTTGTGGGTCTTGGCCAGGAGGTAACCGCCTCCAACTTCTCAGGATCAGTCGCCACCCCTTTTTCAGACACTACGTGTCCCAGATAATTCACCGAAGACTGGTAGAACCGACACTTCTCGGGGGAAAGCTTCAACCCCTCTTCACTAAGTCTCCTCAACACTTTCTCCAATCGGGCCTCATGTTCCTCCAGAGTTCTCCCGAAAACAATGACATCGTCCAGGTACACTAGGACTTCTATGAGGTTCATGTCTCCAACAGTCTTCTCCATGAGTCGTTGGAAAGTAGCTTGGGCTCCAGATAGGCCCTGGGGCATTCTGTTAAACTCAAAGAATCCCACAGGAGTTATGAAAGCGGTCTTTTCCCTATCCTCTGGGTGCATGGGAATTTGATAGTACCCGCTCTTGAGGTCCATCACGCTGAACCACTTAGCTCCAGACAAACTCTGTAAGGCGTCCTCTATCCTTGGCGTGGTGTACTGATCAGGGGTGGTCCTCCTGTTGAGAGTTCTGTAGTCAATGCAGAGCCTCAGCGACCCATTCTTCTTCCTGACCACCACTATTGGAGAGGCATAAGGGCTTCTGGACTCTCGAATCACCCCAGTCTTTTTCAGTTCTGCAAGCTGTTCTCTCAGATCCTCCAGATCTGCCAGCGGAACCCGCCTGACTCTCTCCCTGAACGGTTTGTCTTCTTGCAGGCGGATGCGGTGGGTAGCACTCCTCGCACGCCCCACATCGAATTCATCTTTTGAGAAAATCTTCTCCCATCTAGTCAGCTGGGCCTTGGCTCTCTCCTTCCAGGCCCCAGGTAAGTTCGGGTTCTCAATGGAAAGTTTTTCCCAAACATCTCCTTCTTCACCCGCTTGCTTCACTTCTGACCAGCTGACTGGGACAGCAGGACTCACCTGTCCCAGCAACATCCGGGCAGGTATCTCTATGGCCCTTCCTGTAGAGTTCCTTACACTCACCGGGACTCTTCCCCTGGCTTTCTTCAAGGCCTTGATTGGAATCACTTCCGGTATCACTTCCAGGCCTGAGTGATCTTCCCTTGGGTCGGATTCCAGCATGACAAAGGGGCCAGGCTGCTCCCAGGTGAGCTTCACAGTGGCCTTGAGGCAAGCCACCTGTCCGGGCTGCAGCACCACTCCTTCTCTCCCCAGTCTCCACACCTTCCCTATCCCCTCTCCTGGGGTCTTCTGCTCCAACACTAACCGTTGGTAGGCTGTCTTCAGCATGGGATGGATGTTTGGATCTTGATGGCTCCTCATCTTCACCAGGGGGGTCAGAAGTCTTCTCACTAGATCCGTATTGGTGCCTATGATGAGGGACATCTTGTTGGCCCCGGGTGGTCTAGGACACACAACCGCCAGGGTGTCGAATACTTCTGTCTTCCCAGCCACAGAGGGGTCGAATGTCAGCTTTATGGGTAGATAACCATCATAAGGGAAACTCTGCGTTCCCAGGCCCCATATCTCCAGCTCTTCTATCTTCCGTATAGGCAAATGGCTTAAGTGCCTATCATAGAAGTCTCTATACAATAAAGTCACTTGAGCTCCAGTATCCAGAAGGGCCTTCGTATATACTCCTTCCACCTGGATAGATACCGTGGGGGACGGGCCGACCAATTCTTCTGGGTACGGCCGGGTTGAGGTCACTCTCTTCTGAGGACTTGTCTTCATCCAGTTGGTTTTTGACTTTGTTCTCCCCTGAGCCTGGTATGCACTGACCCTCGCCACCCTAATGGGGTTACAAACCCGCTGAGGGATGTTATTGTCTCTTGGTTGTAGGCATTCCTTCTTGGGAGTGCTAAATTTCTTCTGAGGGGTCTTGTCCCCTCTCTCTGGTGTGTATCTTGGTTGAGAGACCCTAAATTCCTTCTCAGGGGTCGTGTTTTCTCTCTTCCTCTTCCTTCTATTCAGTTTGGAGCTCACTGAAAGAGATGGGCACCCGGTTGACTCCCTCACCGGGGCCCTCTGGCGTTTCCCGCCGGCTGGCGATTATCCATTTTCTTCTTCTTAGGACTGGAACACCTACTGGCAAAGTGGCCACTGCCTCCGCAGTTGTAGCATAACATCTCTTCTCGGTCCCGAGTGGGACTCGGTATTGACGTATCTGGGAACAACTCCTTTCTGGGGCTTGGTTTCTCTGCTCCACCTTGACCTTTCGCCATTATAGCAGTCATCATCTCCATCATCTGGGACATCTGCAACTTCAAAGTGTCCACCTCCGCTCCCCTATCGGGAGTCATGGCCGGTGTAACTATTGCTACCGGCTGTTTGACGGGCTCTATCAGGCGTTCTTTTTTTTTTCTTCCAATATAGCCTCTTCCTCTCTAATCATTCGGATGAGGTCAGGGTACTCCAGATTCTTCCCATCCTGCCGGGCACGCAGTGTCCATGCAATTGGATCCATGGGTTGAGCTCCCCTCACTACCTGTTGAGCACGGGCCTCATCTACTTTCCCTGGGCTGATCCCCTTCTTTAGGATCATCCTATGCAGTATTTTGTCCAGGCGTCCCATATAGTCTGATAGTTTCTCACCTTCCTTCTGGTAGCAATGCTCCAGCTGATAAGCAAGCTCCGTGACTTTCTCTGTCCCACCAAACACATTCTGTAACACATCGAGGCACTCTTGTGCAGTACAATCTGCCTTGCTCATCTTCAGGTTGCGTACGGCCTCTAGAGCAGGCCCTTTCAAACTTTCCACAACCCTCTGTTTCTTTCTGCGGTCCGGAACTTCCCATTCCTCTAGTGCCTGAGTTGCGCTGTCTAGCCACTCCTCAAATCCCTCTTCTTCCAAGGGTACTGGTTTCCTCCCTGAAAACATCCGGAGTTTCCTGTACCCCAACATCGGGTAATCTGTGGGCTCTTTCTTGCACTGAGCTACAATCTCCCCCAGAACAGCGCATAATTCTGCACTAAGGGTGCCTGGGCTTGTCCTGGGACTCTTTGTGTCCTTCTGTGGGGATGACGGGGAAGATGGCTGCGGTGACAGTGTTATTTTTGTCTGAGGGCTGTCTCTTGTGCGCGGCAGCGCATGCAGCAAATGATAGACCTGATCGTCCTCATCTTGTATGCTGTTGCCTCTAAACTGTTCAGGAATTTCTGCCTGCCATTCCAGTAAGACATGTGAAAGTCCACCACTAGTTTTCACGTCTATCACCCATGGTTTGTGAATCGGTGATAGGGACATTATGAGTTGTATCATTGCTTGTGTCTGCCATATCCCCGGGAGTTCTATAACTGCCGTCCTGGCTGGGTCTACGCCCCATCTCTTGTACCACTGTCCCACCTCTATCGGGTCCATGCCGGTAGCTTCTGGCGGTTTCACCGCTGTCTCAGTAATCCCGGATGTACGAGCCCCCACGTGTAGCGATACCCTCAGCTTAAGCGGGCCGCAAGGTTTGATTTGGGCCCTGAGTACAGCTCTCCAACCCACCGGCAATCGGCTCTACCCACTCTGGCACAGCTAGTCTAAAGGATACACACATATATCCTTATACTTTAAGAGAGAGATTCAAACATAGAACAGTGATAAAGGGATAACGGATTTTACTTCTTGTTATGCAAAGAAAACACACAGCAATGACAATATGATTTTTAACTTGTATGCAGAGAACTGCAATGACAGTCACATTACACCATAAGAATAAAGGGGGGTAAAGGAACGCCACGTGGGGCGACCGTTAACTAGGTACCCTATGGCACAACAGCTAAATGTATACCTAACGGATCAGGCCTGATCCCTTACTCTAAAACTCAGTCCTGTAAGAATAATGGATTCTTCACCGGCTTGCTGTAGAGGTGGTGCACATAAGAATAATAAACACTTTGTAATCCCGCAGGGAGAATCTGAACAACTGACCGTACTTCACTAGAGATCCTCTGGATCAGTCCTGCTGCGGATCTCCAGCGAGAGTCTTAAAGTGAGGTGGTAGGCCTCGGCAGTCTATAGGCACAGTACTATAAACAGGTTATTGGATGAGCTTTCGCTCAGCTCACCCTCCGGACGCGACCCGTCCGGGACTTCCACCGGCTGTGTCGTCACTCGCACACAGCGGTTGCTGCCATCGGGTCTCCGATCCAATCTAGGCTGCAGGCAGGAGATGTTGGATGCCACCCAGGCTCGCAGAGGGTTTGAAGGCTCTTTGGTTTGCTGTAAGAAGTCCCCAGGCTTCAGGCCCTCACACAGCACAGCTCCGCACAGGTGGATCAGTCTCAGCCGTCCCGTGTCCAAAGAGAGCGAGCTAGGCCTCGCCCCTTCCTTATATCACTTCCCCCATGAGTCTCTGGGGCATAACCCAAAACATCCTGTGAACCAGTGGAGCTCTGGGAACCGTAGTTCTTTCTCCTAATTAAAGGGGAAACACCCCGCTACATATATATATATATATATTGTGACAGCAGGCAGGTAAAATCGCCTGGTTGCGTCCAGGATGGAAAATATGTATGTCCAAGATTCAGACTTTATGCCGACCTATACCACTAGGGGGAAGTGCTGGGAGTCCTGCAGGGGAAGAGTTAATGAGCCCAGCTGAACTATGTGGGCTCATTAAGACCTCTATAAAAAAAAAAAAAAGGGCATGCTTAAAGGAGTAGTAAAGTTACATGTTTTTTCACCTTAATGCATCCTATGCATTAAGGTGAAAAAACATTCGACAATACCGCCCCCCCCCCGAGCCCCCGTTTTTCTTACCTGGCCCCTCGAAAGTCCCACGCTCGTCCCCGTCATCCTCTTTGTTTTTCAGCCTGGCCGCCGATTGGCTACACTGGATGGATTGAAAGCAGCGCAGCCATTGGCTGGCGCTGCTGTCAATCACATCCAATGATGCGGCGCGTGGGGGGGCGGGGCCGAGTGATACAGTCGGCGGCTATGGCCGCCGCTGTATCACGGGAGCGCGCCCGCAATCACTCCACACCATGCGAGCTCACTCGCATTATGGTGTGGAGTCCTTGCGGGGAGGAGCCAAGACAGCCGCCGAGGGACCCCAGAAGACCAGGATCGGGGCCACTGTGTGCAAAACGAGCTGCACAGTGGAGGTAAGTATAACATGTTTGTTATTTTTGGGCAAAAAAAAGGGAAGGTTTAGTGCTCCTTTAAGAAGATGCTCCATCCTGGAACCAGTTCGGTGTTTGTATAGACTGGGGAGTGTGCTATCGTCCTGTGCGGTGACACAAACCCTGTGACCAAACGTCTAAAACAGGGAGATAGGGGCTGGGACAGCACAAGGCTGCACCTAGTTGTTAGTTAGGGAAACTACGTGTGTAGTAAGCTGTCAAGCTGACCAGAATTTCTTTTCATGTTTCTTTTTTGTTTTGCTGTTATATTTTTCACTGTATATATAGTTTAAATAAACTGCATCTTTTTGTTTTTTCACCTATAACTCTGTCTGCTGTGCCTAATTTTGTGTGGTGAACCCATCCAGGGGGGTCACACACACCCGCTGCTGAGCTAACCCCCTCACAATATATATTAAGCGCTTTGAAAAATGTATTCACACCTCTTGAAATTTTCCACATTTTGTCATGTTCCAACCAAAAAATTTAAATGTATTATATTGGGATTTTACGTGATAGACCAACACAAAGTGGCACATAGTTGTGAAGTGGAAGGAAAATGATAAATGGTTTTCAATTTTTTTTTTACAAATAAATATGTGAAAAGTGTGGCGTGCATTTGTATTCCGCCCCCTTTACTCTGATACCACTAAGTCACCCAATTAGTAAATAGAGTCCATCTGTGTGTAATTTAATCTCAGTATAAATGCAGCTGTTCTGTGAAGCCCTCAGAGGTTTGTTAGAGGACCTTTAGTGAATAAACAGCATCATGAAGGCCAAGGAAAACACCAGACAGGTCAGGGATAAAGTTGTAGAGACGTTTAAAGCAGGGTTAGGGCATAAAAAATATCCCAAGCTTTAAGCATCTCACAGAGCTCTGTTCAATCCATCTGAAAATGGAAAGAGTATGGCACAACTGCAAACCTACCAAGACATGGCCGTCCACCTAAACTGACAGGCCGGGCAAGGAGAGCATTAATCAGAGAAGCAGCCAAGAGGCCCATGGTAACTCTGGAGGAGCTGCAGAGATCCACAGCTCAGGTGGGGGAATCTGTCCACAGGACAACTATTATGCCCCATACACACGATCGTTTTTCATGCCGTTAAAAATGCCATTAAAAAAATGGCCATTAAAAATGATCGTGTGTATGCTCCAGAGCATTTTTAACTACGTGAAAAACGGGCATTAAAAATTTCGAACATGCTCTCTTTTTTCACATCGTTTTTCATGTCGTTTTTTTTAACGACGTGAAAAACGATAGTGTGTATGCTTTAACGACGTGAAAAAAAATGCGCATGCTCAGAATCAAGTATGAGACAGGAGCGCTCGTTCTGGTAAAACTAGCGTTCGTAATGGAGATAGCACATTCGTCACGCTGTAACGGACTGAAAAGCACGAGACTGAAAAGAGCGAATCGTCGCTCAACAAACTTTACTAACATGAAGGGTGGCGCCATTCGAACGGAACTTCCCCTTTATAGTGCCGTTGTACGTGTTGTACGTCACTGCGCTTTGCTTGATCGTTTTTTAAAATGATCGTGTGTACGCAAGACAGGCTTGAGAGGAAACATGAAAAAAAACGACGTGAAAAACGGCAAGAAAAAAAATGGCAAGAAAAACGATCGTGTGTATGGGGCATAAGTCGTGCACTCCACACATCTGCCCTTTTTAGAAGAGTGGCAAGAAGAAAGCCATTGTTGAAAGAAAGCCATAGGAAGTCCTGTTTGCAGTTTGTGAGAAGCCATGTGGGGGACAGTAAACATGTTGAAGAAGGTGCCCTGGTCAGACCTGTTAGAATCTGTAAAAGACTTGAGACTGGGGCGGAGATTCACCTTCCAGCAGGACAACGACCCCAAACATACAGCCAGAGCTACAATGGAATGGTTTAGAGATTAAAGCATATTCATGCACTAGAATGGCCCAGTCAAAGTCCAGACCTAAATCCAATTGAGAATCTGTGGCAAGACTTGAAAATTGCTGTTCACAGACGCTCTCCATCCAATCTGACAGAGCTTGAGTTAGTTTGCAAAGAAGAATGGGCAAAAAATGTCACTCTCTAGATGTGCAAAGCTGTTAGAGACATCCCCAAAAAGACTTGCAGCCATAATTGCAGTGAAAGGTGATTCTACAAAGTATTGACTTGGGTGCTGAATACAAATGCACCCCACACACTTCACATATTTATTTGTAAAAAAAATTGAAAACCATTTATCATTTTCTTCCACTTCACAATTATTTATCACTTTGTGTTGGTCTATCACATAAAATCCCAATAAAATAAATTTACGTTTTTGGTTGTAACATGACAAAATGTGGAAAATTTCAAGGGGTATGAATACTTTTTCAAGGCATTGTGTGTATATACACTATATTGTAAAGTATTGGGACACCTGCCTTAACGTGAACTTCAATGGCATTGATGTCTTAGTCCGTAGGGTTCAATATTGAGTTGGTCCACCCTTTGCCGTTATAACAGCTTCAACTCTTCTGGGAAGGCTGTCCACAAGATTTAGGAGGGTGTCTATGGGAATGTTTGACCATTCTTCCAGAAGTGCATTTGTGAGGTCAGGCACTGATGTTGAAGTGAAGACCAGGCTCGCAGTGTTCGCTCTAATTCATCCCAAAGGTGTTCTATTGGGTTAAGGTCAGGACTCTGTGCAGGCCAGTGGGGTTTCTCCACCCCAAACTCGCTCATCCATATCTTTGTGGACCTTGCTTTGTGCACTGGTCCAAACCATTTGGTGGAAGAGGGATTTTTCAGGGGTTAGGCTTGGCCCCTTAGTTCCAGTAAAGGGAACTCTTAAGGCATCAGCAAACCAAGACATTTTGGACAATTTAATGCCCCTAACTTTGTGGAAACAGTTTGGGGACGGCCCCTTCCTGTTCCAACATGACTGCACACCAGTGCACAAAGCAAGGTCCATAAAGACATGGATGAGCGAGTTTGAGGTGGAGGAACTTGACTGGTCTGCACAGAGTCCCGACCCCAACTCGATAGAATACCTTTGGGATAAATTAGAGTGGAGACAGCGGGCCAGGCCTTCTTGTTCACATCAGTGCCTGAATTCATAAATGCGCTTCTGAAAGAATGGTCAAACATTCCCATAGACACTCCTAAACCTTGTGGACAGCCTTTCCAGAAGAGGTGAAGCTGTTATAGCCGCAAAAGGTTGGCCAACTCAATATTGAACCCTACGGACTAAGATTGGGATGCCATTAAAGTTCATGTGCGTGTAAAGCCAGGTGTCCCAATACTTTTGACAACATAGTGTGTGTGTGTATATATATGTATATATATATATATATATACATATATATATATATATATATATATATATATATATATATATATATATACAAATACAAATACAATCTCTTTTTTTCAACTCAGTTCCACCACCTCTGGCTCAGGCCCTCTGCTCCCTGCTCACCACTATCACTTGTAAACACAGAAGTCCAGCTTCTGTGGAGCACAACTGATGGGCTTCCTTCTTCAAAGTGAATCTGAATAGGAGTGACTTTTTCATTAATAATCAGCTGATGCAGTTGCAAGGTTTTATTGAGGAAAGTGGCTGGGTCTACATCCCTTTAGAAGTGATTAACTATTTGAGAGTATCTCACTAAAAATGACATTTTTGTTGCAGGGGATGCCCAAAATCTGACTTGTATCTTGGTGCAGACTTCTGAGAAAATCATTGAGCCAATCACACAAGCAGGAAATGACATTTCTGGGGGTATTCCATACACCATCTGTGTACAGAACGCCTCCAGTTAGCCATATTGCATTGCATTTTACAGAAAATTAAAGTGCTGCAGATTAAAAAAGGAAGGATTTTTTTAAGTAAAATTCAATTACAATATGGCTTGTGTAACAATTGTATATACTATTTTTTTTTGTTATTTTCTAGTTTTCCACCACAAAAATGGAGCTACCCTTTAAGTAACATTCCCTATTCATCCTTTGCACCAGGCGTCCAGGCTGAGACCATCAAGTGTTACACCTGCATCGATCGAGGAGAAGGGTCCTGCTTACCGGACAGAGCGGTGAATGTTTCCTGCCCTCCAGATTATGACATGTGTGTGGAGACTATCACAGCCATAAAGACAAGTATGTAGAACAAATATTATAAGTCTTATTTATACACTTCAATATCGGACATTTTTACCCCCCTTTCTGCACAGGGCAATTTTCAGCTTTCAGTGCTGTCGCTCTTTGAATGACAATTACTTGGTCATGCAACACTGTGCCCAAATGAAATATAATTTTACACAAATATCGCTTTCTTTTGGTGGCATTTGATCACCACTGGGTCTTTTATTTTTGCTAATTAAACGAAAAAAAGACCAAAAATTTTGAAAAAAATATGTGTTTTTCTTGTTTGTTATGAAATTTGGAAATAAATAATCTTTCTTCATTCTTCTTAGGCCCGGTTCACATAGGGGCGACTCGTCAGGCGACTCGGTCGCCTGAGGAGTCGCGTCTCGCTCTGTACTATGGAACTGTTCTAATAGGAGCCGCTCGGGTCGCTCCGACTTAGAAAAAGGTTCCTGTACTACTTTTGGGGGCGACTCAGGGCGACTTGCATTGACTTCTATACAGAAGTCATTATGCAAATCGCCTCAGGCGGGCGTCTCAAGTCGTCTTGAGATCGCGCCGCCGAGTCGCCCCCAAAGTCGTGCCGCCCCTGTGTGAACCGGGCCTTAGGCTAAAATATATACTGCTCCTGTTCTTTAGTAAAAATAACCCAATCAGTGTATACTATTTAGTCTGTAGAAAAGTTATAGAGTCCACAAACTATGGTGTATATACAGTATATCTGAACATTGATCAGTCCTGATGTACTAACGGCCTATACCAGTGCTGGGGAACCTTGGCACCCCAGATGTTTTGGAACTACATTTCCCATGATGCTCAACTATACTGTAGAGTGCATGAGCATCATGGAAAATGTAGTTCCAAAACATCTGGGGTGCCAAGGTTCGCCATCACTGGCCTATACGATTTCTTGAGGCCCGAAAATGTCAGGACAGTACAAATATCCCCCAAATTACCCCTTTTTTGGAAAGTAGACAGTCCAAGGTATTTAGTAAGAGGCATGGTGAGTTTTTAATTTTTTTTTTTTTTTTTTTACATAGTTACATAGTTAGTCAGGTTGAAAAAAGACACGTCCATCCAGTTCAACCATAAAATTCACAATTTTTTTCCCATATTGTCACCAATGCAGTACAGCATCATCATATAACTGATGTGGCTATGATCAGGGATACTGACTGGTGACAGTATGTAAAAAAAAAACTGTGATTGGCCGTACCTGTACCATGTGATCACTGTGACCAATCACAGAGATCAGCACAATAATACACAATGAGTGGCTATAAATGGAAGCCATTCGTTGTGTACAATTGTCATGTGATCTGTGAATGGCAGCAGCCCAGTACACTGATCTGTCACCCTCTGTGTCCAGTGGACACAGCGGGTGACAGATCGTGCCATGGCTCGTCCTGTGGGGCTCGCTCGATGCGTGATCCTGGGAGGATGTCATATTACTATAGGACAGACAGGAAGTGGTTAAATAGGTAAACATGAAAAATGGAATGCAACCGGTTCATTTAGCTGCTAAGCCTAATTTACATTTGTGGTTAGGTTGGTGGTAAAATACGGTTGGGCTGCATTTTTTACCACCCTCAACTGCTCCCACTTAACGTGATTGTAAAGTCAGTCATTCTATGCATTAAGATAAAAAGCCATCTGTGTGCAGCAGCCCCCCCTAATACTTACCGGAG
This sequence comes from Rana muscosa, assembly GCA_029206835.1. Classification (NCBI taxonomy): domain Eukaryota; kingdom Metazoa; phylum Chordata; class Amphibia; order Anura; family Ranidae; genus Rana; species Rana muscosa. Next base: position 51,307,822 of record CM055124.1, on the reverse strand, counting down.
CCCCATCTCTATCCAGCGATGTTCACGAGTGAATCGGCCACCCGGGACTCTCTCTCCTGATTGGCTGAGACACAACAGTGGCGCCATTAGCTCCCGCTGCTGTCAATCAAACTCAGGTAGCCAACCAGGAGAGAGAGGGGGTGGGGCGGAACTGCAGCTCCGTGTCTGAATGGACACACAGAGCTGCAGCATGGCTCAGGTGCCCCCATAGCAAGCTGCTTAAAGTGGGGGCCCTCAACAGGAGGGAGGGGGCCGGAGCACCAAAGAGAAGAGAAGGATCCGGGCTGCTCTGTGCAAAACCACTACACAGAGCAGGTAAGTATAACATGTTTGTTATTTTAATTAAAAAAACAAGACTTTACTGTGTTCACAGCGTCTCCCTGCAGGGATTTAGTCCCAAGGGAGGGGGCGAGCACGGCACGCTGACTAACCCCCAGCCAGAACGGCTCGGATGATGGGGGCAAGCTTACTGAGGAGGAACAGGAAGTGAGAAATTCAGACAAAGAAAAAAAACATTTAGAAGGGAAATCGAAGGAAAAGGTAAGTGAACCAACAATGCACTAGCTTAAAGGAACCTATTTAGAAAATAAAAAACAAACCTTTACAACCCCTTTTAAGCTTGTGAAAAGCCCCCCCCCCCCCAGCTAAGCCTAGCTATGACCTTGGTTTCTTCCTGAGGGATCCTTCCAGAAATTTCCCCCAGGGGCAGAGTTCCTGCACAGGCGGCTCCTCCAGCAGACTGACTCCAGGAACTCTGCTGCTCAGGCCCCAGCCTATTTATAAGATCTCTCACCACCTTCTGGGCACACCTCCCCCAGGATTGGCTGGAGTCCCATAAATATTCTGGCTGCTTGCTCTGTTCTTCCTCCCACTATATTTCTAGAACACAGGGGAAAGTAACAGAGCAACAGCGTGTGAAACACTGAGCAGCCCTAATTAATCATTCACTTGCTGCTCTGATTAAAGTGGAGCTAACTAAATTTACCTAGCAGCCTCCTCTACACGAGGAGGGTGCTACACACTCAAAAATATTTCCCATCTAGCTATCTTCTGTAATCTACCAATTTCCCTGCACCGACCTCATTTAATAAGGATGAAGAGATACAGACATGTTTGAAGGCCATATCAGCAGAACAGGCTAAGGTGACAATTATGTCTCCCTCCATAGATGCAGTGGAGGAGTAACATAGCTGCTCAGGGACAGAAAGTGTATTTGCAGGATCACCAGGTGAAAATACAGCAAAATAAGCTTGAAAAAGGAAAAAAATGCAACCACCACGCCAAGCACTGGTTATCTGCAAATATAAAAATTGGCTTTGAACTTAGATGCACTTTTTTCTTTCTTTTTTTCTTTCTTTTTTTTTTTCTTTCGTCTTAGATTGAAAACACATCTTTAATACAAAGGGAGCAGAGATTGTGTGATTTACAGCTAATAGCTTGAAACGTAGATAATATTCAGTTCAGGGCACAGGAAGTTACAAGGATGTTGGATTTCATTTAGGATCAACAGGCATTTTTCTGTGCTGAAAGTGTACAGTACTTAGCATGACAAAAAAAGAAAACGAATGCAGCCACCACATCTAAAGACTGATGGGCTGCAATATATTATATTTTAGTTTTTAGATTTAGATATACTTAAACATGGGCAAATACATGAAGGCATGGCTCTGCCAAGAAGTGGTGTCATTATGGTTGTAATATACAGTATATACCTTGCAAGGGATGGGTCCTGGACAGGCGATATCCCCACTATTTGAGTTATGGTCCTTTTTAAAGGGTAAGTTCAAGAGACATTTCGCAGAGTAAGGGTTTCTGAGGTAGTCCAGTCGGAGAGGACTGACTTCAGCTCTAAATGGTAAGTCCTCGTTTTGGACTTGGAATTCAGAAGCTCAGAGAGATTTTGGGTGTGAAAGAGCCTCCAAACCCTGCTTACAAGTACTTTAGTCCCAAAAGCGAAGGGGTAACCCACCTGTAAGGGAGGCTTAAAAAGCAGCAAGAAGAAATCAGCATGTGTTTGAGGTGAAATGGAGTAGTCCACAGCCGTGAGAAAGTGTGGACTGAAACTCAGTTTTGCTGAGCTTCTGAGGCTTGCCTTGCAGCCCAAAATAGATGGGAACACTTAACCCTAAGTGTGGGACCGGTATACTGGTGGTGAGCCATTTTTTTGGTCCTAATTATACCCGGACCATGGGTTGTTTGCCTTTACGTTTGCTGAGGAAAGCTACTTGTATTTGCTTGTTTTGAGAGATCAATAAAGACTATTCATTTTTTACAAGCAGCTGACTGGTGATCTCAGGCTCTCCATATTACAACCTGTATGTATTCTAATAAAGATTCAACGAGTTTTGACAGCTGGGCTCAGAAAAGGTTGTGGTTATACTTATGTCATATATCATTGTAGTAATAAAGTTTTCATATTCAATAGGTCATGACAGTCATCTTTTATTTAATAATACCAATAGCCACCCTGTGCTGATGAAATCCTTATGACATGACTATGTAATATGTCATCGTATTAATAAAGTTCTCTTGTTCAATAGGTCATGACAACCACGTTGTTCTGAGTAAAGGCTGTGGCTATGGTGGTCCCACTATGCTGGAAAAAAACATAATAGCCTACGGATTATCCATATATATGAAACTTGGCCAATGCAACACTAGCTTGTGCAACACCAATATGGACTTGAAACACTACCACATTGCCCCTGATGGTAATTATTTTAACAAGCATTCTCTGTAGCATTTGTCATAAAAGTGAGCAAACCATTTTTACCCTGCTATGCACATTACATGACTTGGGCAGAACCATCAAGCAAGGAAGGCTACCCTGATATATACTCAACATTGTAAAATTATGACCACAGCCAGGGCTTTTTTTCAACGGGAACGCAGGGGAACGCACCTCCAGCATTGAATGTATATAATAGCAAGGGGCGTGGGGTGTGCTAGGGGATCTATTGTCACTAGTGGGGATCTGTGTTTGTGTTAGGGTCTATTGTTTCTGGTGGGGGGATCTATTCTTGCTGGGGGGAGGGTCTTATGTTGCTGGGAGGGATCTACTGTTGAGGGAGATGTCTATTGTTTCTGGCTGCTGGGAGATCTGTTGTTGCTACTGGGGGGGTCTAATGTTGCTGGGTGTGGTGTCTTGTTGTGGGTGATCCATTGTTGTTGTGTAGGGGGAGTCTATTGTTGTGTGGGGGATCTATTGTTGCTGGGGTGGAGTTAATTTTGCTCTGGGGAGTCTATTGTTGTGTGGGGTTCTTTTGTTGCTGGGGTAGGGTCTATTATTGTGTGGGGTCAATTGTTGCTACAGGCCATCTATTGTTGCTGGGGTGATCTCCATTGTTGCTGGGGGAGTCTATTGTGTGTGGAATCTGTTGTTGCGGGGGGGGGTCTATTGTTACTGGCTGCAGGGGATCTATTCTACTGCTTTTCTTGCATACAGATTACTTACAGATTACTTAGCACCACAAAATAATACTTGGGTCTGTATTCTTCAACAGGGGTGGTACTGGGATGTGGGTAGGGGGTGGAACCAAGGGACGGTGCTCAGAGGTGGGTAGGGGGTGGAGACGAGGGGTGACTCCGAAGGTGGAAGGTTCCTGCACCTCTTCTCTGAGAAAAAAAGCCCTGACCACAGCTATTAACTGAACATAACAAAAACGGGTAACCATGTCCCAATACACTGTATTCCTTTATTGTTAAATTCATTTTTTTGTTTAAATTAGTTACGGTAACTATATTCCAAATACACACAATCAAAAGGTAAGCAAAGTCTTACAATTCATTTTCTTTAGAAAACAGCCAAGTCTGAGATGAAAAACCTGTCCTCTGCCAGCATGTTGTAGAGATGGGCCCGTGCTCTCTGTCTAAAAAGAAGTGATCTCTATGCACAGGCTCTATTGCCTCGTTTCCACTGAGCGTATCGGTTCGGTATGGTACGCTATTTTGGGTGTTTCCATTATGAAAGCGTGCCATAAAACCGAACCGTACCGCACCATTCTGGGTCCTGCTTCAGATGTGAGGCCATAGAAAATGGAACGGTTCGGTTAGGGCGGAGCTATAATACATTCCACTGATTGGCAGACACGCTAGCCATTTTTTCTAAACTTTGAATGGCCCCCGACTTGCAGTGGAAACGCTCACCAGAATAGACCGGACCATTCAAACCGTTCCAAACCCGAACCGTTCCGCTCAGTGGAAACAAGGCATATATGTCCCCTGCTGAGTCAGAGCTGCAGCTCTCCAATCAGCAAAGCTTATGTTGTCTGCTGATTGGAGAACTCCAGCTGGCATGCCAGACCTCTGCAGAGGGATCACTGCTTCCAGACAGAGAGTAGGGCCCCAATCACACAGACATTCCGATCAGGTCCACCTGTTCGTTTTTCTGGTGGACCTGATCGGAAACCTCCATTCTTCTCTGGAGTGGCGCATGTCAGCGAACATGTGTCTGCTGACACCCGCCGGCATCTGATCCAGTCTGATCTGCTAAAACAGACTGATGTGGATCTGTTTCCCATCCGTCCAGCGATTAGGATTGGATGACAGTCGGATGGAAACAGACCGGCGGTCTGTTTCCTTCCGGCCGCCCTATGGAGAACAGCAGGCTGTGTCTGCTCTGCATCAGTGGAGCGGACCCAGACCTGCCATCTGCCCGCTCAGCAGGAATCAGTGGAGAGATTCCCTGCTAAGCGGGCGGATCCACTGCTGGTATCTGCCGCGTGTGAAAGGGGCCGAAGGGTCCTTCTCTGCAGCTGCTTGCATGGGACAGGCTTTTCTACTCAGGCTGTAACTAGTTTCTAATAAATGAGCTGTGAGGGCTCATTCACACTAGCAGAAAATCCTGATAGAGGCCAAAAAAAAAAGGTTTGGCTTTTCATATACTTTTAGACTGACTATGCAACTTATTTCATAAGTACAATCATCATTGGTTCTTTTTTTAATGGGCCAGAAACAGTCTTTGTGGCAATGGAGAGAGAGTACGACAGAATGAGACCCTAGGCAAGGTAGCAGCTTTGGCTGCTCCAGATCCCTAGGACTGACAATAATAGAAATTTTCAATAAGTACAAAGAAGCCACCTATAATGCATTGTTTGCACTTGCATGGTCCCATTGCCAAATTAATTCATCTTTATTTGAAATTTGTCATTACAATAACATATACAATCTTAAAACATACATATTCAAGTTATGAGAGGTGGCCCCCCTAATGTCTTCCGTGCATGGTCCCATTGAAAACCAACCACCACTTTGAACAATTGGGTTCTCCCACTGGTTTGCTGCAGGAGGATAACAATTGTACCTTGGGCTCCTGGACATCTAACAGGCTGCTGTCCACATCGATTCATGTATGATCCAACTCAAGTAGGATGCCCTATATTCCTAAGCTTCTGTAGATGTAGTTCCATTTATGTAATAGAAGAAATATGCCTCCACAGCTGTCCAATCTTGGCAACCTCACCATTAAACCTCACAAATGCCAACCTTTTTCAGCTTGTCTGGCTGGTTACTCTGTTAAAAAAAATCTTTCTGCCTGATAACCTTATATCTATATTCTGGCTCACTGGGTACTAAACATTAAAAACATCTCACATTTGTGTTCTTGGAACGAAATCCCAAATTATGTCATTGTGTTATATCTCTATGCAGATAATATTACTCAAGTACCTAACGATGACCAATGCTACAGCTGTGTAGGAACGCCTAAAGCAGAGTGTTCACCATCCAGCGCTCCTGTAAAGCAATGCTACAATGCGTACAACCATTGCTTTGATGGAAATCTCACCATATCCATTGGTAATTATGTCTTTCATTCCAGGTAAACATTAGAGAATTTAATTAAAGGATGCAGAATTGGTATTTTCTTGTTCATACATCACGGGACACAGAGCAGCATAGTCATTACTATGTGGGTTATATAGAATTACCTTCAGGTGCTGGCACTGGCAACTTCCAAAACAGGAAGTACCCTCCCCTATATAAGTCCCTCCCATCCGGGAGTACCTCAGTTTTTTGCCAGTGTCTAAGGTGTTGGCCAAGGTTAACATGTATTCATCTGGGCTTGTGTACAGGTTCTCTGGGCCTTAGCAAGCTATTCCGGATCCGACCAAAAAAGCTTCATAGCTAAACGGTCGGTACCCGGGCCTTGCAGAGAAGAGCAGGGTTTTGCCTGTAATGCCTCTCTTAGGAGGGCTGGACCCTGGGATCCAGAGCTCTGGTCATACCCAAAACCAAGAGGCTATCTGTGCAGGGTGCTATACAGGTCCAGGGGAGTGGAATCCTTGGGAACCCGGTCCCTGAAGGTCTAGTACAATGCCTGCCGTGAGAGGTGAAGTTTGGGCTTCTGTGGACCAAACAAAGTCCTGCGGCGGGGAAAAGGTAAGTGGGGGCCCCTCAGGAACTTGGTTCTATTGAGGGGACCCCCAAGCCTAATATGTCTTTCTGCCTGTTACCTAAAGGGTATTCCCGCTAATAGCTGTATATGCCTAAGAAATCCTAGAAATGTTTTTTCATAAGGGAAGTTTTAAAAAAACTGTAAACCTGGAAATATTTTTCATAAAGGAGGTTTTAAAAAAAAAAAGACAAAAGTGCGGTACCTGTGTTTGTCCACTAGAGGCCGCTGTGGAACATCTTTTTTCTTGGGACTATTCCTTCCATGGTGAAAGTCCAGGCAGATGAGTGAGCTCTCTATCAGGGAAGCTGCATTCCTCTGTCATGCTGCCAAGTAGTTTCCTTCCATCCCCGAGTCCTGGTGAAACAGGGACCCTGGCTCCTCTCCCTACATGGCGCCAAGAGCGCACACGTGCACGCGCGCGCGCGCACACATGCTTTCTTTTTATAAGGTTTAGCTTCAAAAAAGGGGGCGGAGCCTGGCGGATGACGCGCTCTGTGCGCCCAGCGCTTCTGCGCATGTGCGGGCGTCCCAGCAAGATAAAAGGACTCAGTCCACGCTGCTTGCTATGGACACAGAGCATGAAAAGGAGCTGGTAGCATGGTATAGGGGCTTACAGCGGGCGGTTGATAAGGCATCCCCAGAAAGACGCATTAGTAGACACCCACTGATGTACATAGCAGCAAATTGCATTAGACTATTTCAGTAAGGGGTGTATTGCGGCTGGAATACCTCAGCTTTGAACTAAGGAATATGCCGCCTAAAAAACTCCGAGATATACCTCTCAGGAAGTGTAGGGGGTCTCCATCGGGCTCTGAGGATCTGGAGCAGTCATCTGCACCCTCCTCCCCTGAGAAATCAGAGGTTAATACCCATAAGGAACCCCCGGGAGTGCCAGGTACTGCGGCTGTCCTCAGTCCACCTGCTCCTGCATATATAACAGAGGAGGTTTTTTCCTCAACTCTGGAGGGATTGGAGCAGAGATTGGCTGCATTGATCGCTTCTTCTCTACAGGAAAGAAAGCGCGCCAGATCTCCATCACCTCCATTAGAGTGCCTGTTGGCAGAGCAACAGTCCCAGGAAGGGACCGACCTACCTGAAGGGGATCAGGAGGAGGTTAGCTCTGTTTTTGAGGAATCGACAGTAGATGAACCATTTTCAGCATCACAGACTGAAAGATTGTGGGTCCAGACCCTAACTGACATGGTTCGATCTGCATTTAAAATGCCTCTTGTTGAACCATCAACTACTGCTGTCTCCTCATTGGGGTCGCTAAAAGCTCCCCAGGTTAATTGCTCCTTTCCAATACATCCATTATTGGAAGGACTTATATACCAGGACTGGGAACATCCTGATAAACTATTTGTTCCGCCTAAAAGGTTTCCGGTGATCTATCCCATGGAGGAAAAGTTCACCCAGAGATGGAATGTTCCTACGGTGGATGCAGCCATCTCTTCTGTGAACAAATCACTGACATGTCCAGTAGATAATGTTCAAATGTTCAACGATCCAGTGGATAAAAAATTGGAATCTTTATTAAAATCTGCTTTTTCCACAGCAGGGGCTGTTACACAGCCAGCAGTGGCAGCTATTGGGGTCTGCCAAGCTTTAAACGATCAAATGAAAATGGTCCTGAGGGATTTGCCAGACCAACAGGCCCAGGCTCTGGCTGATCTGCCTAGAGCATTATGCTTTGCGGTTGACGCCATCAAGGATTCTATCCATCAGGCCTCCCGCCTCACGCTGTCTTTGGTACATATGCGTAGGCTTCTGTGGCTCAAAAACTGGTCTGCTGAAGCTCCCTGTAAGAAGCTCTTAGTTAGCTTCCCATTTCATGGGGAACGCCTTTTTGGCGAAGACCTGGATAAGTATATCCAGAAGATTTCCAGTGGTAAAAGTACTCTCTTACCGAGTAAGAAGAGGTCTAGGGGTCCATCTTTTAAGAGGACTACCTCTCCTATCCCTGCGACGTCTGCTACTAAGCAGTTCCGACGGCCTCCTCGGTCAAACTCAGGAGGTAAAAATCAGGGACAGCCACAGGGTAATAAAAAGCCCTGGATCCGAAGAGGTACTAAACCAGCCTCCAAGTCAAGCCTATGAAGGGCTGCCCCCACTCAAACGGGTGGGGGGAAGACTTCAGTTGTTCGCAGAGACCTGGCGGGAGACGATCAAAGACAGATGGGTGCTCTCCGCAGTAACTCTGGGATACAAGTTGGAGTTAAAAGAGTCTCCTCCGTCCCATTTTATGTGGTCAGGCATGCCAAGAGACCCTCTGAAAAAAGGGTCTCTCCTATTGGCGTTAGAACAACTATTGCTCCAAGGAGTAATTATGGAGGTTCCTATGGAAGAGTGGGGGTTGGGTTTCTACTCAAACCTTTTCACAGTCCCGAAGCCAAACGGGGACATAAGACCCATATTGGACCTAAAGAGTCTAAACAAATTTCTAAACGTCCGGTCTTTCCGGATGGAGTCGATCCGATCGGTCACCGCTGCCCTACAAGGGGAGGAATGGTTAGCCTCGATCGACATCAAAGATGCTTACTTGCATGTTCCCATCTTTCCAGGTCATCAAAAATTCCTACGCTTTGCAGTAGAAGGGTGCCATTTTCAGTTCAGAGCCTTACCATTCGGTCTGGCCACAGCACCACGAGTGTTCACAAAAATTCTGGCCCCACTGTTGGCCGATCTAAGAACACGGGGTGTAACGATAATGGCATACCTAGACGACCTGTTGTTGATGGACCACTCAGTTGCCAAGCTAGAAGTGGTAATTGTCGATACAATCAAGTATCTAGAATCTCACGGTTGGGTCATCAACCTGGACAAGTCAGCCCTACAGCCAGTGAAAAACCTGGTATATCTAGGGCTACGGCTGGATTCAGACCAGAGGAAGATTTTCTTACCTCTAGACAAGGTATCCTCTTTGAGGGGCTTGGTCCGTCTGCTTTGTGCAAAAAGACAGCCGTCCATACGCCTGTGCATGAGGCTGCTAGGAAAGATGGTAGCATCATTCGAAGCTGTGCCATACGCCCAATTCCACTCAAGGAATTTACAAAGGGCCATATTGTCAGCCTGGAACGGAAAAGTTCAGGCTCTAGACTTCCCGATGGCTTTGTCCCCTTCCGTTCGGAAGAGTCTCTGCTGGTGGTTGATCCCCCAGAATCTCCAGAAGGGAAAACCCTTCAGCCCGATATCTTGGAAGGTGGTCACTACAGATGCCAGCCTTATAGGCTGGGGGGCAGTACTGGAGCAATGGTCTCTCCAGGGCAGATGGTCAAATGTAGTAAAAACCCTGCCCATCAATCTCTTAGAGATACGAGCAGCCCGGTACGCCCTAGTAGCCTGGACATCCAGACTCCAAGGGTCCCCTGTCAGAATTCAATCAGACAATGCCACAGCAGTGGCATATATCAATCATCAGGGAGGCACCAGGAGTCGTGCAGCCCAGAGGGAAGTAAGTCACATCCTGGAATGGGCAGAAAAGCATGTCCCATGTATATCAGCTGTCTTCATTCCAGGGGTGGAGAATTGGAAGGCGGACTTTCTGAGTCGCCAACAGTTATGCCCAGGGGAATGGTCCCTTCATCCCGAGGTCTTCCGAGCAATATGTCAGCGGTGGGGAACACCGGATGTAGATCTGCTAGCATCCAGATTCAACGCAAAGGTGGACAGATTTGTCTCCCGGACAAGGGATCCCCTCGCTTGCGGCTCGGATGCTCTGGTGTTCCCTTGGGATCAGTTCAGACTAATATATGCATTCCCTCCGCTACAATTGTTGCCTCAACTCCTTCGCAGAGTCAGGTTGGAGAAGAAGCCGGTGATCCTGGTGGCTCCAGCGTGGCCCCGAAGGGCCTGGTACGCGGAGATCATCAAAATGTCTGTGGGGAGTCCTTGGACCCTTCCACGTCGTCCGGACCTGCTTTCGCAAGGACCGATATACCACCCTTCCTTACTAACTCTAAGTTTAACGGCCTGGCTATTGAGTCCCACATCCTAAAGAAGAGAGGTCTCTCCAACTCTGTGGTATCAACTATAATCAATGCCAGGAAGCCTGTATCCAGGCAGATCTACTATAGAGTTTGGAAGGCGTACATCACTTGGTGCGAGGCCAGAAAATGGCATCCACGTAAGTACGTTATAGGCAGAATTCTGGACTTCCTGCAGTGGGCTGTAGACAGGAAGTTTGCCTTAAGTACTATCAAGGGCCAGGTTTCGGCCTTGTCAATACTATTTCAAAGGCCCCTGGCTATGCATTCACTTGTCAAATCCTTTATGCAAGGTGTGACTCGTATTATTCCACCGATTAAGGCTCCCATATGCCCATGGGATCTAAATTTGGTTCTGTCGGTTCTGCAGAAGCAGCCATTTGAACCTTTGCGGCACATTTCCTTGGTTCTACTCACCAGGAAATTGATATTTTTAGTAGCCATATGCTCGGCTAGAAGAGTGTCGGAATTAGCCGCCATGTCCTGTAAAGAGCCATATCTGGTTATCCATAAGGACAGAGTAGTATTACGTCCTCACCCAGCCTTTCTTCCTAAGGTGGTATCGAGGTTTCACTTGAACCAGGATGTGGTTCTTCCTTCTTTTTTCCCCAAACCAAGCTCGGTAGAGGAAAAGTTATTGCATTCTTTGGATGTAGTAAGAGCAGTTAAAGCTTATCTAAAAGCCACTGCTCAGATTCGTAGAACGGATTCTCTGTTTGTTCTGCCGGAAGGCCCCAGAAAGGGTCAGGCAGCATCAAAATCTACTTTAGCCAAGTGGATTCGACAGGTCATAATACAAGCCTATGGCTTGAAAAGTAGACCGCCTCCGTTCAAAGTTAGGGCGCACTCCACGAGAGCAGTTGGAACTTCATGGGCAGTGCATCACCAGGCCTCCCTGGCGCAAATTTGTAAGGCCGCAACATGGTCTTCAGTACACACGTTTACTAGGTTCTACCAGGTGGACGTTAGAAGTCAGGAGGATGTCGCCTTTGGGCGCAGTGTGTTGCAGGCCGCAAAAGATCCTCATGCCTGATGGCACCCAGCTTATGTATGGTGTATCCCCCCCTCATGTGGCATTGCTTTGGGACGTCCCACATAGTAATGACTATGCTGCTCTGTGTCCCGTGATGTATGAACAAGAAAGTAGGATTTTTAAAACAGCTTACCTGTAAAATCCTTTTCTTGGAGTACATCACGGGACACAGAGCTCCCACCCCTCTTTTGGGGACACGTATTGCTTTGCTACAAAACTGAGGTACTCCCAGATGGGAGGGGCTTATATAGGGGAGGGTACTTCCTGTTTTGGAAGTTGCCAGTGCCAGCACCTGAAGGTAATTCTATATAACCCACATAGTAATGACTATGCTGCTCTGTGTCCCGTGATGTACTCCAAGAAAAGGATTTTACAGGTAAGCTGTTTTAAAAATCCTACTATTTAAACCCAACTGCAGCCAACATTTTTTTGCCTCTGAGGTCTAAAGCTCCCACACTGGAATATTGCACGCTGGCTTTGGTTTGGGATTGGTTTGGCTTACAGACTTCTTTGCTCCATGAATTTCAGAGAGACACAGTTGTGCTAAAAGTAGACCTAAAATACTGGGAAACTACCAAGGAGTAGTTAAGCCTCCAGGCTTTGACCTTTTTAAAGACCTCAGCTCCTCTTACACACCAGGCTGAGTGCACCAACACACAATATCAAATAAAATCACTGACCGTTACACTAATTACACAGCAATAAGGCTATTTCAAGAAATAGGCACCAACTAGCAAAAGCAAACTTAATATATTGTCGCCAAACAAGTTAGTTATGGGGCAAGCAAAAAAAGAATGAATAGCAATGATAATATTACAATTTAGTATACAGAGTAAGTAGCAATGAGGACTGGGCGAAAAAAGACGCTTGCCATACAGTTTAGCATAACAGTAACAACGCCACCTGAAGTACAGCAGTGAGCAGCAATAAAACTTGATCTATAAAACACCGAAGCGAAACTGCCAGAGTGCACTAATAGTGGCTATACTAAGCCTAAAACAGTCTGGTAAGCACTGTCAGTATTTAAGACAACAAAAGTGGTTATAGGAAGACGGAGGAGGATTTATGGACAGGTAACATAACAATGGCAATTCTTAAGACGTTTCTTCTACTGGCTATCGTTGGGGCCCATTAAGAGCATTGGTGCACTTATCGACAGTCATGATAAACCTGCATACAATTAAAGAGGAGTCGTAAGGTCTTTGCACTGAATATTGGGGGATACGGGTCAGAAACAGTGATAGTTCAGTATAATTGTGGTATGGGCGCAGTATAGTTTTGATAGAAGTATTGTATAAGGTTGATACATATGTGGTCTGTGTGAATCGTGGTTATGATCCTGTAGTCAGCAACTCAGTCTCTGATAAAAGTGTAAACAATGGGCTTCCAAGCCTTCTCACCAGTCCCAAGGGTATATTTGTGGATGTCTGCAGCAGAATGGGCAACCTCAATCTCTCCCCGAAACGTCCAACAAGCAGCGGCATGGACAGATGGAGGATGAGTGCTCCAGCCTAGTCTGTGGAAATGGTGCAGGTGGCAATGCTGCACAAAGTGTTCTCACTCTCAGTTCTCAGATCAGGTTCCCCACTGTGTTCTTCTGGCCTCCAGTGAGCAAGCGAGTACCCTGGGAGAGCTCCTCTAGGCACTGGACACCAAAAAGTTCAGAACTTTCCTGGGCAGTATAGTAAAAAATCCCTCTTTCCTTCCTGTGCCCTGGGGTCTTTTAGAATTTGTAGTTTGCAGCCATCCCTGTGCAAGGCAACAGTCCTGTCACATACTTGATGATGGAGCTTTTTGTACAGAGGAAAGCTTCTCTTACAGCTCCAGTTTAGGGACCACTGTTAATGAGATAGTGGCCCTGGGAGTGCAGAGAGGTACAAGTGCCTGTAGAGTGTCCAGCAGACCGCACAGATGAAGTGCAGGTGCTTTGCCAGGAATGGATAAGATGGCCAACACAGGCAGATGGCAGCAGGAACAATAGTCCTGGGACATGGCAGACAGCAGGCTGGCAGTTGCTTGGCTGGCAGGTTACTGGTCACAGGTGCAGAGTAGACTGGTGACACGTGGCAGGTGGAAGACCAGCAAGAACTAGGTAAGTAACGTATAGAGCAGAGCAGACAGGTAACAGGATATGTAGTCAAAGGAGCTAGGTCAGCAAAAGACTGACAGGTACAGGCATGGACAGCAGGCAGAGGTCAGCAACACTGGAGCAGGCAATTGAGCAAGAGGCAAGCAGAATCCAAAGACAGGCCGAGGTCAGGGCAGGTAACATTCAAGCGTGGTCAGGACAAGCCGGGTCAATCACAGCAGTCAAGTACAGGAACGGACACAGAAAGAGCTGTAGATCATACAACAACCAACTAGTACAGCTTCTGCACTTATATAGGCCACTTGGCGCCAATATCAGTGGTATAAGTGCATGCCTGTTTGCGGCAAGACGGGCACCTGCAGGGCCGCACCTGCACATTTGTGTGCCCCTCTGAGATTCAGTTGCACTATGGCCAGTGTGTCCCTGACATGTCCTCTCCAAAAACTATATGTCCAATTGTGTACAGCGGCAGCTTTGGTATGCCCCCCTCCCGCCGCCGATTGGTGAAAGCAACGGGCGTCAAAAGGAAGGGGTGGGGGCAGGAGTGAGGAAAACTGTGTGGCCAGACTCACACAGACCCACCACTATAGATGTTGCGCTGCTTTGGTCCCAGTGCAATGGAGTTGGCAGGGGGAGGGGGAGGACAGCCCACAGCACAGCCTTCTCTCCTCCCAGATCCATCACTGCCCCCAGCAGCTGTGGGTAATCAAGGAGATATCCACAAACAGCCAGCCGCCATGGCTACAGTACAAACATACTTCCAAGCTAGCTCAAATTGCCATACCTGGAATTCATCTTTAAAGTAAAGTACATTTAAAGGCTCCTGTATGAGTTAATATGTGATACACAAGCCTCATAAGTAAGCCTTGACTAAGGCCCCTCTCACACTGGGGCGGGCAGGTGCGGTGGCGGTATAGCAGCGCGATTTTCAGCGCTGCTATACTGTCGTTCTTACCGCGGTATGCGGTCGCTAGGGGGGTTAATTTAACCCCCGCTAGCGGCCGAAAAAGGGTTAATACTGCCCGCAAACCGCGGCTATTGCCGCGGTTTGCGGGCAGTATTACCGCGCTGTCCCATTGATTTCAATGGGAGACCGCGGTAAAGGAGCGGTGAACACACCGCTCCTTTACCGCTGTAAAGAAGCGGCTAGCAGGACTTTTGGAGCGGTCCTGCTAGCGCACCGCTTCAGTGTGAAAGCCTTCTGGCTTTCACATTGAAGGCTAAAGGGCAGGATTTTTTCATGCGGTATAACAGCGCTATTATTAGCGCTAAACCGCATGAAAAACGCCCCAGTGTGAAAGGGGCCTAAGACAAATCCTCCTTTATATGTATCTCACACGCTCCCCACGCAGGTACTGCAGCTCACAGTGGGAGGGTTTTAGCAATAGAGGCAGAGCTGACAATCCAGAACGGTTGGGTGTGGCCAGGTATTGACTGACAAGCTAGTAGCCATTTAAATAGCCAATCAACCATTGTTTTCAGAAGGAGGTCAGCAATGGTAAATTATTCAGTTTTCTTAGTACAAGTATTATTATTATTATTATTACACAGGATTTATATAGCATAGCGCCAACAGTTTACGCAGCGCTTTACAATATAAAAGGGAGACAATACAGTTACAATACAATAAAATACAAGAGGATTAAGAGGGCCCTGCTCAGAAGAGCTTACAATCTAATAGGGTGGGGCAGGTGGTACAAAAGTTTGGAACTGTGGGGAATGAGCTGATGGAAGTGGTAAAAGATTAGTTGGAGACATGATAGGCTTCCCTGAAGAGGTGAGTTTTCAGGGATCGCCTGAAGGCAGCAAGAGTAGAAGATAGCCGGACAGGTTGGGGTAGCAAGTTCCAGTGGATGGGAGAGGCTTTGGAGAAATCCTGGAGACGAGCATGGGAGGAGGAGACGAGAGAGCTTGACATTAGGAGGTCTTGAGAAGAGCGGAGAGGACGGTTTGGGATATGTTTGGAGTCAAGATTGGTGATGTAGCTCGGGGCAGCGTTGTGGATGGCTTTGTAGGTTGTGGTTAGTATTTTGAATTTAATTTTCCAGTGTAGGGATTGGATGAGAGGTTTGGCAGACACTGAGCGGTTGGTAAGGTGGATAAGTCTGGCAGCAGCATTCATGATAGACTGAAGAGGGGATAGCCTATGGAGAGGTAGGCCAATAAGAAGGGAGTTGCAATAGTCAAGACGAGAGATAACAAGGGAGTGAATGAGGAGCTTGGTGGTTTCATTTATTAAAAAGGGGTGAATTTTAAAGATGTTACGGAGGTGAATTCTACAAACTACAAGTAACTTGTAGACCAAATTTCTGAATCGGACACAAGTGATTGCTCCCTCAGGCCTTCAGTGACTAACAAAGGACTTTTTCTTCTGTCCAGGTAATGAAACAACAACCATACCACTCAAGAGCTGCTCCACGAGATACCACTGCGGTAAGCACACTCTAACCTACGGGAGCGTGACCGTCGAGATGATAGGATCCTGCTGTTCAGAATGCCTCTGCAACAGTGACCTGTCCAATAAAACACATCTGGCGGAGCTGCCGTATCTCGTCCTGCTGAATGATCAGAATGAGGAACATACCGTCAAAGTGGTTCCGCCTAATTTTGTAAGCGCTGCACCAGAGCCAAACCTAACTCACGACAATCGCTCCCTTGTGCCTAAGGATTATAACGTGGCTAATGGACTTTCCTTTTCACTGTGGCTTTCTTTTATTTTAATTACACTTTCTTTTGTGAACTCTAGCTCTCTTTTTTCCTAGGGAAGGGTCTGCCAATGTATCAAGGGGGAGGTGGATCATGCCTCCCCCCCCCCCAGTCACTCTAACTTGATTTTTTCAAATGAGAGCACTAAGTGGGTGACAGGGCCTCTTTAAAGGTAACCTATGCTGATACAAATACTAGCGGTGGCCTCTTTCTTTCAAAAATCCTAGTTGCCTGATGTGCATGCTGGTCTTCTGAATTACCTAACCACTTGCCGACTCCCTCATGTACATATAGGTCGGCAGAATGGCACAGGCAGGCAAAGCAACGTACAGGTACGTTGCTTTGAATCTGCCGCCTAACGGGCGCGCGCAAGCTCTGTAACCGTGCCAGCGGGACCCACAGACTCGATGTCAGTCGGTGTCCCGAGATCATGTCACGGAGAGACAGAACGGGAAGATGCCTTTGTAAACAAGGCATTTCCCTGTTCTGCCTAGTGACAGGACACTGATCTACTGCTCCCTGTCATCGGGAGCAGTGATCGCTGTCGTGTCACTGGTAGCCCAGCCCCCACACAGTTAGAATCACTCCCTAGGACACACTTAACTCCTACCTCGCCCCTACTGGTTAACCCCTTCACTGCCAGTGTCATTTACACAGTAATCAGTGCATTTTTATAACACTGATCACTGTATAAATGACAATGGTCCCAAAATAGTGTCAAAAGTGTCCGATGTGTCCACCGGTCAGAAAAAAAATTGTGCTCAAAATCACTTTAAAGCACAGTTTGACTTTTGGTTTAAATGAGCTAAATACATTCCAGGTATATTAAAACAAAAAGGTACTCAAAGTACTTTACTTCATCTTTAGAAAGCAGCCACAGCCTGAGTAGAAAAGCCTGGCCCCTGCCGGCATTCTGCAGAGAAGGATGTTTGCCCTCTGTGGGCAAGCAGTGGTCTCTCTGCAGAAGTCCAATACATATACTGCTGAGTCAGAGGTAGAGCTCTCCAATCAGTATGCAACATGAGTTTTGTTGATTGCAGAGCTATAGGCCTGATTTAACCACTTCAATACCAGGCACCCCCCCCCTTCCTACTTAAAGGCAGTAAAGAATTATTATTATTTTTTTAATAAATAACAAACATGTTATACTTACCTCCGCTGTTCAGCTCGTTTTACACAAAGTGGCCCCGATCCATGTCTTCTGGGGTCCCTCGGCGGCTGTCTCTGCTCCTCCCCGCAATCACTCACCACCTATATGCGAGTGAGTGATTGCGGGCGCACTCCTGTGATACAGCCAGCGGCTTTTTATTTTATGCTAAACAAAGAAAAAAAAAAACATTTTTGAAAAAAAAAATATGTTTTCTTTGTTTCTGTTACAAAACTTTGTAAATACGTTTTTTCTCCTTCACTGATGGGCATTGATAAGGCAGCACTGATGGCCACTGATGAGGTGGCACCAATGAGGTGGCACCGATGAGGTGGCACTGATGGGCACTAATATGGGCACTGATAGGCGGCACTGATGGGCACTGATAGGTGGCACTGATATGCATCACTGATGGGGATTGATAGGCGGCACTGATGGGCACTCATAGGTGGCACTTGGCACTAATAGGGAACACTGTTGGGCATTGAAAGGCGGCACTGATGGGTACTGATAGGCGGCACTGATGGTTGCTGATAGGTGGCACAGATGGACACTGTTGGGTGGCACTGATGTACACTGATAGATGGCACTGATGGGCATCACTGATAAGGAGGCACTGATTGGCACTGATTGGCAACAATTGTAGGCACTGATTGGCATCCCTGGTGGCCATGGGTGGCATCCCTGGTGGTCCTGGTGTTGTCCCTGGTGGTCCTGGGTGGGCATCCTCGGTGAGGGGGGGCTGCGCTGATAATCAATCAGCGCAGACCCCCCCTGTCAGAGGAGCAGCCGATCTGACAGACGCGAGTGAGGAAAAGGCGATACACGGCTTTTCCTGTTTACACCCTGATCAGCTGTGATTGGACACAGCTGATCCCATGGTAAAGAGTCTCTGTCAGAGACTCTTTACCTAGATTGGAGTTGCGGTGTGTCAGACTAACACGTCGCACCACCAATCGCCGTGCTGCACGCCCGCCCGTTCTCCTGATCACGTCATATGACGTCCGGTCAGGATAACTAAACAACTTTGAGCACATCATATTGCTATATGGCAGGCGGGAAGTGGTTAATACGGGTGTGTCGCAAAGGTCCTTCTCTACAACTTGCTAGCAGGGGATAAGCTTTTCTACTCAGGCTGTGGCTGCTTTCTAATAAAACTGTTAAGCCTCGTACACACGGGCGGGAATCCCGTCGAAAATAAAACGTTGGTTTTCTCGATGGGATTCCTGGCAAGCTTGTCTTGCCAAGCCCTGTGTACACACGCGCCATTCAAAAGAACCGCCGTTCTTTTGAATGGCAAGAACGCAGTGACGTCATCGACTACGACGAGCCGGCGCTCGTCACATTCAATGCCGTCGCCGCCATCTTGCTACACCCTACACTACCCGGGTTTCTCGGCAGGTTCTCTATTTTTCTTGTCGAGATTCCCGGCAGTTTTCCTGCCGAGAAACCATACACACGAACAGTTTTCTCGGCAAAAAGCTCTCCCAGCAGATTTCTTGCCAAGAAAACCAGTCGTGTGTACGAGGCTTCACGCCTCGTACACACGACCAGTTTTCCCGTCGGGAAAATTGCCATGACAGCTTTTGGCCGGGAAAACCGGCTGTGTGTATGCTCTTTCGCAGTTTTTTTCTCGCCGGGATTCCAGGCAGTCTTTTTCCCGTCGTGAAAACCGTTGTGTGTATGCTTTCCCGAGGGGGAAAAAAACGCGTAAACAATTTGACGCATTCGCGGAAACATAGAACGTAATTTTCTCGGCTCGTCGTAGTCTTTTACGTCACGGCGTTCTTGGCAGTCAAAAGTTTACCGGATTTTTGTGTGACTGTGTGTATGCAAGGCAGGCTTGACAGGAATCCCGTCGGGAAAACCATCCGTTTTTTTCCTGATGGGAAAACCGGTCGTGTGTACGAGGCATAAGACTTTGCACACCCTTTGTTCTGATGCACCTGGAATATTATTTAGCTGATTTAAACGTGAAGATCAATTAGGCTTTTAAATCATGTGCCAGCCAGGCAAATAGCATTTTCAGAAGGACAGAACAGTCATGGCAACCTCTATTTTTCTCTTAGAACAGGTTTCCTTTAAAGGGATACAGATTGGAATTTTTTGTGTATTTAGTTCTGAGTTATAATTGTTATTACAAAATGTATGAGAAAAAAAATCTTTGACTTTTTTTTTTTAAATGTTTACTGTGCTATGTTTTCCTGATAGTATTTCAAATACAGAATTGTGGATTCTCATCTAGTGTTTTTTTTATAAGGCAGACAGATTTCAGTTTCAGAATTAATGCTAACGTGTATCTCCCATGTAGCGACCTCACCCCTCTCACCCCTTCTCATTCACGGCTTGTCTGTCTCGTCTAGGGGTCTAGTACTGGGGGGAAGGGATGAGATACACCACAGCCCTTGTCCTCCAGAGAGACTGGAGGTGAAAGCCAGAACTATCGGGTTTTGTGTAGGTGTCCCAGAGTCAAATCCTCTCTTCGGATTGACTCCCCTTTGCTCCTAGTAACCAGAGTTCCACACACTGAAAAGGTCCAACTCGTATTTATTCTTCTCAATAAATAGTCATACAGCACAGACAGGTTGAGACCCATGTAACACTTCAGTCTTTGTGGGGAGTAGGCCAAGGCTCAATCCTTTTTAGATAGAGCTAACCACTGTGGTGTCACCAGTGGCGGATAGTCACTGCCACTGACTATATTGAACAGAACATGGATTACCTTCGCTAACGTAGCCCCTATCAGGGGAAGGACATCCATCCAAGACAGTTACCGGAGGCCTCTCCGTCACCAGCAATGCTGCGCTTGACTCTCCAGAGAAGTTCCGCTCACCGGCCTCCTCGTCTCAGACACGGGCACCCAAGGAGTTAGGGCCCCCTCGGATTCCTCCACCCTCGCGAAACTCAGTTAAAGGTACTGAGCTCCAGGCTTCCGCCATAGTACCTCACCCCAGGCTAAAGGTGCCTGAGATGGACTCCATCTCCCGCTCCGGCCAGGTCAAGGGCACCTGGGCCCAGAACTCTGGAACTCCAGCACCCAGGCTGAAGGTGCCTGGGCGCGTCTGCGTCCTCCGACTCTGAACCCTGAGGCCAGGGCATCCACCCCTTTTTTCCCTCTCCCTTTGCGTCACAGCAGGTTCCCCGCCCCGCTGTACCAGCGCCAGGAAAGGACAAAAAGGGAAGCAGTCTTGCAGTGAGTGTTCAGCTCCGGCCCAGGGCGACAGCGCCACCTGCAGGCCACAGGGAACCTCACACCACCAGAGTCCTCCAAGAACCACAAAAGGGTCTCAGATTCCCTAACAATCAATGCATCTGGGTTACACTACTACCCAGATGCCTCCCCTAAATTCAAATACCCGCTACACCCATATTTATAAAGCACTTATATACACTGTATGACTAAAGGTTTGTGGACATGATCTGACCATCACACCCAGTGCTGGGACAAGGTCATCCATTGCCCAGGACAAAGATGGCAAACTGTGCCTCTCCCTCTGATGTGTACACCCCGATCATTTCTGCAGCTGAGATCTACAGTATGATACTAGCACTACAGCATGGTTTCTGGGGCACCACTGGTGCAGACAATGAACCTCACCACCAAATGGACGAAGGGAAGGTGTGGGCAGGCAGGGCAGCTGCCCCGGGTGCAGGGTCCTAATCTGTTGGGGGAGGGTGGCAGCAACCCATAGAGCACATTTATCTGAGCCCCACCAGATACATAAAGACACTGTGCCCAGGGCAGCTGTCCTGCCCCCCGCCCTCCCTTAGTCCCAGCCCTGATCACACTAATATGGGCTTGATGGACATTCCATTCCAAAACCATGAACATCAATACTGAGTTCCCCTCCCCTTTGGTTTTGTACACAGGGACACTGTCATGGCTGGCACCACCAGAGCACTGGTACCCGGCGCTGATCACACCCGCACCCCCCTAAGTGCGCCACTGGTGCAGACAATGAATCTCACCACGGAGATATCACTGCTCCTCTGCTCGGAATCCTACTGCCAGGCAAGCCAGACCCCAGGCAACAGAGAAGGTCAGCTCAGTTTAATGTACTCTATGGGTTCCCAAATCATAAAGACTCTGTGCCCAGGGAAGCTGCCCCACCTGCCCACCCTTTTCTTAGTTCCAGGCCAGATCCCATGGGTACAAGCTTATTGGGCATTCCATTGTTGCTATAGCAGTCTACGCTCTTCTGGGAAAGCTTTCCACAAGAGCCGTCTTTAACGTGGGGCAAAAGTGGCTGCTGCTCCATTGCTGTGGGGCCAAAATCAGCTGATTTTCCCCTTGAGCCCGCACTGCCCGCAAATAGTATATACGTGGATTTGGCTATCACTCAGGAGATGAGGGCGGAATTGAATATTGGCAGTGCTGGTGATTGTTTCGGTGTTATATCTGCAGCCTGTGGGGTGATTGGCCAGCTTGGTAAGGTAAACCTTATCTGGGGAGATTGCCTGTTAGTCCTGGGCACAGTCACACCGACCCCTCTCCTTCACCATGTCTGACAAACCACAGACCCACTGAAGAACTTAATCACTGGAGGGTTCAGCGGGGTGTGCCTGGTGCTTGTCTGACATCCTCTGGACATTATCAAGTTGAGACTGCTGGGGGGGGGGGGCAATGCAGGGATCTGTGGAGGGAGGGGGTTCTGTGTAATGATGGTGGTAGTATAAGCGAGTGGGTCCTGTGTAATAATGGGGGTAGTATGGAGGAGGGGTCCTGTGTAATGATGGGGGTAGAATAAGCGAGTGGGTCCTGTGTAATAATGGGGGTAGTATAAGCGAGTGGGTCCTGTGTAATAATGGGGGTAGTATGGAGGAGGGGTCCTGTGTAATGATGGAGGAGGGGGTCCTGTGTAATTATGGAGGAGGGGGTCCTGTGTAATGATGGGGGTAGTATAAGCGAGTGGGTCCTGTTGTGTAATGATGGGGGTAGTATGGAGGAGGGGTCCTGTGTAATGATGGGGGTAGTATGTGAAATTTTGGAATGTTGGGGTAAAGAGCAAAATTGCATGGGGGGGGGCAAGAAAATGTTTGCCCCGGGCCCAATCATAATTAAAGACAGCCCTGAATTTGTCTGTGAGAATTTGTGCCCATTTAGCCAAATAAGCATTTGTGAAGTCAAGTACTGATGTTGGATGAGAAGACCTGGATCACCTGGATCACAATTAGCAACAGTCTTCCAGTTCACCCCAGTGGTGTTCAGTAGGGTTGAAGTCAGGGCTCTGTGAAGGCCACTCAAGTTCCTCCACACCCAACTCATCATACCATGTCTTTATGGAGCTGGCTTCGTACACAGGACACTGTCGTGGTAGAACAGAAAGGGGCCTTCACCAAACCATTACCACAAAGTTGACAAATGTCCTTTTGCCCCCCCCTCCCCTACAGCTGCCCTGCCTGCCTCCCCTAGTCCCTGGCCTGCTCACACCGATGTGAGCCCGTTGGACATTCCATTCCAAAACCATTGCCACTAAAATTGAGTTTACCTTCCCCTTTGTGGCTATAGCAATCTCCACTCTTCTGAGAAGGCTTTCTACATGATTTTGGAGTGTGTCTATGGGAATTTGTGCCCATTTAGCCAAATGAACATTTCAACAGGTCAAGTACTGATGCTTAATGAGAATACCTGGATCACAATTAGCAACAGCCTTCCATTTCATCCCATTGGTCTTTAGTAGGGTTGAGGTCAGGACTCTGCGAACATCAAACACTGTCATGGTGGAACAGAAAGGGTCCTTCACCAAACTGCTACCTGGTGGTTGACAAATGTCCTTACACTGTCCTTATACTGTAGCATTAACAGAAATATATAAAAAAATAGTTGGGACTTTGAAGGTAGGCAAATTCCAATATCATAAAATCTGTAACGTATCATTTATATGTAGCACACCCCCACAGGAGCTGCTGGTTTCAATTTTGGCCTTGCACGTTACCTCGGTATTCGTTGTCTAGGGGAAGAAAGTCTGTAGGAACTCCAATGTCCACACAAGATGTAAAACCCTTTGCAGTTAGGTTTTATTTTCCTTTGCATAAAACGTATGAAGAATAGTAGAAGGGTGAAGGAAAGGGGTAGGTTCAGGTACACAGTACAGATCACTGGGGAAAAACTCCTCAACTATTCAGTCATTCACCACTCTCCCTGGAGTGGATATTGCTCACCCGGATAGGCCCCTCTCACCTGGCCTAGCAGCCGGTATGATGTACGAACAATAATCAGGACCGGTCTCTTCCACAGACTGGTGGCGCACAGAATTGGATAATCCGGGATCCTCTGCCACAGGACTTAACTCCCGAACTTCCAGCCAAACAGTCAAGATACTTTAAGCCGACCCGGCAGGCTGCAAGGTAAACTTTAGTTGCGGTGCATCCTCCAATAGAATTACCAGGCCCTCCTCAAGACACCAGCCTTCCGCTTTGTCTTTTCCAGGAAAGGTCCTCCCCTGGTTTCCTCCATTGAGTGGCTTCCTCCCTCAGGACGGACAGAACAGGATCACCTTCAAAGAGTAGGCCCCAGTCAGCATAACTGGGCCTACTCAGCAGAGTTGCAGCCTCGGACTAACATGGCTCAGAGGCTGAAATCACACAATATACTCCTCGCGCCAGGAGGGCCACGGGGGGACGAAGGACCCCAAAAGATGGCGTCTGCCCCTTAAGTACCCTTCCCCAGCATGCACAGTGGGTAGACCACGCCCACTGAACTGTTCCCGGGGGAAGGTACCCAATGCACTCTGACTTGACAATCTTCCACATTGGCCTGAGGTGGTAACGCCACCTACAGGCAACAGTGGGAAGTTTTCCAACACAGCCATAGCTGGAACAGAGGCTAATTTAACATTAATCCTTTACATCTGAGCCCAATTATTGGCTCAGATACCCTCTAAATTTAACATAGTGCCCACTCATTGGGAGCAGGGCGCTACATATATTACATAAAAATCATCCACATAAAAAACAAAGATACAATAGTAATATCTGTCACAGGGGATTCCTTACGATGCCTTGCATAGAATCGACCACATTCTAATTTTCAACACTGTAATAAAAGTCCAACTGCATGTATTGTGTATGCTTTTAATAGAAGTAGAGCAACTCTACGCGTTTCATGAACAACGTTCACTTCGTCAGGAGATTGTAATGCCGCGTACACACGATCGTGATTCACGGCGGTGAAAACACAGCCGTGAATCACGACAGGAAAAACGAGGGAAACGGCTTGTTCCCCCCCACACGGCCATTTTTCCCTTCATTTTTTCTCTTGGCGAGAAAAACGACCGTGTGTAGGCTCCGTGGCAGTGTTTCCCTATGGGAAAACTGCCGCGGAAAAAAATGACAGGAATAACGACGAGAAAAATTAGAGCATGTTCTAATTTTTCTCGTCGTGATTAATGCCGTTTTTCCCGGCGGGAAAAATGACAAAAAGCCCACAGACGATCGCTTTTCTCGTCCAAAGGAAAACATATAATTTTTCCCGACGGGAAAAATGATCGTGTGTACGCGGCATAAGTAAAAAATACATATGCCTTGCTCCACAGATAACCGCTTAGAGCCTGTAACTGGGCAGCAGATGCTGTGAATAATAGCCGGCCGTGTAGATTCCTTCATCCTAGCATGGCTAGAGGAACTAGAGAAAATCAGGCCATGTATTGCTAGCTTAAGTCTCTACAGGTTTCAGAAATATCATCTGTTACCTACAGTATAAGATTAAATATTGGGAAATGCCAAGAGAGACAGTCTATGACTATGTAGTTAAAGTATAACTAAAGGGAAAACTTTTTTTTTTATAGCTTTGGATAGAGTAAAGAGGGAAGGGAACCCCTGTTAGGGTTTTATTGCTGTCTGTGTCCCCTATTAGGGAGATTCACCCTCTCTATTTGTCAAAAGAAAATATCAAACAGCATGTATTTTAATAAAAGTGTAGCAAATCTCTATGCGGGGGTCTCCAAAACTGTGATTGGACGCCTATCAGGTGTCCAATCACAGCCTCACTGTGTCATAGCAGAAGACGGAAGAGGACGGGAGAAGGGTGAAGACATCGAGGACTCGGAGGACAGCTTTGACCGAGACAGGTAAGTGCTGGGCGGGGGCGGGGGGGGGGCGGTTCACACTGGCGGAAATTGATGGGGCAAACTGGCAGCACACAGGCGGCAATTGATGGGCACACTGACAGCACACTGGCGGAAATTGATGGGGCAAACTGGCAGCACACTGGCGGCAATTAATGGGCACACTGACAGCACACTGGCGGAAATTGATGGGGCAAACTGGCAGCACACTGGCGGCAATTGATGGGCACACTGGCAGCACACTGGCGGCAAACAATAGGGCACACTGGTAACACACTGGTGGCAATTGATGGGCACACACTGGCAGCAATTGATGGGGCACACTGGCAACACTGGCAACAATTGATGGTTACAGTAGCTGCGTTTGATGGCACAGTGGCTGCGTTTGATGGGTTATTTTTTCAATTTGTTTGCGCCCCCCCAATAATTTTGAGCACCAGCCGCCACTGGAATGAATAATTGCACAGTCATGTTGGAACAGGAAGGGGCCATCCCCAAACTGTTCCCACAAAGTTGGGAGCATGAAACTGTCCAAATTGTCTTTGTATGCTGACGCCTTTCCCTTCACTGGAGCTAAGGGGCCAAGCCCAACCCCTGAAATATGACCCCAAACTATACTCCCCCCTCCACCAAATGATTTGGACCAGAGGTCCATAAAGACATGGACGAGCAAGTTTGGGATGGAGGAACTTGACTGGCCTGCACAGAGTCCTGACCTCAACCCGATAGAAAACCATCAGGCCAGGCCTTCTTATCTAACATCAGAACATTGAACGCTATGGACTAAGACTAGGATGTCATTAAAGTTCATGTGCGTGTAAAGGCAGGCGCCCCAATTCTTTTGACAATATAGTACAGTTTAGTGTCACTTTAAAGAGGAAGTAAACCCTGACACCAAGAATGGAGTTCTATTCCTCCCACTGACACCAAGGATGTGGTTCTATTCCTCCCACTGACACCAATGAAAGAGGAAGTAAACCCTGATGGGTTTTACTTCCTCTTTATTTCCCTGCAAAGGTAAATCATAATGGGCTAGTATGCATCGCATACTAGCCCATTATGTGTCACTTACCTGAAAACGAAGCCTGTGATGCCACCACTGTCCCCATTGGCTAGGGTGACCAGACATCCCCAGTTTCTGGGGACAGTCCCCGGACCAAGTCTGTCCCCAGTTTTGTCCCCGGATTGGATTTGAACAGGGGCTGGGGCAATTTCAAGGACAGTCAGTGCAGAATTAAAAAAAAAAAATCTGAATTACACATCCCCGCTCTGCTGCTTCTACTAGCTCAGGGGGGTGTATTTTTTTCCAATATCTGTGCCCCTTTCTGATGATCATGTGCTGGTCGGAGCGGAGGGAATATTTCTTCAGTTTCGGGTGTATGCCCATTCCGCTCCGCTCGCATGTTCTTCTGCCTTGGCTCAAGTCCCGGCCAGCCGCCTGCCTGCTTATCTCTTTGCCTTCCCTGGGGGAGTGATCTTCCTCCTCTCCCCACCCAGTAGTAGCCGGGGCCCAGAGAGTAAGACTTGACAGGTTGTGAGGTGGGCGACGGGCAGAGAGTTGCTGATTGCTAGTAAAAAAAATATGTCCCCGGATTTCATTTCAAAGATCTGGTCACCTTACCATTGGCTGGAAGCATCAATCTTCAGCCCTCTTCCTTCCGGGGCCGCTATGTGACTGTCCGGAGTCGCGTGACGCCCCTCCTGCGCATGCGCGCGGGAGCCACCAGTCACTGCACAATACCTTTAGAAACGACATGTTCGTGCTCTTTCTAAAGTGTGCATGCACCGATGACGTCGGCCCAAGCATATATTGTAAATAACTACTAAACCGTGCAGGTTTAGGAGAAATTTCCAGCACCTACAGGTAAGCCTTAATCTAGGCTTAAGCATAGTACACACGGCCGGGATTCTCGTCAGGAAAAAAACCCGTTGGTTTTCCTGGCGATATTCCTGGCAAGCTTTCTTGCTGGCTGAGTATACACACGTAGGATTCAAAAGAACCGCCGTTCTTTTGAATGGCACGAACGCAGTGACGTCATCGACTACGATGAGCATGCGCTCGTCACATTCGATGCCGTCGCCGCCATCTTGCTTCACCCTACCTATGCCTTGGAAGCTACCGCGCATGTGTCATTTCGAGCATGTGTAGAATGTGTACCGGGGTGGGCTCCCCAGGATACAGCGAAGTCACGAACAAGGAAAACCACTCCACCACCAGCTCTTGTTAAAACTGAATTTTACTTTACCCAACCGCCAATTCTGGGAACATACAATATATTTACAGACACTCAGTCCGAAGGCTGAGACCCTTATGCTGCACAGCGCGGCGCCCTACGTAGGATGCAGGAGTAATTTGCCTACTGGTGGGCACAACCAAACCGCCACACCTTACCTGTTAATACCCTAAAAATAACACAAGAACACAATAACTGTATGGGTGTGTGGTGCGGGCGAGCCTGCGGTGCAGCACAACAGTTTACAAACTTACAAAGCTCTACCGTATTTCCCCCCCTTAACTGGTGTTGTATCATGCGTCTGCGTGTTCCTCCTGAGCACAACGCCAGTCTATCTTGAGTTTGTAGAAAGTTCATCAGCTCTTCAATTGTGAAGTGTCACTTTAGGTTATGGAGTCCCTGTAGTGAACAGTAGCAACACTTGTGGCCTGACACAAACAGAGACCCTACTAACTATCTACAGGCCTGGTCTCGGTCTCTAGGCGCCAACAAAGTAATGGGGTGCGTGCACGATCTTACCGACCCTGGTCTGCTCTGCATCCGCTGGTGACTCTGACCGGAACAAAATGTCTCTCTAACAAGTATATGGTCCTGCAGTGTATATTGTTTTGTTCTTCAGGTCTCATCCGTCTTCTTGCAAGCAATTCCTCGTTCCTCTGGACAGGATCAGGATCTTAGACACAAGTAACTTCACTCAGCTGCAGTTCTGTTTCCACACCTGGATGTTGTAGGATTCTCTGCACACAGTCCTCAGAACAAACTCCTTCTCAAAATGGCTGACTGCTCGCTACACACTTTCTCTCTCTTTCTTGAATCTCTGTCCAAAACAGCCCGTTATACTACAGTTCTCCTCTCACTTTCTTTCTTGTGTGTCACAGCACTGATTTGTGTACAGCGTCTCCATGGCTACAGCCCGTTATCTGTGTCAGGAAAAACCAGCGGCATCTTGTGGCCAAACATCAGAATGACAGTTAAATATTTAATTGTAAACAAACAGTGTTCAGACAATGAGAGCTGCTTCCCATCTTACACATGTGCGGGTTTCCATGGAGGCAGGTAAGTATACACACGCTCGGGTTTCTCGTTGGGAAACAGGCCGACAATAAACCGACGAGAAAATAGAGAGCAGGATCTCTATTTTTCTCGTCGAGATTCTGGGCATATTTCCAGACGAGAAACCTCAAAGCCTCGTATACACGGCCGGTTTTCTCTGCAAGAAAGCTCTCCCGACAGTTTTGTTGTCGTTTCTTGCCGAGAAAACCGGTCGTGTGTACGAGGCCTTACCTGTAGGTAAAAGTGGTTGTACAGGGTGTACAACCACTTTAAGGTGAAGGAGTAAATCATCATTAGACAAAGATTAGGGAGTCTGCCTGAAGAGCATCACTTTCTGACTCGGTGGCAATGGTCCTCTAGAGAAATAGAGAGGGGAGAATCTCCCCAATGTGGACACAGACAGCAATAAAAAGCTGACAGCAGTTTCAAAAATTCCAAATAAAAAACTAAAACTAATTAAAACTGTAGCACACCCCCGTAGGAGCTGCTGGTTTAGATTTGGGCCTTGCACGTTACCTCACTGTTCGTTGTCTAGGGGATGAGAGTCTATAGAAAGTTCAATGTCCACACAAGTTATGAATTCTTTTTGTCAGGCTTTATTTCCACACAAACTTGCATAGGTAGAGGGATGGAGGGTTAGGGGAAGGTTCAGGCACACACAGCAGATCACTGGGGAAAACTTCTAAGCTTCAAAGTCACACTCACCACTTTCCTTCAAGTGGGTATTGCTCACCCGGATAGGCCCCTCTCACTTGGTCTAGCAGCCGGGATGATGCACGAACAAATAGAGAAATAACAGTCTCTGCCACAGACCTTTAGGATGATTAAGATGAACTGTTCAGTGATCCTCTGCCACAGGATTTTAGTACCCGGATATCCAGCCATATGCCGCGTACACACGACCGTTTTTAATGTCATTGAAAAAAACGACGTTTTTCTCGACGTGATTCTTCTCAAGCCTGCCTTGCCTACACACTATCGTTGAAAAAAATGCTTGAGTAAAGCGTGGTGACGTACAACGGAACTATAAAGGGGAAGTTCCATTCGGATGGTGCCACCCTTCATGTTAGTAAAGTTTGAGCGACGATTCGCGCTTTTCAGCCTCGTGCTTTTCAGTCCGTTACAGCGTGACGAATGTGCTATCTCCATTACGAACGCTAGTTTTACCACAACGAGCGCTCCCATCTCATACTTGATTCTAAGCATGCGCATTTTTTTTTCATGTCGTTAAAGCCTACACACGGACGTTTTTCAAGGCCAGTATTTTTCCTGATTGATATATTTCAGGAAAAAAATGCAATATTGCCACTAGATGGTGCTGACGATCCTAGGAAATAAACTTATTAGGTAAACTGCTGTAAAGATGAGTGACACATTCCTGCAGCTAATTTTTTTTATACCTAGATCTCTTCAACACTCCCACTTTCCCCAGAGAGCGGTACTGCCCACCATATGCATCATGCTTTTTAATTCTTGCTTTGGGGCAGTGGTGTGTGTACAGCCCTAAATGGCTACATATCCTTTAGGTGGGTGGTTAGGGGGTGGTAAAATAAAACCACAGCTCTACCCCTCGCTTAAACTGAGCCCCCCCCCACCGTGGCTGTCTGTGTGAATGACCACGTAGTTGCGTGACTTGCAGTGCGACTTTGCATTGCAACTTTGGCAAATCATAACAATACAGAGTGTGACATTTATTGCCGAACTTATAAAACCCTCTGAAGTCGCAGCCAAAGACACAAAGATAAGACAAAGAAAGACTTCCTTGAGACTTTTGTGATTTTAACATTGCAGTCTATCGCACTGATGTCGCAAGGAAGACGGCAGAAAAGTAGTACAGGAACAATTAATTTTTTTTTGATGCTGAAACTTGAGTCACAGCAATTAGGTCGGCACCCACTGAAATTAATGTGTTTTAATTTTTAATGCGACTTTCTGTGTCGCAGCAAGTTGCATGAGAAGTCGTAGTAGTGTGAACCAGGGATTTCTGTGTGATCAAATGACACTAAGAGTTATAATGATTGTAGAGCAGCTATCAGTAAGGCCTCCCAAGCCAAGAAGGTTTTTGCCAGTGATAGACATATGAAAAGGGATATCCTGGGGATTAATCAAGGGAATAAAAACATAATGCATCAACTGTCTTCCATATCTATGGAGTGAAGAAGTTTTTTTCAGTTCCTGGAGAAGAGTGCTACCTTCAAGCCGACCTTGGAATAACAATGGAAAAGTTCATAAGAGCTTGGAAGAGATCTACCTGGGTAGAAGCTTGATAGAAGCTTGTTAGAAGTCTATCTGGGTAGAAGCTTGTAAGAAGTCTATCTGGGTAGAAGCTGGGAGAAGTCTATCTGGGTAGCAGCTTGGAATAAGTCTATCTGGGTAGAAACTTGGACGAAGTCTATCTGAGTAGAAACTTTGAAGAAGTCTATCTAGGTAGTAGCTTGGAAGAAGTCTATCTAGGTAGCAGCTTGGAAGAAGTCTATCTGGGTAGAAGCTGGGAGAAGTCTATCTGGGAAGCAGCTTGGAAGAAGTCTATCTGGGTAGAAACTTGGACGAAGTCTACCTGAGTAGAAACTTGGAAGAAGTCTATCTAGGTAGCAGCTTGGAAGAAGTCTATCTGGGTTGAAGCTTGGAAGAAGTCTATCTGGGGAGAAGCTTGGAAGAAGTCTATCTGGGGAGAAGCTTGGAAGACGTTTTTCTGGGTAAGAAGCTTGGAAGAAGTCTATCTGGGTAGAAGCTGGGAGAAGTCTATCTGCGTTGAAGCTTGGAAGAAGTCTATCTGGGTAGAAGCTGGGAAAAGTCTATCTGGGGAGAAGCTTGGAAGAAGTCTATCTGGGGAGAAGCTTGGAAAAGTCTATCTGTGTAGAAGCTTTGAAGAAGTCTATCTGGGTAGCAGCTTGGAAGAAGTCTATATGGGTAGCAGCTTGGAAGAAGTCTATCTGGGTAGAAACTTGGAAGAAGTCTATCTGGGTAGAAACTTGGAAGAAGTCTATCTGGGTAGAAACTTGGAAGAAGTCTATCTGTGTAGAAGCTGGGTAGAAGTCTATCTGTGTAGTAACTTGGAAGAAGTCTATCTGGGTAGCAGCTTGGAAGAAGTCTATCTGGGTAGAAACTTGGAAGAAGTCTATCTGGGTAGAAACTTGGAAGAAGACTATCTGGGTAGCAGCTTGGAAGAAGTCTATCTGTGTAGAAACTTGGAAGAAGTCTATCCGTGTAGAAACTTGGAAGAAGTCTATCTGTGTAGAAACTTGGAAGAAGTCTATCTGTGTAGAAGCTGGGTAGAAGTCTATCTGTGTAGTAACTTGGAAGAAGTCTATCTGGGTAGCAGCTTGGAAGAAGTCTATCTGGGTAGAAACTTGGAAGAAGTCTATCCGTGTAGAAACTTGGAAGAAGTCTATCCGTGTAGAAACTTGGAAGAAGTCTATCTGTGTAGAAACTTGGAAGAAGTCTATCTGTGTAGAAGCTGGGTAGAAGTCTATCCAAAACTTCTATTGTTAGAAATGTTCTCCCCTGACACTTCTACACAAACACACCTTTTACCTTGCATTGTAATTTTATTTAACAATCAAACATATTTATGGAAAGGTATACAATGAGATCCCATAGTCTTCTAATGTTAGATAAATATTGCCTTTCTCCTATAATTCTATAATGCAAGGAATGTTGTTATAAGGAGAGGTAAGGCCATGGTATCCTATTCTAAATTCTCATTTATTACATAATTTCTAAACATTTACTGTAAAAGGTTTTTCTTAAATATCTTTTGGGACAAAACAGTTCAGTGTATAGTTTGCACGAAGAGGCAGAGGTTTTTTATATTGTCGTGTACAAGATTCGCAGACATTTCCAGTGGTACATCCTTTGAAGGCCCAATCTTCATATGCAGCTGTAAACAAGATTATAGTAAGTTATTAGTACTGTAAGTAGTAGTAGTAGTAGTAGTAGTAGTGGTAGACTTAGTATTAGTCATGTAATCACAATGCAGAATAATGATCACATGGTTTTGTTTATCCAAAAGCCGTGTGGCCACCATTTCCTTACTAAGCTAGTGATCATCAATAGCTTTGTTTATAAACAAAGACCATGTGATCGCAAGCCATTTAAAACACATTTCAGCTTTAACCAGTTCCCTACCGAGCCATTGTCAAATGACGTCGGCAGGAACCTTGTCTCCCTCCGGGTGGACGTTATATGACGTCCTGGGCTTCCCGCAGCAGCGCCCACGGCATCGCTCGGGACCCGATGCGCGTGCCCGGTGGCCACGATGTCCGCCGGGCACCCGCGATTGCCCGTGATCATGGCAGGACCGTGGATCTGTGTGTGTAAACACACAGATCCACCTCCTGTCAGAGGTGAGGAGACCTATGTGTGTTTCCAGTACAGAGAAACACAGATCGGTCTCCTCCCCTTGTGAGTCCCCTCCCCCTACCGTTAGAATCACTCACTAGGGAACATATTTAACCCCTTCAGCGCCCCCTAGTGATCAGTAATCAGTGCAGTTTTATAGCACTAATCACTGTACAAATGTGAATGGTCCCAAAAATGTGTCAAAAGTGTCCGATATGTCTGCTGCAATGTCACGATCACAATAAAAATCGCAGATCGCCGCCATTACTAGTAAAGAAATAAAAATAAATAAAAATGCAATAAAACTATCCCCTAGATGTAACTTTTGTAACTTTTTTGTAACTTTTGCGCAAACCAATCAATATATGCTTATTGCGCGTTTTTTTTTACCAAAAATATGTAGAAGAATACATATCGGCCTAAACTGAGGACATTTTTTATTTTATTTTTAAAAATTGGATATTTATTAAATCAAAAAGTAAAAAATATTGTGTTTTTTTCAAAATTGTTGCTCTTCTTTTGTTTATAGCGCAAAAAATAAAAACCGCAGTGGTGATCAAATACCACCAAAAGAAAGCTGTATTTGTGGGAAAAAAAACACAAAGATTTCATTTGGGTACAGTGTTGCATGACCGCGCAATTGTCATTCAAAGTGCGACAGCGCTGAAAACTAAAAATTGGTCTGGGCAGGAAGGGGGTGAAAATGATCTGTATTGAAGTGGTTAAAGTGATATTAAAGAGGAGTTCCAGTCTTAAAAAAAAAAAGTCAGCAGCTACAAATACTGTAAGTGCTGACTTTAAATATAAGGACACGTACCTGCCCAGGGATCCTGCGTTGTTGGCACCCCTAGCCAATTCGTCAATTGGCTTTGGGTGCAGGAGCCGGCATCTGTAGTCAGGGAAATAGGAAGTGAAGCCTTGGGGCTTCACACCCTGTATCCTACTGAGCATGTGCGAGTCACGCTGTGCTTTCTAAATGGTCTCGCCATTTTCTGGGACCTCTGTGTGTCCCAGAAGGCAGCGGGGGAAGGAGGAGGGGCGGGAATGTCGTAGATCACCATGTGGCGATCCTACCTGGAAGTGGGACAAAACCAGGTACCCCCTCCCCGCAAAAAGTTCCATATGCGTGGGTGCGAACAAGTGGAGCTTCCCCTTTTGGGTGGAGCTCCGCTTTAAAAAACAGATTTTTTTTTTTTAGATAACAAACATGTTATACTTACCTGCTCTGTGAAATGTTTTTTTTTTGCCCAGAACAGCCCCAATCCTCCTCTTCTTGGGTCCCCCACTGGCGCTCCTGGCCCCTCCCTCCTGCCCCCGTGGCAAGCAGTTTTCTATGGGGGCACCCAAACAAGCTTGCTCCTGAGCTTCTGCCCTGTGTGTCTATCCAGACACAGAGCGTGGCTCAGACACGCTCCCACTCTCTCCTCATTGGCTCACTGGCATCTGGCACAAATAATGGGAACTGTTTCCGTGAGTACATACACAATCAATTTCTGAGATTGCTCATCTTTGGGCTGATAACCCTAATTATTATCGTAACTATGGACACTGATTACTCATATGTGTTCCCTATAGATAGTTGGATTGCTCCTGAGGAAGTGATGTTTTCACGAAACGCAAATTATGTGGAAATCCCTCTAGTGTTTTATCATGTACCCAACATATATCCTGATTTTATTGTGATTTATTGTTGTATTTTTGCTGTGGTAATTTTATTGAGTAATTTTTTCATCATGTCGCAACACGGTTACAATACCGACAGACTATCTAATAAAGATCGTTTTCATTTGCATTATCTTGTTTATGTAATTGTATCAAGATTGTGTTTGCTGCACCGACCAGTGGTTTGCACACCTCACTCAAAGTCCCAAATCCTTTCCCATGTGCAAACGAATAGAGATGGAGGCACATATCTATGTGTGCCTCATTCAAAGTCCCAACCTTTTCCATATAGGCATGTAACAGTGTAGCATTGGATACGTACTGTATGTGGTTGAACAAAAATGTAAATACCAGCCAATGAATAACTGAAAGGCCTTACTTCCGTTAGAGACACCTCCGGAAAATTCAAAACAACGATCTTGGGATCCTATGCAAATGGCGGTCTCCGTTGGTTTGCAATCATGTCCCTTCTTAATACATGCCGGGCACTTCAACCCATTCACCTTTGTGTCTAAATGGGGCACTGCAATGAGGACAGAACATCTGTGTTACCAGTTGATGTACAATTTGTTTTTAATATCTAGCAAAGATATTCACATGAATAGTATTAAGAAAAAAATATATAAACTATATTACCAAAAGTATTGGGATGCCTACCTTTGCACGCACATGAACTTTAATGGCATCCCAGTCTTAGTCTGTAGGGTTCAATATTGAGTTGGCCCACCCTTTGCAGCTATAACAGCTTCAACTCTTCTGGGAAGGCTGTCCACAAGGTTTAGGAGTGTGTCTATGGGAATGTTTGACCAGAAGAGTTGAAGCTGTTAAAGCTGCAAAGGGTGGGCCAACTCAATATTGAACCCTACGGACTAAGACTGAGATGCCATTAAAGTTCATGTGCGTGCAAAGGCAGGCGTCCCAATACTTTTAGCAATATGGTGTATTTCTAAGCAGCGCCAAGACGTAGGGGGGCAGGAGGGGAAGCTGCCCTGGGAGCATAGTCGTTATGTGTTGTGGGGGGAGGGGCTGGCAAAAGGTAGCAGCCCATAGAGTATATTCAGCCTAACTGAAAGCTCAACCTCACCCCTACCATCCTGCTGCCTGGGGGCTGCCCTGTCTGACAGGAGGAGCCCGAGCAGGTGAGATCCATTGTCTGCACCAGTGACCACTACTTAGGGGGGTGGGGCCTACACAGGGTATTGGTATTTTGAGTAGAATTTTTTCCTTTTGTTGCACCTTCTAACTGTCAGACAGGCAGAAGTGGTGCTCCAGTGCTAGTATCATAGATCCAATCTAAAAAATTGGATGGGGGGGGGGGGGTACCCTCATCAGGGGGTGGTGCAGCCTGGAATCTTCACCATGGGCAATGGAAGTCCGTGTACTGGCACTAATTTAAATATACTACAATATTCTCAAATAAAACAATACAAAAACGTGACAATTCCTTCTTTTAAATAATTTATATCCTATTTTAACTAAAGCCAATAGTTTATTTTTAGGTTTTGAATAGATTGAATAGTTAGAACCTCTTTTAGGCTTCATGTACACTTGGCCATCATTGACCTCGGCCACGGGAAAACACAAAACAGTTTTGACGTGTTTTGCGTTTTCCCACGGCCGGCGGACAAAATGTTCCTATCCTGAACGTGATTGTTCCGCATTCAGGAGAGGGAGGTTGAACCTCACCTAAGTTGAGCAGCTCCGAAACTATGCTAAAAGCCTTTGTGTACATTGACACATGGGCTTTTTATGGAGTTGAGTTTAGGAGTTTTGGCAAAAAAACACCAAAAGCTCCAAAACTCAAGTTTAAGAGCTGCTAGTGTACACAGAGCCATATGCTTTTATTGCTGGAAGTGGAACTCTGAATCTCTTAAAGTAGTAAATGTTCTCAGTCAGGTCTTAGGAAATGGTTCTCCTTGGGAGCGTTCCCCAAAAGTGGTGGCTGAAGGTTGGCCCTCTGCTCAAGTAGGGACTGCTTATGCCAGAAGGAAAGCACCAAAGGTGGATTGTATAAAGTCCAGATTCAATTTCATTCAGCCTCTTATGTAAAAAAAAAAAGACCCAAAGGGCCCTCCTTCATCTGGGCCGTGCAGTGCCAAGCAAAGTGTACACTGAACAAACAAAACTGCAGTGGTCCCAAGGGGCAACTAGCCTGATGATTGCTTCAGATGTTGGTTAAGTCTTAACCTGGAGTGATCATCAAACCAAATTTCCCCCGGCATCATTCCAATTTGGTTAGTCTAGTTCACATTTTTTCAGGGCCAACATCAGCATCTGTGGAGAATATAGCGGTCTCCATGCAAAGAGAGAGGTAGCACTTGATGCTTGCTGGGGTGTCCTGGACGATCCTACACTATATGGTCTCTTGATCCCGGCGTGGTGTATAGTAAAAGATCTTAAGCCCCATACTGGAAAAGATATAAGAAGGTGTTGCCCGTCAACAAAGGATAATTCCCGAACTGTTGCTTCATAGAAATTAATATTTATTTGGACATTGACTATATGTTGGAAGGCAACATGGTTTAATATCATAGTTCTGGCATTTCGCTTCCTGGTTCATACAGGGAGATGGCCCCAAGTTGTCTGCATAGCAAGAGGGCTTGGCTCCAGCCCACCTGGTGTGATACAAGCTTCAAAAAGAGCAATGGCTGCCAGGATGATTGATGACAAAGATCAAAAGATCAACAAGCTCCTGGAGATTATACATGGACAATGCTGCCTCTATAGGCCAATATAATATATTACAAGGACCACCACTTGGCAATATCTCATTGGATAGGAGTGTAAATGTTTTGAGTAAAAAGGGCTCACAAAAAGAGAAATAGTCCCTTGTCCCTTTTTCCCTTGCTCTGGATGCTGGCTTGGGCCTAAGCCATGCGGCCCAGTCCCTCTTTTGCCATCTTGAGCCCAGCCACGAGTCTATCGAGAGGATGTGATAAGTATCTTTGATGTGTTGTTGTTATATGCTCTGTATATTCTGCTGTTTAGTGCAGTGTTTCTCAACTCCAGTCCTCGAGGCGCCCCAACAGGTCATGTTTTCAGGCTTTCCATTAGTTTGCACAGGTGATTTGATCAGTTTCACTGCCTTAGTAATTACCACAGCCATTTCATCTGAGGGAAATCCTGAAAACATGACCTGTTGGGGCGCCTTGAGGACTGGAGTTGAGAAACACTGGTTTAGTGTGTATTGTTAGAATATTCCTATTTTCTTGGGAAATATATAAGATATTGTTACTAAGCAGATGTGTGTGTGTTTTCATAACTTTATATCATTGTGCCTAGCAGAGTCTCAATAGACTAGCTATTTATAGGCTTAGACAAGTTAATACATATATGCAATAGTTATATAGTTTATATTAGATTGTATATTATTGCATATTTACTTCAATTGTCCCCATAAAACACCATCAATGCATTTTGTGGTCTTAAGATCCAGAGACCACACAGTGTAGGATCATCCAGAATACCCCACAAGCATTGAGTATGACCTCTCTCTGTGTGGAGACAGCTATATTCTCCACAAATGCTGATGTACTGGAACGTAGGGGCAACTAGTCTGATAATTGTTTCAGATTAAGGCTTAACAGCAGTCATCAGACTAGCTGCCCCTTGGGATCACTGCATTTTTGTTGGTCCAGTGCAGATTTTGTTTAGCGTGTAGGTAGGTGCAGCTAGCTAGTCTGATACTAGGTGTCTCTGTGCCAGAATAGTGTCTGGTTACACCGGGCAGTGTCATCAGTGTCGTCACTCTTCAAGCAAGGGAGGAGCAGGGCAGGGACTTGTGCTTTTGGCATCAACATCCAGCTAATTGCATAGCTCCTCTTTCGAAGGACTGATGAAGGGTGTAAATTTGGAGCTGAGCACAGGTTGTCTAACTCCTTACAGGTAGGGTTGTCCCGATATCACTTTTTTAAGACCGAGTACAAGTACCAATACTTTTTTTCAAGTACTCGCCGATACCGAATACCAAATACTTTTTTTTAATGTCATGTGACAGTGGCACATGTGTCAGTATTTTTTATTTTTTTTTACAATTTTATTTATTTATTTATTTATTTTTTACAATGCTTTATTTTTAATTGTATTCTTTTTTTTTTATCAGCCCTTTTGGGGGGCTTTGGTGAGATATCAGGGGTCTTAACAGACCTCTGACATCTCCCCTTTGAGACAGAGAAAGGGACTAAGGACACAGATTCCCCAGTCCCTTTCTCAGCAGCCTCAGCTGCGCTGAAAATGAATGGAGAGAAGACAGCGGCTCCTTTCCATTCATAAACTGAAACATTGTAAACACAGTTTACGATGTTTCAGTTATGTGAATGGACAGAGTCAGTCACTGACTCTGTACATTCCGAACAGTAAGGAGCTGGATATTTACCGGCTCCTACCTCCGCTCTCCATCCTGACAGATCGAGGGGGTGGAGGAGGAGCACGGAGGGGGGCGGCAGCACGGAGGGGGACACAGAGGGGGGTGGCAGCATGGAGGGGGACGGCAGCATGGAGGGGGCCACGGAGGGGGATGGCAGCATGGAGGGGAACGCCGGCATGGAGGGGGACACGGAGGGAGAGAGCAGCATGGAGGGGGACACGGAGGGAGAGAGCAGCATGGAGGGGGACATGGAGGAAGAGAGCAGCATGGAGGGGGACACAGAGGGAGTGAGACAGCAGCAAAATGGAGGGGGCTGGAGGAGGAGAGATTTTAAAGCAACTGAAAGCCGAGGGGGGGGGGGGGGGGAGAGAGAAGCGGAGAAACAGCTGTCAAACTTTTAAATCTACACAGCGGTGATCGGTGCTTGTAACTCCCCCACACACGATCGCCGCTGACTGTACAAGTATCGGATCAGGCATCGGGAACATTTGCTTGAGTACAAGTACTCAGGCAAGTGCTCGGTATCGGTACTGATACCGATACTAGTATCGGTATCGGGACAACCCTACTTACAGGTGTTCAGCAACTTCACAGATGTGAGCACACCACTTTTATATGTCATGTCTTTTTCCTGTTTATATACCTTCAGTTCCAATTACTACATTATAAATCGCCCTCTTATGGGCACGCTTTTTTTAGCATGTAGACAGGTGCAGCTAGCTAGTCTGCCACTAGGTGGCTCTGTGCCAGAATAGTGTCTGAATACAGCAGATAGTATCATGCAGGCAGGACCTGTGCTACCACTAAGCAAACTAGGCAGCCGCCTAGGGCTCACTGCTGCCTAGGGGCGCCCGGCAGCTGGTTTCCCTCCGCGTCTGCATGCTCTGCAGGCTGCAGCATGTAACTAACACAGTCCCAGGCAGCTGCTCCGTCCAACCAGTGGTGTAATTAGAGGCAAATCGCAGCACTGGAGCCAGCACTAGAGGAAGCAGAGCCGATGCTTCCTGTATACCGCTGCCTCCTGTCACATGGGTAGGGCAAAGGGGGTGGAGTCAGGAGGGAACCAATGGGGGTGGCAAAATTAAGTTTCGCCTAGGGTGTCAAAATCCTTGCACTAGCCCTGTCATCAAGTGGTAGGCCCCTTTTAGATAAAGCCCTCTTGCAGTGATGTCGTACATGAGTCAGTCATAAGCTAGGTTGGGATGAGCCCTAGTGCAGTTGGGGCATGGGAGCCAAACAGCCCACACCAGCACAGATGTAACCAGTAGGTGGAGGCCCTGGACAGGACTGGAGACTGGGGAGAAGTAGACCTCCACCCAGGAGAGCCAGCTGTAGACTTCCTGACCCTTATGGAGGTGGGGGATATAGCAGGTTGCAAAAGGCCTTTTTAGACCAGGTCAAGAGTTCCCAGAGTGAGGCTTTTCCACTGGGGGGGGGGGGGGGGTCCCAGGAGTGGTGTACCTGTGAAGGAAGTGACTACAGAAATCCTATTCCAGTGAGTACTAATGACCCCGGGTGGAGGGAGAGACTGTTAAAGGGCTGCTTAAGGTGTACAGTCAAGTGACTCCAGAATGTACATCAATGTGATGGTACTGCTTTATGCCATTTTCCATGTACCACCAAATGTGCAAATTTTATGTGTGGACATTCCTTCCTTGTGGATATAAGGGTCAACAGCTGGAGTGGGGCACCCTATGGTGGAGGGTTCAGCCTCAGCAGAAGGGTCTCTGTTCTAGCAAGGCAGGAGTGAGGCAGGGACTTGTGTCTTTGGTGTCAACATCCAGCTAATTGCAAAGCTCCTCTTACAAGCGGTAACAGCGGTGCCAGGGCCTGATGGATCTGAGCACAGGTTGTCTAACTCCTCACAGGTGTGAGCACCCCACTTCAACAGTTTATGTCATGTCTATTTTCTGTTTATATACCTTCAGTTCCAATTACTACACCATAAATCGACCTCCTGGGGGCTTTTATGATGTTATTTTCTTTTTCCTCCCCTCATTAGATATTCAAAGCACATTTTTAGTTTATGTCCTCTTTAACCACTTGCCGACCCCTTCACGGAGATATACGTCGGCAGAATGGCGCGTACAGGCACAATCACGTACCTGTACGTGGCCCTTTAATTGCAGACGTCGGGGTCAGGCGCGCGCTCGCGACCGCCCTGCCTTCCCCGTGAGTGGGACCGCGGGTCCCGCGGACTCGATCGCCGCGGGGATCCCCGCGATCGTCTAACGGAGGCTCGGAGCGGGGAGGTGTGTGTGTAAACACAACATTTCCCCGCTCCTCTACTGACAATGTCAGCGATCTCCGCTCTGTGTAATCAGAGCGGAGATCGGTGACGTGTCAGTCGTAGCCACGCCCCCCTCAGTTAGTAACACGCCCCTAGGCACACTTAACCCCTTCAGCGCCTCTAGTGGTTAACCCCTTCACTGCCAGTGTCATTTTCATAGTAACCAGTGCATTTTTATTGCACTGATCGCTGTGAAAATGACAATGGTCCCAAAAATGTGTCAAAAGTGTCCGATGTGTCCGCCATAATGTCGCAGTCATGAAAAAAATCGCTGATCGCCGCCATAACTAGTAAAAAAAAAAAAATTAATAAAAATGCCTTAAAACTATCCCCTATTTTGTAAACGCTCAAATTTTTGCGCAAACCAATCAATAAACGCTGATTGCGTTTTTTTTTACCAAAAATATGTAGAAGAATACGTATCGGCCGAAACTGAGGAAAAAAAATGTTTTTTTATATATTTTTGGGGGATATTTATTATAGCAAAAAGTAAAAAATATGTCATTTTTTTCAAAATTTTCGCTCTATTTTTGTTTATAGCGCAAAAAATAAAAACCGCAGAGGTGATCAAATACCACCAAAAGAAAGCTTTATTTGTGGGAAAAAAAGGACGCCAATTTTGTTTGGGAGCCACGTCGCACGACCGCGCAATTGTCAGTTAAAGTGACGCAGTGCCGAATCGCAAAAAGGGGCCTGGTCATAATGGCCCGTATTGGTCCGGGGCTTAAGTGGTTAAAGGGGTTGTAAAGAGAATTTTTTTTTTTTTTAAATAACAAACATGTTATACTTACCTCCACTGTGCAGCTCGTTTTGCACAGAGTGGCCCCGAACCTGGTCTTCTGGGGTCCCTCGGCGGCTGTCTCGGCTCCTGCCCGCAAGAACTGAACACCTTCATGCGAGCAAGCTCGCATAGTGGTGAGTTCTTGCGGGCCCGCTCCTGTGATACAGCCGGCGGCCATAGCCACTCACTGTATCACTCGGCCCCGCCCTCCGGCGCACCGCGTCATTGGATGTGATTGACAGCAGCGCGAGCCAATGGCTGCGCTGCTTTCAATCCATCCACTCTAGCCAATCAAGGGCCAGGCTGAGCGGGGAAGAGGACGTCGGTGGCGAGCGCAACAGGTGAACAGACTCAGGTAAGTAAAACGGGGGGCCGGTATTGTCGGATGTTTTTCCCCCTAATGCATAGGATGCATTAAGGTGAAAAAACGTGTACCTTTAGTGTCCCTTTAACATGGCCCTTGGTTTTGGCCATCTGATCCATATTTTTCCTTGGCTACACCTTTCTATTGTATGTGTTTAAACTTTATGTGTGATTTTCTTACTTACATTCTATGGGATTTTTATTGCAAAGGTCTCCCGTACAGCAGTAAGGTTTGCTAACCAATATCTTAGCACCAGTCCCCACGACCATGGTGAAGCCATTAATGCATGAACCTATGTACGTAGCACATCCTCTCATACTCTGGTAATAGATCTGTTCACCTAGGTAAGAAAAAAAGAAAAAAAACAAAGTGTAAAAAGTTTTAAAAGTCTACAAGAAAGCTCAAAATTTGTACATTTCCTGTCTATTTTTCTTTCCCATGTTAATCTGCATCCATAAAGCCCAACTCCAGCTTTGTTGTCATTTTAAATAGTTATTCTATAAGTTTGATCATACTGGGTGCCACTTCCTATATGTAGAATAGTATCCAACTGGCTAGAATTAGGGACCTTTTAGCTACTTACACACAAATTATTATAAACATACAAATTTATTTTTTTAACAGAAACGTTTTATTGTATCAAAAAGAAAACAATACAAAAAAGTAAATCAAAACACATACAAATTTATTAATACAATGTCATTAAAAACATCATAAAAAACAAAAACAAATGATCAACCACAATGGTATATATACAGAGACTATCATCACATCTACAGGAAACAACCATGTGTAAGTAGATAAAAACCAACGCGTTTCAAATCTTTAGAAAATCTTCATATGGGGAACATGATGGTCTATAATTTGTGTGTAAATGACTAAAAAGTCTCCAATCCTAGTCACTTTATTTAGTTCTCTGAGCCAAGCTGGCCCAAATCAACTATTTAAAGTGATAGCAAAGCTGAGTTAACCCTAGGTCCATCACCCACTTACACAGTTTAAAGAAGTAGTAATTCTGATAATTAGGAGGATCATGCCACCATTTCTTATTTGTCAAAGGCCATGCTGCTTCTGCCAGCTTTAAAAGTTCCATTCTTAGGGTCCTTTCAAACGGGCATTCCAATCATGTCCGCCTGTCAGTTTTTCAGGTGGACGTGATCGGAAGCTCTATGCCAGTCTATGGACAGATGGATGTCAACGAACGTGCGTCCATTTACCTTCACTTACCTCTAAATCAGTCCTTTTCCGTTTATTCTAGACCTAAACATGACAGATCTGAGGTAGCCTGATGTGAATGGACGCAAGTTTGTTTTTTTAGACATGTGCAGAACAAAATAATTTGTTCTGTTTCAATTAGTTATTTAAATAATTTTGTTTAGTTAAATTAGTTTAATTTGTTTAGTTTTGTTTAATTTATTTGTTTTTGAATTTGATTCAAATTCGGAAAAATCGAATCGGCATTCAAATTCGAAATATTCTATTCAAATTCGAATCGGCATCCGAATTTAATTCTATTCAAAAATTTACATTTCAGAAGATGGTTATGTTTTATTTTATTCTATTCTATTGTTTTTTTCTATTCAAGTCTTCTATTTTCTATTCTATTAATTTCTA
This sequence comes from Rana muscosa, assembly GCA_029206835.1. Classification (NCBI taxonomy): domain Eukaryota; kingdom Metazoa; phylum Chordata; class Amphibia; order Anura; family Ranidae; genus Rana; species Rana muscosa. Next base: position 51,263,699 of record CM055124.1, on the reverse strand, counting down.
TTCTATTCTACTTGAATTCAAATGTATTCTATACAAAATTCGAAATTAGCTCGAAAGACAGTTATATTCCCTCTATTTTATTCTATTCTTTTCTGATCTATTCTTTTCTATTAAAATTTCGAATTTTGGAAGACGGTTATATTCTATTTCATTCTACTCTATTCTATTGTTTTGTATGCATATTGGGAAAGGATCCCATAAAGGATAGGACTTTAGCTGACACTGAGGTGAGCACACAATTATAGATAAAAAAAGTTAAATTAATACAAATTGTTAAAATCACATACAGAGATAATCATATCTCATAATGTACAGAACAGGATTAAATGTCAATGCTGTATTCAACCCGGGGGGTGAGGTTGCTTTTTGATCATATATCCATTTTGTTTCCTGTTTCAGGATTTGTTTTTTCAAAGTCGCCTCCCCGTGAGTTCTGGAAAATCCGTAATAGGCATAGAATATACATACTCTCCTTCCTTTACAGTACTTGTTACTGGATATCCTTTACGCCGCATCCATCATTACATGATCCAGTGTTCGCCTTACAGGATCCTGGTTTTATTACCAAGGAGGACCATAGATTGGAAGGCAGTCTTGCTATATGTTGAGCCTGTGGGAGCGCATTGAGCTGCATACTGTATTTGGTGAGAATGTTTGTAATATGAGTTTCTATACACTATGTAAATGAATAAATATTTGACAAATGTATGGATTAACTGGCATAATGTGATAATAATGGTATTTCTTTTAATTCAATGATAATTAGATATACTGGGAATTTCCCTAAAGAAGCGGATATATTACTTTATGAAATGCGTTGGTTGATTCTACTTATATGTTATATGCTATCAAGCATGTGAAACAAGTATCAATGTTTATACATCATGTTATGCTATTGTTTACATTATGAGATATGATTATCTCTGTATGTGGTTTTAACAATTTGTATTACTGTAATCAAACTATTTTTATATAATATTGTGTGCTCACCGCAGTGTCAGCCCTACATCCTTTAAAGTCCTATCCTTTATGGGATAATTTCCCAATATGCATACAATTTCCAATTTTGGGATGTGGATGTAGTAGCTGTCCCTAGAACTGGTAACACCCCCTTTCACCATTCTATTGTTTTGTTCTATTCTTTTATTTTCTATTCTATTGGAATTTATTCTATTTGGAATTTGAATTTCAGAAGACAATTATATTCTATTTTATTCTATTCTAATCTATTATTTTTTACTATTCTATTCTATTCTTTTCCATTCTATTCCTTTATTTTCTATTCTATTTTATTCTAAAATTTTGTTTCATTATTCGTATAAATTTGTTACTATTGTATCTCAGAAATTCGAATATGTCTGAATCTTCAAATACAGAAAGATTTTTGATTCGGAATGAAACGCACCGTACATGTCTAGTTTCTATTCAGCTGCCCATTGACGGACAATGGGTTGGCAAAGGTCTGGTTGCAAAACACAGATTTTTTTTATGGATGTCACAGACATGATATCTGTCTCATTTGGTTCTCATTCAGCAGAGGATCCATTAACAGGCACATAATTGTGAAGTGAAAAGAAAATGATAAATGGTTTTTAATTTTTTTTACAAAAAAATCTGAAAAGTGTGGGGGGCATTTGTATTCAGCCCCCTTTACTCTGATACCCCTCACTATAATCTAGTGGAACCAATTGCCTTCAGAAGTCCCCTAATTAGTAAATAGCGTCCACCTGTGTGTAATTTAATCTCAGTATAAATAAAGCTGTTCTGTGAAGCCCTCAGAGATTTGTTAGAGAATCTTAGTGAACAAACAGCATCATGAAGGCCAAGGAACACACCAGACAGGTCAGAGATAAAGTTGTGGAGAAGTTTAAAGCAGGGTTAGGTTATAAAAAAAATATCCCAAGCTTTGAACATCTCATAGAGCTCTGTTCAATCCATCATCTGAAAATGGAAAGAGTATGACACAACTGCAAACCTACCAAGACATGGCCGTCCAACTAAACTGACAGGCCGGGCAAGGAGAGCATTACTCAGAGAAGCAGCCAAGAGGCCCATGGTAACTCTGGAGGAGCTGCAGAGATCCACAGCTCAGGTGGGAGAATCTATTCACAGGACAACTATTAGTCGTGGACTCCACAAATCTGGCCTTTATGGAAGAGTGGCAAGAAGAAAGCCATTGCTGAAAGAAAGGCATAAGAAGTCCTATTTATAGTTTGCGAGAAGCCATGTGGGGGACACAGCAAACATGTGGAAGAAGGTGTTCTGGTCAGATGAGACCAAAAACGAAATTTTTTTGTCCTAAAAGCAAAACGCTATGTGTGGCGGAAAACGAACACTGCACATCACCCTGAACACACCATCTCCACTGTGAAACATGGTGGTGGCAGCATCATGTTGTGGGGATTCTTTTCTTCAGCAGGGACAGGGAAGCTGGTCAGAGTTGATGGGAAGATGGATGGAGCCAAATACAGGGCAATCTTAGAAGAAAACCTGTTAAAGTCTGCAAAAGACTTGAGACTGAAGCCTCGTACACACGGCCGAGAATCTCGTCGTTAAAAACATGTTGTTTTTTTCGACGAGATTCTTGGACAAGAAACTTGTCCCGGCCGAGTGTACACAGGCTCATTTCAAAGAACCCGCGGTTCTTTGAATGGAGCGTACGCGGTGACGTCATCGAATACGACGAGCATGCGCTCGTCACATTCGATGCCGTCGCCGCCATCTTGGTTCACCCTACCTATGCCTAGGAAGCTACCGCGCATGCGTCAAAGTCATTTCGAGCATGCGCGGGCTTCCCGGCGAACAGGTAAGTGTACACACACACACTTTTCTCGTCGAGAAACAGGCTGACGAGAATCTCGACGAGAAAATAGAGAGCAGGTTCTCTATTTTCTCGTCGAGATTCTTGTCGCTTTTCTTGATGAGAAACCATACACACGAACAAATTTCTCGGCAAGAAATCTCTGCCAGCAAGTTTCTTGCTGGTTTTTGCCGAGAAACTCGGTCGTGTGTACGAGGCTTGAGGCTCAAGGTTCACCTTCCAGCAAGACAACGACCCTAAACATACAGCCAGAGCTACAATGGAATGGTTTACATCAAATCCATGTGTTAGAATGGCCCAGTCAAAGTCCAGACCTAAATCCAATTGAGAATCTGTGGCAAGACTTGAAAATTGCTGTTCACAGACGCTCTCCATCCAATCTGACAGAGCTTGAGCTATTTTGCAAAGAAGAATGGGCAAAAATTTCACTCTCTAGATGTGCAAAGCTGATGGAGACATCCCCAAAAAGACTTGACTCAGGAGGCTGAATACAAATGTACGCCCCACTTTTCATACATATTTATTTGTAAAAAAAAATTGAAAACCATTTATCATTTTCCTTCCACTTCACAATTATGCACCACTTTGTGTTGTTCTATCACATAAAATCCCAATAAAATACATTTACATTTTTGGTTGTAACATGACAAAATGTGGAAAATTTTAAGGGGTATGAATACTTTTCCATGGCACTGTAATTGTGGGAGAGCAACTGATTCTCACCCGTTTAAAGGAGGTAGCTGGGACAGAGCAGCAACAAAGCAGAAAAGGGTCATATGCAGGTAGAGATCCAACCGCATTTTACTGGCAGGTTTAAATTTTTGCAGTCAAATTTGAGAAAATCCCACTACAGTGGAACCTCGGATTGCGATTAATGCGGTTGATGAGCGTTTCGCAATACGAGCACTGTATTTTTGAAAATCCTGACTTGGTTTGCGAGTGTTGCCTCGCAAAACGAGCAGGATTCAAGCCAAGGCGGTGTGCAATACCGCGTTTGGCCTGAGGTGGGGGGCGCCGGAGCCGAGCAGAGCTCATCGGAGGCGATCGGCGCTGTTCGCAAATGCTCGGAAAATCTAGGAAATACTTTGTTCCCAAGCCTTTCCGAGGTTTTCCGAGTTCAGCCAAGGTCTCTTTGGGCCTTTCCGAATGTCTTCGATGCTCTCCGGCGCCCCCCTCCACCTCTGGCCACATGCAGTATTGCATGCCATTGAAGTCAATGCATAACAAATTATTTTTCTTTCCAGTGACTTCAATGGGGAAACTCGCTTTGATATGCGAGTACTTTGGATTACGAGCATTCTCCTGGAGTATTTTCCATTCACACATCATACCTAGAAAAAATAAATATATATATATATATATTTTCTGGCACCTGACTTGAGGCATTGTGATGGGATCATTATAGGCTACTCACCTGGAGCAGCGATGCAGAGTGCCCCATCACTGGTGCCAGTGGGAGAAATCATGCCCAACTGTTGATGTCAGTGGAAGAAATGGTGACTCACCATTGGTGTCAGTAGGAGGAATAGTGCCTCGTATTGCTGGAATGTATAGTAAAATGCCTCATACGGCCCATGAGTCGAAATTTGGAGACCAGTGTTTTAGATTGTTAACCCTTTGTTAGGACAGGCAGTGTCAAACTAGTATACAACTGAAAATTAGTTATGCTAGGCACAGTACAGATAGAGTAATTCATGGTAAACATTAAAGCGGAGTTCCGCCGAAAAAATAAATATTAAAAGTCAGCAGCTACAAATACTGCAGCTGCTGACTTTTGATATATATGGACACTTACCTGTCCATGGCGCCCGCGATGTCGGCAGCCGAAGCCGATCTTCGGTAAGGGAATCAGGAAGTGAAGTCTTGCGACTTCACTTCCTGGTTCCCTACTGCGCATACGCGAGTCACGCTGCGCATTCCTACTGGTCCCTGCTGTCTTCTGGGACCTGTGTGTCTCCCAGAAGACAGCGGGGAGGGCACAGAGTAGGTGCCGGACGTGGCATAGGTCACCGCGATCACTGCAGTGATCTATGCCCGGAAGTGGGAGCAAATACCTGGATTACATAGGTATCTGCTCCCTCCTCCCCCCTGAAAGGTGCCAAATGTGACACCGGAGGGGGGGAGGATTCCAAAAAGCAGAAGTTCCATTTTTGGGTGGAACTCTGCTTTAAGGCTCAATTCACACCTACTTATTCCGGGAACACATGCGGAAGTGCAGAAAAAAGTGTGTCGTGCTTGCTGGGGCCATTAATTAATGGCACCCCAAATGTGGCTAGGAAATGTGCCAAAACACGTGGTAAGAAAATGCGCAAAGCTCACTGCCTGAAAAGGTGCGGAAGCCTCTGTTGGCGTGTTTGTCATTCTGTTGCGTTAAAAATGCACCAAAAAAAAAAATGAAAAAATGCGCGTTAGTGCAACGTAGCAGTGTGAAAGGGGCATAGCTCCTCAGCCCCCTCTGCTTAGCAGAGGAAAAAATCAGGTTTGGAGTTTCAGAAAAGAGCAAGTAAAATGTAAGCAGCCATATTCATTTAATTTTAGGTTATGCCATGTAAACGAGAATCTGTAACAAATATAAAGTAGGTGTTATCCCAATTTGACTGCAAAAGTGGAAATACAAAATTACAAAATACAAAAATGCTAGTTGCCTGGCCATCATCTTAATCCAGTGGCTTTAATACTTTCTGAGTCACTGGCCTGGAGTAAGCAAATGTCTTTCCTGGAACCACCCGACAAGCTATTATGTTCTCCACCGGCAGACTGGTTGTACCCAAGTTGATTGATTGAATAACTTTGGTGCAGCCTGCCCATACATGGTTTGAATCCTGGCCGGTTCCTGTTGAATTTGCTGAGATTCCAACCATCAATGGGCAGCCTAAAGCCTCGTACACAAGGTTGGACTTCCATCGGACTTTTCCGTGTTTTTTTGTCCGAACGAAGTTGGTCGGGAACACCCATAGCATACACACGCTCGGACTTTTCTGCAAACTTTCCCAAAACTTTTTGCAACATCACGTGGTTTTTCTGCTCTTTTCTGCTCTTTACCGCCACCCTTAGGTCAACTTTTGCTATTGTTGGTTGATTTTAACATTAGTTGTTTTGTCCATTGGACAAAAGTCCGATGGTTTTCTGTACACACGGTCGGACTTTGCTCCATCGGACTTTTGTTGGGCAAAATTTTGTCCGTTTGCAGACCCAACTTTTGTCCGATGAAAACAAGAAAAAAGCAAAAAAAGTTTGTCCTATGGAGCGTACACACGGTCGGATTGTTGGTCCAACTTGCTCAAAATGAAGTTTGTTTGCCAAAAGTCCGAACGTGTGTACGGGGCTTAAGTATGAAGATCTGGAGTTCTGACTTGCTAATATGGTTCAGGTTAGTGACTCGGAAAGGACTGCAACCAGAAACAAGAAGGCAACCAACATTTTCAGAAGGAGAACAATAATTTCATCCTCCATATTTCAGCACGTACGTCTTCTTCTGAGTCTAATGTTGTACTCGGAAACCTTGTCATGGTAACAAAGAAAAAAAGATTCTATTTAGGAGGTTGGGTTACCCATTTTCTCCATCATAATATTAATATAACATCGTGTGATGCCCGGGAGACAGGTCTCATTGGTGTAGTTGGTACAGATGTTTCCTTGGTAATTCTCACATTTCTGGCAGACAAGTGCTTCTGTCAAATAAGGAAGAAAGACGTTTTAATCATTTCTAGAAATAAAGGAATTGTAAATACATTACAAATGTTATTCTTTTCTTTTATCTGACCATAAATATAAATATCAAGCACAAATAGGAATTATGAAGAGACTTTGGAAGAGAAGGGAGGTCATATTTACTTTTATACACTACTTTTGTACTAATCTACACATCAAGAGAGATAAACATAGAATTAACAGGCAGCATGCAATAAGGGTTATAGAGTTATTCCTTGCTCCCATGAGGTTACACAGGTCTATGGACGTCTTTCCTTCCCCCATGAGGTTACACAGGTCTAAGGACTTCTTCTCTTCCCCATGAGGTTACACAGGTCTATGGACTTCTCCTCTTCCCCCATGAGGTTACACAGGTCTATGGACTTCTCCCCTTCCCCCATGAGGTTACACAGGTCTATGGACTTCTTTCCTTCCCCCATGAGGTTACACAGGTCTATGGACTTCTTCCCTTCCCCCATGAGGTTACACAGGTCTAAAGACTTCTTCCTTGTTCCCATGAGGTTACACAGGTCTATGGACTTTCTCCCTTCCCCCATGAGGTTACACAGGTCTATGGACTTCTCCCCTTCCCCATGAGGTTACACAGGTCTATGGACTTCTCCCCTTCCCCATGAGGTTACACAGGTCTATGGACTTCTCCCCTTCCCCCATGAGGTTACACAGGTCTATGGACTTCTTCCCTTCCCCCATGAGGTTACACAGGTCTATAGACTTCTTCCTTGCCCCCATGAGGTTACACAAGTCTTTTGACTTCTTCTCTTCCCCATTAGGTTACACAGGTCTATAGACTTCTTCCTTGCCCCAATGAGGTTACACAGGTCTATAGACTTCTTCTCTTCCCCATGAGGTTACACCGGTCTATAGACTTCTTCTCTTCCCCATAAGGGTTACACAGGTCTATAGACTTCTTCCCTTCCCACATGAGGTTACACAGGTCTATGGACTTCTCCCTTCCCCCATGAGGTTAAACAGGTCTATGGACTTCTCCCCTTCCCCATGAGGTTACACAGGTCTATGGACTTCTCCCCTTCCCCCATGAGATTACACAGATCTATGGACTTCTTCTCTTCCCCCATTAGGTTACATATGTCTATGGACTTCTTCTCTTCCCCCATGAGGTTACACAAGTCTATTGACTTCTTCTCTTCCCCATGAGGTTACACAGGTCTATAGACTTCTTCCTTGCCCCCATGAGGTTACACAAGTCTTTTGACTTCTTCTCTTCCCCATTAGGTTACACAGGTCTATAGACTTCTTCCTTGCCCCAATGAGGTTACACAGGTCTATAGACTTCTTCTCTTCCCCATGAGGTTACACCGGTCTATAGACTTCTTCTCTTCCCCATAAGGGTTACACAGGTCTATAGACTTCTTCCCTTCCCACATGAGGTTACACAGGTCTATAGACTTCTTCCTTACCCCCAGGAGGTTACACAGGTCTATAGATTTCTTCTCTTCCCCATAAGGGTTGCACAGGTCTATGGACTTCTTCCCTTCCCCCATGAGGTACACAGGTCTATAGACTTCTTCCTTGTTCCCATGAGGTTACACAGGTCTATGGACTTCTTCCCTTCCTCCATGAGGTTACACAGGTCTATAGACTTTTTCCTCGTTCCCATGAGGAACTACTTTTGTACTAATCTACACATCAAGAGAGATAAACATAGAATTAACAGGCAGCATGCAATAAGGGTTATAGAGTTCTTCCTTGCTCCCATGAGGTTACACAGGTCTATGGACGTCTTTCCTTCCCCCATGAGGTTACACAGGTCTATGGACTTCTTCTCTTCCCCATGAGGTTACACAGGTCTATGGACTTCTCCTCTTCCCCCATGAGGTTACACAGGTCTATAGACTTCTTCCCTCCCCCCATGAGGTTACACAGGTCTATCGACTCTTCTCTTCCCCATGAGGTTACACAGGTCTATGGACTTCTTCCCTTCCCCCATGAGGTTACACAATTCTATTAACTTCTTCTCTTCCTCATGAGGTTACACAGATCTATGGACTTCTTCCCTTCCCCCATGAGGTTACACAGGTCTTTGGACTTCTTCCCTTCCCCCATGAGGTTACACAGGTCTATGGACTTCTTCCCTTCCCCCATGAGGTTACACAGGTCTATGGACTTCTTCCCTTCCCCCATGAGGTTACACATGTCTATGGACTTCTTCCCTTCCCCCATGAGGTTACACAGGTCTATGGACTTCTTCCTTGCTCCCATGAGGTTACTCAGATCTATAGACTTATTCCTTGCCCCGTGAGGTTACACAGGTCTATGGACTTTTTCTCTTCCCCATGAGGTTATGCAGGTCTTATTGACTTCTTTCTTGCTGGTCATAGCATGAGATTTCACAAAAAAAAAACAAAGTTATGAATAGTTATATTTTCTTCAGCATATCCAGTAGGTGGTTTTTGCCACTGGTGCATGCTGGGGGATATAAATACTTGGGTCAGACCATGTGCTCTCTCTCTCTTTCCCTGGGCTGAGGCCTAGGGGGGTGCTGCTGGATGGAGCTCTGCTGTTAGGTCCAATAGCCTATTTTGGGGCCTAACATGTGCTCCTGAAGCTGTCCTGCCTAGTCTAGAGGAAGCTGTGCCAAGGAGGAGACCCAGGGGGAGCCCCTTGCTAGAGAGAGTCTGGAAGAAGGCTGGTCTCTCAGAAGGGCCTGGTGACTCACTTGGAGGAAACACAAAAATTAACCATTCTGAAATAAAGCTTTAAAAAGACAAAAGTGATCGGCACCCAAGTCGTAAGGACAAAATGCACTGGTGTGTCTGTACAGCAACCTGAAGTGATAATATGCCACACTGGAAGTGAAGGTGGATGCAGCATCGGTCCTATCCTGCATCTGTCCCCCGGAGCCTCTAACACTGAGAACCAAGCGATCAACCACTGCAGATCGCTCGGTTCTCACAGCTCTCTGCTCTGCCTCCTCCCCACTGGAGTGCTAGGCTGTGGAGGGCTCAGGCTTTCAGCAGCTCGCTGAGAGGCTGAGCCGCGCGTTGGTCGAGGGATCTGGCGGATCCCGACTCCATGGTCGTAATGACGCCTGGACTGACTCTGTGACGTCAGCAGAGAGCGAACTTCAGCCCGCTCTCTGCTGAAAACGGGTCACAGAAGTGCAAAATAAACTGCACTCCTGTGATCCATAGGAGGAGTCCAGCCTAACAAGCTTCGGTTGTACTTCTCCTTTAACTCTCTTCATGTTAATGTACACCACTACTGTCACTTGTTGCATTTAGGAGGGACATGCTGAGCCTATACCCTCTCCACCTTTCCATCTCTGCTACCTCACTACCAGTAACAGAATGGGGCCCTTAGCGTGGATTCCTTACATGCTCTGCTATAACTTTTTCCCTTACGTACCTGTGCACAGGCCGTGAACCTCTCCGGCGCTGATCTGCTTCCATTGCTATGGCCGATGGACCACTTACGGAGAGAGTGCCGACAACAACTCCCTTGCTGCAATAGGCTATTTCACCTGTCACATGTTTATTCTTCATGACAGGCTGCTTGTCAAAGAGGAAGTAAACTTCTTCTGCTGACATTTACCTATAGGTAAGCCTATAATAAGCCTATACATGCAGCCAGTGACATCACTGGCACATACACTCTGAAGGAACGGCCACGGGTACACACGGGAGTGACGTCATCACGGCTCCGGCCAATCACAGAGCCGGAACCCATGCACCCGGAAGCAAGACAGGTGGAAGTGGAAGTGGCTAAAGTGCGACATTGCGGCACTGGAACAGCTTTGTTTTCATTTAAGTTTCACATAATGTGCTAGTATGCGATGCATACCGCTTAAACCTCCATTATTTTTGGTAACCACTTACTTCACTCGCGCCACGTTACGCCTGCTGTGCGGTCTTCATTCCCCAATGTGCTTTACTGACCCACGTTGCAAACTGGTGTAGAATGTACCGGTTACTTACGTACACTCCAGACCAGGCAAATGACAAAGCTTCAAAAGCTTTACTGAAAACTCTTAGCATAAAAGAACAAAGTGCACAGCATTTTCCTAATGTCACTAAGCCCTAAAGCTTGTGGCTGCCTCAGCATATCTGCGCAGGCAAGAGTCCATCTTTGGCAGAGTCCATGTTGGCAGTATCCAGGGCTGGTATCTTCAGGGTAGACTGCCGTTGCCAGCAATCCTCCTAGATGGTGGATGTGACAGCAAGCAGGCTTGCTCTCTGAATTTGAACTGCTCCCCCCTTCTCTCTTCTCTGTAAGCAGCTGGAGATTACATGCTGTGTAATGTCTGTGTCTTCTTTCAAATGCAGCAGACTGAGTGATTCTGGGCAGAGCCCTCTCCCTTTTTATTATAAGCACAAGGAGAGAGGCAGAGCTCAGCAGAAAGTGCAGGAAACCAAACCGGCTGGTACTCAACTGACTCCCAGCTGGTTGATGAGTATTAGGTCAGTTTCCCCAGAGTTGAGATCAAAGCTCAACTCAAAAGCAGCTTACTCTGCCATGCATAGGCCACTACCCCCTTCCTACTGTAGCGACCACCCCCCTTCTCTCTCCACCGCACAGCTCGCTCTGTCTCTGGTCTAGAGGTAATTGAATAATGGGGAGAGAGAGAGGGCAGGCGGGCTACGCCGAGCATCCACCACGAGGCACACCTGTGGCTTCAGCGATGTCTGTTGTTACCTTCGGGTCTGTGTGATACACCAGGCTTCCCCCTCCAAGAGTCACCATTGAAGTTCATCCGCAGGAATTGAGCCTCACACCATTAAAGTCCAAGCTTCTTTATTTAAGGGATACTCCACACATGAACTTCCTTGTAGAACAGCACAGAAAGGAGGTGTGAGTGTGAACAGGCCCCAGACACGATTCTCGATCCTCCACCTCCTCCTGGAAAGTGGGATATGGTCTCCGCACGAGGGACAGGGGATCCTTCCCAGACCGTCTCCGACGAGAGACTCACCCGTCACCGGCAGTATGCTGCACCGGGTCTTCAAGTGAGGAGCTCTCCCCGGTCCATAGCGTCACACCGGGATTCAGGCCTCCATCCCCGAAGAGCCCTAGGTCCCTTCCCTCGCGGAGCTCAGTGTTGGGCACTGAGCCCCGGACCTTCCGGCAAGTACCACATCCCAAGCTTAAGGTGCCTGGGATGGATCACGACCTCAGACGGTCCTCTAGGCCAAGGGCACCTAGAGGACCGGACGCAACTCCCTGTCCGCAGGCTGAAGGTGCCTGGAACACGACCTCTACCGGAAGATGGCCACTCCCTTATATCCCCTCCCCCGGCATGCACAGCGGGTTCCCCGCCCCACCGCACGGCCGCCGAGAGAGAACACACAGAAAGAGTGTCCACCGACCTTTCCACTCCAGCCCAGAAACAACAGTGCCATCTCTGGGCTGAGAGGGAAATTCAAGTCACTATACTGAAACTATTATAAACCAAACCTGCGGGGTACATACCCGCTACACACTCCCCCTGGTAATTGAACACTGGTCCCCAGTGTCTGGGATGAGCTGTACTCACAACGGTGGGTACAACTCATACCAAAGACCCCCTATGCAATTTGGAAACACTAAGATGCAAACACATAACAGTCTAAGCAATCGTGTCTGGGGTCCTGCAAAGAAAAAAAACAAAGTGCAGAACCAATATAAACAGCATTGCAAACACATAATGATCCATACAAACAATTTCCCTCCCTTCCTGCCTAAGACCCACCCCAGCTTGAATAATCTTGCCGCGGCGTTCTCCTGCAGAGGGAATAAAACAGTTAAACACAAAACCCTGACACATGTGTATGTGAAGAAGGAAAGAAATCTTCTCCAAGAAGAAAATCCCTTTTCTCCAGTGTGAGTGTGTAGAGTGTACATCGTTGCGCAAGACTGCCACCTGGTGACAGTCTCACGGTAACTGCAACCGTTGCCTCCCTTCTCTGGCAGCTTGAATCCCGAGTCTAACTACCCTAAAGTCTGCAAATTTTGCTGAAAACAGGAAAAGGGGAAAAAAACTGGAACCGTCCTCTTCCGGGTACAACAAGCACCCTCTTTGCTGCAAGAGCCACTGAACAAAGTAAAAAAACAACGTCTGCAGCAAAGTTCAAAGTACAACACCTTTGAAAGGTAACACAGGAGTCTTTCTCTCCTCATAGGTAGAAACGGGGATGTGGTAGAACAAGGGGATTCAATTGTCCGTCCATGGTCTCAATCCGATACACCACATCATCTCCCAGGTCAGAGAGGGACTCCAGATCGGACGTATCACACTCCTCCGCGGGGATGTAGGTCACCGTTGAACTTTGGCTACCCTCCCCCGCGGGACCTCCGGGCCATGCTTTCCCAGCATCTCCGCCCAGACACCGACTCCCTTCGCCCGGCTTACCTTGGCCATTACTTGAGGTGGGACGTCCGGAACTCTGGTCGACGGATCCGTCTGGGCTTTGGGTAAGCTGGCGAGATTGTCCGCCACCACCGCTGGTCGGGGGTACCACGCTGGTTCGTTTCTTCGGTGGCGGACGCTGTGAAAGAGTGGTGACCGAGTCAGCATCCTCGGATTTCTCCCGTTGTATTTTAACGACCACCTCCTCTGCGGTCGCTGCAATGTGCGCTGGGATGGCTCTTGAAGCAGCAATTCCTCCTCCTCGAGTAGTGTTACCAGAAGCCCGGCCTGGGTAGATGGTCCTCGGTCTTTGCACTACCGGGTCCACCTCAAACAGAAACTCCCCACAGGCCTCACACTGTCCGAAGGGCTTTAGATGGCACACCAGTCCCGTACACCCGGGACAAATTACACCCAGGGCCTCCACATCCATGCAGGAATACAAAGCGAGTTGGCCCCTTGGCTTCAGCCGGATCCCGGTATCCGTGAGTGGAGCAGCAGCAGTCATTGTAGTAGTAGCAGGGTGAACTGGAATCCACGAGGTGTGTCCAAACATGGCGACCTGCTGCTGATCCATATCGCACACTGCAGAATTCGCGCCAATGTCCAAGCTTCCACGTGTAGCACACTCTTCACGTCTTGGACTCCTCCCCTCTTGCTCCGGTTCGCGGGCTTTTTTTTTCTTTAAGCTGGCCACGCCCACGAACCAAGCGGTGGGGGTTCGTGTCTGTTGGCGCAGTGCAATTAAAGACCCCCACATGTAGTACCTCACACGGCTGGGCCTTCCCCTCTCTGCTGCTCTTCCTGCGCGGTTCCTTCCCGTCACTTGGGTCGGTTCCACGCTCCAAGCCGGGCTGCACTTTGGGCCTGTTCAGTTAACTCGTCCCGCAGACTTGTCCAATTTTTTTTTTAGTGTACACACAATCCCGGACCCGAGCCCCCACGTGTAGCGACCACCCCCCTTCTCTCTCCACCGCGCAGCTCGCTCTGTCTCTGGTCTAGAGGTAATTGAATAATGGGGAGAGAGAGAGGGCAGGCGGGCTACGCCGAGCATCCACCACGAGGCACACCTGTGGCTTCAGCGATGTCTGTTGTTACCTTCGGGTCTGTGTGATACACCAGGCTTCCCCCTCCAAGAGTCACCATTGAAGTTCATCCGCAGGAATTGAGCCTCACACCATTAAAGTCCAAGCTTCTTTATTTAAGGGATACTCCACACATGAACTTCCTTGTAGAACAGCACAGAAAGGAGGTGTGAGTGTGAACAGGCCCCAGACACGATTCTCGATCCTCCACCTCCTCCTGGAAAGTGGGATATGGTCTCCGCACGAGGGACAGGGGATCCTTCCCAGACCGTCTCCGACGAGAGACTCACCCGTCACCGGCAGTATGCTGCACCGGGTCTTCAAGTGAGGAGCTCTCCCCGGTCCATAGCGTCACACCGGGATTCAGGCCTCCATCCCCGAAGAGCCCTAGGTCCCTTCCCTCGCGGAGCTCAGTGTTGGGCACTGAGCCCCGGACCTTCCGGCAAGTACCACATCCCAAGCTTAAGGTGCCTGGGATGGATCACGACCTCAGACGGTCCTCTAGGCCAAGGGCACCTAGAGGACCGGACGCAACTCCCTGTCCGCAGGCTGAAGGTGCCTGGAACACGACCTCTACCGGAAGATGGCCACTCCCTTATATCCCCTCCCCCGGCATGCACAGCGGGTTCCCCGCCCCACCGCACGGCCGCCGAGAGAGAACACACAGAAAGAGTGTCCACCGACCTTTCCACTCCAGCCCAGAAACAACAGTGCCATCTCTGGGCTGAGAGGGAAATTCAAGTCACTATACTGAAACTATTATAAACCAAACCTGCGGGGTACATACCCGCTACACTACTTTAACTTTTTTATTTCTGTCCCTGTTGTAAATTTCTCTGACTTATTGCTTGGTAAACACATTGTCTCTGGTACAGAAAGTAAAAGGAAATCTCTCCTACAGAACCCCAGATACCAGTAGAAAAATAAGTCTAATGCCCCGTACACACGGGCGGATTTTCCGCCAACAAAAGTCCGATGTGAGCTTCTGACCATGTGTATGCTCCAAAGGACTTTTGCTGGCGGAATTTACGCCGGCAAAAGATTGAGAGCAGGTTCTCAATTTTTCTGTTGGAAAAAATTCCGATCGGAAATTCCGATCGTCTGTAGCAATTTCGATGCGCAAAATTCAGACGCATGCTCGGAAACAATTCGACGCATGCTCAGAAGCATTGAACTTCATTTTCTTGGCTCGTCGTACTGTTGTACGTCACCGCGTTCTTGACGGTCGAAAGTTCCGAGAACTTTTGTGTGACTGTGTGTATGCAAGCCAAGCTTGTGCGGAATTCCGACTGAAAATCCGTTCGTGTGTACGCGGCATTTTGCTCCAACCCTTCTCCACTCTATACAAAACAAAAAAAAATATGTTTGGCTGGGTATACGTTTTAAGAAATTTTCAATAATGTTGGCCAAAATTTTTTTTTATTCTTGCTCCTTTTTCCACATTTAACAAAGGTACTTTGCATTTGTCAGTCATTGGGCTCATATTACCGCAAGCAATGCCCTCAGCTATGAACATCCCCAAAATCTCAAGAGGAAGAAAGAGGAGGCTACATGAAGACAATATAGTCTAATACTGGCCATACTCTAGGAGAATTTTGTTGGAGATTTTTGATTTAAGAATGTTGGTTTGACTTTCTGGTTCAATACATTCTATATTGGAAGTTTACAAAAATACAAAAACTTAGTACAGGAACAAAAGGAATCAAAGAGAATGCAGCATGAGGAGTCATACTGCCTCAATACCAGTACCAATCTTTCTCATAAACACATATGACACTGCTGGTCCGGGAGTCCATAATCAAAGCAGTCCTATAAGAAAGGATAACATGCCAGATCTGGAAATAATCAGGGTTCGTTATCTGGCCAGGAGGGGGCACAGATAGACCCATACCATTGGAGGTTTTGTGCTGCCCTAGGCCTGACTAAACTCGTGCACCCCCTAATTTAAATATGACCCACCTCTTCCTGTCAAGGCCACACCCCTTGCAGTTTAAGACCCGCCCTGAAATTTTCGAGTGGAGACACTAGTTCTGAGGGCCTGGGGGGGGGGGCAATGAATTCCCTTAATTTGCATAGATTTCCTCTCACTTCCTGTTTGGCTATGGGGCAGGAAGTGAAGGGAAATCTCTGCAATGGGGACAGGGATGGTAAAAAATAAACTGACAGGGGCTATAACCCTCCCTTACTCTATCCACAATGAAAAAAAAAAAAAGTGTTTCCTATAGTTGCCTATAGTAACAGTGTAGAGCAAGCCGGTGGGGACTTTTTCCGTGCTGCCCCCCCCCTGCAAAGTGCTGCCCTAGGCCTGGGCCTTGTTGGCCTAGGCCAGGATACAGCATTGCATTGGGGTATAACAAGGTACCACTCACTATAACAGAAAGAGAGGGGGGTAGGTACCGGCACAGGTACTCTCTACAGCACATATGCCAAACACAAGGCTTGCCGGCTGAATCCGGCAGGCCAGGCCATTTCATGTATCCCTCGCACCTTTTGTGCAACTTCGGCACCCCCCTAGTCTTCACTCCCCACCTTGTCTCACCAGTCGGCAGCAGAGAGGAGGACAGAATTCCTACACCAGATCCTGTGCTTCAACGTGCAGCCGCAGAGAGGGTCCTCTCTGCCCCTCTCCCCCTTTAGTCTCAGCAGTGGGCAGAACTCATTCCATACCTCCCAACATTTTAAGATGGGAATGAGGGACACCTACTAGCAAAAGTATGCTGGCATAGTATACACCCCCTGCCACACCCCCACCACACCCCCGCCATGCCCCTGCCACACCATCTTAAAGGAGAATTAACGAAAAAAATAAATAAAAAAAAGATTAGTTAAATCCACAAGGGCTTTTTTTTTTACCATTACCATTCCTTTATATTGGCTTTTAAAATGTACAAATGCAGCAATTTAGAAATTGGATGAAAAGTTTAGCACTGGGAAACACTTTTTTGAAAGATAAAAAGTGCATTTTATATATATCTATATAGATCAGAGCAAAATGAGGGACAAATGAGGAAAGAGGGACAGAGGGACATTGTTCCAAATCAGGGACAGTCCCTCCAAATCAGGGACAGTTGGGAGCTATGCTTCTACAGATCCTGCATCTCTCTATGCAGCTGTAGAACCCCCTCATCTCCTCCTCCCCTATTTTTAGCATTTAGCAAACTCCGGCAGCTGACTCCAGCCCTCCTCTGGTCCTCCTCCAGACCCTACACTTTCTGCTACCCAGGTCGACCCCCAGCTTCATTCCGGCAGCAGCACAAGATAAGAAGGGTGCACTGTGATGTAAGAAATGGTGGGGGACTCTTGACTTCTGATGGTGGTGGGGGGGTCTTGACATCTGATGTAAGGGGGAGTCGGTTGCTCTGTACATCTAGTATTACAGATACAACCGGCCCTTAAGAGAGCAGCTATAATGCTGATATGGCCCACAATGAAATTGAGTTTGACACCCCTGCTCTAGGGTAACCGAAAAATCAAGGATAAAAACAGGTCAGAAACAAAAACCAAAAAAAAAAAAAAAAAAGAAAAAAGTATTGATTTTCTAATCGTTAGTGGAGTAAAATCAATATTAATTTTTGACAATTGGAAAGTGGGATGCATTTTTTTCTGATTTCTAATATTGTATATGCTTTTTATTTTAAGAAACTACAATCATTTCAAAATCAAATGTTAAAAGCAAAATTTTAAGTACTTTTCAACGACAGTCATCAAATGTACAAAACTTCCGTCGGAAAAACCTTGGATGGTTTTTCTGCCGGAATTCCACTCAAGCTTGGCTTGCATACACACGGTCACACAAAAGTTCTCTGAACTTTCGACAGGCAAGAACGCGGTGACGTACAACACTACGACGAGCCGAGAAAATTAAGTTCAATGCTCCCGAGCATGCGTCAAATTGTTTTTGAGCATGCGTAGGAATTTTGCGCGTTGGAATTGCTACAGACGATCGGAATTTCCAATTGGAATTTTTTTGGTCGGAAAATTTGAGAACCAGCTCTCAAATTTTTCTTCTCGGAAATTCTGACAGGAAAAGTCAGATGGAGCCTACACACGGTCGGAATTTCCGACGAAAAGCTCACATCAAACTTTTCTTGTCAGAAATTCCGACCGTGTGTACGCGGCATTAGGAGTGCAGTGTGTCAGACAGGAGCTAGCCAGCTGTATGTAACAGAGTGTATGTGCTAGTATTAGCTTGCATGCATCCTGTTCATTCTGTTGTCTTTTCTTGAAAACACTACAAAAAAATGGAATATAGTAGTCTGTAGAAAGGCTACCAAGGAATGGTTTTCTTTTCCTATCAGATATTTTGCTATAATTCTTATTTCTCTTGGTATTACACTGACAGATTAAACAATATGCTCTAGAACAGTGATGGCAAACCTATGGCACCGTGCCACAGCTGGCAGGCAGAGCCATCTCTGTGGGCAAGCAAGAGAGTCCAGGTAAGATTCTATCTGCATGAGCGAGTGGGTGGCCCCGGTTAGGTTACAGGCCTAAGAGCACGGGAGGGAGACGAGAGCTTCACCGACTCCTTGATGGCCAAAGAGGCGAGCAGCGGGCGTAGCATGCCCACCACCTTCCGGAGCCTAGACTCCTCAAACCTCATCTTCAACAGTGAAGCCTTGTACACAGGGCTGGTTGTCTCGGCAAGAACCGACAAGAAAACTGCTTGCAGAGCTTTCTTGCCGAGAAAATCGGTCGTGTGTACGAGGCTTTCAGGTTTCTCATCAGGAAAACTGACCAGAATCTCGACGAGAAAAATAGAGAACCTGCTCTCTTTTTTCTCGTCGGGATTCTCGTTGGTTTGTTTCCCGACGAGAAACCCGAGTGTGTGTACACTTACCTGTCGCTGTGGAAACCCGCGCATGCTCAAAATGACTTTGACGCAAGCATGGTAGCTTCCTAGGCATAGGTAGGGTGTAGCAAGATGGCGGCAACGGCATTAAATGTGACGAGCGCACGCTCGTCGTAGTCGATGACGTCACCGCGTTTGTGCCATTCAAAAGAACGGCGGTTCTTTTGAAAGGTACGTGTGTACACTCGGCCGGGACAAGATTCTTGTCAAGAATCTCGTCAGGAAAAACAACGGGTTTTTTCCTGCCGAGATTCTCGGCCGTATGTACAGGGCTTGAGGCCTGGAGAGCAGGCTGACTGGGGGCCAGGAAGACGAGGACAGGTGGGAGGTGCAGGCTGCGAGGGAGCCGCTGGATGAATAGAGCAGAGAGCTCCCCAGGATCAAGAATGGCATGGAAGGTACTGGGCACAAACATACACAGACTACCTGCAGACAAAGACTGGGGCAGGGGGGCAGAGCAGGGACTGCGGATAGAGACAGAGCTAGAGGTCTCTCTGTCATCTCCCCCTTCACTCTCCTCTCAGACCCCCTCTCTCTCTCAGCCCCCTCCCTCTCTCTGTGTCCCCCTCTCTCTCAGTCCCTTTCTCTCTCTCTCTACCTCTCTCTTTCTCTCAGCCCCCCTCTTTCTCAGCTCTGCCTCTCTCTGTTCCCCCTCTCTCTCAGTCCCCATCTATCTCACACCCCTCTCTCTCTCTTGCCCCCCTCTCTCTCAGCCCCCCTCTCTCAAACCCCCCTCTCGCCCCCTGTCTCTCCCTTTCAATCCCCCTCTCTCTCACACACGCCCCCTCTTACCCCGTCTCTCTCTCACACCGCCCTCTCTCTCTGTGTGTCCCCCTCTCTCTCAGTCCCTTTCTCTCTCTCAGCCCCCCTCTTTCTCAGCTCCGCCTCTCTCTGTTCCCTGCTCTCTCAGTCCCCCTCTCAGCCCCCCTCTCTCTCAGTCCCCTTCTCTCTCACACCCCTCTCTCTCTTTTCCCTCTCTCTCAGCCCCCCTCTCTCTCTAAGCCCCCCTCTCTCACAGCCCTCTCTTTTCAAACCCCCCTCTTGCCCCCTGTCTCTCTCTCTCTCAATTCCCCACTCTCTCTCACACACCCCCTCTTACCCCCCTCTCTCTCATGCCCCCTCTCTCTCTCTCAACCCCCCTCTCTCTCACAACCCCCCTCTCTCTCACACACCCCCTCTCTCCCACACACCTCCTCTCTCTCTCTCTCTCACACACACCCTCTTTCTCTCTCAGCCCCCCTCTCTCTCTCATTCTCCCTCTCTCTCTCAGCCCTCCTCTCCCGCTAATTGCAATGTTGGCATTTTGAAATAAAAAAGTTGGTTTTGTGTTGCATTTTGGGCACTCGGGTTCATAAATGTTCGCCATTACTGCTCTAGAATCATCTTGAATACATCCTGTTCATTCTGCTGTTGGTTCTCCTTAGGAATGCTTAACAAAAATATTTTCTCCTTTGGTCCTGGTTCACACCAGTTTGGCTTTGAACAAAAATAGTGCAGGAACTATTTTCAAAGGTTGAATTGCACCGATTTAAACGGTTCCATTGTTGCTAATGAGGTGAGACTTGTCATGTGACTTTGAACTCTCAAGTTGCATGACAAGTCGCACTGGTGGGCTCTTATACACTTAGGTAGGAGTTACAAAATAAATGATCTGTCCAGCACATGACACATCCTTTAAATAAACAGCTATGGAACACCAAGTATAAAATGATAAAGCTATACCTGAATTCTTACCTGTAGCAACAGAGATGCAGAGGACCAATATCAGGACCAGCAGAGTCTTCATGATCAATGTGATCGGAGAACACTGACCTGTCCACGTATGTTTATTCAGACTTAATAAAACTCTTACTTATGACTCTCTCTTAGGGAAGTGCCTTTAAGTCACAAACACTTGAGATGCAGAAATGCAGTAATGAGTAGGTATGAAAGTGCAATTATTATATGATTGCCAGGTTCTCACCATTATCTAATGATACAGCAAACATTATGCTAATTGTCTTTTAAAATACAGTCACTCTATTTGTTTCAGCGACAAGATAATAAATAATATGATAATCAGATATTGGGCAGCACTCTGAGTCAATCAGGACTGGGCTGCCATCAGTAAAGTTTAAATATAATTACAGTATCTCCCAAAAGTAAGTACACCCCTCACATATTTGTAAATATTTTATTCTATCTTTTCATGTGACAATACTGAAGAAATTACACTTTGCTACAATGTAAAGTAGTGAGTGTACAGCTTGTATAACAGTGTAAATTTTCTGTCCCCTCAAAAAAAAACAACACACAGCCATTAATGTCTAAACTGCTGGCAACAAAAGTGAGTACACCCCTAAGTGAAAATGTCCAAATTGGGCCCAAAGTGTCAATATTTTGTGTGGCCACCATTATTTTCCAGCACTGCCTTAACCCTCTTGGCATGGAGTTCCCCAGAGCTTCACAGGTTGCCACTGGAGTCCTCTTCCCCTCCTCCATGATGACATCACAGAGCTGGTGGATGTTAGAGACCTTGCGCTCCTCCACCTTCCGGTTGAGGATGTCCCACAGATGCTCCATAGGGTTTAGGTCTGGAGACCTGCTTGGCCAGTCCATCACCTTTACCCTCAGCTTCTTTAGCAAGGCAGTGGTCATCTTGGAGGTGTGATGTGGGGTCATTATGTTGGAATACTGCCCTGCGGCCCAGTCTCTGAAGGGAGGGGACCATGCTTCGCTTCAGTATGTCACAGTACATGTTGGCATTCATGGTTCCCTCAATGATCTGTAGCTCCCCAGTGCCGGCAGCACTCATGCAGCGCCAGACCATGACCCTCCCACCACCATGCTTGTCTGTAGGCAAGACACACTTGTTTTTGTACTCCTCACCTGGTTGCCGCCACACAGGCTTGACACCATCTGACCCAAACACGTTTATCTTGGTCTCATCAGACCACAGGACATGGTTCCAGTAATCCATGTCCTTAGTCTGCTTGTCTTCAGCAAACTGTTTGCGGGCTTTCTTGTGCATCATCTTTAGAAGAGGCTTCCTTCTGGGATGACAGCCATGCAGACCGATATGATGCAGTGTGCGGCGTATGGTCTGAGCACTGACAGGCTGACCCCCCACCCCTTCAACCTCTGCAGCAATGCTGGCAGCACTCATACGTCTATTTCCCAAAGACAACCTCTGAATATGACGCTGAGCACGTGCACTCAACTTCTTTGGTTGACCATGGCGAGGCATTTTCTGAGTGGAACCTGTCCTGTTAAATCGCTGTATGGTCTTGGCCACTGTGCTGAAGCTCAGTTTCAGGGTCTTGGCAATCTTCTTAGCCCTAGGCCATCTTTATGTAGAGCAACAATTCTTTTTTTCAGATCCTCAGAGTTTTTTGCCATGAGGTGCCATGTTGAACTTCCAGTGACCAGTATAAGAGAGTGAGAGCGATAACAGCAAACTTAACACACCTGAACCCCATTCACACCTGAGACCTTGTAACACTAATGAGTCACATGACACCGGGGAGGGAAAATGGCTAATTGGGCCCAATTCGGACATTTTCACTTAGGGGTGTACTCACTTTTGTTGCCAGCGGTTTAGACATTAATGGCTGTGTGTTGAGTTATTTTGAGGGGACAGCAAATTTACACTGTTATACAAGCTGTACACTCACTACTTTACATTGTAGAAAAGTGTCATTTCTTCAGTGTTGTCACATGAAAAGATATACCGTATATACTCGAGTATAAGCTGACCCGAGTATAAGCCGAGGTACCTAATTTTACCCCAAAAAACTGGGAAAACGTATTGACTCGAGTATAAGCCTAGGGTGAGAAATGCAGCAGCTACTGTAAGCGGAAAAGAGGGTCAACAATGCACATTTGCACGCCTCACTGTGCCCATTGCCACCTCACTCTGCCCATTGCCACCTCACTATGCCCATTGCCACCTCACTGTGCCCGAGTCAGTGTACCTGAAATACTTGACAGGCTGCGGGCATCCATTCATTGTTAAGGAGATGGGCAAGCCTTGCTCATGGTTGGTGAGCTCCATAAAACCATCTTCTTCATCTCCAATATTGTGGCTTTGTGAGACTGAGAACCGAGAGGGGAGAGAGGCAGGCAATGCAGCCGCGGCGCCATCTTGGATTTGTCTGGCGGCTGGCTGGGTCAAATAGGCCTCTATTTTCTGGGGGTGTCTGTCCTCCTTTCGTTTGGCAGACATCATGTCACGCTGCAGGGGGGTGAGGAGGCTCCCTGGATGCTATTCCGGTCCAAAAACGAGGTCCCGTTGCGCTGGTATGTGTCGCTCAGGAGAATGTCCATGCTGCTCGGATGTTTCGCGGTCTCCTCCTGGTCCCGTTCCGTGATAGGCGTCTCCCAGCAGCCTATCACGGACGTCTTCTCATCCTCGGACTCAGTTTCCCAGCAGACACTGGGAAACTGAGTCTGAGGATGAGAGGACATCTGTGATAGGCTGCTGGGAGAAGCCTATCACGGAACGGGACCAGGAGGCGACCGCGACATTTAAACAATAGACGTCCGGAGCCTGACAAGATTTTCAGTTACACTGACACGAGTATAAGCCGAGGGGTGTATTTTCAGCCCTAAAAAAAGGGCTGAAAATCTCGGCTTATACTCGAGTATATACGGTAATAAAATATTTACAAAAATGTGAGGGGTGTACTCACTTTTGTTAGATACTGTAGGGAAAGAGAGCAGAATTATGACCTTGTCAGTTTTCTACTCCTCTGTCCAGCCACTGGCTAGTGGAAGGTTGGTGACAAAGCTGTATTCTTTAACTCCCTCAGAAAAAAGTGAGGTCACCAAGCTGCTGTCTGGCAAGGGTGCCAAGAGTGGGGGAGCAATAATTTAAAATTTTGGCAGGTAAAACGGTCCATTTTTTGTCTTTGTGCTTCAATGGTGTATTTAGCTCTTTTTCTGGGGTTCAGTTCAAGTACTACATTGGTGGAGGGGGGATTATGGTGTGGGGTTGTTTTTCAGGGGTTCGGCTTGTCCCCTTAATTCCAGTGAAGGGAACTCTTATGCCGCGTACACACGATCGTGATTCACGGCGGTGAAAACACCGCCGTGAATCACGGCATGAAAAAAAATGAAAAACGAGGGAACGGCATGTTCCCCCACACACTACCGTTTTTCCCGTCATTTTTTTCTTTGACGAGAAAAACGACCGTCTGTGGGCTCCGCGGCAGTGTCTCCCTATGGGAAAACTGCCGCGGAAAAAAATGATGGAAAAAACGATGAGAAAATTTAGAACATGTTCTAATTTTTCTCGTCGTTTTTCCTGCCGTTTTTCTCAACGAGACGATCGTTTTTCTCGGCGAAAAAAAAAATGTAATTTTTCCCGACGGGAAAAATGATCGTGTGTACGCGGCATTAAGGCGTCAGCATACCAAGACATTTTGGACCCCTTCATGCTCCCAACTTTGTGGGAAGAGTTTGGGGATCACCCCTTCCTGTTCCAACATGACTGCACACCAGTGCACAAAGCAAGGGCCAAAAAGACATGGATGAGCAAGTTTGGGGTGGAGGAACTTGACTGGCCTGCACAGAGTCCTGACCTCAACTCGCTAAAACACCTTTGGGATGAATTAGAGCGGAGACTGCGAGCCAAACCTTCTCATCCAACATCAGTGCCTGACCTCACAAATGCGCTTCTGGAAGAATGGTCAAACATTCCCATAGACACACTCCTAAACCTTGTGGACAGCCTTCCCAGAAGAGTTGAAGCTGTTATAGCTGCAAAGGGTGGGCCAACTCAATATTGAACCCTACGGACTAAGACTGGGATTCCATTAAAGTTCATGTGCGTGTAAAGGCAGGCGTCCCAATATTTTTGGTAATATAGTGTATATTTATAGGAAAGAGAACAGAGAGACAACCTTGTCAGTTTTCTGTTATTCCTCTGTCCAGCCATTATTGGAAGGTGACCAAGCTGTATTTTTTAAAGGTTAACTCCACTTTCGGGGGGGAAAAAAATTGCAAATAAAGAAAAAACAATCTAGTGTATACAATTGCGACACAAATCATATTGTAATTGAATGTTATTAAAAAATTACCTTTCCTTTTCAATCTGCAGCCGCTGTAATTTTCTGTAAAATGAAGTATGGCAATCTGGAGGTGTTCTGTATACAGAATGTTTACAGAACGCCCCCCAGAAATATAATTTCCTGCTTGTGTGATTGGCTCACTGATTTTCACAGACGTCTACACTAAGATACAAGTCAGATTTTAGGCATCCCCTGCAACAAAAAAATTTTTTTTTGGTGAGATTCTTCCAATAGGAACACGTCTAAAGGGATGCAGGCCCAGCAGCTTTCCTCATTAGAGCCCTCCAGCTGCCGCAGCTGATTGATAATTATGAAACCACTCCAATTACACTCACTTCCCCACATGGACACAGACAAACACACAGGGATTTCTTCAGAACAACAAAAGGTAGGAATCGGCAACAAAGTTTGTTTAAATCCTTGTAATGTACATAGATCACCCAGAGGGGAATGTTTTTTTCTCAAGAAAAAGGTGGAGTTACTCAGAAAAAAAGGCCTCAGAAAAAAAGTGAGGACCGGGAGCTGATCTGGCCCCACAGCCGTCTCTTGGAAGCTGAGAGGTGGTGCATTATAGAACAACTGGCAAGAGCCTGCAGTGCTGCACAAAAAGAGTCTGAAAACCCTACCAAATGGTTGCAAGTATTAACCACTTGCCGACCAGCCGCTGTCATTATACTGCGGCAGGTCGGCTCATTCCCACGAATCGCCGTAGCTGTACGTCGGCTCTTTAAAAGAGCTATAGCAAGCGTGCGCCCGTTGCACGTCGGGGGAGCCAATGCGCGTGGCCGCGATTCTGCCGGCCACCCACGATTGCTCCACAGAGAGCCAGAATGCGGATCTGTCAATGTAAACAAACAGACTGACTTTCTGTCAGGGGAGTAGAGAGTGATCGTCTGTTTCTAGTGATCAGGAACAGCAATCTCTCTCCTGTTCCAGTCACTCCCCTCCCCCCACAGTTAGAAACACCTCCCAGGGAACACATTTAACCCCTTGATCACCACTAGTGTTACCCCTTCCCTGCCAGTGACATTTATACAGTAATCAGTGCATTTTTATAGCTCTGATCACTGTATAAATGTCAGTGGTCCCACAAAAGTGTCAAAAGTGTCCGATCTGCCCGCCGCAATGTCGCAGTCACGATAAAAATCGCAGATCTCCGCCATTACTAGTAAAAAAAAAAATAATAAAAATGCCATAAATCTATCCCCTATTTTACGCTTATTGCAATTTTTTTTACCAATAATATGTAGAAGAATATATATTGGCCTAAACTGATAAAGAAATTCATTTGTTTTTTAAATTTTTAGGGATATTTATTATAGCAAAAAGTAAAAAATATATATATATTTTTTTAAATGTGGGTCTTTTTTTTGTTTATAGCGCAAAAAATAAAAACCCCAGAGGTGATCAAATACCAGCAAAAGAAAGCTCTATTTGTGGGGAAAAAAAGGACATCAATTTTGTTTGGGTACAACGTCAATCGACCGCGCAATTGTCAGTTAAGGTGACGCAGTGCCATATCTCAAAAAATGGCCTGGTCATTAAGGGGGTAAATCCTTCCGGTTCTTAAGTGGTTAATGGGAAAATTGATATTAAATTTAAAACTACTTGAATGGGCTGCCTAATGTTAACTGAAAATTATCCTTTTCTTAGTTTATTAAAGTAACAGGCTCTCTTTAATGTTGGCCAAACCATTAGCAGAAAAGTTCTGTATTTGGTACATCTGGCTATGGGGAGCATTTGACTTACAGTGTCATTAAACCCACATCATAAAAACTTTCAATAAATGGTGTATTACATGCTGTCCTTACTCAGTCAGTCACTAGGAGTTTCATTTTCTGTATGCTGCAAAAAACCTGGTTGATTCTGCTGGTCTCTATCTCCCCCTTCTATCCATGTCCCCAATTCAGCTAGGGATTTTGCAGAGCAGTGTTGGCAATTCTGCACATGCTCAGTTTTCAGTGAGTTTCTATGCTGAACAATTCCTCCCTATCACATCTGAGCAGCCCATGCGAGTCACACATGTAGGTGTATACACAGTGGTAAATGACAGCCCACTCCTTTCCTCCTCCTCCATGCCCACTAACTAGCTAAACACAATGGAGGCGGGATATTACATGTAGATTGATGAAGGCTTCACCTCCCTTCTATTCTAAGACACAGGCTGGAGGGGTGTGACACAGCCTGTGACTGGCAGAATTCCGTCCAATAATACAGATTTGTTTTAAAATATATGTTTGTAAAATTATTTAAAACTGTTGCTTTACCCTGCATAGGCAATACATCGGTTTCACATTAAAGGGGTTGTAATCCTATGCATTAAGTTGAAAAAACATCTGACAGTTACCCCGAAGCCCCCCTTTTTACTTACCTGAGCCCTGGAAAGTCCTGCGTCGAGAACGCGCTTGATGTTTCCCTGGGGTTCTCGGCTCTTCATTGGATAGATTGATAGCAGCGCAGCCATTGGCTCCCGCTGCTGTCAATCAAATCCAATGACGCGGGCGCGGGGGGGCGGGGCCGAGTCCTGCACTCGGCGGCTATGGACGCCGAATGCAGGACTCGGGAGCGCGCCCGCAAGGTAACCCCCTTGGGAAAGCGCTTCCCATAGGGGGTTATCTGAAGCGGGGAGGAGCCGAGAGAGCCGGGGGACCCCAGAAAATGGCGTTCGGGCCACTCTGTGCAAAACGAGCCTATAGTATCACTTCAAGGGCTTGTTCACACATGCATTGCCTTCTGATAAGCGATCCGTGTCAGATCACATTTGACAGGTGATGGGGCGGTGTTATATCACCTCCCTGCCGCCTGATTTAACCCTGTAAATGACTCACTACCACGTGTGTTGCACAGGTGCAAGGCCCCAAGGACTAAAATTGGTTGCGTTTGGTGGTGGTAACATTTAATTTATGTTGTGGCCACTAATCACAGCATAGCATCCGCAGCATGTGCACAGCTCTGAGCAGCTGCATGCCCGTGTTCAGGTAGGTGGTAAAACCATGGCTCAAGCGCCAGGTATTTCTGCCCCCTTGCTGCATGTGTGAACAAAGCCTAAGACCCCTTTCACACTGGAGCGTTTTTCAGGCGCTTTTGGGCTAAAAATAGCGCCTGCAAAGAGCCCTAAAAAAGCTGCTACTTTGTATCCAGTGTGAAAGCCCGAGGGCTTTCACACTGGAGCGTTGCGCTTGCAGGAGGGTAAAAAAACTCCTGCAAGCCGCATCTTTGAGGCGCGATAGGTAAAAATACCGCTCCTATAGCGCCTCTGCCCATTAAAATCAATGGGGTAGCAGTAGCGCCTCCTAAATGCCCGCAAAACGCTGCAAAGAGGTGTTATTGTGGGCGTTTTAACCCTTTTTCGGCCGCTAGCGGGGGTTAAAATCACCCCGCTAGCCCCCCGCAAATCACGGCAAAAACTATGGTATAGCGGCGCTATACCACCAGCGCATCAGTGTGAAACCGCCAGCGCATCAGTGTGAAACCGCCAGCGCATCAGTGTGAAAGTAGCCTAAGAGATGTGTTCCCTGATGCTAGTAGTAGTCTACTTGTTCAATTTTCTTAATGGTTTGTGTAAGGATCAACTAATTAAAACAAATTAAGTTCTTACTCGACACATAATTCTGATCTACTTTTTCCCATGGATTTTTGTGCATAATTGCCTCTGTTTCACAATGCTGAAAGTCAATTAGGCTTCCTGGTGATGTGAGTGTACACATCACATTCTGGAAAGGTTTAACACCTTCCTGACATGCTACATAACCATATGGTTACCACACCACCACATCTAGATGCCTAAATGCATTGAGTTGCTGCCATGTGATTGGCTGATTAGAAATTTGTGTTACCAAGCAATTGAACAGGTGTACCTAATATAGTGTCCGATGAGTATATATATATATATATAAATATATATATATATATATATATATATATATGTAGCGGGGTCTCCTTTAAGGCCCCGGGACTATGTTACCCAGAACCCCGTTCGGCACCCAGAGTGCAATTGGCCACCGCAGAGACTCATGGGAGGGGCTTTTTAAGAAGGAGGCGAGGCAGAGCTCGGCCTCTTTGGACACCGTGCTGCAAGCAACAGTTTCTTCCTGTGCGGATCTGCTGCAGTGCAAGGCCTGAAGCCTGGGTGGGGCCTTGCGCAACTTCTGAAGAGCCTTCCACCCCACTGCGAAGCCTGGGTGGCATCTAACTTGTCGAGTGAGGACATCAGTTGGATCGGGAACCCGATCGTGGCGGACGCTGTGTGCGGAGACACAGCAGGTGGAATTCCCGGACTGGGATCGCGTCCGGAGTGGTGAGCGAGCACTTGCTCAATCCAATAGACTGTACCGTGTTTAGGCCTATAGACTGCCTTGGCCCACCGATCGTTTGTTTGCTGTTCCACTGGAGACCAGTAGCAGGACAGGGTTAAAGGGGTCTCCAGTATAGTGTTCCTTGTGACTGCCTACTTTGTGGATTACAAAATACTGTTCATCAAGTGCACCACCGAAAGTTTGCATGCGAAGAAACCCCCTTTAGAAACGACTGAGATTTATTCTGTGTCAGGCCTGACCAGGGAGGGGAGATAGACTATTGTTTAGTGCGCCACAGGGCGCGTACACCATAATAGCTGCGCGTCGTAGATTACCGCGCTGCGCCATTATTGTGTGCTATACCAAATTCTGCAGGGCTCTGTAAGCGAGTTGTATGTGTTATGTTCTGCTTATGCCTTCTAATACAAAAGTAAAACCGTCTGGGGTCGCCTCCTGTGTTAGTCTCCTGCCGAAAGGGGAGAGATGTAACGGGAAGGCCCGGGGGACTCAGAATCGCTTAGAAAGTATGAGATACCCTTGCTTCAGCTCCCCCAATGGCTCTTATGTGTCAATCACCCTGTGTCTCTATTAGGGGCACAGGGTGAATGAAAACCCCAATATGGCCTATGATGGCCATATTCAAGCTGCACATACATTGTATCTAGATTGAATGTGTACTGTGAGGGGGGGGGGGGGTTGTGTAATCATTGCGGTGAGGAGTTAAGGTTATTTGCATTCTATTGTCTATTATGAATTAAGTCTGCTACTGTGACAATGTGGATTGGAGCTGGTCAACCGTCTGGCTGCATATTATGGGATGTTGAAGTGTCTTCTGTGAGGAGGGGGGGAATCACCCCTCCTGCCTAAGACTGTTTATCAAAGGAGAAGTTTGAACACACCTGACCTGTATCACCATTGTCATTGGACAGTTTAACCCGCCCTGTTCCCCAAAGGATGGGAGGGGAGGGTTTTGAAGAGAAATGTGTTACCATGTGTTTTGAAAATAAAGTCATTCCCTGTTTTGGAACTTGAATACAGAGCGTTGTCTCGTATCGGGGGGGGGGGGGGGGAGAATCATTCGTATGGGGTCTTATTCGGCTGGTTGGAGTGTCTGGTGGCTGTCGTGTGGTTGGAAAGGGAATATCCTAACAGTGTTAACCCCTTTCATACTTGGGGTGCCGTTACAGATAGCATTGTTGTATTCAATGCTATTGTTGAAATACATCTATGTTTTCTGTTTTGGTAACAATGGTAAACAGCCTGACACACAGATAAAAGCAGGACAGTAAGCTAGGAACACACACACACACCATGTTGCTGTAAGATCATGAAGAAGAACAGGACCTGATCTCCAAGAAGAATCATTGCCAATGGAGATCATGAACAAAGCGTAATCCAAGTTAAGTAACCTTTAAATGTATTTGTAGTTATAGACCATAGGCTGTTCTATTTTCTAGGCATTTTGCTTTTTATAGATATATGTCAGTCTTGTAGTGTATTCCTAATATTGTAATAGTTTTGTATGTACAGCATCCTGTATAGTAAAAGCACATTTACACACTGCAGAAGTCTCAGCTTCCTTGTTATACCACAGAGTAACCTTGCTAGATAAACGCAAGCGAAACATTTGGGGGCTCGTCCAGGATTTGTGCTATAATTCAATTGAAGCAGACTTGTTTTTCTGTAGTGTGTTGTGTAGCTTGTGCTAGGTAAAATGCTGTGTAAGCTGTTTAGGAAAAGCAAGGCTGCAGAGGGTTCTGGTGACCAGAAGAAAGTGTGCAGCTTACCTATCTGGGCCAGAAATAATGAGTGGGAGCCTCTTGCTAATGCATTTGTGAAGTATGCTTCTCCCTTGAAGCTGACTTGGGGTGATAAAGTCTCAGATCATTTTGTAGATTTTAGCCTTAAGGGGTTGGATTTAAGTAAGAAAGAGAAGAGGACAGTGTCCACAGTGGGTTGGTACTTCCTCCATGCTCTCTATACTGAATCACATAGAAGGGAGAAGGCAGAGGCAGAAGTTAAGGTATTAAAAGACCAGCTAGCAGTTGCTTCAGAGTGTGTACGTTCAACCGCTAGTCGGGCTGATGATTTGCAAGAGCGGTGTGCAGCCCTCATGACCAAATCAATTAATGCCTTAAGGAAAAGGAAGGGGCGTAAACCTGTTAGTAAAGCCAGGGTACGTGCCATTGTCACATCCCAAAATTGGGATTGTGAGGATGTGCTCTCCTCAAATGATAGTGAGGATGAGGAGAGAGAGTTTGATATTTCAGAGGATGATCTGCTCGTGGGAAAGAAAAAGGATGCCAGACCTCTCATTACTAAGCATAGGAAACGGCAACATGATAGAGAGGATATGGCAGATGGGGAGGTGCATTATCGCAACCCCAGAGATGTTGAATTTGAAGAAGTACGGGAGTTTTCACAAACTGAACTCCATGAGCTGGCAAAACAATACAAACAAAGGTCTGGGGAGCCCCTATTGGGTTGGCTCCTACGCTTATGGGATGAAGGGGCGGACAGTGTTGTTTTGTCAAGTAAGGAAGCAGTGGCTATGGGAGTGTTAACCCATGATCCACAATTGCGTCAGGCAATGCGAAAAGCCCGAGAGTTTTTTTTTTTAAATCAAATATTTTTTTTTATTTCTTTATCGCAACATTTATACATACATCCATTTCAATCCTGTATTACAGTACAAATATGCCTTGACTTATGTTATACATTCTCCAACTCATTCCCGTTTCCCAACCCCCCCCCCCCCCTCATCCACCGTGCCCACCCGTCAATCCATTTATTCCATATATTATTAAATTTCTTTTTGTTACCTCTTTTAGTGTATATAAATTGTTCTTTTCTTATTGTGTCATTTATTACCTCCTCCCATTCTGTTACTGTAGGTGGGTTTACCGCTTGCCATTTCTGTGCAATAAGTTTCCTTCCCTGAAACAGGCATCTCCTAATCGCTATACGCTCGCCCTTTGAGGGTACCCTCTCTTCCACCAAGCCCAGCACACATAGCCTCGCCTCCGGCTGTAATAATGTTCCAAATGTTCTATTGATCTTTTCGACTATTTGCTTCCAATATTGGTACAGCTTGGGGCATCTCCAGACCATGTGTATTAGGTCTCCTTTATCCTGTCCACATCTCTGGCATCCTGGGTCTGGTCTCCTACCAAATTGGAACATTCTTTGGGGCGTGTAGTATGTCCTATGTATCAGATATAACTGAGACATATACTGGGAGGGGGACATTGACAATTCGGGGCCTATACCCAGTATTTGTTCCCATTGATCTTGTGAAATTGTGCCCACATCCTTCTCCCATTTCTCCCTAATTTTATTAGCCATGATCTCGCTTCGATCTGCCCTTTCTAGGGAGTCGTAAATGGTTGTCCTCAGTGTTTACCAAGTTTCGGAAGATGGCCATACCATTCCACTCCAGCATCCCATCCCCAAATTGTGCACCCAGCGCATGTCTGATTTGTAAATATCTATAAAAAGATCTATTTGGAACCGAGAACTCCTCTCTTATTTCTTGAAATGTTTTTATTCTACCAACAGCAAATAGTTGTTCCAGTAGATGTATCCCTAATCTGTCCCACTCATCAACCTTTCACATGATAAGTTCTTGTAGGTTGCTATTATCCCAGATAGGGGAGAATTCAGAGAAACCTGTATATCCTAGAATCTTCTTCCCCTCTTTCCAACATTTTACCATTAATTGGACTGTGGGGCATTTAGAATGAAATGAATCTGCCTCCACTGCCTCAACTTCCGTGTCATGACTTGTGTCATTCATGACTACCCTGGGTCCTCTCTGATTACTATTCCTCATGTGCTGCAGCTGGGCCGCTAAGAAATAAAATCTGGGGTTTGGGAGAGCGAGACCCCCCTTCTCCCCTGGATATTGCAAGGCTCGGAGCGAGATTGTCGCTATTCCCCCCTTCCAGATCAATTCCCTGAAAACCCCTTCTATCTTCCTGAACCACCGTTTTGGGATCCATACTGGGGAATTATGTAGAATATATAGGATTTGCGGCATCCACACCATTTTTATCAGATTGCTCCTTCCTACTACAGATAGGGGAAGCCGATTCCAGAACCTGCATTTTTGTTTCATCTTTGTCAGTAATGGCACTAGATTTCCCCCTATATAGTGCCCGGGATCCTTTGTCATGTTTATTCCTAGGTATCTTATCTGGGGCACTACCTTCACTTGGTCTATCTGCCCTCTCAAGGGCTCTAGCGGCAGAAGGGCGGATTTCTCCCAGTTTATTGTTAGACCGGAAAATCTCCCAAATTCCCCTATAATATTCATTGCTGTCGCCAGTGAGGCCTGTGTATCCCCCAGAAAGAGTAGGATGTCGTCCGCATATAATGCGACTTTCTCCTCTCCTAGCTTTCTTTTGAATCCTTTTATCCCCGGAGATGCCCTTATTGTAGTGGCTAGTGGTTCTATGGCCAGGGCGAAAAGCAGGGGCGACAACGGGCATCCCTGTCTTGTCCCCCTGGCCAGTCTAAACCAGTCTGAGCACTCACCATTGACCCTTACCTTTGCCCTGGGATTCCCATATAGTAACCTAACCCATTGAGTAAACTTAGGGCCGAATCTGTACTCTTCTAACACCTTCCACAGATATTGCCACTCAAGGCTATCGAATGCCTTTGTGGCATCCAGGGACAAGATTGCTCTTGCCTCTCTTTCTACTACTGGCAGCTGGACATTTAGGAATGTTCTTCTGATGTTAGAGCTAGTGGACCTTCCTGGTATGAATCCTGTTTGATCAGGATGTACCAGTTTTGTAACTATCCTATTTAACCTTGTTGCCAGTATTTTAGCCAGGATTTTAGTGTCAGCGCACAGGAGTGATATCGGTCTATAGGAATTTGCCTCTAATTGATCTTTCCCTTCCTTTAATAGTGTTATTATAATTGCCTCTTCCATGGACCCAGGCATTTTCCCTGCCTCAGCCGCCCAGTTAAATACCTCTAGCAATTTTGGAAGCAGCACCTCACTGTAGGTTTTATATATTTCTATTGGAAGACCGTCAGGACCCGGTGACTTTTGACCCGCCATTTCTTTAGTTGCCAATTGTATCTCTCCCAGTGTCAGTGGTGCCTCCAACTCTTCCCTATCTTGCTCTGTCAGCCGATGTATTTTCAGGCCTGCAAAGAAAGTGACCATTTCCCCTTCACTGTTGTTATGCCAATTACTGCTATACAAATTCTGGTAATACCTTTTAAACATCTGCATTATTTCTGGTGTGTCTCTCTTAATCTCCCCATTCTCATCATGAATCGCCGGTATAATGGTAGGGGAATTGTCAGCCCTCGCGGCCAGGGCGAGAACTCTCCCCACTCTCTCACCCTCACCAAACAAGTTCTGTTTCTGAAATAGTTTTTTATTTTCCGCCTTTCTTCTTCTTATTTTTTTGTATTCCTCCTGTGCTTCTAGCCATTTCTTATGTTCCTCCTGGCTTGGGTTATTTATATAACGGATCTCTAAGCTCTTTACCTTTTCACTCGCCGCAAGTTCTATGGCACGCGTTTGTTTTTTAATAAGCGATATTTTTTGGATCAGGATTCCCCGCAGGAATGCTTTCAGAGTATCCCAAATTATTCCCATCGAGGCAGAGACGGTATTTACTTCTATAAATTCTTTCAGACTGCCATTTATTCCCTCCGGCTCTTTGATAACCTCTAACCAGAATGGATTTAGCTTCCAGTCCCTTTTATTATATCCTCTATTCGTCTTTATTTCAAAAGTCATTGAGGAGTGGTCCGATATGCTTCTGGGTTCATATACCACCTCTCCCAACACCCCCATTGCCTCTTCATTGCAGAGTACGAGGTCTATCCTGGACAGAGTCGAGTGTGTCCTTGAGTGGCAGGAGAATTGTTTTTCCATTGGGTGCCTCCTCCTCCACACATCTACCAGGCCCAACTCCCCACAAAATTGGGAGAGGGGGCTATCAGCCCGTGCAGAGGGGGCACCCACCGGGAATTTATCTATGTTTTTATTCATAGTCATGTTGAAATCCCCCGCCACTATTACCGGTACTCCCGGTCTGTCCATGATAAACTCCATCAAGTCCCACAGTGTTTCTATCCCGAACGGAGGGGGGATATATATACCTGCCACCACATATTCCCTTGTTTCTATCCGGCAGTGAAGAAACACATAGCGTCCCTCAGTGTCAATCTTACAGTGGCTGCAGGAAAACACCAACCCTGAGTCTATCAACACACTCACCCCCCTCGAATAGGAGGTGTGTGTGGAGTGGAATTGTATCTGATATTTCCTGTGTTTTAGCAAATTGACGGTTCCCTTATCCAGGTGTGTTTCCTGCAGACACAGTATTTTGATATTATTATTATTGGCGTCTGCGAAAATTACCTGTCTCTTTATTGGGTCTTTTACCCCTCGGACATTCCATGAGCGTACCTTGATGCCTATTCCCTGATTAGGAAAGCTCTTCTCGCTATTATACTTCGGCATCCTCCCCTACTATTTCTTCCCTTTTTAGAATACCTCCCACCTTACCCACCTTAACCATATATGCCATGATAATATCAGGTTACAAAAACATATTTTTTGTGGATCTACTCTTTCTAGTGCTCTATACAACCATACATTCCTTCTTACTTCCCCCCTTCCTCCCTCCTCCCCTTCCCCACCCCCTACCCTCGTAAACCAAAGATATATTTTAGTGTGTTCATTCATCATTATGTGCCTTTCACAACAACTCCCTACCCTCCCTGCCCCTCCCCCCCTCCAACCCCCCCTCCCCCGCCCTATTTGGGGCCCTTGTGAGGGGCCTCTACAGTGACCAGATTCCCCTTTTGCTGTGTGCCCTTTCCCCCTCCCCCCTCTTGGCACTTCCCTTGGTGTTCCTCGTGTATTCCTTTCTCTAGTGTTTCTCTTCCGTTTTACTTGACATCTAGTGTTTTTTCTCCACCTCTGTGCCACTTTCCACAAAAACCCAACCATTTCCAACAGCCCCTTCCTCCCTCCCGCTCCCCCCCCCCGCTCCTATATCAAAACCTCGACAAAAAAGAGAGATAAGAAAAACAAAAACAGAAAAAAACCCAGGCAAAAGGGTAATGAAAAAAACAACCAAAAAAAATAATAAAATAAAAAATAAAATAAAAAAGGGGGTAGAGATATGGGGTAAGAGTCTGAGTTCTGTACAATAAGTCAGCGACCAAATCTGTGACTGTTTCCAATTTCCTAGGTTTCCCCTTCTTTAGTGTTCATCCAGGATGTCAGTTCCGCAGGTGTGTTAAAGAATATATTTTCCCCATTTATAGTTATTCGCAGACGTGCCGGGTAAAACATTGCGTATTTAATCCCCTTTTCTTGTAGTCTTTGTTTCCCTTCAAAAAATTTAGCTCTTTGCCTCTGCAACTCTGGGGAAAAGTCTGGGTAAAATGAAATTTTGGTGCCATTAACCAGGACCTCTATCATCTCTCTGGCTTTTTGGAGGATTGTAACTTTATCTGGAAAATGCAGAAGTTTAATAAGCATAGGTCTGGGGCGCCCTCCCTCAGCTGGGGCTCTGAAAGGTACTCTGTGGGCCCGCTCAATAGAAAAGTGCTTTGATAGACAGTCCTGTCCAAATACCCCCACAAGCCAGTTTTCCATGAATTCAGTGGGGCGGTTACCCTCGCACTTTTCGGGGAGACCCAGTACCCTAATATTTTTCCTTCTTAACCTATTTTCCATGTCGTCGATTTTGTTAACGCACAAGTTTAACTGTTCTTTCATTGTTTTCATGTCCATTATCATAGGGTTAACATCGTCTTCCACCTGGCTGAGTCTTTCCTCCAAAGCAGAGGTACGCTCCCCAACCCCCTGTACTTCATGTTTTAATGTTGACATTTCGTCCTTTATCCCTTTCAACTGATCAAATATTTCCGTTAGGGAGGACTTGCAGTTGTTTATAGCAAATAAAATCTCTCTCATAGAGGGCTTGTCCTCCATCCCTGCTCCCGTATTTAAATCTGTCACTTTTTCCTGTGCCTTTGCTTTAATCCCACGCTCACCCGTTGCCTTTCCAGCCATTTCTATGTTTGGACCCAAACTTCTCCGTTGGGCACTTACTTGTTGTCCCCTTGGTGGTGTGTGGCCTGTTGTGCTTCCCGGAATGTGTGCGTATTTTTCCAGTTTAGCTGCCACTACTGCCTGTCCAGTTCTTGTTCCCCGTACCGACTGGGGCTGTGGCTGGGAATGGGACCGGGGGCTGGATTGAGGTTGGGGCAACTGGGGATGGGACTGTGACTGTAGCTGTGCGTTTCTGGTCATCACTGACAGTGTACCTGGCATTGTCCTTTTCTTCCTCCTCCTCCTCCCTTGTAAATGTACCTTTATATGCCTTTGTAATTATTCTATGTACCGTTCTGTAAAAATAAATGTCCTTTCGCCTGTGGTATTCCAGCTTCCCAGTGTTCCAGCTTCCCCTGCTACGATCCTTCGCAGTTCCACAGTTTAACCCCCGACCAACTCCAGCTACTAATTGAAACAGAGGAAAAAAAAAAAAATCTTTTCTCCTCACATCCACTTGCCCCAGCCTCTTCCTTTCAAATTTATGGCAGGTTCAGACACAGCGGGTTACCCTTGACATCAGCTACCGTAATTTAAACACTGTATATATGTATCTTTTTTTTCTCTGCTCACCTCCAGCCCAGCCTCCGTCTTCAGGGTTTTCAGGGTGTAATGGAGGGGGAAACAGACACAGAAAGACACAGAAAGCACCCACAGCGTCTCTCCTCTTGGAAGTGGCCGGTTCTAGTGCACACGAAGCAGGACCGTACCTCATGTAGCTCAGACAAACAGCTGACAGGCAAGCGGGCATCACAGTTTCAGACTGGCTCAGACTCACTCCTCCAGCAGTCGGCGCTTGTTCCTTCCCGTGAAACAGACCAGCCAGCTGGGAGCGAGGTACCTTGTCTGTGCTCGGTAACCCAGCGGCGTCCCAGCGCTACTTGCGGCTCGCGGTCTTTCTTCCTTCCCTGGTGCCGGTTTCCTCTCTCCCTTCTCTGCCGCTAGTTAATTATTCATTGCGGCATGTAATGTGGAGCGAGTTACGGGGAGCGAGAGCGAGAGCGAGAGCGAGCGGACTGCTCTCCTCTCACAGCTGCATCCGGTCACGCCCCTTCCATCAACAGAGCTTAAAGTGGATTAGGGGGGTTGCCTCTTCTGGGTCAAGTTGTTGCTGCCACCATGAATGCACAGGATAAAGCATTTTTCACAATAAATCAAGTGAAAGGATAAGGTAAGGAGTAGGGAGAACAAGCGGTGATAGAGGAACAGTTGGGAAAGGGGGAACAGTGGGGTTGGGGAAAGGAAAAGGGGGAGATAAAAATGGTGGAGTTGCTGGCAGAGGGGGGAAGGACACCGAAGGAGGGACATTAATATCCAGTGTCTTAGTACGCTCAGGAAGCGAAGAGGTCCTTCCCTTCTTACGAGAATGTGAATATGTTCCAAAGGACCCAGGTTTTGGAATAAGCCTCATGCCTGTTTTGGGCTGAAAGTAACAGGTTTTCCATCTTGTTCACCTCCTCAATTTTCGAGAGACAGAGTGAGACCGAGGGAAGTCACGTTCTTGTATAGTTACTATCAAGACATAGAAGTATGTTGTGTACTCAAAAGGCCCCCATTCAGTAAAGTCCTGGCAGGGAACATAAATTGAAAAAAAGTTCAATCAAAGGTATGCTCAAAAATAAATGTTCACAATGGGACTGTGTATCATTTGTAATTAAGTTCCAGGCATGCTCCTTCAAAGCATATTCAAAACATTTGTACCATTGATATATTAATTCTTACAGGTAAGCCCTGTAGCATATCTCTAGCATTCCGTATCACAATCACAGATTCACCTATAAAAATGTATTGCATGGGAATATTCATATCCCTTATTTCTTCTTCATGCTATGTCAGGTAAATCATTCATGTTCATAGCTCAACCCATGTGATCATGTGGCTTGTGAATGTGCAGATGCATACATGTTCTCAGCAAACTATGTGAAAAAGATCTTGCAGGTGAATCCATATACACTTGACATGTAAATGCACAAATCCAACTGCTTCAGGGACAGAAAAAATGCAACAAGGACCCTTAGGGGAAACTTCACAGAAACAAGTCCATCCTGAATGGAAAACAATTCTTCATACAGGATCCATAAAATAATATTATACAAAAGGTGTAATCTCAATGGTTCTATATACCTTATGCATCCAAGCAGCTCATTTCAGCCATAAGTGATAATTATCAGTCCCGAGGTCCTGATTATTCAGCAAAGTGGTAGATAGGAGTCTGATATGGGGATGTAGATCAATAGTGCCTTCCCAGTTTTGCCGGGAGACCTGGCTCTATCAGAGGCAATTGCATACTAACCCTGTTCAGGATCCATGGATAAAATACT
Organism: Rana muscosa; assembly: GCA_029206835.1. Lineage (NCBI taxonomy): Eukaryota > Metazoa > Chordata > Amphibia > Anura > Ranidae > Rana > Rana muscosa. The sequence continues at coordinate 51,224,120 of CM055124.1, read as the reverse complement.
CCCAATTGAGAAGACACCAACCACCAAAGAAGGCAGACCACGTGTCGGTGTCAGCGGTGTAATTATATCAAAACACAATGGCACCACAACGCAATTATGTCATGATGTAGTGACGCACGCAACGCAGTATTGCAAGTGCAGGCATGGCACCAATGCGGCCAAACCCAACAAAGCAATGGGTGACTGCATCCTTATTCATTGGAAGGAGGGGTACGATTATGAAATCCAGCAAAAAATGGGCACATTAATTGGGGTCAAGCCCAATCAAACACAATACATACAGTATATATAAATATTTCATACATTTTTACAAAAAATAAAAAAAGAGAAAGATAAAAAAATAAAAAATAAAGAACCTGTTGACATATACCAATTAATCCTGTGCATTTGTCAATCACAGTTAACAATCATTTATGGATTCACGGGGCCACCTCTACCCCATTGAAGGTTTTTATACTTGCTCCACCTCCTTTGTAGTGTACTGCATCCACAACTCATGGGGCATTCAGTACGTGGGTAGGACTATCAGACCACTTCAAGCAAGATTTGGAGAGCATTGCAGGAATGTGGAGAAAGGCCTCCCCAAATTCAGTTTTTCCAGACATTGGGGTTGATTTACTAAGACTAGAGAGTGCAGAATCTGGTGCAGCTATGCATGATAGCCAATCAGCTACCAACTTCAGCTTGTTCAATTAAGCTTTGACGCAAAAAACCTGGAAGCTAATTGATTTCTATGTAGAGCTACACCATATTTTGCACTCTTCAGTTTTAGAAAATCAACCCCAGTGTCTTTTGCAACATCACAAGGATCCCAACATACGCAGAGTGTTTGTGATTGAATCAATCGCAGGGTCCCTGTCTGAGGGTGAATGTTTCAAGGCACTGTGCTCCAGGGAAACCTATTGGAAATGTAGCACTACCCCCGTAGGAGCTGCTGGTTTAGTTTTGGGCCTGCACTCTGCCTGTCAACCCCCAGAATTTGACTCAATCCCCTCTGGCACAAATGAACAATAATATGATTGAGGACCCCCAATTGACTGTAAGGGACCTCAATGATACACACACAACAATAAAGGCAATAAAAGGGTTGTTACCTTGGTGTTGTTCACCTGCCACTCAGCTGCAAAGACAGAGATCCACACAAATTGTAGCTTAACCAATGGTGATATGTTTACTTGGTAAAGGAATGAAATAATGGTTATACAATAGGCATTCAATACATACAGCTCCCTGTATAAATCAATGAATGAAATACCACCGGTTCAAATTACCTCTGAAATCCGACCCTAATAACGTAACCTGAGGGCCAGACCTGAGCAAGGGTATGGTGGAGGAATCTCCCAGTGCAGTAATATCAACACTGGGGCACCTCTCCACCAAGTCTCACACAAACGGCAGAAAACACAAGGTGATACAAACAGTTATCACTAATATGAGGAATCACAACTCTATGGCTCCCCCTAGTGGACAGTTCAATTGGTGTGTGTCCTATAGCAACCACTTGCAAAGGTAGAAAAGCAGATGATTATCCCTTTAAGAGTCAGGTAATCTTCAGCTAGCCACGTTGGTGCACTTAAATATTTGTAATCCAAAAGATAGGGTGAAGAAAGAAACTACTGATTGAGGCACACGGACTAACAGTACAAGGGGTACTAGTTTCCCCAAGGCGTTGAGTTCCTACGTGCGGAGATGCAAACGCCAGCAAATACAAGTGAAGCTTGTGATAGTTAACTGACTGCCAGGAGTGTGACTAAATTGATGGGCAAGTGCCCGCTCACCAGATGAGGCCTTGTCCTGCTGCTTTTCCTCTCAGTCTGGAACCCTCCTTCAATGGTCCGTCTCTCGGTGTCAAGAGGCCCCTGGTCCTTCACCCGGCCGTCCTCTGGATAACGATGGATAAAAGGCTCTGGATGCTGCGAGCTGTAGACCGACCCTCCTCCGGTTGATCAGCGAGACTGTCCACAGGGATCCTTCTTTGGCTAGGCGATCCGCTCTCCGTCTTCGTAGGCCCAGGCTTCTCAGGCCTAGGTACACTCACAGCAGGCCTCAACACAGGCCTCCTGCCGGCTTGAAGATACCGTCCAGAGAGAGCGTGCTATATGGCGCACTTGTCTTAAAAAGGTCCTCCCATCAGGCTTTGCGCGGCGCACTCCCCTCTTGTAGCACAGTGGCCTTGTGGGCAATGTAGTCTCTGTGCTACTTAGTGTAATGGAGTCTTTGTCTCTTGATAACTGAACCAAACAAGTTGTAACTAATTAGCATGAAATAAACACTAAAGAGAGCCAAACTTATATTCACAGCACAGATTGCAGTCCTTAACGATGCTTGCAATGGTAACACCTTGCTACAGATATTTAGGCTTAACACTATGTCTTCCAATGGCCTCAATGAGGAGCTCAATGTAAATACCTTCTTCTAATCCTATTGTGCCCCTGAGCCTCTATGCAAGGCTTTTTGAGCCTGCTGGTGAGCAGTTGTAGGCATTCATGGACCCGGCCCTATAGCACTGAGTTTATTTTCATTGGGTAGCCACTTTTAGATAAGCTAAGGAAGAATTAACATGCTTTGAAATGTGTTTCTAACTTCCAGCACACTCTCAGCGGTGTCAGGCATACTTTCCATCTGGGATCCGGCTTCCATCTCTGGTTGGGTTGTCTCCCTGCAGTAGCAGCTCCCTCCTGCCTGTGCTCTTCTCCATTTGTTCACGGCTGAAGCAGAGGAATTCCACAGTGGCTCTGGGCTCGAGAAGCAGTAGTTTTGACTTTTTCCGCTTTGCACAAGCTCCTCTTTTGTGAGTGTGTTTTTAATCTTTAATAATGTTCACCTTGTTTACTACACTATGGAGGTTGCGCTTGTCTTTTCCCTCTTATCTACCAATGAAGGAAAACTCATCATTTTTACCAATGAATTAACTGTAAACCACCAAATACTACTTCGTTAACAAAGAAAAAAACGTGTAAATGTATATGAGTCAATGTTTATTATTAAAGAATAAAAAAGAAAGCAATTATAAAAGCTATTTGAAAAAATACAGATTAAACAAAATATAAAATACTTATATTAAGATCAATTAATTACCATTTATAAACATCAATCAACATACATGAAAATATTCATAAAATTAAATATATATATATATATACACACACACACACACTATATATATATGATTGTTCATAATTGCCTCCACATGTATTCTTGGGTATCACCTCCAGTACCCATCCCTTTAGAGCACTGTTGTGTAAAGGAAATTACCACAGGAGATCCTAAATGATATGTGGCTATATCAAATGTGGTCCTGTACATGCTTCTGGATGGTCCCAATGGTTTTTCTGATATAGAAGGCTCTGCAGGCACAGATCAACACCTAGATCACCCAGGCAGTACGTTGCCTGCACCCAAGGAGCTTCCCACTTAAAGCGGAGCTCCGATGCAAAAAAAATATTAAAAGCCAGCAGCTACAAATACTGCAGCTGCTGACTTTTAATAAATGGACACTTACCTGTCCTGGAGTCCAGCGACGTCGGCAGCAGAAGGCGGGCAATTGCTCGTCACTCGGCTGCCCCCACCTCCATCATCGGTGAGGGAATCAGGAAGTGAAGCGTTGCGGCTTCACTGCCCGGTTCCCTAGTACGCATGCGCAAGTCGCACTGCGCCGGGCCCCTTCCACCATAAATTGACATACATTGCAGGAACCACATTTAACCATCCCCATCACATCATCTCACCTTTTGTCTTCAAACAAATCACACATTGACTGTACTTTTCAAAAAACATATTGTGGGCATTTGGGTACTAATCTCTTTACCAACTCATCCTCTGATAACAATTTTTTTGTGTTTGGCACAGACTTTATTCACTCTGGCCGAGAAGTTGGTGTATTGAAAGCTGAGTCAAATTATTCTTTGTTCCTGTATTTGCTCATCCTCTCACTTCTTACCAAAGAGAAGCTCCCCACAATCACTCTTGTGCAGCCGGTGGTAGGCAGAGCTCAACCATTTGTTCTTATACCCTTGTTTTTTAAATCTAAGGTTTTTCTGAACAATTGCAATTGATGCTGAAATTCCAGTCCATTGGAATGTTTTGAACCAATGAGTCAGGATAGAAACTTTCCGCAGGTAAAACACTATTGATGGATGTTGGTTTCCAATTTTATGGGGATCATTTTCACTAGACAATTTTAAACTGTAATAATTCGGTCTTAAAAACTGAGCAAAAAAGAAATTGAAAAGCCTCCTTCTTAGATCCTGTCCATACAATAAGGTTGTCGTCTAGGTATCCAAACCAAGACAAAACCATAGCAAAATATACAGGTGAAGTCCTACTATCAAAAGGCCATTATCCCAATCACCCAGATGGCATAAGCTGGGGCACACTTGGTGCCCATTGCTGTGCCCTGAGCTTTGCAAACAAACTGTCCATTAAAAGAAAAAAATATGTGTCAAGAGGAATTCCAGGAGTGCTAAAATAAAGTCATTATGTTTCCTCTTCTGTATGGCCCTAGCTTACAATATTTTCTCCACCATCTGTAAATCCCTTTGATAGGGGATTAGGTAGTAAAGATCCTCGATATCCAAAGTCAAGAGAAGTGTCCCTTCTGGGACAGTAATATTGTGCAGAAGTGTCAAAAGGTATAGAGTGTTATTAAGAGTGGAAAACTGATTCAGTACAAATGGCTGTGGGGTCTGGTCCACACATTCACTAACTCGCTCAGTCAGTGAACCTCTATCTAAAATTATAGGTCGCCAGGGGGATCCACTCATGACGTATGCTCTTTAGGAAGTGCATTAAAAAAAAAAAGAGATATCTTAGGAAAACTGGACTTTTAGGAGTTTACAGTTTGTCAATAAAAATTTTCAGGAATGTGTTGTCAATAATTCTAGAAAAAGTGTTTTTTTACTGCTTCCATATTTATAGAAGGAATATGGCAATACCAGTGGTGGTTATATAGAATCTTACAGCACATGGATATATAATGCATCTTGTCCATTAGGACAATATTTCCCCCCTTGTCCGCTGTTTTAATCTCAATATCCGGGTTTGTCTGTGATCATAAAGGGGCATTTCTCTGTGTAGCATTAAAATTATCCCTGAAATTAACATTGGGATTCAATTGTCTGATTTCCTTTGCAATAGCCCTTATAAAACAAAGTACCCCAAAACAGGGGAAGAGTTTTCGATCTCTTCTGTAAACTTCCTTCAAATTGATAACTTCTGTTAAATTCTAAATCCCCAGTGTATGAAAACTTTTCAGCATTGGCTTTTCCGCACTAAGTCCAACATTAAGTTAAAAAAATCCTCCTCCTTTTTGTTTAGTCCTCATTGTGGCCTTCATCTCACTGGTTCATTAAATCCCTGAGTATGATATTCACATCTATTTATGCTAGACCAATCACCCAATTAGCCCAAAAGAGCCATATTCTTTTTCCCACTAAGTAGAACTTGCATGTATAGCTTCCCAATGTAGATGTCAACAGAGCTCTCCCTTTTGGGTAGGACAGAAGGACATCCCTCTCAATAACAGAATCTTGATCAACCGTGTTGGACAAAATTTTTAATTTTTTAAGTCCTTCTGTACCCCCTGTTAATCAAATATTGATCCATTCCATGTATCTTGGGAAGTGGAGTCATCGCTTCAGTTTCCTTGTATTGAATTTGCCTGTCTGAAAGAGTCTGTGCTCAGATACCCATCATACCCTGTGTGTAAACATTTAAAGATATATAGTAAGTGGAAGTACGATTGTCTTGATTACTCTATCATGAAGCTTTTCAAAGGTGACCATCTAAAATAAGAGAGAAGACATCAAGTTGTGGTGATAAGAAGAAGGAACTGAAGAAGGAACCAATGAGCTGTTCCGAAACGCGTCCCGCTTTTATGACATACTTCCTGTCCATTTCCTGTTTGCGTTCCACGCTGGTTCTCATCCTGCTTCCGCTGACGTCATTCCCAGGTTCCAGCGCTATTGTGTCTCCTAAAGCCTACAGCGCTATTTGGCTGTCATCTTTTGGATTTCACTGGAAGTACTACCACTACACACTGGGACTGCCTTGCTACTGGAACACCTTCTGGATGCATTTACTACAGGCCTCTGTTCATCTCTTATCTTGTAAAGCCCCGTACACACGATCGGATAACCTATGGATTTTCGTCCGATAGATTTGTCCATCGGAAATCCGATGAAACTGTTTTTCATCAGTCTTGGCCACACACCATCAGTCAAAAAACCGACCGTTCCAAACGCGGTGACGTAAAACACTCCGATGAGCCGAGAAAAAGGAAGTTTAATGCTTCTGAGCATGCGTCGACTTGATTCTGAGCATGCGTGGGTTTTTTAACCGATGGACTTGCCCATAGACGATCGGAAATTCCCATCGGTTTTTTATCCATCGGAAAATTTTAAAACAAGTTCTATTTTTTACAACCGATGGAAAAAAGACCGATGGGTACCATACACGATCGGTTGGTCTGATGAAAACCGTCCATCGGACGGTTTTCATCAGTCAAACCGATCGTGTGTACGGGGCTTTAGTGTTTTTATTCCTTTTCAGGGGATATTAAAAGTTTTTATTTCTGCACTTAGAGGCGCCTTGTTTGTTTTTTCTGTTTCTATTAGAGATTGTTTGTCTCCCTGAGTGCTGCCTGAAGTGTATGAAGACGCTCTACCCCTTCCAAAATAGACTTCATTTGTCAGGTCCTAATTTTCAGAGCGCCCTGGATATACATTTTTCTGATAAAAAAATAAGACTGGTGTAGCGGTCTCACCCCCTTCTCTCTTGTCAGTGAAACGGCTGGCTTGTCTAGGGGTATGCGGGAGGAGGATGAGGTTCACTACGGCCTATGTCCTCTAATATGCAGAGGTGAAAGCCAACACTTGTTTTACCTTCGGGCCTGTGTTCTGGATGGAGCCTCTGCCTCTCCTGTGGAGGTTTGACTGCCAGTAATAGAGCCCCACACCATAAAAAGTCCAACACTCCTTTATTCTTCTTGACAAGTGAACAGCATCAGTTGAACTTTTGAATGAACAGACAGGGGTGTGTATACGAGCAGGTCCAGGCACAGTGAACTCTCCTATTCCTTATAGTGCAAATAGGCTTGGCGCATGGTCTCTGCCACCGACCGTGAGGTTGGCCGCTGCCACCGACCGGGTGAACTGTTGAGGCCCCTGCCACAGGCCTGGGAGCAGGTCTCTGCCACTGACCGTGGTTGATGAAGTGGACCGCTGCCACCGGCCATGAAACATGAACTACCTTCCTTTTGGCGTTGGCCCTTGTTAGGGAAAGACATCCATCCGGACGGTCTCCGGAGGCCCACCCGACACCGGCAATATGCTGCACCAGCTCTACGGGAAGGTCACCTCTCCGGTCCCTTTCGCCCTGGATTCAGGCACCCGACACCACGGGCACCTTAGGACGATCCCTCCCTCGCGGGACCCAGTGGAAGGTACTGGGCCCCAGGCCTTCGGCTAAGTACCTCACCCCAGACTGAAGGTGTCTGGGATGGAACATGAACTCCACGTGTCCAGGCCAAAGGCGCCTGGACACCGATCACGGACAGCAGCCCTCAGGCTGAAGGTGCCTGGGACTCGGACCACGTGGTGAACATGTCCGCCCCCTTTTATCCCCTCTCCTAGCAAGCACAGCAGGTTCCCCGCCCCGCTGTACAACTGCTGCGAGAGGTCAAAAAAGGTACGGCACTGCAGTGGTGGTTCAACCCCGGCCCAAAGCGACAGCGCCACCTACTGAGCCGCAGGGAACTGAGCACCCCTGATGTCTTTACACAAATGAAAACAGCCCTACTCTACCAATTAGTGCATCTGGGTCTTACTACCACCCAGATGCTGCCCCAAAATAGTACATACCCGCTACACTGGTAACGGACACCATCCTTTTTTTAATTGTATTATAGGCTTTAACATATTTTTTTTTATACATACAAACTTGCACAAAACAGATACAAATATGTTTTTTTTTTTTTTTTCTACAACTAATATTTCATGAACATTCCCCTTAGTGAAAGCATGATTGTCTTGACTAATTAATTATGAAGCTTTTAAGGTGACCATCGAAATCAAGTTGTGCTGATGTGGCCACAATATGACTAGTAAAAGGACACTATCATTATGTTATTTATCAGATTTTATCGTAGGTATTTTAGCATTTGATACAAATTTGTATTTTTTTAATCATCTACAGTGCCTTAAAAAAAGTATTCATGTCAGGTCACCTGTGGCCAGGTGACAGATGCACACCGTAGGGGGACAGGAGTGCACCGCAAGGTAGTGAACCCTATGGCTGAATTCTGCGGATAGGAAACTGGGTGGTTGTGGAAAGCGGGACCAGAGGAGCACAACTGGGATCCTAACGGAAGCTAGAGCCAAGATTCCCCAGGGCGCGGAGTCTAAGACCCAGCAGGTCTTCTCCAGAGCCTCTAGTGGTGAGGATGTTAAGCTGCAGGCTGGGTCCAGGTCACGGCCCCTGGAGTCTCCTAGCTCACGCCCCGTAGGATAAGGGGAAAAGAGGGGAAGCAGCAGCACAAGATGTGAGAGAAACGAATAACAAGCTGAAGGTCCAGGGCCACAAGCAGACAAGGATAACGAAAGAATGAGCCGAAGGTCAAGGGTCACGAGCAGACAGGGATAGTCGGGGACAAGCCAAATATGTAACAGAGAGACAGACGTAGCACACGGCAGGCAGGAACCCAAACACACAATGCCTAACAAACACGTTGATCAGCAAAGCAGGCTTGCAGTGCACAGGTTAATATAGTGTTCTGTGATAGGGCCTGGGGTGGAGTCAGGCTGGGAGGAGATTATAAAGGAAGCCAGGTGAAAGGGCTCAGGCCTCTAAGATGAACACATGGGAAGGAAGGTAAGCTGACAGACAAACACTACTGCATATCCATGACAATTCATATACCCTTGAAATTTTCCACATTTTGTCCCGTCACAATAACGTAAATGTATTTTATTGGGATTTTATGTAATAGACAAACAGAAATTGGCACATAATTGTGAGGTGGATGGAAAATGATAAATGGTTTTCAACATTTTTTACAAACAAATATGTGAAAAGTGTGGAGTGCATTTGTATTCAGTCAATACTTTGTAGAGCCACCTTTCACTGCAATTACAGCTGCAAGTTTTTTTGGGGATGTCTCTATCAGCTTTGCACATCTAGAGAGTGACATTTCTGCCCATTCTTTGCAAAATATCTCAAGCTCTGTCAGATTGGATGGAGAGCGTCTGTGAACAGCAATTTTCAAGTCTTGTCACAGATTCTCAATTGGATTTAGGTCTGAACTTTGACTGGGCCATTCTAACACATGAATATGCTTTGATCTAAACCATTTCACTGTAGCTCTGGCTGTATGTTTAGGGTCGTTGTCCTGCTGGAAGGTGAACCTCCATCCCAAAAAAGGTAAAACTACTTAGATCCAAACTGGGTGTAGTGGTACAGTTACTGATACGTCTAAGACAGGATCCTCTCAATTGACAAATGGTTGTTGAAAAGAAGGGGGGGGGATTTGGGACACAGGGGGGGTCCCAAAATATAGTCTAGGGGGAATCAACCAGATAGTACCATCAGTAAGGTATTGAGACTTTATTAATGAATGCACACAATATCAAAAAGACTCCCCCTAGGGTGATATACAAAATCGCCCAAAGGGGAATGTTCCTCCAGAGTATAAAAATCAGTAAAACATACACTGTATACATTAAGAGAAGTACAACGTTGTATATTAAAAGTGGGGATGGGATGACGGTTCCACTCAGACTGAATGAAATAAATGGACCCTTTATTGTCCGGACAAAAATAAGTCATCAGATGTGACAGTGGTAACAGCAATCACCTTTGCTGAACACTGGAATTCTGATATAGTTAATGTCCTGAACTGTATAATACAAATGACGGCGCAAGAAAAGGAAACAAAAAACTCACTGGTAGATGAATAAAGGAAAAAAGAAATTGAAATAACAATGAAAGAGTCTCTATTCTCTGATCTCTAAAAGAATATATGACAAAAATGAAATTAAATAAAAGTCCATATGATGATGATGGTGATTGTAATTATAGAAGCATATGCACCGTTGGCAGCACTTGTAGAGTGAAGTGAACTCTATATACAAAAAGAAGAAAAACAATACGCCTACTAAGTGCAGTATGTTAGTAATGATTTATTTTAAAAGATTAAAATATCAGCCAAATGGCTACTCACAAGGTGAAAATGAGGTACAGGCATGGATGTTTATCGGTGGTGGTCTGCAGGGGGCATGAGTCACTCCGTGCGTCTGCGGTATCCCAGTGGTGCAAAGTTGTTAGGATCACACTGTATTATGCTGCAGCGGTGGACGGATGGCCAACAAGAGATAGATGGTATGCAGAGGCTTGTAGCTATCATCAGTGTGGAAAGTCAATAGACCACGGCGTGCGGTTCACGCTGGAGCGCAGCAGGCTTAGGCAACAGGATGTGACATCAATAGCAGGCGATGACTGATGACGCGTTTCAATGCTTCCGCATTTTCCTCGGATCTGATTGGCAGAAGGGGCTGTCAGTCTTATATGTGTTCCAAGAACTGAACCATCAGTGGAATGTCCCATTAAGCCTGTGCTTGTTATCAAGGGCAGCCGGAAAATATGATATAATAAACTGAAGGAAATTTGGGCATGAAACTAACTATATTTAAGAATTTTGATATTTCCTGGGAACATATAATCAAAATAATAATAATAACATATAATGATAACATATAATATATAAAAAATAATAATAAAAAGAAACGTATAAGCAAAGCAAAGGGTCACTATGATGCTATAAATTTAAAATATGCAATTTGCTGTGCTGTAACTTTTGGAAGACTGGCCCTTTGTAATAAAGGTGTCCATAATATTTTAATATTGGATGAAAAAATATATCAAAAGATATTCATATTAATATTGGTATATATTATAGGTAAAAGGAAATATTGACAATAAATAGTTGGTAAATGACCTAACTACTGTCACATTATCAATATGAGACATGCGTGCCCACGTATGGATATGGTGCTCACAATAGAGAGAACTAAAATGTGTAGAATGATGTAGTAAGGTAATATAAGGATTAATGAATACTAAAAAAGACGATGATACATGTATACTGATCATATATAGCAGTTACGATCAGTAAAAAGGAGAGAGATATATAGAAATAAAAAATATATAGAATATATAGAAGTATAAAAATCTCTCTCTTATTCGAAAAAGGATCCTTAGCAGAGAATCCTTTTACTTTTAAAATGAAAGAAAATGAAATCGGGAGATGGAGGCATGTGTAGACAGGTACATACATGCAAACTGTATGTGCACTCATGTACTTATGTCTACCGTTGTTACATGACCGTATTGACCTCAATCTCCTCGTTAAGTCCAAAGGGCGTGAGAGTATTCAAGATATATATCCAATATGTCTCCTGTTTGCACAGGCGTTGAAATCTCTCAGCTGGTGTATATTTATCGGGTATGGATTCCAAGATCCATACCCGAAGTGCAGAGATGTCTTTGGGATGATGGGTATTGAAGTATCTGGACACACTGTATTGTGGACTGCCATCTTTTACTGCTCGGCGGTGTTCACCAAATCTAGCTCACAGTGTACGTATGGTTCTGCCCACATACAGTAAACCACATGGGCAGGTTATACAGTAGATGACAAACATAGTGGAGCAATTGTAGAAAGAGGTAAAAGAGTAACTTTTACTGTTAGCAAAGTAGTTTTTTTGACCATGGTTAACGTGGGGACAAGTAAGGCATAAAGCCTTATTACATCTGTACATACCAACTAAGGGTATTAATGTTAACTGTCTAGATGTAGTAGATTTAGCATTAGATTTCATTTTGCTAGGTGCAATTTTACCTTTTATGTTAGGAGCTTTATGATATGCAAATTTGGGATATGGAGGAAGTGATTTAATCAGATGGGGATCTTGTTGTAAGATAGACTAATGTTTTCGGAAAATGTTTTCCATTTTTTATGACTATGGTGGTATTGTGTAATAAACGTCATAACCGGTATAGGAATCTGTTTGGGCTTGTGTAACATACTGTCTGTGCAGTAAGCTGAACAAGCATTATCTACGAGATGTGGTGGGTAGCCTTTATCTAAGAACTTTGTTTTTAAAGGTATACTCTGTGTTACATAATCATCCAATCTAGTACAATTTCGTCTGAGGCGGTGGAATTGACTTTTTGGGATATTTTGAATCCATTTGGGATGATGACAGCTGGTATAGTGTAGAAAAGAATTACCAGCTGTGGGTTTCGTGTAGCTTTTGGTTGTTATATTATTATTAATATGAGAGAGATCTAAATCCAGGAAACATATGGAAGAAGTATTTGATTCTGAAGTGAAAGAGAGTCCATATGGGTTGGCATTACAATAAGAGACAAAGCTTTGGATGAGACTGGTAGGGCCATCCCAGATGATTATGATATCATCTATATATCTTCTGTAAAAAATTAGGTGCATAATGAAAGGATTATTGGCCCAAATATATTTTTCTTCCCAGAACCCCATGGTTAGGTTGGCGTAACTGGGAGCAAAATTGGCGCCCATTGCAGTGCCCTGTTTTTGGCGATAGTAGGTTCCCTCAAATAGAAAATAGTTGTGATCCAAGCAAAAACGGGTAGCTTGGAGTATGAAATCTATTTGGTGTATGTTAAGATGAGGGTCTTTTTCAAGAAAGTAGGTGACAGCTTGTATACCTATATCATGAGGGATGGATGTATATAGGGAACAGACGTCTAAGGAAATCCATTGGTAAGTGGGTTCCCATGTATAAGGGCGCATTTGTTCTATTAGATCTGTTCCATCTCTAATGTAGGAAGGTAGGGCCTGAGCTAAGGGTTGGAGAAAATTATCTACATATAACGAAAAACTGGAAGTAATACTATCTATAGAGGCAACAATAGGGCGTCCTGGTGGATTAACGGAATTTTTGTGTATTTTAGGCAAATGATAAAAATATGGTACCTGGAAAAAGGATTTTTGGAAGAAGGCCTTTTCTTGTTTTGACAATATTCCTTCTGTGTGGGCCTTCTCAACTAAAGAGATGGAAACCTCGGTGAATGAGGGTAGTGGATCCTTTTTTAGTATTTCATAGGTAGTATTATCTGAGAGAAGCCTGAAGGCTTCTCTCATGTAGTCTGCTTTGTCTTGTATGATTATGCTTCCGCCTTTGTCAGCCGGTCTTATGGCTATATTATCATTCTGGCTCAATGATTTCAAGGCAATGTTTTCTTGTGGACTCAAATTGTTCTTAAAATAATTGGGTTTGGTCGATACTGTTTTGCAAAGTTTAGTAAGTTCTGTGAGTACTACCTGATAGAATGTTTGTAAGTAAGGTCCCTTTGATTGTGTGGGATTAAATATAGATTTAGGTCGGAAAGTGGTATGGATGACTGGTGGTGGTGACTCTGAATATTGTGACCACACAATGATATCATCTTCTTCATGGGCATTCCATAAGTCGCAAAGATCTAATAATGCTTGTTGTTCTATGGATGTATCTAGGGTTGAGAGGTTATCTATCTGGGGATCAGTATCTGTATCCATGATGGATGTTTTTTTGTCTTTTATGTTGTAATGTCGTCTCAAAGTTAAATTTCTAACAAATTTGTTGAGATCTTTGAACATTACGAAAGAGTTTGGGGCCACAGTAGGGGCAAAGTTGAGGCCTCGTGCCAATAGTGAAAGTTCTTGTTCACTCAGGGATTGGCTAGATAGATTAAAGATTTTTACACTTTTCGCAATTTCTCTGGTCTTGTTAGATTTAGATTTGTTTCTTCCCCCTCTCCTGCCTCTTCTGAGAGTTTTCTTTTTGTATTGGTTGGGCTGGATCGGAGGGTCTGCACTAAAAAAGTCTCAATGTTATCTGTAGGTGTGACACCAAAAATGATTGGTGAAGTGACATGAGTATCTATCTCGAGCTGTTGTGTTATATCAGATGTAACATTGTCTTTGGTTGTGGATGGAGTGGGATTAGCTTTAACTATAGTTTTGGCCGGGCAGTGTGAGATAGCAGTCTCCATGTTATGATTAGAGATATGTTGAGCTGAGGTGCTGGCCACAATTGGCTCTGTGGATACAGTGATATTTATATTGTCCAGAATAACTGAGTTGGAATTAAGTAATTGTGTATCTGTTCTTACGATGGATTTCGGGTATACAGTGGGCGGGTCATTAGTTTGTATAAGAAGAGGTGTTGTGGAGGATATTTTGGAGATCTTGCTCCTATAGTTGGCAATGAAATTGGGCGACATTAAGGGCTTTAATGGGAAAGAAGGTTTCTGTCTTTTCCAGTAGAATACTTTTTTATGATTATAATCGTCTAGATCCCTTTTAAATTTATTGAGTTTAATACTAATCAAATTATCTTCACTTTTTTTAGTGTTTCGTTTAAGGGTCTTTAACCATTCCATAGGTAAATGACGGTATATTTTATATAAATCGTTAATATTGTTCTTAATTTTATCATGTCCTGAACTGAAACTATATACTGAATGATTCCACTAGGGAATAATAGTATCCTGAGAGCAATGTTCCATTGTGGCAGTATAGCACCAGAAAAAATGGAGGATATGAACCAAACAAGTAACTCACTGTATAATTGCAGAGAACCAGTCTAGTAGTTCCATCCCAGTCTCAAGTCTTTTGCAGACTCTAATGCCCCGTACACACGATCGGAAATTCCGACAAGAAAAGTCCGATGTGAGCTTTTGGTCGGAAATTCCGACAGTGTGTATGCTCCATCGGACTTTTGCGGTCGGAATTTCCACCCACAAAAGTTTGAGAGCAGGTTCTCAAATTTTCAGACGTGGCAAGTCTCTGTGGCAGAGACTTGTCCGTGCTTCATATCGGCTGCTAGTGTGAGAGGCCTATCCGGTTGTCGCAAGAACCGGAGACCGAAAGCTGTTGTCATCTGGATTCAAGAACCGCATTAGTGATCTGCAAAACCAAGGTATCTGAACTTCCCCTAACCCTCTATCCCCTACCTGAAGTTGTTTAATAAAGAAATTGAGAAAAAGACTGACGTGACTGGCAATCACCTCTATTCTAATTGCTTAACATAGACTCTTAAGTTCTGGGACGGTGAAATGTGGGGTAACGGCAGGACCCAAAATTAATCCAGCAGCCCCTACACTACTAATGTGGATATCTTTTAATATTTTAATCATTACATATTTAGTCAAGTTGAAAAAAGACACAAGTCTATCTAGTTTAACCAAGAGAATAAATAAATATAAAACCTCCATACACAGAACCCTATACCCACAACTGATCCAGTGGAAGGCAAAACAACCCCCTATAAAGCACGGTCAAATTTGCTCCAGCAGGGAAAATATTAATTCTATCTAGTCTTAAAACTGCTCCCATCTCCCTTCTAACTTCTATACTAACTACTAAGGTTGGGCGAATGGTTCGGCCCAAACATTGGCTGTTTGCCTCGTTTAGGAAACACCCCAATTTCTGGGGCGTTTGCCCCATCGAACGTCCTGCAATGCACTGCACTGTGCATTCTGCACCCTGATTGGGCAAAGCTTTGCCCAATCAAGGTGCAGTAAAAGCTGGTTGTTAAGGAGCAGGGTCGAGAAAGCCGTCCGTGGCGTCCTTAATAACCGATGAGTCATCAGCTGTCAAAGGACTTCCCCCGCTCACAGCTGAATAAAAAAAAAATAATTTGCCCGTAAAAAATTGTAAAATAAATAAATAGTGTGAGGTTCGCCCCGAGTTAGTATGGATTTTAAGGGGAGCCGCACCCCAAAATAGAAAAAAATGACGTGTATAAAAATGACGCTCTGTGCATGTGCGATCGCTTCCATAGATTTTTAAATTGCAAATAACTTTTTTAGCTTGTTTGCACTTGAGCTGTGCCCCCAGTTTGAAACATATGTATGCAGCATTGCCAATAAACCACCTAAGAGACAATACTACACTATCCTGGGTCTTTTGTCTCTTTACATATTCATAGCTCCCAATAGGGATAAGCTTTATGTTCGAGTCGAACATTGGCTGTTTGCCGAATAGCGAACACTTTGGGGTGTTTGCGGCAAATTCGAAAACCTCGGAACACCCTTTAAGAGCCCTTTTACACTGAGGCGCTACAAAAATGCCCTAAAACGCCTTACCGCTATTACCGCGTTTTTAGAGCATTAGCGGTAAAATGAACGCAACGCTGCAGGCGTTTTAACAGCGTTTTTCAAGCGTTATTGCAGCATGGGCAATTTCAGTCCTGCTGTTGTAAATACTCTTTTTTTTTTTTGCTTGCATGTTTACATTTTTGGGAGATCATGTGACTTTTCTACAGCTCAGAACGTATTATAGGTGCTATTCAGGCGTTTTTACAGCGCTTGCAATTCATTTCAATGGAGAGGGGCGTTTTTGGAGCGTTTTTTTCAGCGCCTAAAAGCTGCTCCAAAGATGCTGTTTTCTCAACCCCCTGCCAGTGCAACGCCTCAGTGTAAAAGGGTCCATTGAGATGCATGGAGAGTGTTTTATGAGCATTTTAATAGCGCTATTTTTAACGCTAAAATGCTGTAAAAACTCTCCAGTGTGAAAGGGGTCTTAAAGTCTATGGGAGAAATCAAAAGTGCTAATTGTATAGGTTAATATGCAAGCTATTGCCCACGCATTTTTATTTTTTATTTTGTTTCGGGGTTCCCCTTAATATTCATACCAGACCCAAAGGGCCTGGTAATGGACTAAGGGGGAAACCAATGCCGTTTTTTTTCGATGAATTTTATCTGTATTGCCGGGACCCGACAATTCATTATAGCCGCGAGTAGTTTTAAATGACTTTTTTTCCTTTAGAAATGTCATTTTGTGCAGGGACAGTTCTAAACACGGGAAACAAGCGCTACTTTACAGGCATACTATAGACACCCCCCAGGTACGAAATTTAAAGGAATATTTAACTTTTATTGTTTCACTTTTAAGTACTATTAAAATCACTGCTCCCGAAAAAACTTCAGTTTTTAAAACTTTTTTTTGCATTGATACATGTCCCCTGGGGCAGGACCCGGGTCCCCAAACACTTTTTATGACAATAACTTGCATATGAACCTTTAGACCCCGCTCACACCTATGCGAATTGGTTGCGGCTTAAACCGCATAACATTTTAAAATATATTGACTTCAATGAGGCTGCTTCACATATGTGCGATGCTTTCGCACTGCGCATTGCCAAAAAATCTTGGGCGTTTTCTAGGCATTGCGGTGCGAATTGTCTGCCCATTATGTTCTATGGGAACGCATCTGATTCACCGATGTGTTGCGTTCTGAACACAGAACGAATGAATCATGAGGGGGAACTCCACGCCAAATTTTAAATAAAAAACCGGCACGGGTTCCCCTCCAGGACCATACCAGACCCTTGGGTCTGGTATGAATTTTAAGCGGAACCCCTACGCCGAAAAAACGACCATACCAGACCCTTATCTGAGCACGCAGCCCGGCCGGTCAGGAAAGGGGGTGGGGACGAGCGAGTGCCCCCCCTCCTGAACCGTACCAGACCGCATGCCCTCAACATGGAGGGGTGGGTGCTTTGGGGCAGGGGGGCGCCCATGTTGATGAGGACAAGGGCCTCTACCCGACAACCCTGGCCGTTGGTTGTCGGGGTCTGCGGGCGGGGGGCTTATCGGAATCCGGAAGCCGCCTTTCATAAGGGGGCCCCCAGATCCCGGCGCCACACCCTATGTGAATGAGTATGGGGTACATCGACCCCCTACCCATTCACCTAGTGAATTCTCCTGCTCTCCGGTGCCTTCTTCCTTCTGCCAGGCACCTCCGCTACTGTATCTTCTTCCAGCTCTTTTGCTAGTGGCGGCCCGGTCTTCTCCATAGTCTTCTTCCCTCTTCTCTTCATCGATGTTGCCTCCCGCTGTAATGCCGTGTGTGCAGTGCGCAACGACTTATATAGGCATGGGGCGTGATCCCCGGATGACCCCCCACCCCGTATGATGTCACAGTCCCATCAATAGCTGGATTTTGGGGGGACCCCCATGCCGTCTTTTCGGCGTAGGGGTTCCGCTTAAAATGCATACCAGACCTAAGGGCTTGGTATGCTCCTGGTGGGGAATCCATGCCGGTTTTTATTTAAAATTTGGCGTGGAGTTCCCCCCTCATGATAACAGCGGCTTCCCTCCCCTTTCCCAGGTCAGCAAATCCGCAGCTAGAACGCAGACGAACTGCTGAACCACTGATTGATATCTTGCCAAAGACTCCGGAGCTCAAAAACGCAACGCACAAGTTTGAATCCCGCCTTAAAATTAGCACTTTTGATTTTACATGTTCGTGTCCCATAGACTTTAACGGTGTTCGGATGTTCGAACAAATTTTTTGCCTGTTTGCATGTTCTGCTGCGAAATGAACCGGGGGGTGTTCAGCTCATCCCTAGCTCCCAACTGTCCCTGATTTGGAGGGACTGTCCCTGATTTGGAACAATGTCCCTCTTTCCTCATTTGTCACTCATTTTGGTCTGATCTATATAGTTGTATATAAAATGCACTTTATATATTTCAAAAACTGTTTCCCAGTGCTAAATCTTTCATCTAATTTCTAAATTGCTGCATTTTTTAATTTAAAAGCCAATGAAAAAAAGGAATATTAGTGGTAAAAAAAAAGCACCTTTTTTTGTGTGGTTATGTCCTCTCTTAAGGGCTGGTAAGCCTTTTATCTAAACTATGGTGATGGGTGACACGCTGCCAAACATCTGACCAATGCTGTCCACTCCTTGTGGGATCTCCTTCACTGAACATTAGTTTACAATAACTTTTCTTTCTTTTTTATCAGATTTTTATATTTGTATATCAGTCACATATGACATTTTTTTTTGTTCACTTTGTTATTCCATATTGCACATTTGTTTATTGCACGTTTGTACATTATAGTATGTCATATGCTATATTGTATTATGTTAGTTGTACGTTGATTTTATTATTTTCACTATTATTCAATGTTGCGTATTAGTTATAGTGATATTGCATATTGTTCATTGCACTTTATTTTTCACATGCTGGTAGGCACCTGAACCATGCAAGGCCACATTCCCTCAAAATTGTGGGAAGGGGTGCTTTGCTCCCCCCACCCCAAAGAACGGGCCCCCCGGTCCTGCCCCCTCCCATATGAATGAGTATGGGGTACATAGTATCCATTCACCAAAAAAGTGTCAAAAAGTAATAAAAACACAGACAGCATTTGACAATTCCTTTAAAACGGAGTACCCTGATGTAAAACCATTGTCAATCATGAAGCCCGCCGCACTGCTGGATCTCAAAACCCCCCCCCCCATAAAAACTTTCCCTGGGCATTGACGGCTGACCGCCGAATGTCTACTTCGCCGCTTGACAGTTCTTATATAGGTAAGGGCAGTGCCACCTGATGATGTCACCTAGTGGCACCACCCCCTTGTGACATCACCGACCCAGCATGCACTGCCCCGTGCCGTCAAAAGGTGGGGGCAGTGCCCTTACCTATATAAAAACTGTCAAATGGTTAAGGAGGCATTCGGCGGTCAGCTATCAATGTGGGGGGTACTTTTTTCAGGTTTTGGCAGTGTGGCGGGTGGTGTTATTGACGATGGATCTAAATCGGGGTACACTGTTTTTGTTTTTTTAATAAAGGAATTGTCAAAAACTGTCTGTGTTTTTATTACTTTTTCACACTTTTTTGGTGAATGGATAGGGGTACAATGTACCTGACTGATACTCATTCACATATGAGGGGGCTAGGATCTGAGGGCCCCCCTGTTAAAGGGGGCTTCCAGATTCCGAAAAGCCCCCCCTACTTGCAGACCCGCTCAACCACAGCCCAGGGTTATGGGGAAGGAACCCTTGTCCTCATCAACATGGGGACAAGGTGCTCTGGGGCTGGGAGGGGCAGAGCCTCCCCTGCCCCAAAGCACCCCTCTATGTTGAGGGCATGTGGCCTGGTATGGTTCAGGAGGGGGCGCTCGCTTGTCCCCCCCCTTTCCTGACCTGCCAGGCTGCGTGCTCGGATAAGGGTCTGGTTTGGGTTTTGGGGGGGGTCCCATGCCGTGTTTTTTATTTTGGCGTGGGGTTCCCCTTAAAATCCAAGGGACCCCCCAGACACTATTAAAATTAAATGTATTTATCATTCCTATTAAAGGATTTTTTTTATTGTTGCACTTTAAGCAACATTAAAATCACTGCTCCTAAAAAAAAAAAAGATTGTTTCTAAAAAAAAAAAAAAAAAAAAAAATTGCATTGATACATGTCCCCCAGGGCGGTACCCGGACCCCCATACCCCTTTTATGGCCAATTACTTTCATATAAGGTTTCAAAATGGGCACTTTTTTGATTTCTCATGTTCGGCTCCCATATATTTCAACAGCGTTCGCTGCAGAAATTTTTCCCTATTCAGAAGTTCTGCTGCGAACCGAACAGGGGAGTGATCGGCCCATCTCTACTGACTACCCCAATAGAAGAAAGATGTATATACTTACCTATTCTCGGGCCGCTCTGGTCCTGTCACGTGATTTTCTATGTGTCGACCAGCGCTGACTTCAGGGGAGAGGAGAGAGTGCTGTGACAATGGCTGGAATGTCATCAACCATAGGCTTATAATGGGGCATTCGTTGTCGGTGCTCCCACTTCTCCCTTGAAGCCACTACTGGGAGCCAATCATGTGACTGGACAGGAGCGTCCTGGGAATAGGTAAGTATACAAATCTTACTTATATCTTTCTATATGGTAGATCGTTTTTATTAACCACTTAAGCCCCGGACCATTTGGTAGCTAAAGGACCAGAGGTGAATTCAGAATTTTGCACTGCACTGCTTTAACTGTAAATTGTGCGGACATGCAATGTTGTACCTAAACGAAATTTGCGTCCTTTTCTTCCCACAAATAGAGCTTTCTTTTAATGGTATTTGATTGCCTCTGCGATTTTTATTTTTTGCGATATAAACGGAAAAAGACCGAAAATTTTGAAAAAAAATGATATTTTCTACTTTTTGTTATAAGAAAAATCGAATAAACTCAATTGTAGTCATACATTTAGGCCAAAATGTATTCAGCCACATGTCTTTAGTAAAAAAAATGTCAATAAGCGTATATTTATTGGTTTGCGCAAAAGTTATAGCGTCTACAAACTAGGGTACATTTTCTGGAATTTACACAGCTTTTAATTTATGACTGCCTATCTCATTTCTTGAGGTGCTAAAATGGCAGGGCAGTACAAAACCCCCCCAAATGACCCCATTTTGGAAAGTAGACACCCCAAGGAAATTGCTGAGAGGCATGTTGAGCCCATTGAATATTTTTTTTTGTCCCAAGTGATTGAATAATGACAAAAAAAAAAAAAAAAAATTACAAAAAGTTGTCACTAAATGATATATTGCTCACACATGCCATGGTTATATGTGGAATTGCACCCCAAAATACATTCTGCTGCTTCTCCTGAGTACGGGGATACCACATGTGTGGGACTTTTTAGGAGCCTAGCCACGTACGGGACCCCGGAAACCAAGCACCGCCTTCAGGATTTCTAAGGGCGCAAATTTTTGATTTCACTCCTCACTACCTATCACAGTTTCGAAGGCCATAAAATGCCAAAATAGCACAAAACCCCCCCAAATGACCCCATTTTGGAAAGTAGACACCCTAAGCTATTTACTGAGAGGCATGTTCAGTCCATGGAATATTTTATATTTTGCCACAAGTTGCGGGAATATGACAAACTTTGTTTTTTTTTGCACAAAGTTGTTACTAAATGATATATTGCTCACACATGCCATGGGCATATGTGGAATTACACCCCAAAATACATTCTGCTGCTTCTCCTGAGTACGGGGATACCACATGTGTGGGACTTTTTGGGAGCCTAGTCGCATACGGGACCCCAAAAACCAAGCACCGCCTTCAAGGTTTCTAAGGGCATAAATTTTTGATTTCACTCCTCACTACCTATCACTACCTATCACAGTTTTGAAGGCCATAAAATGCCAATATGGCACAAAACCCCCCCAAATGACCCCATTTTGGAAAGTAGACACCCCAAGCTATTTGCTGAGAGGCATGTTGAGCCCATTGAATATTTTTTTTGTCCCAAATGATTGAATAATGATAAAAAGAAAAAAAAAAGAAAAAATGTACAAAAAGTTGTCACTAAATGATATATTGCTCACACATGCCATGGTTATATGTGGAATTGCACCCCAAAATACATTCTGCTGCTTCTCCTGAGTACGGGGATACCACATGTGTGGGACTTTTTGGGAGCCTAGCCGGGTACGGGGCCCCAAAAACCAAGCACCGCCTTCAGGATTTCTAAGGGCGCAAATTTTTGATTTCACTCCTCACTACCTATCACAGTTTTGAAGGCCATAAAATGCCAAAATAGCACAAAACCCCCCAAATGACCCCATTTTGGAAAGTAGACACCCCAAGCTATTTACTGAGAGGCATGTTCAGTCCATGGAATATTTTATATTTTGCCACAAGTTGCGGAAATATGACAAACTTTATTTTTTTTGCACAAAGTTGTCACTAAATGATATATTGCTCACACATGCCATGGGCATATGTGGAATTACACCCCAAAATACATTCTGCTGCTTCTCCTGAGTACGGGGATACCACATGTGTGGGACTTTTTGGGAGCCTAGTCGCATACGGGACCCCAAAAACCAAGCACCGCCTTCAAGGTTTCTAAGGGCATAAATTTTTGATTTCACTCCTCACTACCTATCACTACCTATCACAGTTTTGAAGGCCATAAAATGCCAATATGGCACAAAACCCCCCCAAATGACCCCATTTTGGAAAGTAGACACCCCAAGCTATTTGCTGAGAGGCATGTTGAGCCCATTGAATATTATTTTTTTTTTGTCCCAAATGATTGAATAATGATGAAAAGAAAAAAAAAGAAAAAATGTACAAAAAGTTGTCACTAAATGATATATTGCTCACACATGCCATGGTTATATGTGGAATTGCACCCCAAAATACATTCTGCTGCTTCTCCTGAGTACGGGGATACCACATGTGTGGGACTTTTTGGGAGCCTAGCCGGGTACGGGGCCCCAAAAACCAAGCACCGCCTTCAGGATTTCTAAGGGCGTAAATTTTTGATTTCACTCCTCACTACCTATCACAGTTTTGAAGGCCATAAAATGCCAAAATAGCACAAAACCCCCCCAAATGACCCCATTTTGGAAAGTAGACACCCCAAGCTATTTACTGAGAGGCATGTTCAGTCCATGGAATATTTTATATTTTGCCACAAGTTGCGGGAATATGACAAACTTTGTTTTTTTTTGCACAAAGTTGTCACTAAATGATATATTGCTCACACATGCCATGGGCATATGTGAAATTACACCCCAAAATACATTCTGCTGCTTCTCCTGAGTACGGGGATACCACATATGTGGGACACAGTTTTGAAGGCCATAAAATGCCAAGATAGCCCAAAACCCCCACAAATGACCCCATTTTGGAAAATAGACACCCCAAGCTATTTGCTGAGAGGCATGGTGAGTATTTTACAGCTCTCATTTGTTTTTGAAAATGAAGAAAGACATATTTTTTTTTTTCTTTTTTCAATTTTTAAAACTTTGTGACAAAAAGCGAGATCTGCAAAATACTCAACATACCCCTCAGCAAATAGCTTGGGGTGTCTACTTTCCAAAATGGGGTCATTTGGGTGGGTTTTGTGCCATCTGGGCATTCCATGGCCCCTGAAACTGTGATAGGCAGTGAGGAGTGAAATCAAAAATTTACACCCTTAGAAAGCCTGAAGGCGGTGCTTGGTTTTCGGGGTCCTGTACGCGGCTAGGCTCCCAAAATGTCTCACACATGTGGTATCCCCGTACTCAGGAGAAGCAACAGAATGTATTTTGGGGTGCAATTCCACATATAACCATGGCATGTTTGAGCAATATATAATTTAGTGACAACTTTTTGTACATTTTTTTTTTCTTTTTGTCATTATTCAATCACTTGGGACAAAAAAAAAAAAAATTCAATGGGCTCAACATGCCTCTCAGCAAATAGCTTGAGGTGTCTACTTTCCAAAATGGGGTCATTTGGGGGGGTTTTGAACTGTCCTGGCATTTTATGCACAAGATTAGGAAGCTTATGTCACACATCATCCACTCTTCTAACCACTTGAAGACAAAGCCCTTTCTGACACTTTTTGTTTACATGAAAACATTTTTTTTTTTGCAAGAAAATTATGTTGAACCCCCAAACATTATATATTTTTTTAAAGCAAAGGCCCTACAGATTAAAATAGTGGGTGTTGCATTTTTTTTTTCCACAAAGTATTTGCGCAGCGATTTTTCAAACGCATTTTTTGGGGGAAAAACACCCTTTTTTTATTTTTAATGCACGAAAAAACACTATATTGCCCAAATGTTTGATGAAATAAAAAAGATGATCTTAGGCCGAGTACATGGATACCAAACACGACATGCTTTAAAATTGCGCACAAACGCGCAGCGGCGAGAAACTACATTCATTTTTAAAAGCATTTAAAAGCCTTTACAGGTTACCACGTTAGATTTACAGAGGAGGTCTACTGCTAAAATTACTGCCCTCGATCTGACCTTTGCGGTGATAACTCACATGCATGATGCAATTGCTGTTTACATATGACGCTAGACCGACGCTTGCGTTCGCCTTTGCGCAAGAGCAGGGGGGGACAGCTGTGCTTTTTTTTTTTTTTATTATTTATTTTGCTTTTTTATTTTATTTTTAAACTGTTCCTTCCATATTTTTTTTTTTTATCATTTTTATTGTTATCTCAGGGAATTTAAATATCCCCTATGATAGCAATAAGTAGTGACAGGTACTCTTTTTTTGAAAAAAAATGGGGGGTTAGACCCTAGATCTTTCCTCTGCCCTCAAAGCATCTGACCACACCAAGATCGGTGTGATAAAATGCTTTCCCAATTTCCCAATGGCGCTGTTTATATCCGGGGGGGGGGGGCATTCCCTCCCACTGCTTGTAAAAGCAGTCTAGAGGCTAATTATCTGCTAGAATTGCTTTTACATGAAAGCCGGCCACTGGCTGAAAAGAATGATACCAAGATGATACCTAAACCTGCAGGCATCATTCTGGTATAAACATTCAAAGTCCAGCAACATACCAGTACGTTGCTGGTCCTTGTTGGACATGTATTGTAATATTTTTTTTCATGCAGCCTGTTGGCTGAACGAAAAAAAGAGATTGATCGGTGGGTATGCCCACCATTAGAATACCTCCCTTCATCCACCCACTTCTAATGATGGGCATATATGCCGAAGCATGGGGGCATCCTCCCGCAAAAAAGTTATCCCGCGTACACACGGTCGGACTTTTCCACGGGCAAGCCTTTGTCGAAATTTCGACCGTATGTACGCGGCATAAAAGGTTATGCCGCGTACACACGGTCAAACTTTTCCACGGGCAAGCCTCCGTCGGAATTTCGACCGTATATACGCGGCATTAGGAGCAAAATCGCTCCTCCGCCCCTGCTGCCCCCATGCTTCGGCATATATGCTCTTTTTTAACTGTGGTGGTGAAATCACCTCCTACAGCGTTGGAGTCACGGCTTTATGTATCGTGGGAGCAAACGCTGTTGCTGTCAAGATAAATAAATCTGCGATGCAACTGAATGGCGTACCTGCTAAGCAAATGATGGTTAACATTAAAACAAAGTAACATTACAGTACAACAGTAAGACCTTACCATACCATACCTGCAAAGCAAATACCAAAACAAAACCTAGTAAAAAATAAAACATTTTTTTAATGCAACCTGTGCCTAAAATATATATATGCCGAAGCATGGGGGCATCCTCCCGCAAAAAAGTTATGCCGCGTACACACGGTCGGACTTTTCCACGGGCAAGCCTCCGTCGGAATTTCGACCGTATATACGCGGCATTAGGAGCAAAATCGCTCCTCCGCCCCTGCTGCCCCCATGCTTCGGCATATATGCTCTTTTTTTAACTGTGGTGGTGAAATCACCTCCTACAGCGTTGGAGTCACGGCTTTATGTATCGTGGGAGCAAACGCTGTTGCTGTCAAGATAAATAATTCCGCGCTGCAGTTGAATGGCGCACCTGAAAACAAAAAATGACATACCTGAAAAGCAAGCATGATAAAACATTGCAGAATGGAATACAGTAAAAAAGAGCAGAACAATAGAGAGAAAATAGAGAGAGCGAGAGAGAACAATAAAACGACAACTATTTTTGGTTTTTTTATTTTATATTTTTTTGTGGTTTTTTTTTTCCTTTTTTTTTTTTTTTTTTTTACACTTTTTTTTTAAACTTTAACAACTGTAATGGTTCGGGTCTCTCAAAATGTAATGGCATCTTGGGAGACCCTGTGTAAGTGTGTCCTAGTCTGTGAAATGCTGTACCCTACGCTAAAACTTCACTTTTGAGTGGTAGCGTTCAAAACATTCACCAAGGCAAAGACCAGGTTTGTCAGGACAGAGTGGACAATAATAACGGGTGTCACGCCTAAATCCGCGCTTGCTACAGACACAACATCTTTTTGGGGGGGCTCGTTGGGTAGGGGTACTCGGGAGGAGATGCGTATAATGCCTCTCATGCAGCCGGCTTACTGCATTTGGTAGGGGATGGTGAGGTGCAGAACCGCCTGGATACAGGAGTTCTGTGACTATCTCATTCTGGAATTTTAGAAGAGATAAAGTCCCGCCTGAAGCTCTGTATAGCACATGAGCGTTCAGCAAAGCCAATTGGAATAAGGATAGAGACACTTTTTTGTACCAGCGTCTCGCCTTATGGTCAATTAGATACGGCGCCATCAACTGGTCATTGAGGTCCACCCCTCCCATATTTTTGTTATATTCGTGGACACAGAGGGGTTTCTCCACAACACCAGTCGCCGTACGAATTTGGACTGTCGTGTCTGCATGAAGGGAGGTAAGAAGGAAAACATTCTTATTGTCCCTCCACTTCATAGCGAGCAAGTTATTACACTTTACGCAGGCTCTCTCCCCCAGCCTAAGACGGGCATCTACAAGCCGCTGGGGAAAGCCCCGGCGATTAGGTCGCACGGTGCCACATGCTCCAATCTGATGATCAAACAAGTGACTAAACAGTGGCACGCTCGTGTAATAATTGTCCACATACAAGTGGTACCCCTTTCCGAATAAGAGTGACACCAAGTTCCACACTATCTTGCCAGCACTCCCTATGTAATCCGGGCAGTTGACCGGCTCAACCTGACTGTCTTTTCCCTCATAAACCATAAAGCTCCATACATAGCCTGTTGCCCTGTCACAGCACTTATAGAGCTTGACCCCGTATCTGCCACGCTTGCTGGGAAGGTACTGCTTGAAAGCCAAGCGGCCAGAAAATTTAATCAGGGACTCATCAACGCAGACAGCTTGATCGGGAATAAACAAGGCTGCAAAACGTTCGTTGAAGTGGTTTATGAGGGGCCGAATTTTATAGAGCCGGTCGTATTCAGGGTCCCCACGTGGACGACAAAGTTCATTGTCGTTGAAGTGCATGAACCGCAAAATCTGCTCGTATCGTTTCCTGGGCATGGAGGCAGAGAACACGGGCATGTGGTCAATTGGGTGCGTGGACCAATAAGCACGCAATGACGGGAATTTATGTGTGCCCATGTTGAGGGAAAGGCCCAGAAAGGTCTTAAATTCGGAAATCGTAATTGGTTTCCAATCTTTGGCAATGAAAGGCAACTGGGGATTAGCGGCGATGAATTGACCAGCATATAAATTACTCTGGTCCACAATAGATCTATAGAGATCTTCCGTGAAAAACAGCGAATAATAATCGATTGGCATAAAATCAGCTGTTTCCACCTGAATACCGGGTTGGGCAGTGAATGGGGGAAGTACGGCTTCTGCAGAAGTGGTGGGGACCCAATCAGGATAGGCGAATTCTGCAGGAAGAGCACTATGGGTACGACGGGCCTGCCTTTGTCTTCTTATTGGTGGCAGCGGGACACTACTTGTGCTTGCCACCTCGCCAGCTTGAACTGCACTTATGGGACTCGCCACGTCACCACGTGATACTGCAGTGCTGGATGTACGCCCAGGCTGTACTAGGCCACTGGTGCTTGCCAATTCACCAGAGGGAATAGCGGCGCTAGTACTCCTCTGCTCCATGATACGAGAGCCCTGCGGTTCTTGCTCCTCAACAACCTCAGAAGATCGGGATCGGGTACGCCTGACCTTAGCAGGGACCTCAACTTCGTCGTCAGAGCTATCTGACGTGGGGCCGCTGACGTCACTGTCTTCTACGGGAAGATATTCTGAGCCTGAATCTGACAGATACGTGACCTCCTCTTCACTATCTGTCATGCTCAGAAGCTCGTAGGCCTCTTTACTAGTGTACCTTCAACTTGCCATTTTGGGCTCTAAATTTAGGGGTACACTAGTAAGATTCACAGGAAAAAAAGTACCCGACTGTCGTCAGCAAATATATCAAACGCTACAAAAAAAACTGTTAGCGATCGCAGGGATCAGGCCTGTCTCTGCGAACGCTGCAGTTATGTGTTTTGTGTTTGGTAAGTGACAGTGATCGATCAATACTGCACTTGGGTGGGCTGGGCTGGGCTGGGCGGAGGGGCTAAACGCAGGTGCTAGCAGGTATCTGGGCTGATCACGCTAACACTGCGTTTTTGGGAACCCTAAACCGCTGGGGACGCTAGTATAGATCTGATCAGATACTATACCACTAAGGGAGGTGTATGCTTTGCGCGTGGGTGTTAGCGTTACTGGCACTAACCTAACGCTGCCTGGGGCGACGCAGACCCTCTCTGGCGCTAAAACCTAATTGATCTCACCCGCCGGGCGATCAGGGGGTTAAACCTTTATTGGGTTATATACGGGGGGTGCCCTGATGCTATAAAAAGCAAACTAACCAACCAGTGTCACCCGTAACCTTTATATGGTGATCACTGGTGAAAGGGTTAACTAGGGGCAATCAGGGGGTTAAAACCTTTATTAGGTTAAATATGGGGGTACCCGACGCTATATAAAAACCTGACGGGATACCTAAATAACTAAATAACTAACTGGGTAACCAGTGTCACCAGTGACACTTATACGGTGATCACTGGTGAAAGGGTTAACTCTAGGGGCAATCAGGGGGTTAAAATAATATATGGGGGTACCTGACGCTCTAAAAACCTGCGGCGAAACTAAAAATAAATAACTGGCTATCTAGGGCACCACCGGCACTAAATACAGCGATCGAAAATACGAACGCTTAGTGACGCTGGCGTTAGGGGGTGAAAGGGTTACCTGGGGGGCGATCAAGGGGTTAAACCTTTATTAGGGGGGGTTAGGGGGCTACCCTGGACCTAAAGGGGCCTAAACCTAACTGCCCTGCAACTTTTTACTATCACAGATGACACTAAATGCAGTGATCAGTAAAATAAATGATCACTGCAATCAGTGACACTGTGATTGGGGGCTGGGGGGTGACCTGGGGGGTGATCTGGGGGTGACTGGGGGGTGAAATGTGTGCCTATGTGTACCTATGTGTCAGTGGACTGTTGGTGCACTAACCTGCTTCCTCTCTCCTCGGCGCCGGAATCGAAAAGACCGCCGCGAGGGAGATGACATCACTTCCTCCTGCCTGTGTTTACATCACATGGCGGAGGAAGCATTTTCATTGGCCGGGAGCGATCGCGAGGGGGTGGCCGAAATTGAATGGTCACCCCCTCATCTCTGATCGCTCCCCAACGATAAACTGTATAGGAGGGGGGTCCGATCGGACCCCCCAACTGTACAAAGGCGATCACGTACACTCTACGTGATTGTGCCTGTCGGTGCCATTCTGCCGACGTATATATACAGTGAGCGGTCGTTAAGTGGTTAACCTGCACCCACATATGTAACCTTACCCCCACGTGCCCCTTATTTAAACTCATACGTAACCTTATCCCCACGTACACAGTTTTTTTTAAACACACACACTTAAACTTTTATTGTTTCCCTTGTATAGATAATAGAACAGTATTACACTCCTGTAATTCTACAATCAGAGACAAGTAGAGGTAAGGCAATTTTATTTTAATCAGAATTCCTCTAGTATGTGGCCTTCGGTGCTTATTTTTTAGTACATTGCAACTTGGAGCTTTTATCAAGATAAGGTATATCAAATCCACCATGGGTCTCAGTGTAATCGCAGACTTCTTTGTTGATACATCCCTTGAATGTCCAATCAGAAAATCCACCTGCAACTAAGATTATAGGTATTATTAGTGATGAGATCTGTTTGAACCCAAAATGGGTGTTTAGCAGAGCTGAACTTGAAACTGCAGCGAGATGTACTTCTGCTAATAAATATGACAGTTTCCAGCTTAGAATCTCTACCTGGCCCATTCAGCTATCAGCCTGGGATTCACAAATAATTGTAAAAAAAGAGCAGAAATAGTGTAACCCCCCCAACCCCCATTTCCACCTACAAAATTTACCCCAGATCATGTATAGATTTTAAGGGGCAAAAAGAGCCAAATTCAATACTAGACCCTTCAAGTCTTTTTTGGGGGACTCCATGCTTTTTTTTTTTTTTTCTGTGGGTTTTTTTTTTTTTTGCGTCACCCAAAATTCTTACAACCATTACCAGAGCCTGCAGATTGGCAGGGCAGAAAAAAAAGAAGATGAACGTGTTGCCTTCTCCTGAATTTACCAGGCTACATGCCCTCAACATAGGTTCTCAGTGCAAGCTACCCTCCTAACAGGCAGAATAGCTGAAAGAAACGTTTTAACCCAGAGGAGCCATTCGAAGCCCATTGCACCCTTAAAAAGCAGCAAGTCCCTGATGTGGAAATTGCATATGTCATATTTTCTTATTAAAGTTGCCTCACAGTATCTAGTTACCTTTAGATAACTTCATGCTATAGGAATGTCATTGTAAAATGACTATATGGACAAACCAGCCCTCTAGCTCCTTTTTGAAATGTGCTGTCAGTGTCTCCCATGGAAGGTAATGTTGTTTACGATTGGTTAATTCCTGCCAACTCAACATGTATATGTAGCACCATGGTATTAGGCAGGGTTGCTAACAATTTTAGTTATGCTAGGCGATAATTTAGCCTGGCTAATTGGTAGTTGTATCCCCTGACTTTGTGCCATAAGCCTGCATCTGGTGCATTTCTCTCTTCTGTCACTAGGTGGCACTGCTGTCTTTGGCAAGACCACAGTGAGTTCAGGCTGTGAATAGACATAATTTCTCAGCCAATCAGAGTAGCTACTTGGCATGCTGGGATAGTCTATTTAAGGGGACTGAGTCAGGAGATCATTGTTCTTTTAGCCCCAGGCTGAGGCCTGGGGGATGTGTGTGAAGCAGCAACTGAAGGTTAGGCCTAAGCCTGAGGACTACCACGTGTGTAGAAGCTCAGCCCGAGGGGAGCCTGATCGTTGCAGAGGTTCAGCAGGACAGTGAACCAAGACGTGAAGGAGAAGCAGTTGCCACATGGGACTACCACTCCTGTTACCAGAGGCAAGTGAGAACCAGAGGCCAGAGATAAAGGGGACACCGTCGCCAGTAAGGGACAACCACTCCTGTTACCAGAGGCCAGGTTTGTGAAGTCTGAAGCAAGTACCAGAGCAGTATTCTCACCAACCAGGGACAGTGATGAATTGGGAAACTTTCGGCAGGTATCAAGCCAGGGACCCAGCCAGCGGAGGTGACGCTTGCAGAGCAGTCTTGTGTGCCAAGCCAGGGACCGAGCAGGCCAGTGGGGTGACGCTTAAGGAGTATATGTGAGTGTCAAGCTAGGGACCCAGCAGGGATGCGGGGGTGACGCTTGAGGAAGATACTGTGTGCGAAGGTTGGAAGAGCTCCGGGGATCCAGTGGCATTGGATCAGCAAGTCTAGTGAGAGAGATTGGGAGCTCAGTGAGAAAAGCTACAGCGGGAGGCTGTGAGAAGGAGGCCAGGTCCTACACAACGGGGATACCAGGTCTGGTATGTGTACAGATCTGTGTTGAAGTCAACCTACAATTTCAGTTGGCATAGGAGACAGCAGTTCTACAAATACAGTTCTGCAACCAACTTAAAGGCCCTCAACCTACATAGCTGTCTGCCTAATTTGTCTCTGAGTCTGCCAATTGCTATTGCATCTGCCTAAGGGTGTTCAGGCCCTAACTCTCTCTCCCCCAGTTCTTAAGAGACAAGAAGTTTCTTTTGTTCTCATTCAAAATGTGACTGGCGCCCAATCATTCTATCTTGCATTACACCCACTCTACAAAGAAGGATGTCAGCTCTCCCTGACTCTGGAGGTCACCATTAGGCCATTATATACTACAGCTAGAACTTGTAATAATTGTCTCGCCTCATGCATAAGTCTGATTCTGATCATCTGTGCCATGCCATACAAAATGGAGGGACACATGGTGGAAACAGCATCTTTCGTTAAGTATTCTTGTTATATTTTCTAATAGTACTACATTTGTTATATTAAACATAAGTATATGTGTGATCTCTCTTTGCACATCTCGAATACAACCCCAGAACCGTAAACTATCACTTAAAGGGGTTGTAAAGTCTCAAGGTTTTTCACCTTAATGCATTCTATGCATTAAGGTGAAAAACCTTCTGTGCTGCAGCTGCCCCCCAGAGTCCCCCCTTTTTTTTACCTGAGCCTGTTTATTCCAGCAACGAGCACGAGCCCAGCTGCTCAAGCCGCTATCTCTGTCCTCATTGGATTGATTGATAACAACAGGAGCCATTGGCTCTCGCTGCTATCAATCAAATCCAGTGACACAAGAGCGTGGGGCGGGGCCAAGTCCTGCCGTCTATGTGAATGGAAACAGACAGACAGTAGTAAGAAGATCCGGCAAAACTGTAATTCCTTAAAGTGTTGTTTATTGGTACATCAGAGTGACAATAAAACAATAATGCTGACGCATTTTCGGCAATAGCCATAGTCGTAGCTAAGACTAAAGCCTCGTACACACGGCCGAGAATCTCGTCAGGAAATAACTTGTCGTTTTTCTTGACGAGATTCTTGGACAAGAAACTTGTCCCGACCGAGTGTACACACGCTCGATTCAAAGAACCCGCGGTTCTTTGAATGGAGCGAACGCGGTGACGTAATTGACTACGACGAGCGTGCGCTCATCACATTCAAAGCCGTTGCCGCCATCTTGCTACACCCTACCTATGCCTAGGAAGCTACCGCGCATACGTCAAAGTCATTTCGAGCATGCGTGGGTTTCCACGGCGACAGGTAAGTGTACACACACACACACTTTTCTCATGGAGAAACATGCTGACGAGAATCTTGATGAGAAAATGGAGAATCCTGATGAGAAAATAGAGAGCAGGTTCTCTATTTTTCTCGTCGAGATTCTTGTCGGGTTTTCTTGACGAGAAACCTGATAGCCGCGTACACGCGACCGATTTACTCGGCAAGAAAGCTCTGCCAGCAAGTTTCTGTTCTTTTTTCGACGAAAAACTCGGTCGTGTAGGAGGCTTGAGGCTATTGCCGAAACGCGTCAGCAGAATTGTTTTATTGTCACTCTGATGAACCAATAAACGACACTTCAAGAATTACAGTTTTGCCAGCTCTTCTTACTACTGTTGCATTGTGTGTTGGAACACATCGAGCCTCGGCATCTGTGAGTGGACCTGGTGTATGGATTGAGTTGTCCCTGCAGAGAGCGCTGTTACCTTTCTTCTTTTCCACAATGGAAACAGACAAGCGGCTCTCCGTGGGGGCACCCGATAAAGAAGAGTGGCCAGGAGCGCCACCGGGGCACCCCAGAGCACAGAGCAGGTAAGTGTAGCGGGGTTCCTTTAAATGCTCTCGAACTACTGTTCCCAGAACCCCACTGGTTCCCAGGATGTTTTGCTTCTGCCCCAGAGACTCATGGGTGGGGATATATAAGGAAGGGGCGAGGCCTGGTTCGGCCTCTTTGGGACACGGGACGGCAGAGACTGATACACCTGTGCGGACCTGTGCTGGGGTAAGGCCTGAAGCCTGGGGCCTTCCGCAGCCGACCAAAGAGCCTTCCACCCCACTGCGAGCCTGGGTGGCATCCGACATCTTTACTTACTGCCTGGATGGGATCGGGGACCCGATCGCAGCAACCGCTGTGGGCGAGTGAAATCACAGCCGGTGGAAGTTCCGGACGGAGATCGTGTCCGGCGGGTGAGCGAGCGTAAGCTCATTCCCTAACCTGTTTGCTAGTACTGTGCCTATAGACTGCCGAGGCCTACTACCTCATGTTAAAGACTCTCACTGGAGATTCACAGCAGGACTGATCCAGAGGATCTCCAGTGAAGTGTTGTCAGTTATCAACTTTCCTTTTCCTGGATTACAATTGTTGTTTATTCTTAAGTGCACCACCTCTACAGATGCCGGTGAAGAATCCATCATTCATACAGGACTGAGTTCTAGAGTTAGGAATCAGGCCTGATTCATTAGGGACCTAGTTTAGTTATTGCGCCACAGGGCGCCTAGTTAACAGTCGCCCCACGTGGCGTCTCCTTATCCACCCCCCCTTTCTCCATGGTGTAGTGTGACTGATATTTTAATATTGCAGGGCTCTGTGAATATTCTAATGGTCAAGTTGTTATCACTGTTCATTCCCTTTGCATAGCTGAAAGTAAAATCTGTTATTCCTTTATAACTACTCCGTGTCTGAGTCTCTCATAAAGTATAAGTATTAAATGTGTATACCCCTAAACTAACTGTGCCAGAAAGGGTCGAATGGATTGCCGGGGGTTGGCGGAGCTGTACTCAGGGCCCAGACCAAATCTGCGGCCCTCTTAGTTGAGGGTAACGCTACAAGTGGGGGCTCGTCCGGGATTGTGTTGTGCATCACAGTATTGAACAAGTCTGCTGGATGAGTTAACTGAATAGGCCAAAGTGCAGCCCTGCTCGAAGTCGTGGAATTGACCCTAGAAAAGGGAAAGGCCCGCTCAGGAAGAGCGGTGAACGGGGGGAGGCCCAGCCGTGTGAGGTACTACACGTGGGGGCTTCTAATTGCACTGCGCCAACAGACACAACCCCCGCCGCTTGGTTCGTGGGCGTGACTCATCCAAAGAAAGTAAAAAAAGCCCGCGAACTGGAGCACAGGGGAGGAGTCCAATACGTGAGAGGGCTACACGTGGGACATTGGCGCGAAAACTCTGCAGTGCGTGATGGACCAGCAACAAGTCACCAGGTTTGGACATACTTCATGGATTCCAGTTCACCCTGCTACTACCACGATGACTGCTGCTGCTCCGATAACGGATACCGGGATCCGGCTGAAGCCAAGGGGTCGATTCGCCCTGTATTCGTGCATGGACGTAGAGGCCCTGGGTGTAATTTGTCCCGGGTGCTCGGGACTAGTGTGCCACCTGAAGCCCTTCGGACAATGTGAAGCCTGTGGTGAATTCCTGTTCGAGGTGGATCCGATAGTAGACAGGCCGAGAACCATCTACCCAGGCCGGGCTTTAGGTAACACTACTCGCAGAGGAGGAATTACTGTTGTAAAAGCCATCCCAGCGCGCACTGCAGCGACCGAGGAGGAGGTCGTTAAAACTCAACGGGACAAATCCGAGGATGCTGACTCGGTCACCACTGTCTCACAGCGTCCGCCACTGAAGAAGAGAACCAGCATGGTGGCCCCGACCAGTGGTGGTGGCGGACCATCTCGCCAGCTTACGCCAGGCCTAGACGGATCCGTTGACGAGTGTTCCGGACGTCCTGCTTCAAGTAAAGGCCGAGGTAAGCCGGGCAAAGAGACTTGGTGTAAGGGCGGAGATGCCGGGAAGGCATGGCCCAGTATGTCCGAGGGAGGTGTTAGCTCTGTCTCTACAACGGGCTATATACCCGCGGAGGAGTGTGATACTTCGGATCTGGAGTCGCTCTCTGATGTGGGAGATGACACAGCCATTGACGAACTGTTTGCAGAAAAGGGCTGGGACAAAGTGCCGTTAGCTTCGTTCCGAAGGCCTCGAGATTCACCCATGTCCACGGGGGAGAGTACACCCCGGGTGGAGGCACCAGCGCCTGGACAGGGGTCCTGTCCCCAGCCCGCCTCTACATCTCCGATGCCGCCTGCATCAGGGACCGGGGAGCAGAAGCTGATACTATGGGCACCTATGCCCCAACCAGAAGTGGTCAAGGCCCCTCGCCATCCGGACTCTATAGTTCTGCCCGGCGAAGGGGACAAAGCCACAATGCCTCCGCTGTCAAGGCTTCAGAGACTCTTCGGCCAGAAAGTTGCTGCTGATTACGGGTGGGAATATCCGTACCTTCCCAAGGAGTTACTCTACGAAGTGGAGGTGTACCGAGAGCGCTGGTATAATGACTTCGTGTGGACCCACCTTAAGGTCCCACACGCCCGCAGGTATTTGACATGCTCTCCAAAGACATCTCAGCGGTTCAAGGACTGCAAGGCAGAGTGGATGAGGGGAAGACACATCCATGCGGATAAAGTGTTGGTCTGACGCAGGGAAGGTGAGGATGTGGAGTACCATTTGGAGACCATGGATCGGCATCTGAAACCTATCGTTCTGCCGCATCCCCGCTTCTACCTCTGAGAAAAAAAAAAAAAAGACTCCATTTGTTTGCTTTTTGAAAGGACTTTGCACCCCTGAACTTTGCTGTTTGACTTTCTTGTTGGTGCCTTCATCAGTGCTTTGCCCCGCAAGAGGGGTGCTTGTGTTATTCCAAGGAAGAACTGTTCCAGTTGTTGTTCTTTCCTCTCCGGTGAGAAGTTGCAGACTTTGGGGTAGATAGGGCCCGGAATCGAGCAGCAAGAAAAGAAAGATGGTTCAACGGGTGCAGTTACCGCGAGGCTGTCACCAGGTGGCAGTCTTGTGCAACGTTACACATTGTACACACTCACACTGGAGGAAAAGATATTTCTCTTCGGAGGAGTTTCTTTTTCTCTCACACATACACATGTGTTAGGGTTTATTGTTTCTTTTCTCTTCCCTCTGCAGGAGAGCGTCCCGTCAAGATTATGGAACCTGGGGTGGTTCTTAGTTAGGATGGGAGGGAAAAGTATAATGTTTTAAATGTTTTAAA
The DNA here is from genome assembly GCA_029206835.1 of Rana muscosa. NCBI lineage: Eukaryota > Metazoa > Chordata > Amphibia > Anura > Ranidae > Rana > Rana muscosa. The sequence goes on along the minus strand of CM055124.1, from coordinate 51,187,095 downwards.
TGTTGTCTTTCACTTCTCTTTTGTTGCAGGGCCTCAGACACAACTTCTCCATTAGGATAGTTTCCTAAAAGAATTTTTGTTTTTTTATGGTTAGTTGGTTTCTGGATTGGATTATGTCAGCCGTTGAGGCCGTGATTCACTTCAGACACTGGGGTCCAGTGTCAAAAGACAGGGGGGTATGTGTAGCGGGTACTTACTTTCCCGGGTGCATTTTTTGAATTTAGCTGTGACATCAGTGCTATGTTCCCGGCGGTCCACGAGGTGGCGCTGACGCCGTGGCCGGAGGGACGAATATCACTGTGTGTCGAGTCCTTTTTGTCCTCTTTCGGTAGCGGTATGGTGGGGCGGGGAACCCGCTGCTTGCTGGGAGAGGGCATAAAAGGGCCGGCCATCTTGGTCACGGGGTCTTCGTCCCAAGCACCTTCAGCTTGCGGACGTGGGTGCCTGCTCGTCCTCTAGGAGGCCTCGGCCTAGAGGACCAACGGAGATCGTGTTCCACCCCAGGCACCTTCAGCCCTGGGGTGAGGTACTTGCAAGAAGGTCCGGAGCTCGGTGCCCAACACTGAGTTCCGCGAGGGAAGGGTCCTAAGGCACTTCGGGGATGGAGGCCTGAATCTGAGTAAGACGCAATGGACCGGGGAGAGCTCCTCACTCGAAGACCCGGTGCAGCAGACTGCCGGTGACGGGTGAGTCTCTTGTCGGAGACCGTCCAGAAGGATCCCCTTCCTCTCGTGCGGAGACCATATCCCACTCTCCAGGAGGAGAGTGGAGGAGCGAATTTGTGTCTGGGCCTATTCACACTCACACCTCCTTTTCTGTCCTAACTATCAAGGAAGTCCCTGTATGGTGTGTTCTAATAAAGGAGTGTTGGACTTTAATGGTGTGAGGCTCACTTCCTGGCGGACGAAGTTCACGGTGACTCTTGGAGGGAGGATCCGGGTGCACGGCACAGACCCGAAGGTAAACAGGACATTGCTGATACTACAGGCATTCCCATGTGGTGGAGGCTAGGCGTGGCCCACCCGCCCTCTCTCTCTCCACCCTACCAGATACCCCTAGACGAGAGACAGTGCGAGTCGCACGGAGAGAGGAGAGGGGCAGGCGCTACATAAGTATAACATGTTTGTTGTTTAAAGAAAAACCAAAAAAAAAACCTTTACAATCACTTTAACCGTGATAAAATATTTGGTACCCGAAGTGTGGTATTTGATTTGTGTAAACTAGAGATATGAATACTGTGCTGTATTGTTTCTGCTGGATTTAATATTGTATTTTTGTATTGTAAGCCATAGTACATTTAGAAAGCATAGAAAATGTTTCCATTGCTTATCTGTGTTAAAAGAAAGATGCTAGTAGGTGATCCTCTTGCGATCACCTTTCAATTTCACCTTCACCTTGGGCAAGAATGAATCTTGTGAAATTATGCCAAAATCGCACAACTTCCACCCATATTTTGGGGACATAAAAAAAGAAAAGCTCTCAATTTTGCTCATCCATTATTGGTATTAACACGATCTAATGAATAATTGAAGGTGACTTCTTACTTCCATTATAGATTCCACCAATGAGACTAAAGCATCTATCCAGATTTCCTGTGCATTTGTGGATGTTCTCTGATGTGCAGCTCTTTCCCTTCTCAGCACACGCTGGACACTCCACCCCATTCTCCTTCAAAGTATCTGAGATCACAACTATGAGGACAGAAAATATAGGGTATTATGAAGTATGCACTCTTTAACAGCAAACATATTTTATATGAATAGTATAAAGGGCAAAACAAAATATTTTCAGAAAATCTCTGATAATACCACATTGTTCTCAAGCATTTCAAAAACACTCAAAATTTTTTCTCTTAAATAAAAAAAAAAAACTTGAACATGTTCCTGACAATTTCTACTCAATTTTACAAAAAAAAAACGTTTTGTCTAGAGGGACAAGGTTTTACCATAAGGTAAATTATGGGCAAGGATCATTTTTTAATTCTTGCAGCCTTGGAGTATAACAGAATCAACTCCGATCGGATGTTTCCATTTTTGTCTAGCTGTTTTGAAATATTGCCATAGATAAAGCTTTGACTACTGATTGGCATTACTGGATTTGGAACAAGTGCCCTCCAAGATTTATCATTGCCCCAACTTGCTCATACCTTAAAGTACAAGCAGAGGCTCCTGTATGACAGTGTAGGTGGGGCAAAGTAAATGTTGGTACAATGTTTTTAGCTTCCTGGGCACTATTAGCCAGTTTCAGGCCCAACTTGTGCTAATGTGAGCCCACACTCCCGGAGGTAGTTTCTGTATTCCAACTCTTACAACACTCCAGTCAGCAATGTAAAATTACAGACACCTTCTGAAACCCCTCTGGAAGGATAGGAATAAGGTGAGCCCATTCAGAAGGGCTTTCTTATATTCGTTAAAAAACAACAAGGGGAGGCAAGCAACTTTGGTGTAAATCACTGTCAACCGACATGTTCCAACACATGTGTAGCGGCCTCACCCCTCTCTCCGCTTCTCATTCTCGGCTTGTCTTTCTTCGTCTAGGGGTGTTAGTGCTGGGGGGAGGGATGAGATACACCACGGCCCATGTCCTCCATAGAGAAGAGGTGAAGGCCAGAAAGATCGGGCTTTGTGTAGGTGTCCTAGAGTCAAGTCCTTCCCTCCGTCCTTGACTCCTTTGCTCCTAGTAACCAGAGTTCCATAACAGTGAATAGGTCCAACACAGTTTTATTCTTCTCAGTAGGGATGAGCTCGGTGTTCGAGTCGAACATACGTTCGACTCAAACATCGGCTGTTCGATCGTTCGCCGAACAACGAACGATTTGGGCCGTTCGCGCCTAATTCGCGGCCCACAATGCACTACGCCATCGCAGTGTCATCTAGGCGCTGTGATTGGCCAAGCATGCACTGTGACCCCGCATGCTTGGCCAATCACAGCGCCGGCAGCGAGGAGAGCAATGATTGGCCACAGGCAGGATGCCTGTGGCCAATTATTGCTGAGGGTGTTTAGTACACGCCCCACACTATAAAAGGCCGCCAGCACGGCGGCCTAGTGTAGTGTGTTCCGGAGCAGGGAAAGAGAAGCATAGGCAGGGACAGTGACATTTTTTTTTCTTGCTTAACCTGGATTCCTTTAGTTTAGGGAAAGAGAAGGATAGGTAGGGAGAGTGTCAGTCTGTTTTACTGTGCTAAACCTTGTTTGTAGGGACAGGGAAGGACAGTGAGGGAAATTCTCATTGTGCTATACTGTGCTAAAGCATTCCTCATCAACCATCTTTAAAAAAATTTTTTTATAGGGACAGAAAACTATAGGTAGGGAGAGTGTCAGTGTGTTTTACTGTGCTAAACCTTGTTTGTAGGGACAGGGAAGGACAGTGAGGGAAATTCTCATTGTGCTATACTGTGCTAAAGCATTCCTCATCAACCATCTTTAAAAATAAATTTTTATAGGGACAGAAAACTATAGGTAGGGAGAGTGTCAGTGTGTTTTACTGTGCTAAACCTTGTTTGTAGGGACAGGGAAGGACAGTGAGGGAAATTCTAATTGTGCTATACTGTGCTAAAGCATTCCTCATCAACCATCTTTAAGAAAAAAAAAATTTATAGGGACAGAAAACTATAGGTAGGGAGAGTGTCAGTGTGTTTTACTGTGCTAAACCTTGTTTGTAGGGACAGGGAAGGACAGTGAGGGAAATTCTCATTGTGCTATACTGTGCTAAAGCATTCCTCATCAACCATCTTTAAAAAAAAAAAATTATAGGGACAGAAAACTATAGGTAGGGAGAGTGTCAGTGTGTTTTACTGTGCTAAACCTTGTTTGTAGGGACAGGGAAGGACAGTGAGGGAAATTCTCATTGTGCTATACTGTGCTAAAGCATTCCTCATCAACCATCTTTAAAAAAAAAAATTTTTATAGGGACAGAAAACTATAGGTAGGGAGAGTGTCAGTGTGTTTTACTGTGCTAAACCTTGTTTGTAGGGACAGGGAAGGACAGTGAGGGAAATTCTCATTGTGCTATACTGTGCTAAAGCATTCCTCATCAACCATCTTTAAAAAAAAATTTTTTTATAGGGACAGAAAACTATAGGTAGGGAGAGTGTCAGTGTGTTTTACTGTGCTAAACCTTGTTTGTAGGGACAGGGAAGGACAGTGAGGGAAATTCTCATTGTGCTATACTGTGCTAAAGCATTCCTCATCAACCATCTTTAAAAAAAAAAAATTATAGGGACAGAAAACTATAGGTAGGGAGAGTGTCAGTGTGTTTTTCTGTGCTAAACCTTGTTTGTAGGGACAGGGAAGGACAGTGAGGGAAATTCTCATTGTGCTATACTGTGCTAAAGCATTCCTCATCAACCATCTTTAAAAAAAAAATTTTTTATAGGGACAGAAAACTATAGGTAGGGAGAGTGTCAGTGTGTTTTACTGTGCTAAACCTTGTTTGTAGGGACAGGGAAGGACAGTGAGGGAAATTCTCATTGTGCTATACTGTGCTAAAGCATTCCTCATCAACCATCTTTAAAAAAAAATTTTTTTATAGGGACAGAAAACTATAGGTAGGGAGAGTGTCAGTGTGTTTTACTGTGCTAAACCTTGTTTGTAGGGACAGGGAAGGACAGTGAGGGAAATTCTCATTGTGCTATACTGTGCTAAAGCATTCCTCATCAACCATCTTTTAAAAAAAAAAATTATAGGGACAGAAAACTATAGGTAGGGAGAGTGTCAGTGTGTTTTACTGTGCTAAACCTTGTTTGTAGGGACAGGGAAGGAAAGTGAGGGAAATTCTCATTGTGCTATATTGTGCTAAAGCATTCCTCATCAACCATCTTTAAAAAAAAAAAAATTATAGGGACAGAAAACTATAGGTAGGGAGAGTGTCAGTGTGTTTTACTGTGCTAAACCTTGTTTGTAGGGACAGGGAAGGATAGTGAGGGAAATTCTCATTGTGCTATACTGTGCTAAAGCATTCCTCATCAACCATCTTTAAAAAAAATTTTTTTATAGGGACAGAAAACTATAGGTAGGGAGAGTGTCAGTGTGTTTTACTGTGCTAAACCTTGTTTGTAGGGACAGGGAAGGACAGTGAGGGAAATTCTCATTGTGCTATACTGTGCTAAAGCATTCCTCATCAACCATCTTTAAAAAAAAAAAATTATAGGGACAGAAAACTATAGGTAGGGAGAGTGTCAGTGTGTTTTTCTGTGCTAAACCTTGTTTGTAGGGACAGGGAAGGACAGTGAGGGAAATTCTCATTGTGCTATACTGTGCTAAAGCATTCCTCATCAACCATCTTTAAAAAAAAAAAATTATAGGGACAGAAAACTATAGGTAGGGAGAGTGTCAGTGTGTTTTACTGTGCTAAACCTTGTTTGTAGGGACAGGGAAGGACAGTGAGGGAAATTCTTATTGTGCTATACTGTGCTAAAGCATTCCTCATCAACCATCTTTAAAAAAAATGTTTTATAGGGACAGAAAACTATAGGTAGGGAGAGTGTCAGTGTGTTTTACTGTGCTAAACCTTGTTTGTAGGGACAGGGAAGGACAGTGAGGGAAATTCTCATTGTGCTATACTGTGCTAAAGCATTCCTCATCAACCATCTTTAAAAAAAAAAATTTATAGGGACAGAAAACTATAGGTAGGGAGAGTGTCAGTGTGTTTTACTGTGCTAAACCTTGTTTGTAGGGACAGGGAAGGACAGTGAGGGAAATTCTCATTGTGCTATACTGTGCTAAAGCATTCCTCATCAACCATCTTTAAAAAAAATGTTTTATAGGGACAGAAAACTATAGGTAGGGAGAGTGTCAGTGTGTTTTACTGTGCTAAACCTTGTTTGTAGGGACAGGGAAGGACAGTGAGGGAAATTCTCATTGTGCTATACTGTGCTAAAGCATTCCTCATCAACCATCTTTAAAAAAAATTTTTTATAGGGACAGAAAACTATAGGTAGGGAGAGTGTCAGTGTGTTTTACTGTGCTAAACCTTGTTTGTAGGGACAGGGAAGGACAGTGAGGGAAATTCTCATTGTGCTATACTGTGCTAAAGCATTCCTCATCAACCATCTTTAAAAAAAAAATTTTTTATAGGGACAGAAAACTATAGGTAGGGAGAGTGTCAGTGTGTTTTACTGTGCTAAACCTTGTTTGTAGGGACAGGGAAGGACAGTGAGGGAAATTCTCATTGTGCTATACTGTGCTAAAGCATTCCTCATCAACCATCTTTAAAAAAAAAAAAATTTATAGGGACAGAAAACTATAGGTAGGGAGAGTGTCAGTGTGTTTTACTGTGCTAAACCTTGTTTGTAGGGACAGGGAAGGACAGTGAGGGAAATTCTCATTGTGCTATACTGTGCTAAAGCATTCCTCATCAACCATCTTTAAAAAAAAAAAAAATTATAGGGACAGAAAACTATAGGTAGGGAGAGTGTCAGTGTGTTTTACTGTGCTAAACCTTGTTTGTAGGGACAGGGAAGGACAGTGAGGGAAATTCTCATTGTGCTATACTGTGCTAAAGCATTCCTCATCAACCTGGCTGAGCTGCAAAAGGAGTTGAACCTGCCCAAGAACCGCCTTATATGTGACATGCCCACCAGGTGGAACTCAACGTTGGCCATGCTGCAGCGGCTGCACACGCAGCAGAGGGCCATCAATGAGTACCTGTGCGACTACGGCACCAGGACAGGGTCAGGGGAGCTTGGTTTTTTTTCTCCACGCCAGTGGGGCATGATCAGGGATGCATGCACTGTCCTGGCACCATTTGAGGAGGCCACGAGGATGGTGAGCAGTGACAGTGCATGCATCAGTGACACTGTACCTCTTGTCCACCTGTTGGAGCACACGCTGCGTGGAATAATGGACAGGGCACTTGAGGCAGAACAGAGGCAGGAAGAGGAGGACTTCCTTGCCTCTCAAGGCCCCCTTTACCCAGACAGTGTTCCTTCTGTCCCACCCATCGCACAGGAAGAGGAGGAGGAGGAGGAGGAGGAGGAGGATTGTGTCAGCATGGAGGTGGAGCCTGGCACTCAGCAGCATCAACAGCAGCAGTCTTTTAGGGATGATTTACAGTCCCAAGAAACCCGTGGACTTGTACGTGGCTGGGAGGAGGTGGCTGCGGATCATGTCGTCCTTAGTGACCCAGAGGACTCCGGACCGAATGCCTCAGCTAACCTACGCTGCATGGCCTCCCTGATCCTCCAAAGTCTGCGGAAGGATCCTCGTATTCTTCGGATCAAGGAGAGGGACCATTACTGGCTGGCCACTCTCCTTGATCCACGGTACAAGGGTAAGGTTGCGGACCTTATGTTACCGTCGCAGAGGGAGCAGAGGATGAGACAACTCCGGGAGGCCTTGCAGAAAGGTCTGTGCAACGCGTTCCCAGAGACTGGGAGGTTACAAACTCCTGGTCCTGGACAACGAGTTGCTGAGGCTTCGGCCAGTCAAAGAAGGAGCGGTGGGGAAGGTGGCCGTCTGACCGATGCGTTCAGACAATTCTTTAGTCCGCAGCCCCAAAGTATGATCGGTTCCAGCAACCATCGCCAGCGTCTGATAAACATGGTGCAGGAATATCTAGGGGCAAGGTCAGACTTGGACACCTTCCCCACCGAAAATCCTCTGGCTTACTGGGTCTTGAGGATGGATCACTGGCCAGAGCTTGCACAGTATGCAATTGAGCTACTGGCCTGTCCTGCATCCAGCGTTCTTTCGGAACGCACATTCAGTGCTGCTGGAGGATTTGTCACGGATCACAGGGTGCGCCTGTCCACCGACTCGGTTGATCGACTGACTTTCATCAAGATGAACCAGTCTTGGATCACCACCAGCTACCACACACCTGATGCTGATATAACAGACTAATTGATTTTAACATGTCACATCCCTTCAAGACTGATGCTGATGCTGAGTGCCTGTGCTGTTATGTTGACTGGCTATCCTCCTCCTCCGAGTCCTCAATGATACGATTGAAGATGATAGCTTGGAAGATCATTTTTGTTTATGGGTGCCGCCACCAGTGCCTAACGCCCAATTTTTCAGCCCCTGTTTAACAGGGGCGTGTAATTACAATTTTTGAAGCAATACTTTGCAGCAGGGCTCATTGCTGTGCTCCAAGTACAGTATCTGTGAGGGGTTGCAGTGTTGTGCCACCAGTGCCTAAGGCCCAATTTTTCAGCCCCTGTTTAACAGGGGCGTGTAATTACAATTTTTGAAGCAATACTTTGCAACAGGGCTCATTGCTGTGCTCCAAGTACAGTATCTGTGAGGGGTTGCAGTGTTGTGCCACCAGTGCCTAAGGCCCAATTTTTCAGCCCCTGTTTAACAGGGGCGTGTAATTACAATTTTTGAAGCAATACTTTGCAACAGGGCTCATTGCTGTGCTCCAAGTACAGTATCTGTGAGGGGTTGCAGTGTTGTGCCACCAGTGCCTAAGGCCCAATTTTTCAGCCCCTGTTCAACAGGGGCATGTAATTACAATTCTTGATCTAATAATTCACAGCAGGGCCCATTGCTGCACCCACCAAGAGTAACTCTGAGGGCTTACAGTGTTGTGGCAACGCCACCACCACCACCACCACGAAAGGCCCAATTTTTCAGCCCCTGTTCAAAAGGGGCATGTAATTACAATTATTGATCTAATAATTCACAGCAGGGCCCATTCCTGCACCCACCAAGAGTAACTCTGAGGGCGTACAGTGTTGTGGCAACACCACCACCACCACCACGAAAGGCCCAATTTTTCAGCCCCTGTTCAACAGGGGCATGCAATTACAATTCTTGATCTAATAATTCACAGCAGGGCCCATTGCTGCACCCACCAAGAGTAACTGTCAGGCCTTACAGTGTTGTGGCACCAGCACCACCATCAAAGGCCCAATTTTTACTACCACTGTTCAACAATTATATGTAATTACAATTCCTGATATAATAGTTGACAGCAGGGCGTTCCAGCACCAACCAAGAGTAACTGTGAGTGCTTACAGTGTTGTGCCAACACCAACAACTAAGGGGCCTATTTCTGCAGAGTATATACGGCAGGTCCCTACTTTCAAACATCCAACTTACAAACGACTCCTACTTGCAAACGCAAGAAGACAACAGGAAGTGAGAGGAAATCTACCTCTAGGAAGGAAAATTCTCTCCTGTAAGAATTAATATGGGAGAAAGGTGTCTCCTCTGTACTGATGCTTTATCACCAATCCTTGTTTCAAGAAAAACACCACATTTCAAAAACAGTTGTCATTGGGACGGAAAGTGAGGTGAAATGTTCTGAACAGGGGCACAGACAGCAAAACAAATGTTACAGGGGTGATAACCCTTACCTATGTTTTCCAAAAAGTTTAAAAATAAATTTTTGGGCTGGAGCTACACTTAAACAATGTACCTGTTCAAAATTACAAACAGATTCTACATAAGAACAAACCTACAGTCCCTGTCTTGTATGCACCGCCTGTATACGGCTGTTCAGAGTATATAGGGCCTTTTTTATTTTATGTGCGGGGTTCCCCTTAATATCCATACAAGACCCAAAGGGGCTGGTAATGGGCTGGGGTAGGGGGGGGGGGGGTCATGGGGTAGCTATGCCATTTTTCTTAAAGATTTTCATCCATATTACCGGGACCAGACATTACATTAAAGCCGCAAGCAGTTTTAAATGGCTTTTTTTTCCTTTAGAAGTGTCATTTTGTGCAGGGACAGTTCTAAACACGGGAAACACGTGGCACTTCACAGGCATACTTTAGACACCCCCCAGGTACGATATTTAAAGGAATATTTGACTTTTTTTTTTCACTTTATGCATCATTAAAATGACTGCTCCCGAAAAACGACCGTTTTTAAAACTTCTTTTTGCATTGATACATGTCCCCTGGTGCAGAACCCGGGTTCCCAAACCCTTTTTAGGACAATAACATGCATAATAGTCGTTATAATTAGCACTTTAGAATTCGAACGTTCGCATCCATTGTATTTAATAGGGTTCTAATGTTCGTACGAACTTTCGGTCCGTTTGCGGGTTCTGGTGCGAACCGAACCCGGGGGTGTTCGGCTCATCACTACTTCTCAGCGAATAAACATACAGCACGGTTAAGTTGGATTCTTTTGCAACAACTTAGTAGTAATGGGAATAGGTCGAGGCACAATCCTTTCCCTTCTTTTGCTAACCACTGTGGTATCACCAGTGCCGAATAGTCACTGCCACTGACTACGTGAGGTAGAACGTGAATTACCTTCGCTAGCACAGCCCCTGTCAGGGGAAGGATATCCGTACAAGGGAGATACCGGAGGCCTCTCTGTCACCAGCGATGCTGCGCCAGACTCTCCAGAGAAATTCTGCTCACCAGACCTCACGAACTCAGACACGGGCACGCAAGGAGTTAGGGCCCCCTCGGATTCCTCCACCCTCGCGGAACTCAGTTGAAGGTACTGAGCTCCAGGCATCCGCCATAGTACCTCACCCCAGGCTAAAGGTGCCTGAGATGGACTCCATCTCCGCTCTGGCCAGGTCAAGGGCACCTGGGCCCGGAACTCCGGAACGCCACCAGCACCCAAGCTGAAAGTGCTTGGGTGCGGCCGCGTCCTCCCACACCAACTCCGACTCTGAACCTCCACAACCACGTGGTAAAGGCCTCCGCCCCTTTTATCCCCTCTCCCTTTGCGTCACAGCGGGTTCCCCGCCCCGCTGTACCAGCTCCAGGGGAGGACAAAAAGGCACAGTCTTGCGGTGTGAGTTCACCTCCGGCCCAGGGCAACAACGCCACCTGTAGGCCGCAGGGAACCTCACACCACCAGAGTCCTCCAAGAACCATAAAAGGGTCTCAGATTCCCTAGCAATCAGTGCATCTGGGTTACACTACCACCCAGATGCTTCCCTTAAATTCAAATACCCGCTACACATGAGTCTAGTGATGTCCCCTCTTGCCTTGCTTCTGGGGTGCTTAACATCTTCTGTCTCCTTGGCTCAGCCCACGAAGAAGGAAGATCTCCAGCTGGGGAAAGCCTACTCCTTTTCAGAGGGCCTCAAGATTTCCCACAGAGACTATCTCTTCTGCCCTCCCTTCCCATTGTAGTGCAATCAGGCAAATCTCACATGAGTGGCAATTCTGCTTTGAATTCAGGTGCAGTGCAGTATTGTTGCCACCCCATCACAGGGGTAGCATTCACTGGCAGGATCAACTTATATTTTGTGGGACTTTGAAAGGGGCGAAATCTGCAGATGGTTTAGGATAAGGTGCTGCAGCTATTTTTTTATTTTTTAATGGGAGGCCAAAGTTATGAATTACCATTACCAATAACTCAACCCTCTTCTGTAACAAAGAGAATCAATGTTGACATTAGGTCATGTGGCCTACAGCAGCTGTGCATTTGGTGCACCAATGTCAGGACAGCATTTATTTCCATAAATACATCCTTGTTACAACAAACAGTACACATGTATCTGAATACAAAACTTCAAGTACTATATATAGCGGGGTCCTCAATTTAGGGGAAGTGTTTGGGTGGTAGTTATACCCAAACACCCTAATTGATAGAGTTCTTGAAACCATTTTGTCCACAGGTAGAGTATTGGTGTGCAGTTCCCTGTGGCCTGCGGGTGGCGCTGCCATGGTGGGCCAGGGTTGAACCGCTGATACAGTGCTATGCCTTGGGTGTCCCCTCTCAGCAGCCGTACGGTGGGTGTGGCAGGCCAGCTGTGCATGCTGGGAGAGGATATAAAAGGGGCAGATGCTGCCTGTTCGGGGTTCAGTCTGTGCTGGAGTGGTCGGGGGTCCTACCCCAGGAGTGTGTTCCTGTCCGGTGAATCAGTCCCAGGCACCTTTTAGTCCTGGGGCTGCAGCAAAGGCCTTGAGCCCAGCACCTTTGGCTGGGGCCCATCAAGGATCGAGGAATCCCAGGGTGCCGCCTTGTGAGGGGACCCGTATCTTAGACGAGGAGGCCAGGGGAGGAACTGTTCCGAAGGACTGGTGCAGAAGTCACAGTGAAGGAAGGGTCCCGGTAACTCTCTGGAGGAATGTCTTCTCCTTAATAGAGGCCAAGTTCACCAGGTCTGTGGCAGAGACCAAGTGTAAAGTTTGAGTACCATTTCGCCTGCTAGTCCTAAGTTAGGGAGACTATCCGAATGGGCTGAGTCTGCTTGAGAATCGGAGCAGTGAATTGTGTAACGTTTGTGCCTGGACCTCATCCACATCTTAAGCTGTCCTGTTCTCCCTCCAACCTTTTCTGTCAGAGACTGTGTTTTATAAGAAATAAACCTCTACGTTGGAGTTTCAGCTGGTGTGGACATTCAAGTTACTGTGGGGATACAAGGACTTGTCTTTATTGAAAATAGAGGTGAGAGACATTCTCTGGTTGTCTAACTGTGGAAGACCCATCAACAACACCGCTCAACCTCTTCACATAGGAGGATACGGGCTTGTGGTGCGGTGTGCCTCTCTCTTCCTGCGAGGAGCCAAAGTTAATGCAGGTAAAGAAAGGGGTCTGTGCGCTACATATAGATTAGTGGATATAGTAAAGAAGGGTTAAAACCCCTGCCAGATTAAAAAAAAAAAAAATTCCATCTGTGTCCCATTGGGGAGATTTCCCTTCACTTCCTGTCCCAAAGGCAAACAGAAAATGAGAGGAAATCCCTGATAGAAATAGAATCCATTGGGGCCCCCCCCCCCCCCCAGGTCAGCAGAACTAGTATCATCTTTGGAAGTTTTCCCCTCTATTACTTTTCTGGGGACAACCCAAAGATTGTGATTTTCTTTCGCTTTCACTTTCAATGATAACAGTAAACAGGACAAATAGAGGGTGAATCTCCCTAATAGGGGACACGGACAGCAACAAAAAGCTAGTCGGTTTTCTAATCCCTCTTTACTCTATCCAAAACAACAGCTGTCTCTGTCCCTACTGGATAGATTTACTTACTGGTTGGCCTGGTGACCATCGTCATGAGGACAAAAAGTGATGGGAAATCCAAACATTTATGGTTCTCACTGGAACAGGAGAAGAGGAAAACCTTCCAATAGGAAGTGATCCTCCAATGATATCTACGAGGGGATATCCCCAAACTTTGGGGAGACTTCCTTCCACTTCTTATCACCTCTAATTATAAGCCAAACTGCCCTGGGTTCAGTTCGAGCAGGGTTTGGCAAACCAAAGAAGTTTGTCTGTCGAACTCTGTTAAAACCAATGGCAGCTGAATCTGTCAAATTAAAAATGCAAATTTTCTGGACTAATAGCTCATTTAAGATTTTTATTTAGATCCCCCTTAACCACATTCCACCCGACCTATAGCAAAATGACAGCCGGGCGATGGTTTCATTGATGTGACTAGACGTTATATGACGTCCGTCACAACATGCCCCTCGTGCGCAGTGTGGTGATCGGCGGTGCAGTGTGTCGCTTGGACACACCGCATCTCCAATCACGGTAAAGGGCCTATGACATAGGCTCTTTACCATGTGATCAGCTGTGTCCAATCACAGCTAATCAAAGTGTACAATAGGAAGTGACGGTTATCGGCATTCCTCTACACTCGCTGACAGCGTGTAAGTAGAGGAGGGTCGGCGCTGATAATCGGTGCAATGATGATCAGTGCAGCCCCACCAGCGATGCCCACCCATGCCTATCGGTGCTGCCTTTCAGTGCCGCCTATCAGTGCCCATCAGTGCTACATATCAATGCCACCCATCAGTGCCCATAAAGGCTGCCCATCAGTGCTACCTATGAGTGCCCATCAGTGCTGAATATCAATGCCGCCTATCAGGGCCCATCAGTACCACCTCATAAGTGTCCGTCAATGCAGCCTCATCAGTGCCCATTAGTGAAGGAGAAAAATTACTTATTTACACAATTTTATAACCAAAACTAAGAAAAACTATTTTTTTTTCAACATTTTCTGTTTGTTTAGCAAAAAATGTAAAACTCAGTGGTGATCAAATACCACCAAAGAAAAGCTCTATCTGTTTAAAAAAAAATATATAAAAATGTTGTTTGCATACAGTGTTGCATGACCACGCAATTGTCATTCAAAGTGTGACAGCGCTGAAAGCTGAAAATTGGCCTGGGCAGGAAGGGGGGTAAAAGTGCTCGGTATTGAAGTGGTTAAAATGGTTTTGTTTGATTCCCATTATTTTCCCCCCCAACTTACTTTGCGGTGACTCAGTATTGCAGTTGTCTCCCTCACAGCACTTAACTCTGCTATGCGCCTCAATGGTCCCCATGGCCATATCGTAGTTACTAGCACACAAATCCTTGCCCCTTTGACATCCTTTTGAACTCTGGTAAAGGGTAAGAGGTCCTAGGTAAGCAAGACATATAGGTTAGTATTATTGAGAGAAATGTGAAGATTTGTTTTCGATTTTTATTGTTTCAGTATATTTTTTTTAAATAAAATAAAGATTGAGTCCTTTTTATAATTTTAATTGTTACCATTACCGATTCACATAATTAGGTGGGTGCTTCTTCAAGCACAAATATGTGAAAAAAAATAAAAATAAGAAAAGTGTACAGACAGCATGGAAATGAGCACACCGCTAATACTAGAACATACAAATATAATTTATTATTTCATATCAAAAAGCATTCATATCAAAGAACTAAGTGCTAATGCATGCATGCAAACTACAGTGTTCTAGTCACAACACCTACAACAACACTAAATCTGTTGATAAAAAATGTGTATATTAATTTGCTCAATTAAGTAGTTGTAAACCCTGTTAAGGCTTACCTGTAGGTACCGTGAATATCTCCTAAACTTGCCCAGACATTCTGTCCTATGGGATGGGGGAAATAATGAATGTTATTAGGTTATTTCCTGCGTTGGATGAAGGTTTTTCATTGATTTAAAATGGAATTACTGTATCTGGCCAACAGATGGAGCTAGGTAGTAAAGGAATTTCCTGTATGATACTTAGCATCATCTTGTGGCCATTGCAGTATTTGTTTGTATTAAATAAATGAAAAACATTAATTCAACAGTGGATATAGCCTAATAACCTTTATTTTTGAAAGCATAAAATCATCAAAGGCCGTGCTAATACTAACCCAAGCAGCCAGCAAAATGTTGATATAGAAAGTCCAAAATCGTATTGAATCTAAATCGCAATTCATATTCAACATGACATTTTTTGCCCCATTCGCAAAGACCGAATGTATGTGCACTTTACTGGGGCAAATTTCTGTGCATATTTTTTTTATAAATAAACCCCAACGTACATAAACGTAATAATAACACAATAGGATTGATCAATTGGTGAATTGCTGGTTGATTGTTTGATAATTATCAACAGGTGAAGGTATTGATTTACAGTAAAAGTTCGGAAGATCATCAAAGAAATTTTTAAATGTAATTATGATAGTTTAATGTCACCTTGTTACATTTTCCATGAGTCGCCAAACTTCTCCTTTCCCCCCTTCACGTCTATTTGTTTGAAATGAGTGGTGTCCTTTTGAATACAATTTGTAATCAACAAGAGTGTGTGTTTATTTTTTTGTAATTTAGATAAAGTGGCCATTCCTGGTTTAAAGTCCCGGTTAGATCCTAGTGGTGTTAAAGGACCTGGTGAAGTGGATAAATCTGAGCATTTAATCACTTGGTGAATTTTTTTTAGGGTTGCACCAATTAGTGGGTGTTTTTTAGAATATTAGGGCATGAATCATATGGTATCCAATGAGAGGATTTCACCGGTAGCGCACTTAAGTCATTCTCAAAATCTATGGAAAAGGAGATTTAGTAATTGTGCAGGTGAAGAGTAATGATGAATAATCAAAAAAGCAGCTGGCAATCAAACAGGACACTTTGTGTAAAAACATGAAAAACGAAAAGGTTGCCGCGCTAATAACTTGTCAACAATATAATATCTGAATAATAATGATCAGTCCATAAAGTGTCCAAAAATGAAGAAATCCTTGAAATCGTGTCTCGTGGGGTAATAGATGACAGAAACACAATAAGTGCACCTTCCACTTTGAAAATAAAAGATGTGCCCTTACCGGATAGCTAAACTCCACGTCATAGGAGCCTAGTAAGACATAGATTCACACCTCATGGAGGATCCATCCATCGGAAACAAACGAAAATGGCGTTGAGGCCAACCTTGCTGGTTTCTACCTTTTCTTCTCTCTCATAGAAGTAATATAAAGGAAGAGAAAGATCGCCACATAGTGTAAAACTGTAGTGGTTTATTGAAATTATCCACAAGTCCAACAAAACATGGATTAAAAAGTCCTGGGTTAAAAGAATCTGCAGATCACAAACAAACTAGCGTGGTGTATTGAGCATAGACTCCATCCTACTAGTTTCGTCATACATGACGTCATCTTTGGATGTGGAGTCGAGAGCCACGCTTTTATATAGGGTCCAGGGCAGAAAGAGTACAGCTGATCAAGTGCAACAATTATTGCTAAATGTGGTCGCCAGTAACGTAGGGTGGGTCTCGCAACCCTATTTAAATAAAATGGGTTGGGCCACACATGTAAAATCCAAACCTCGTTTGTGAAAAGAAAATGGCCACTCATAATATCACATTAGATGGCCAAGCCTCGTTCTCGATTTAAAAACAAAAAAGAGAAAAGACCAGTCCTGGTTTGCAGATTAACATGGCCGTGATGTTGGGTAAAAAGCGGATGTCCATTTGGACAGCCAAGTCTCGTTCTGAGTAGAAAAACGAACGTCAGGTTCAGGACGTAAAAAAAGACGATGCCGATGACGTCATGTATGATGAAACTAGCAGGGTGAAGTCTATGCTCCATACACCACGCTAGTTTGTTTGTGATCTGCAGATTCTTTTAACCCAGGACTTTTTAATCCATGTTTTGTTGGACTTGTGGATAATTTCAATAAACCACCACGGTTTTACACTATGGAAATCTTTCTCTTCCTTTTATATTACTTCTATGAGAGAGAAGGAAAGGGAGCAACCAGCAAGGTTGGCCTCAACGCCATTTTCGTTTGTTTCCAATGGATGGATCCTCCATGATGTGTGAATCTATGCCTCATTAGGCTCCTATAACGTGGAGTCTAGCAATCCGATTCTTAGCACATCTTTTGTTTTCACAGTGGAAGGTGCACTTTGGGTGTTTTTGTCACCTATTACCCCACGAGACACGATTTCAAGGATTTCTTCATTTTTGGACACTTTATCGACTGATCATTATTCAGTTATTATATTGTTCACAAGTTATTAGCGTGGCAATCTTTTTGTTTTTCATTCTCTAAATCGACCCAACCTTTATTAGCTGCGTTACAATGCCAATTATTCTTGTGAGATGAGATGCAAAATTCTAATTCTTAAAATTGGGAAACCCAATTTGTTTTGGACGTGTACGTTTTTGGAGATTAATACGTGGTCTTATATTTGCCCACAGAAATTTCCAAAGTTTTCAAAAGATGTGGAGTCAAAATATTAGCAAATAGTTTTATAATAATGAGCCGTGAAACCATCAGGCTTCATTTATCTGTGGCCCAGGGACAGGGTGCAGCGCTTTTTTTTAAGAATCCTTACAAGCTGAGAGCCCAGGTCCAGTAGCGTTCCTTCCAACTGGGAACCGAGCTGTGCAACGTGGTCGTGGCCCATGGCAGAAAGACGACTATTTACCCACTTTTGGATACAGGCCGAGTGATCTACTGCATTGTGGTTCAGACAAGTAAATTAAAGCCCTGGCCTGCTTGGAGGATTGATATAGAAGAGCCTGGGACTTTAAATCAATTGTCAGAACTGCAGTGCAGTAGATCACACCACCTGCACTCAAAAGTTGTTAAAGGGGTTGTAAAGGTTTGTTTTTTTTATTTTCTAAATAGGTTCCTTTAAGCTAGTGCATTGTTGGTTCACTTACCTTTTCCTTCTATTTCCCTTCTAAATGTTTTTTTTCTTTGTCTGAATTTCTCACTTCCTGTTCCTCCTCAGTAAGCTTGCCCCCATCATCCGAGCCCTCTCCCCGCAGGAATGTAGACCCAAGGGAGGGGGCGAGCACGCTGACTAACCCCCAGCCAGAACGGCTCGGATGATGGGGGCAAGCTTACTGAGGAGGAACAGGAAGTAAGAAATTCAGACAAAGAAAAAAACATTTAGAAGGGAAATCGAAGGAAAAGGTAAGTGAACCAACAATGCACTAACTTAAAGAGGAAGTAAACCCCAAAAATCCTGCAAGAAAAAGGCATAATATACTAGCTCATTATGTGGCACTTACCTGAGATCAAAGTCCCCGAAGTGCTCCTCGTTCCTCTCCGCCGCCATGTCCCCTCAGAGCGTCTTCCTTTTTATCGCCGCTCCAGCGATGACGTCACTCCTGCGCATGCGCACGGGACCAGCACGATCCCCGCGCATGCGTGCGGTTCCGGCATTATCCATTGATAAAACCGGCACGCTCATGCGCCGTAGTCATCTGTGCAGTGTTTTCTGCAAATATCTCCTTAACCGTGTAGGTTTAGGAGATATTTCTTGCACCTACAGGTAAGCCTTAATCTAGGCTTACCTGTAGGTGCAAGTTGTCTGGTTGGGTTTACAACCACTTTAAAGGAACCTATTTAGAAAATAAAAAAATAAACCTTTACAACCCCTTTTAAATAGTCCCTTTTCTGTCCTTGGGTCCTTAGCTGAACAATGGGACCTGGGAAGTTTTTTTTTTTTAAATAGCCCAGAACACCCCGTGTGCACGCTTATGAGCGGGACCATGGAGAATGAATGTAGCCACCCTCTCACAGGAAGTCAGATATTAGAGGGATCAAAAAAAAGGTAATTTGGGGATTTGCAAAAGAAAATTATTTTTTGAGTAAGCATACATACTTTAATATATATATATATATATATATATATATTTATATAATATATTTCTATTTTTTTTTTTTTAAGCAGAGTTTTTAGTGTCACTTTAAGAAAGATCTTATTTAGGTTACCAATTTTCTCCATTATAACGTTAGCGTAACATTTTGTGACATCTGTGGGGCAGGTCTCGCTGGTTAAGGAGTTACAGGTCGATGCTAGGAAACTCTCACAATGATTGCAGACCAGAGCCTCTGTAATACAAAGAAGACTGTGTATTAATCATTTCTAGAAATTAAGAATCTGTAAAGACATTACAGGATGTTAGTGATTTATAATGTGACAAATTATATCAATATCACGACAAGAGATAATGGATTATGCAAGGGTTTTGGAAGAAACAGAAGGCTGTATCAACTTCAATAAGGGTATATTTCACTAATACACAGTGGGTACAAGAAGGCCTCATGTATACTGGATAGGGATGGGCCGAACACCCCCGGGTTCGGTTCGCACAAGAACCTTCGAACGGACCGAAAGTTTGTGCAAATTTTCGAACCCTATTCGTTACAATGGACGCGAATGTTCGAAATCAAAAGTGCTAATTATAACGGCCAATATGCATGTTAATGTCATAAAACAGGTTTGGGGACCCGGGTCCTGCCCCAGGGCACATATATCAATGCAAAAAGAAGTTTAAAAAACTAACGTTTTTTCAGGAGCAGTCATTTTAATGATGCATAAAGTGAAAAAAAAAGTGAAATATTCCTTTAAATTTCGTACCTGGGGGTATCTAAAGTATGCCTGTGAAGTGGCATGTGTTTCCCGTGTTTAGAACTGTCCCTGCACAAAATTACAATTTTAAAGAAAAAAAAGTCATTTAAAACTGCTTGCGGCTTTAATGTCATGTCTTGTCCTGGCAATATGGCTGAAAATCCTTCAGAAAAATGGCATGGCTACCCCATCAGCCCCCCCCCCCCTACCCCAGCCCATTACCAGCCCCTTTGGGTCTTGTATGGATATTAAGGGGAACCCCGCACACACAAAATAAAAAAGTCCCTATATACTCTGAACAGCAGTATACAGGCAGTGCATACAAGACAGGGACTGTAGGTTTGTTCTTAAGTAGAATCTGAACAGGTACATTTTTAAGTGTAGCTCCATCCAAAAAAAATCTATTTTTAAGCTCTTTGGAGAACATAGGGAAGGGTTATCACCCCTGTAACATTTGTTTTGCTGTCTGTGCACCTGTTCAGAACATTTCACCTCACTTTCTGCCCCAATGACAAATGTTTTTGGAAAAGTAGGGTTTTTATTGAAACAAGGATTGGTGATAAAGCATCAGTAGAGAGGAGATACCTTTTTCCCAAATTAAATCTAACAGGATAGAATTTCCCTTCCTAAGGGTAGATTTCCTCTCACTTCCTGTTTTCTCCTTCCGTTTGCAAGTAGGAGTCGTTTGTAAGTTGGATGTTTGAAAGTAGGGGCCTGCCGTATATACTCTGCAGAAATTTGCCCCATTAGATGTTGGTGTAGTCACAACACTGTAAGCCCTCACAGTTACTGTTGGTGGGCACAGGAATTGGCCCTGCTGTAAATTAATAGATCAAGATTTGTAATTGCATGCACCTGTTGAACAGGGCAGAAAAATTGGGCCTTTGGTGGTGGTGGTGGACGGTGTTGCCACAAGACTGTAAGCCCTCACAGTTACTCTTGGTGGGCGCAGGAATGGGCCCTGCTGTGAATTATTAGATCAAGATTTGTAATTGCATGCACCTGTTGAACAGGGCAGAAAAATTGGGCCTTTGGTGGTGGTGGTGGACGGTGTTGCCACAAGACTGTAAGCCCTCACAGTTACTCTTGGTGGGCGCAGGAATGGGCCCTGCTGAGAATTATTAGATCAAGATTTGTAATTACACGCCCCTGTTAAACAGGGGCTGAAAAATTGGGCCTTTGGTGGTGGACGGTGTTGCCACAAGACTGTAAGCCCTCACAGTTACTCTTGGTGGGCGCAGGAATGGGCCCTGCTGTGAACTATTAGATCAAGATTTGTAATTACACGCCCCTGTTAAACAGGGGCTGAAAAATTGTGCCTTAGGCACTGGTGCTGGTGCCACAACACTGCAACCCCTCACAGATACTATACTTGGAGCACAGCAGTCAGACCTGTTGCGAAGCATTGCTTAAAATTTTTTAATTACACGCCCCTGTTAATCAGGGGCTGAAAAATTGTGCCTTAGGCACTGGTGCTGGTGCCACAACACTGCAACCCCTCACAGATACTGTACTTGGAGCACAGCAGTCAGACCTGTTGCGAAGCATTGCTTAAAAAATTGTAATTACACGCCCCTGTTAAACAGGGGCTGAAAAATTGGGCCTTAGCCACTGGTGTGGTGGCACCCAGAAACAAAAATGTTCTTCCATGCTATCAAGGAATGGATCATTGAGGAGGAGGAAGAGGATAGTCAGTGAACATAACAGGACAGTCACTCAGCATCAGCATAGGCAGTCTTGAAGGGATGTGACATTATAAATTATTCAGTTATATCCGCTTCAGGTGCCTGGTAGCTGGTGGTGATCCAAGACTGATTCATCTTTATGAAGGTCAGTCGATCAACCGAGTCGGTGGACAGGCGGTGTGACAAAGCCTCCAGCAGCACTGAATGTGCGTTCTGAAAGAACGCTGGATGCAGGACAGGCCAGTAGCTCAATTGCATACTGTGCAAGCTCTGGCCAGTGATCCATCCTCAAGACCCAGTAAGCCAGAGGATTTTCGGTGGGAAAGGTGTCCAAGTCTGACCTTGGCCCTAGGTATTCCTGCACCATGTATATCAGACGCTGGTGATGGTTGCTGGAACCGATCATACCTTGGGGCTGCGGACTAAAAAATTGTCTGAACGCATCGGTCAGACGTCCACCTTCCCCACCGCTCCTTCTGCTACTGACCGAAGCCTCAGCAACTCGTCGTCCAGGACCAGGAGTTTGTAACCTCCCAGTCTCTGGGAATGCGTTGCACAGACCTTTCTGCAAGGCCTCCCTGAGATGTCTCATCCTCTGCTCCCTCTGCGACGGCAAGATAAGATCCGCAACCTTACCCTTGTACCGTGGATCAAGGAGAGTGGCCAGCCAGTAATGGTCCCTCTCCTTGATCCGAAGAATACGAGGATCCTTCCGCAGGCTTTGCAGGATCAGGGAGGCCATGCAACGTAGGTTAGTTGAGGCATTCGGTCCGGAGTCTTCTGGGTCACTGAGGACGACATGATCGCCAGCCACCTCCTCCCAGCCACGTACAAGTCCACTGGTTTGTTGGGACTGTACATCATCCCTAAAAGACTGCTGCTGCTGATGCTGAGTGCCAGGCTCCATCTCCATGCTCACACAATCCTCCTCCTCCTCCTCCTCCTCATCCTCTTCCTGTGTGATGGGTGGGAGAGAAAGAACACTGTCTGGATAAAGGGGGCCTTGAGAGGCAAAGAAGTCCTCCTCTTCCTGCCTCTGTTCTGCCTCAAGTGCCCTGTCCATTATGCCACGCAGCGTATGCTCCAACAGGTGGACAAGAGGTACAGTGTCACTGATGCATGTACTGTCACTGCTCACCATCCTCGTGGCCTCCTCAAATGGTGACAGGACAGTGCATGCATCCCTGATCATGCTCCACTGGCGTGGGGAAAAAAATCCAAGCTCCCCTGACCCTGTCCTGGTGCCGTAGTCGCACAGGTACTCATTGATGGCCCTCTGCTGCATGTGCAGTCGCTGCAGCATGGCCAACGTTGAGTTCCACCTGGTGAGCATGTCACATATAAGGCGGTTCTTGGGCAGGTTCAACTCCTTTTGCAGCTCAGCCAGCCGAGCACTGGCATTATACGATCGGCGGAAATGCACACAGACTTTCCTGGCCTGCCTCAGGACATCCTGTAAGCCTGGGTACCTGCCCAAGAACCGCTGCACCACCAGGTTGAGGACGTGAGCCATACAGGGCACATGGGTCAGCTGCCCCTGTCTCAGGGCGGAGAGGAGGTTGGTGCCATTGTCAGAAACCACCATTCCTGGCTTAAGCTGGCGTGGTGTCAACCACCTCTCGGCCTGCCCCTGCAGAGCTGCCAGAACCTCTGCCCCAGTGTGGCTCCTGTCCCCCAAACACACCAGCGCAAGCACGGCATGGCATCTTTTTGCCTGCGTACTCGCGTAGCCCCTTGTACGCCTACAGAGCACCGCTGGTTCCGAGGACAGAGCACTCGAAGAGGCCATGGAGGAAGAAGAAGAGGAGGGGGTGGAGGAGAGAGGTGTGTCACAACCAGTAGTAGCATTTTGGAGGCGTGGTGGCGGAACAACCTCCAACACTACTGCACCTTGTCCTGCATCCCTCCCAGCTGCCAATAGAGTGACCCAATGGGCCGTGAAAGACAGGTAACGTCCCTGTCCATGCCTGCTGGACCATGAGTCAGCGGTAATATGCACCTTACCGCTGACCGCCCTGTCCAGCGAGGCATGGACATTGCCTTCCACATGCCGGTAGAGAGCCGGAATCGCCTTCCGTGACAAAAAGTGGCGTTTGGGAACCTGCCACTGAGGAACCGCACATTGAACAAACTCACGGAAGGGGGCCGAGTCTACCAACTGAAAAGGCAGCAGTTGAAGTGCTAGCAATTTAGCCAAGCTAGCATTCAACCGCTGGGCATGTGGATGGCTGGGAGTAAACTTCTTTTGACGGTCCAGCAGCTGGGGCAGGGAAATTTGCCTGGTAGAATCGGACGTCGGTGTACTGCTAACAGAGTGCCCGCAAGTACTTGGCTGTGACACACCTAATTCTACACCTTCATTCCTCTCAGAGCAGCTTTCAGAGAGGACTGAAGATATAGTGGGGTTGGAGATCCCAGCTGATGAGGAGCAAGGAGAGGTCCGCTTTGTTCTTTGGTGTGGGTCTTTAATGTGCGCTTGCCAACGAGCTGCATGGCAGGTCGACATATGTCTGCTCATGCTTGTGGTGCCCAAGTGGCTGATGTTTTGGCCACGCGAGATACGCTTGAGACATATGTTGCAAATAGCAGTGGTGCGATCTGATGCACTTGTCTCAAAAAAGGCCCACACCAAAGAACTTTTGTGATAACGTGCAGAGGCAGCGCCCTGCACAGGCGGAGCTCTGCGGTGTGATTCAGTTGGTGTGCTGGCCTCTAGCTGGCCTACGGAGGGCATCCTGCCTCGTTGGACATGTACCGCCGCCTCCTCCTCCTCCTCCTCCTCTCTCCCTTTAGGCACCCACGTGGACTCAGTGACCTCATCATCCCCTCCCTCTTCACCACTGGAGCAAACCTGGCAGTAAGCTGCAGCTGGTGGAACATGACTGCCAGATTGCTGTCCTTGAGCATCCCCTCTCTCTGCGCTCATGCTACTGCCTTCCTCTAGCTGGGTATCATCATCCGAGCCTTCAAAACGTTGGGCATCCTCCTGGAGCATGTACCCAACACTGTGCTCAAACAGTTCGGGGGACTCCTCAGGAGGACATGGTGGGTCTAGGGAAGGGGTGCCTGATGATGCCATTTAGTACGCGTTGGCAGCTGCTTTGCCAGTACCCTGAGCCTGGGTGAGAGAGGATGAGGAGGATGAGGAGGGCTTGGTCATCCATTCTACCAAGCCTTCGGCATGATGCGGCTCAACATGTCCAGCTGCCGAAAACAAGGACAAGCATGTCCCATGGCCACGTGCTGATGACGATGCACGACCACGTCCACGTCCGCGACCAGCACTGTTTTCTCTAGAAACAGAGCCTGCTTGCCCTGTGTTCTTGCCTCGGGACTGTCTGCCTCTCCTTGGCGGTCTTCCAGGCATTGTAGTGGGTAGTGTATATTGTGCTGGAGTCACACAGCACACACGCTAACTCCTGCAGATGGCTGCCTTAGATGACATGACAGCAACAGGGCCTTACGGCAGATAGAGGCTGCCTTAGATGACAACAACTGGGCCTTACGGCAGATAGAGGATGCCTTAGATGACAACAACTGGGCCTTATAGCAGATAGAGTGACTGAGGTGGTTTTATGTGTGCTGTACTAACACAGCACACAAACACACACACGCTAGCTCCTATAAATGCCTGCCTGCCTTAGATGACAACAACTGGGCCTTACGGCAGATAGAGGCTGCCTTAGATGACAACAACTGGGCCTTATAGCAGATAGAGTGACTGAGGTGGTTTTATGTGTGCTGTACTAACACAGCACACACACACACACGCTAGCTCCTATAAATGCCTGCCTGCCTTAAATGACAACAACTGGGCCTTACGGCAGATAGAGGCTGCCTTAGATGACAACAACTGGGCCTTATAGCAGATAGAGTGACTGAGGTGGTTTTATGTGTGCTGTACTAACACAGCACACAAACACACACACGCTAGCTCCTATAAATGCCTGCCTGCCTTAGATGACAACAACTGGGCCTTACGGCAGATAGAGGATGCCTTAGATGACAACAACTGGGCCTTATAGCAGATAGAGTGACTGAGGTGGTTTTATGTGTGCTGTACTAACACAGCACACACACACACACACGCTAGCTCCTATAAATGCCTGCCTGCCTTAGATGACAACAACTGGGCCTTACGGCAGATAGAGGCTGCCTTAGATGACAACAACTGGGCCTTATAGCAGATAGAGTGACTGAGGTGGTTTTATGTGTGCTGTCCTAACACAGCACACAAACACACACACGCTAGCTCCTATAAATGCCTGCCTGCCTTAGATGACAACAACTGGGCCTTACGGCAGATAGAGGCTGCCTTAGATGACAACAACTGGGCCTTATAGCAGATAGAGTGACTGAGGTGGTTTTATGTGTGCTGTACTAACACAGCACACACACACACACACGCTAGCTCCTATAAATGCCTGCCTGCCTTAGATGACAACAACTGGGCTCTTACGGCAGATAGAGGCTGCCTTAGATGACAACAACTGGGCCTTATAGCAGATAGAGTGACTGAGGTGGTTTTATGTGTGCTGTCCTAACACAGCACACACACACACACACGCTAGCTCCTATAAATGCCTGCCTGCCTTAGATCACAATAGGACAGAAGGTGATACTGCAATGCTGTACTAACAGCATGCACACACCAGACTAACAGAATCACAGCAGTTAGACTCAGCAGCAGTGCAATCAGCAGAATGAATCAGTGATGCAATCAAATGATCAGTATTCAGTACAGTAATGATAATGAATCAGCATCAGCATCAGCAGCTTGCCTATATCAGAATCAAGCCGGAACACAGTGCACTAGGCCGACGGCGCGGCGGCCTTTTATACAGTGGGGCGTGTACTAAAGCCCCTGAGCTATAATTGGCTACAGGCGTCCTGCCTGTAGCCAATTATTGCTCTCCTCGCTGCCGGCGCTGTGATTGGCCAAGCATGCGGGGTCACAGTGCATGCTTGGCCAATCATCAGCCAGCAATGCACTGTGACTGGCGCAATGCATTGCGGGCCGCTCGCATCACACGAATGTGATGCGAATGGCCCAAATAGTTCTGGGCTCGCCGAGCGGGCGAACGCCCGATGTTCGATTCGAGCGTGGGCTCGAATCGAACACCGGGCCCATCCCTAATACTGGACATTATAAAAAAGCCAGTAGCTTTAGCTGTAGAAAGCTGTAGCTGTAGAAGGAGCTGTTGCGTTTTAAAAAAAAGAAAATGTTAACAAAATTATACTCCCACAAAAGCTTATGGTTCAAAAACGCTGATAAATGCAGATGTAGCACTCATCATCCTTGTCCCGCTTACCTCCACAAGCAGAGTGGGACACACCATGCCACATGCCCAGTATCCTCCATCTTTGTAGAGGGTGAGCGGTGTTAATTGATTTGGGTCCTGCAGCGAGTTATCTCTTTCCGTTGGTTCCTCACCCTAGAGTGTAGGGAAAAGTCTATTCTCTTTGAAAGTTCAGGAAGGCAATTGTCCACACTGTATTAAACCCAATAAAGAAAGGTTTATTTTGCTTGCGTAGAACTTGATAGGAAAGTTGGAGATAGAGAATTGAACAGGGAGGCAGGTTCAGGCACGCGACACCCAACTATCACTTGTCGCCACTCAGTCCTGAGTGGGTTTTGCTCACCCGGATAGTCCCCTCTCACGGTCCTAGCAGCCGGTGTGGAGCATGAACATTAGCTTATAATTTTCCTTAGGATACGATCAGGATATTAGCCTCTAAGTCCCGAACTTCCCAGCACTTGTAACACTTGAGACCTTAGGTGCCAATGGGGCACTTTACAAGGCTTGTGGCTGATTGTGGAGTCTTTCCCTCTGACAGGTAACCAGGCCTCTCCCGAGACAGTGACTTCTTCCCCTTGGATAGGTCCTCCCCTGGTTTCCTCTCCTTTAGAGCGGGTTACCCCCCCCTTGGGTACCCTGGGAATCCTCTTCTGGTGTAGGCCTCAGCTAAAGGTGCTGGGCCTACCTGGAATGAGGCAGCCTCGGGCTAAAGGTGCCCGGGACTGAACACACACACACACACACCCCTGGCCTGGAGGGCCGGGAGGCGCGAACTGCTCCCCAAATAATAGCTTCTGCCCCTTATGTATCCTCTCCCAGCATGCACAGCGGGTAGACCATGCCAACTGCACGGCCGCGGAGAGGGGACACCCAATAACGCTGCAATACCACCTGTGGTTTGACCTGAGACCTGGGCGACAGCGCCACCTACAGGTCACAGGGAACTGTACTGCCAGGCAACATCACAACAGAACAAAGACCAATTTAGAGAATTCCAACAGCCTGAGCCTAACTATTTGCTCAGGCTACCCCCTAAATTTAGGCATAGCGACCCCAATTATGGGGGGTCCACTACACGGAATATCGTTTTTCAGATTTTTTCCGCGTTTTTATGCTTTTCTTAGAGTTAGAGCGTTTTTACAGCTGAAAAACTCCTCTCAAAACTCGCTAGTTCTGAGGGTCTTTTTTCCAGCCAGAAAACGTCCCTGACAAAGAATGCTGATCACAGCCTAAGTGTGCATGGAAATGAAGTCAAAAACAGCAGCTGTAAAAACGCCCAGTGTGCATGAGGCCTTAAAGTGATTGTAAAGGTACGATTTTTTTTTTATTACAAACATATAATACTTACCTCCACTGTGCAGTTAGTTTTGCACAGAGTGGCTCCGAACCTTGACTTCTGTGGTCCCTTGGTGGCTCTTGCAGCTCCTCAGATAACCCCCTAGGAGAAACGCTCTCCCGGGGGGGGGGGGGTTACCTTGCGGGTGCGCTCCCGAGTCCATCATTCGGCGTCCATAGATGCCGAATGTAGGACTCAGTCCCGTCCCCCGTCATTGGATTTGCTTGACAGCAGCGGGAGCCAATGGCTGCACTGCTATCAATCTATCCAATCAAGAGCCGAGAACCCCGGGCAGATGAAGAGCGCATCTCTGGTGGTGGAAATTCCAGTGCTCAGGTAATTAAATGGGGGGGGGGGGGGCTGAGGGGCCGGTCACTGCCAGGTGTTTTTTCACCTTAATGCATAGGATACATTAAGGTGAAAAAACACGAGGGCTTACAACTCCTTTAGGTATTGAACACGTCACCATTTTTCTAGGTAAATATATTTCTATGGCACTCTGGACGTTTTTACAGCTGCTGTATTTGGCTTTAGGCATTTTTTCCTGCAGCCAGTAAACTCCCCAGCATGTTATCCTATGTGTCCATGCACACATAGGCTGTTATCAGCAGTTTTTGGCTGGGGCGTTTTCTGGCTGGAAATCATTTATCAGCGTTTTTGAGCCATAAGCTTTTGTGGGAGTATAGTTTTGTTAAAAAAAAATTAAAAACGTTAAACACTGCTGCAAAAATGGTGAAAATCTCATTCTACAGCTACAGCTTTTTACAGCTAAAGCTACTGACTTTTTTATAACGTTGATAACAAAACAAAAACTCCTGCGCAAGAGTGGAATACCAGACAGTCTGTACGTCAAAATAGTAAATGTCACTGGCCTTGCTGCCTTCACGGATAGGGGTATCCTAACCCTTGAAAAAAGAAAGGCACAGCAGCCTAGTGCATTATCCTTGGGTGGATTTTATTAAAAATAGATGAAAGAAAACTCCTTAGCCCTATTGCTACCACCCTGTGGGCGGCCACATTGGACTTGGACCGCCTACAGAGGTGGGAGGGCCTCACGGGCTCCTCTGGGAGTTTCCTGTTCATTTGTTAAGTGATGCACATATGTGTATATATATATATATATATATCTATTGGGACATCTGAGAGAGAAAACACTGCTGGGCTCTGAGGAAGAAGACTCGTCTTCGAAATGCGTAAACCGGCAGTGACCCCCGTAAATCCCTCTGTGATTCTTTTTGGAGTGGGTTCGGTTGCATTGCTGCGATTTTGTGGAATCTTTTATTGTGAGATACTCGCGTATGTTTGTAAGTTGTTTTCTTACATCTATTTTTAATAAAATCCACCCAAGATTAATGCACTAAGCTGGTGCACCTTTCTTTTTTCTCTTTTTTTATAACGTCCAGTATGCATGAGGCCTAAAGACGCTATTAACATGAAATTTTCACCACATGTCGGTAACAACCCATGCAATCCATACATACAAAGACACCAAAACCAATAAGTTCAGAAATGCAGTTATGTCTAATAAAATGGAATGACACAGGGGGAAAAAAATTGAACACATGAAGAAAGGGAGGTGCAAAAAGGCATGGAAAGCCAAGACACCAATCAGAAATCTATTAGTAATTAGAAAGCAATCCTGCCCCTTGTCAGTGCAAATTAATATCAGCTGGTTCAGTCTCAACTGATGGCCTATAAAAAGGTGTCTCATTACCAAGGTGTCACACAAGAAACATTTCATAATGAGTAAAAGCAAAGAGCTCCCTTAAGACCTTCACAACCTTATTGTTGCAAAACATACTGTGATGGCATTGGTTACTGAAGGATTTCTAACATTCTGAATATTTCAGTGAGCACTGTTGGGGCCATAATCCAGAAGTGGAAAGAACATAATTTCACCATAAACCGGCCACGATCAGGTGCTCCTTGCATGATTTCTGACAAAAGAGTGAAAAGAATTATCAGAAGAGTTGTCCAAGAGCCAAGGACCACTTGTGGAGAGCTTCAGAAAGACCTGGAATTAGCAGGTACAATTGTTTCAAAGAAAACAATAAGTAATGCACTCAACTGCCATGGTCTGTATGTACGCTCACCACGCAAGACTCCATTGCTGAAGGAAAAGCATGTTGGAGCTCATTTAACATTTGCTGCAGAACATTTAGACAAGCCTGTGAAATACGGGGAGAATATAGTCTGGTCAGATGAGAACAAAGTTGAACTCTTTGGATGCCATAATACACACCATGTTTGGAGGTCAAACGGCACATCACCCCAAAAACCCCCCACACCAACACTGAAGTTTGGAGATGGGAACATCATGGTGTGGGGTTGTTTTTCTGCATACGGTACTGGCAAACTTCATATCATTGAAGGAAGGATGAATGGAAAAATGTACCAAGACATTCTCCATAAAAATCTGCTGCCATCTACCAGGATGATGAAGAGGAAACGAGGGAGGACATTTCAGCATAGCAATGATCCCAAACATAAAGCCAAGGAAACTCCCAATTGGATTCAAAGAAAGAAAATAAAGCTGCTAGAATGGCCCAGCCAATCACCTGACTGGAATCCAATAGAAAATCTATGGGAAGAACTAAAGGTCAGAGTTCATAGAAGAGGCCCACGGAACCTTCAAGATTTGAAGACTTTGTGTGGAAGAATGGGCCAAAATCACACCTGAGCAACGCATGTGACTAGTTTCTCCATACAGGAGGCGTCTTGAAGCCGTCATTACCAGCAAAGAATTTTGTACCAAGTATTAAATACATTTCCGTTAGGGTGTTCAATACTTTTTCCCATTTCATTACACATAACTTCATTTTTGAACTGATTTGTTTTTGTGTCTTTGTATAAATGGATTGCATGGGTTGTTACCGACATGTGGAGAAAACTTCATGTCAATAGCACCTTTTTAGAAATATATTTACCTAGAAAAATGGTGTTCAATACTTATTTTACCCGCTGTATGCTTTAGAAAAATAAACACAAAATGAACAGGAAGCTTGTAATCCAAGAACAGCTTTTAACCCCCTCCTTACAGACTATAACCTACCCTGCTGTTGCCAGTACCTGTAATGCCGCGTACACACAATCGGATTTTCCATCAGAAAAACCTTGGATGGTTTTTCCAACGGAATCCCGCTCAAGCTTGGCTTGCATACACACAAAAGTTCTCTGAACTTTCAACCGTCGTGACTTACAACACTACGACGAGCTGAGGAAAATTAAGTTCAATGCTTCCGAGCATGCGTTGAATTGTTTCCGAGCATGTGTCTGAATTTTGCGCGTCGGAATTGCTACAAACGAACAGAATTTCCTATAGGAATTTTTTACGGCGGAAAATTTGAGAACCAGCTCTCAATTGGCGGAAATTCCGAGAGCAAAAGTCCGATGGAGCATACACACGGTCGGAATTTCCGACCAAAAGCTCACATCTGACTTTTCTTGTCGGAATTTCCGATCGTGTGTACGCGGCATCACACTGTATCCCTAAAGGATTGGCAAGAAAATAAAAGTACTTTTGATTTTTTTACTACAAGCCCCTTCAGCAGTTTCTACTAAAAACAGTAGAAACTGATTTTAGAGATACTGCTGAAATAAACAGCAGTATCAGCTTGCATGCATTCTGTTCATTCTTAAGCCCCATACACACGGTCGGACTTCCATCGGACTTTTCCGTGGATTTTTGTCCGAACTGAGTTGGCCGGGCACACCCATAGCATACACACCACAGGACTTTTCTGCGAACTTTCCCAAAACTTTTTGCAACATCACGTGGTTTTTCTGCTCTTTTCTGCTCTTTACCGCCACCCTTTGGTCAACTTCTGCTATTGTTGGTTGATTTTAACATTAGTTGTTTTGTCCATCGGACTAAAGTTCTATGGTTTTCTGTACACACGGTAGGACTTTGCTCCATCGGACTTTTGTTGGGCAAAAGTTTGTCCGTTTGCAGACCCAACTTTTGTCCGATGAAAACAAAACCAAACGAAAAAAAGTTTGTCCGATGGAGCGTACACACGGTCGGATTGTTGGTCCAACTTGCTTAAAACTAAGTTTGTTGGGCAAAAGTCCGATCATGTGTACGGGGCTTTAGGTTGGCGCTCCTTGGGAGCACCCAAAAAAATTACTCACCTGAAAAGCTACCAATAAATTATTATCTCTTTCTCTCTTTTCTAAACGTTATTTGCTCTTGGCAATAAACTGACAGGCCAGGGCATAAGATTGAGTACGGAACAAAGTGTAGCGCTAATCAAAATAAATGAATACCAGAAACCATAAATTAATATAGTGCTCAATTCTCAAATGTGAAGCCTCGTACACACGACCGAGTTTCTCGTCGTAAAAAACACGTCGTTTTTTTCGACGAGATTCTTGTTAAGCTTGTCGATTTTCTCGTCAAACTTTCCATGCGAACACACTGTCATTTCCCAATTTCCTCGTTGTTCTCCGCGCTCACGTCCAGCACGTACGACGGCACTATAAAGGGGAAGATCTATTTTCCAGGCGCCACCCCTTGGGCTGCTTTTGCTGATCTCGTGTTAACGCGTGTGAAGTAAAAGTTTGGGAAGAGACGATTCGCGCTTTTCAGTCTTCGTACTTTTCAGATCGTTTTCTGCGGTTCAGTTTGTGCTTGTGGGTTCGTATCTTGACTTTCAGGGCGTCTAGGCAGGTCGTATCTGTTTTACAGTGCGTTCTGTTATGGAGATAGTCCTAACCTCGCTTAAATGCTTAAAATAAGTGATTAAAAAAACTTTTGTCTATATAAAATGAAATCAAACGATAGCGTCGGGAAAAGAGAAAACAATGACATTTATTTATACAGAACTGGTACCACCTAATAGCAAGGTGATACCAATGTTACACGATACATAATAGGAATATTGCTATGACAAACATGATACCAATGTTACATGATAATAGGAACAAGAGAGCAAACGCAAAGTAATATTAATCTTAAACATGGGGGAGAGAGAGAGAGAGAGAGGCAGAGAGGCCGAGCGAGAGGGAGAGAGAGAGAGAGAGAGGGAGAGAGACAGAGAGAGAGACAGAGGGAGAGGCAGAGGGAGAGAGGGAGAGAGAGAGAGAGAAAGAGAGAGAGCTTATTACATCACCATGTCGTCTGCATCAGATCTTCATTCGCAAGGGCCTCATCATGGCTCTGGCTGACTAATTTATACCCCTTCCATGCCAGAATCCAAAATCCGGTGGTCTCATTGGTTCAAAGCTGACCACCTGATTGGTTGAAATCTCAAGTCTCTTTACCTAGCCTGCCCACTCTAAAGCTGAAATACTGGTTGCTTTATCAGCAGTGTAACCAGTTCCCGCATTAGCATGCTAAGGGCCCCTGCGGTGTAGACAAAAGATATCTGAGTATCACCTGAAACCTCCCTTATATTCTCAGTAGGCAGTAAAAACTGTCCTTTAGGAACATAACTTGGCATTATATCACAAAATATATATATATTCCTGTAACATTATATACGGTTACACCCATCCCCCTACATATACATCCATTGGGGCATGGTGCTTTATTTAGTATATGAAATGTTCAAAATATCCACCACAGTTCTTGCCTGTTCGTTTCTGATTTTCAGTTCGTTATTCATAGGCCTTGCTGTTCTAAAGTGCGTTCTGTACGTTCTGATAAGACGACCGTTTCCTAGCCATGTCGCCTGGACGTTCTCATCGTCGAGTTCGTGCTGTGCGTGCGCTTGGTGTTGGTCTGCTTGTTTTGGACCAAGACCAGTCCATGAATGGTGTGAGGAGGAGTTCATGGACCAAGAATTGGTTGCTCCAGCGGGACCAATTCTGCCACATGCCTCTGCTGCGGGAGATCGTCGAGAATAATCCTGAGGACTACAGGAATTTTCTGCGGATGTCTGACCCCGTTTTTCAGGAACTGTTGGCTTTGGTGTCCCCCTATATTACCAGGCAGGACACCGTTATGCGGGAAGCCATCAGTGCTGAGCAGAGGCTCATCGCCACCTTACGTTATCTGGCGACAGGGAGAAGTCTTCAGGACTTGAAGTTCACGACAGGCATCTCCCCCCAGGCTCTGGGCCTCATAATCCCAGACACCTGTTCTGCCATTATACAAGTCCTGCAGGAGGACTATATTAGGGTAAGTTTTCTCCATTAACATCACATTTTATGTATTACATGTATGCTAATGTATTGTATTTCTTTCATCCTTCCCTAATTACCATGATTGTATTATGCTGAGAATGTCCCCTTTGTCCCCATGCATGCTGGAAGCTTTAGATTGCCCCTTTTTTCTCCTCCATGCATATTTCCCTTCACTAACCTTTCCAGCAGGGGCACCTGTTGCTCCAAATGTTTGGGGGTTCAAACCCCAATTTAGGAAATAAACTTCCTCCTTTTTTGCTCTGGTGCCTATTAAACGCCCCCATTTGTCCCCTCCAATGCAGCCATTTTGTCCCCTCCAATGCAGCCATTTTGTTCCCTCTAATGCAGCCATTTTGTCCCCTCCAATGCAGCCAGTTCCCCCCCAGCCCTGCACTTACCTTCTTGTGGTCAGCGCCATCCTTCTTCTGTCCTTGATGTCTTCTCCTTCCCTTGATGTTGCATCAGCCAATCATGTTACCATTAAACAGACTTGGTGAACATGATTGGCAGAGCAGCCTGTCAGTGTTTACCCAAGGAATGCCCCCCCCCCCCTGCGTCCCCTATTTAACTTTTCTGCAGCCAATTACATCCCTCAGGCTGTAATGTGCAAGACAATTTTCCTTACTGTTTCTGATATGCAATTTTAAGCCCATAAATGCCGCAGTTCTTCATATGTCGGTCGCTTAACAGGGGGCCATCCACCTGAATAGTGGGCGACATAGACAATACATAGGTTAATGCAAGGCATAAACCTATGTATTGTTCTGAGTGACGGGCACAGGAGAGAGGGGGCAGTGCTCCAGCGCCCACTCTGTACGCACAGCCACTGCAATGCTATCCTGTGGCCAACACACATCTCCCCCCCCCTCCCCATTATAATTTATTAATGGACCATCATAGGGGGTGATGAATATGATACATGAGCCTTCCATTATACTTATTTAAAACACCTTAATAAATGTAGACTTTGCTTGATGTTGGCCTCTAATGTATTTTCTTAGAATATACTTGTAATGTTTGATTTGTGTATTCTAATATTTTTTCATCTTGTTTGACTCCACAGCTTCCTTCCACGCCACAGGAATGGCAGACTGTGGCATCGGAGTTTGCCACGCGGTGGGACTTCCCCAACTGCAGTGGTGCTATAGACGGGAAGCACGTCCGCATCGTGCCGCCACCCCGTTCTGGGTCCTACTACTACAACTACAAGGGGTTTCATAGCATTGTGCTGATGGTGGTGGTGTCAGCACGGTATGAATTCCTCTATGTTGATGTAGGGAAGAATGGCCGGATGTCCAATGGGGGATCCTTCATCCAGACGGAGTTTGCCCTCCGTCTCCAGAGTGACGACCTTGCATTGCCACCGGATGCAGGGAATATTGAAGGACTCCCCTCTGTTTTTTTGGCTGATGAAGCCTTCGGGCTCGGGCCACATCTTATGAGGCCATTTCCTCAGAGGACCCTGACCCCAGAGAAGAGGGTGTTCAATTACCGGCTGGCCAGGGGCTGAAGAGTCGTTGAAAATGCCTTTGGCATAATGGCCAGCCGGTTCCGCCTTTTTAGGACTCCCATCCACTTGGCGGACTACAAAATAAACTATGTAGTGTTATGCTGCTGTGTGCTACACAATTTTCTTTGCCGCAAATCGAATTCATATATGGCCTCAGTTTTGCCTGAGGCTGGACTTTCCCCTGATAATCCCCTGCCGGGCCTGGAATCTGCCCGTGCTGGCTTGCCCCCCCAAAATGCCCGTGAGGTTCGGGACAAATACATGGACTATTTCACGGGTAGGGGGGCAATTCCTATGCCAGGCTATGTCTAAAGATTGCTGTCTAACGATCCAAATAAAAATCTTGTTTAAACTTCTACCTTTTCTTGGTTTCCTGTCTCCTAGTTTGTCTTAGTGCATTTAGTGCCAAGTGTATTTTCCTTTAGTAAATACCAACCATTTCACTATGTAACCTTAAAAAATTTACCAAATAAGGTTAGAGCATATTAGAAAAAGAAGCTACAGGTTTTTTGTGTTCAAATCTTTTACTATGTGCAAATTCACACACTTTTTTTTTTTATTTTTACATTTTTTGTTTGCCTGGCCACAAACCGGCAATTGTTTTCTTAGGAAAATACAAAAACAACAGTTGCAATCCAAAAATTACAAAATTGGATACCTCGGAGCAATCTGAGACATTCACTTACACAAACTATATGTCTCTATGTGCCCGTCCTAATATGGGGTCCTGCCACCCCTTGCCCAGCCAAAAATTGAATATGCACACAATTGGGATTATTTTCCTATAGGGATTTGAGACTCCTGATCCCTATTGTCAACATGTGCTATCTGCCATCAGGGGTGATCAATGGACGTGTTTTGGGGGTGCAACCCCTTCCTCAGTTCACCTACTTTAGATACGAGGAAGGGGTTGCACCCCCAAAAGACGTACATGGATATCCCCTGATGGCAGATAGCACATGTTGACACACTGTGTGCATATTCAATTTTTGGCTGGTTTGATTGTCAAAAAGTTTTTTAAAAGTTGAAGAACAAACATGAGAAAAAAGGGGGTTGGGATGCCTTATTGAATTCTCCCCAAAACATCGAGAATGTCTTTAAATGTTTGATCCATCACATGAATTCTTTCTTTAATTTTGTCCAGTTCCGTGATACATTCCATCACTTGCTGGATGAGGCGGAGGGCACTGTCAGCAGAGAAACCTGTACTATCCTTCACCCCAACATTCACATCCCCTAAAAACAAAATAAAAAGGTATTATAACTCTGCAGGCCTACCTCTCTTACCTGAAGCTGTGGTGACAGATACTGACCTGTTGTGGTGACCAGTTCCACAACGTCATCCACCTCTCCTTCCTGCACTTCTCCTTCCTCCACCTCAACTTCCTCCACATCTTTAGGTTGTTGGTCTTTTGGAGTTTGGGGTTGTTGTGAAGCTGTGGGGTTCCTGTGCTCCCTGGAGTGTCCTCCTCCCAGTCTTCTCTCCCCTATGAGAATCAAACAAAAGGTAGAGTTATCACACAGAAATTCTCTATGTAAAAAAAAAAACAGGCTAAATTGTTTGGAAGTGGGGTACAAGTGTGTGTTTGGGTGGAAGTTAAAGATGAATGCATTATTTCTGAGCAAGAATATGCTTAGTATTCACCTTTGTCTGTCCTTTTTTAGACATGTAGGCAACACAAAAATTCTCTGAAGCACCTGTGTGGGACACCCAAAAAAGGCGGGTCTGGTGGCCCACACTATAGTGCTCCAAAGTACAGATGTGGAAGCAGCTGCTGAGTGTCCTCTCCTTTACACAGTTTACAGTTTGCATTTCATTCTCTTTACAAACACATCATCTAGCCTAAAACTTTGTGCCCCAAATTTCACAAAAAATGGCAGATGTCTAATTACTTTTGTGGCTGTAAAATAATCCAAAACAGCGGATAGTGGCCGAACGAAGTGTCTGTAACGTTACGAACGATTACTGTGCCCAACCAAGTTCAAAATATAACATTTTGGAAGGGAGTCCAATAAGAAAAAAAAACAAAAAAAGCAACATGTCAGTTTAGAAAAGGATTAATAGCATAAAAGTGTACATTTTACTTACTTTTAGCGAGCATTCTCTTAATGCTCCTTAACTGCTCTGGCTCCCTCAGTTTGAGGTCTGACCACCTCTTTCTGAGCTGCTCATTTGAGCGTTTCACCCCGAAATTCGTCTTCAGACTCTTCACGACTTTAGTGAGGATTTTGGTCTTCCTTCTATTTGGTTTGCTATACGGCCCATGCTTTGCGTCATAATCCGACTTGAGCAAGATGTCCACCATCTCCGCCATCTCCGCAAAAGACATATTCGATGCCTTGAATCTCCTCCTTGATCGTGACGTTTCCTCGGTCTCCGGGCTTGTCTCCTCCTCGTTAGTTGCGGAATTATCAGACACCTGCTGTAACTCCGCCATACCTGTCTGCGCGAGAGAAGGGGCGGGGAAAAGATGTTAGTTAGAACGTCATGGGCCGGCGACGTGTGCGGAGCGACGTGTTCGAATTTTGACGCATGCGTGGTGTGTATATAGCAAACACACATGTGACTATAGTACGTTCGGTGTGCGGAGAGAGGAGTTCAAGTGACGGACGTGCGAACGAAGGTATGTGATTTTGTGACTTGTACAAATTGTTGGCCTATACTGTTTTGAGAATGTTGTAGGATATATATGGTGACTACGATGTTAAGGAGGTTAGACTGTTTGCCTCACATTAGTTATATATTATTTCTTAAACTTGCAGATACAATATGAATGTCTTTATTAGCGACAAAGAGTTCCTGGTGGAATTTATTGACCGGGTAAGGGAGCTGCCCACTCTGTGGGAGACGAAAAACCCCATCCATAAAAAAAGAGGGGTGAGAAAAGCAGCGCTGGAGAAGCTGCTCCCATTTGTGCAGACCAAGGTGCCCACAGCCACAGCAAAACAAGTGGACACTAAAATTGGGAGCTTGAGAGGCACCTACAGGACTGAACGCTCTAAGGTCCTGGCTTCTCAGAGGTCAGGAGCAGCAGCAGATGATGTGTATGTCCCGATTTTGTGGTACTACAACAGGATGTCCTTTCTGGATGACCACATTGAGACAAGGCCATCACTCTCCACTCTTCCCCCCAGACTTCCCTGCAGCCAACCTGAGCCTTCTCTGGAGCAAGAGGAGGCAGCCATCCTGGATAAACCTGATTTGGCCATCTGGAGCCAGGTATAGTATTAAATGAAAATGTATTGGGATAAAATTAATGTTTGACAAATATGTCAAGATGAGAAACATACAATATTTTGGGTTCCACAAGTGAAATCAAGATCTCGAGACATTAGTCTGCACTTAATTGGGTGCTAAATAGTCAATCTGATGTAGGTGTAAATTATAAAAAATGATTTCTGGATTTTCATTCTAATTGCTTCAATTATGTTTATAAAGTTTGATGCAAAGATTAAACCAACATATTAAACTATGTCCCTTTTTCATACACAGGATGAAATCAGCCAGGAGGAGGGTCTGGAAACTGTCAGGCAGGAGGAGGAAGGGCCCAGTGGCAGCCAGGAGGTGGCAGGGCCCAGTGGCAGCCAGGAGGTGGCAGGGCCCAGTGGCAGCCAGGAAGTGGCAGGGCCCAGTGGCAGCCAGGAGGTGGCAGGGCCCAGTGGCAGGCAGGAGGTGGCAGGGCAAAGGAGAAGCACCAGATAGATCCCAGGTGCCTCCCATCCGGCTTCCCAAA
Source organism: Rana muscosa (assembly GCA_029206835.1). Taxonomy (NCBI): domain Eukaryota; kingdom Metazoa; phylum Chordata; class Amphibia; order Anura; family Ranidae; genus Rana; species Rana muscosa. Next base: position 51,147,905 of record CM055124.1, on the reverse strand, counting down.
AGAGGCAGGAGGGACAGGACCACCAGTGAGGCAGCAATGGCCCTTATTAAAGAGGCCCATGCCACCCTCAAAGAGCCCACATCCCCTGAAGAGGCCATTGCCGGCCTAGTGGAGGCAGAGTTCAAGGTGATGAGCATGGAGCAACGCCTCCTATGCGAGCCCCTGCGCATCACCTTGCTCAACAAGGGGGTGATGGAAAAAATTACCCCCAATACCGCCATTTGTGAGGTGGCACAACTGTCCCAACCTCAACCTCCTCCTCCACCTCCACATTCTTCTTCCGCCCCACCCCCTTCTCCTCCACCTCCACCTTGTTCTTCCGCCCCACCCCCTTCTCCTCCACCTCCACCTTGTTCTTCCGCCCCACCCCCTTCTCCTCCACCTCCACCTTGTTCTTCTGCGCCACCCCCTTCTCCTCCACCTCCTCCTCCTCCTGACAGGAGTACCCCTGCAGTGGCCCAGCCTCCAGCCAAACGAAGAAGGAAGGTTGCAGGGAAGGCTTCAGGAAAGGTTGCAGGGAAGGTTGCCAGGAAGACGAGGAAGTGATGGCCTTGCTTCATTGTGGTCAGACAGAAGGCAGCCTGTTGTAGTACCACACACTTGGGACATATATATCACCTGCTGCTGTTCCTGACCTCTGGGAGGCCAGCATCAGATTGTGCTCAGAAAAGTTGGCCTTCTCAAGCTCCCAATTTTAGTGTCCACACAGGGTTGCTGTGTGCTCTGGGGTCCCTGGGATGCACAAATGGCAGCAGCTTCTCCAGCGCTGCCTTCTCTTTATTTTAGTTCAAACATGAATAAATGTTATTTTTCTTTAAGTTCATACTTGACTATGTGTACTTGTAAAAATGTAAAATTTAGCTTTGGAGTAAGCAGATACATTTGACTGACAAAAAAAAGGGACAGATAACAACCCCCCAAAAAAATAACTAAATCGTGTTTCCCAAAAAAGTGTGTAAATTTAAATCATATATATTAAAAGATTCAATGGGAGATCACTACCAAAACATTGCGAAATTACAATTAACATCAGTTAGAAAAAGAACAAATTTTTAAATATTCCTAAAAACTTGCACGATATAATACACATAAATCTTCTTAAGAGCAGTATGAAAAAGGTTAAAAAAATATAGTCATAACTCTGTGTGAATATCAGCAGCAAAAGAAGTTCATTTGTTTGGATTAATGTCACATTCTAACGAAGATTTCAATGCACAACATTTAAACGATGCAAAAATTTGGAGCGTGACGAATGTGCTCTCTCCATTACGAAGGCTTGTTTTACCAGAAGATGCGCTCCTGTCTCATAGTTGCTTGTGAGCATGCGCGCTTTTGGAAGAGTCGTAAAAGCATACACACGAACCATTTTCTCGTCACAAAACAGGCAGACGAGAAACACGACGAGGAAATCTGGAATCCTGACGAGAAAATAGAGAGCAGGTTCTCTATTTTCTCGTCGAGATTCACGGCAATTTTCTCGTCGTAAAACCATACACACGAACGGTTTTCTCGACAAAAAAGCTCACGCGGCACTTTTCTTGCCGGTTTTGGACGAGAAACTCGGTCGTGTGTACGAGGCTTGACAAAGGAAAAATGACGAATGAATGTCCACATAAATGCAAATTAAATGTCCATATGTAGAAGATTCAAAAAGTGCAAAAATTACACAAATGTCTATCCTTATGCCGCGTACACACGACCGTTTTTCATGACGAGAAAAATGCCATTTTTTAAATTGGTCATTAAAAACGATCGTGTGTAGGCTCAAGAGCATTTTTAACGACGTGAAAAATGGGCTAAAAAAAATTAGAACCTGCTCTATTTTTTCACGCCGTTTTTCACGTTGTTCTTAACGTCATGAAAAACGGTAGTGTGTATGCTTTTACGTGGGGAAAAAAATGCGCATGCTCAGAACCAAGTATGAGACGGGAGCGCTCGTTCTGGTAAAACTAACGTTCGTAATGGAGATAGCACATTCGTCACGCTGTAACGGACTGAAGAGCACGAGGCTGAAAAGCGCGAATCGTCTCTCACCAAACTTTACTAACACGAGGATCAACAAAAGCAGCCCAAAGGGTGGCGCCATCCGAATAGAACTTCCCCTTTATAGTGCCGTCGAACGTGTTGAACGTCACTGCGCTTTGCTCGAGCATTTTTTTTCACGATAGTGTGTAGGCAAGGCAGGCTTAAGAGGAAACACGAAAAATCACGTCGAGAAAAACGTCGTTTTTTTCAATGACATTAAAAACGGCCGTGTGTACGCGGCATTAGAGTGACCAAACTTGAATATTGACACAATCCAAAACTTAGTGATAAAATTCAAGATTGAAGTGCTGAAAGTGAACAATTATTGAAGTGTCTTGAAGTGAAAAAAAACACCACCTATAGGTAAGGGGCTTACCAGAATGTTTGAACCCAGAAAAGTATACTCTCAAATGGGTCAAACGGGCTTTATGTGGTGGAACCACGATGGAACCAGGACAATCCTGTGTGTTTCTCCAATTGCTGTATCGAGAGTGACCAAACGCCAGCAGGATGGAATATGCCACAGAAGAAGATAGCCAATTAACAGGTGATCTCGCAGAACATGATGGTCCAGGAAATCCCAGGTCAGTATGGAAGGGTATATATCATGGATAGGAAGAAAAAAGTGGCCACATAGCGTAACTCTGTATTAAGTATCAAGATTTTATTGTAGCAAGAACACTTACATTTAAGTTGATAAGCAAGCACTTTGTGCAAAAGATGTGGCAACAATAGAGTTCACCCGACGCGTTTCGTCCCTAGGACATCATTCTGTACACCATAAGATTGAGTAGAATGACGTAGAATCAGTTAGCATGCATCCTATTTTATTCTTAGTTTGGCTCTCCTTGGGAGCACTTCGCAAAAAAAGTACACAGTTGAAAAGCTGCTAATAAATGATTTCCTCTTCACTCAGAGCTCCTTTCTAAGCTTTGTTTGCTCTCAGCATCATAATGACAGCCAGTTGTAAGGTTGAGTAGAGTGCTCTAGAATTAGTTTGCATTCATCCTGTTCATTTTATGGTTGCCTCTTCTTTGGAATACTTGAAAAAAAAATGAATATAATGCTGTGTAGTAAAACTAAAAAACTATTTTCTTTATGGCTAAGTTTCTCCTTGCATTATAATTTTTTTTTTTTTTTAAAAAGATTGCAAGGAAAATCATGCATGGTCATGTGTTACCCCCAGTATAAGATGAAATGTTATTAGTGAATTCTCACCTGTAGTAACAGAGATGAAGATGACCAATATCAAGCTCAGCAGAGTCTTCATGGTCGATGTGATCCGGATGACGCTGGAGAGAGAACACTGGACCCAGTGTGCTTATTCACTCTCATTAGAGCTCCTATTTGTACCTAATAATAAGGCAGTACATTTATTTTGGCACATTTCAAATGCGTAATTGCAATAAAAAATGGGTGTGCAAGTACAAAATAATTGTCAGGTGGACACAGTTATCTAAGGATATATGAACCCTTCCACTGCCAGAGAAGTTTTTACGTTTGTTTTTTTGCGCATGTTTAAAAAAATCTTTTTTTTTAGGGCTGAAGATTACATAAAACCCCCAAACGTGCATATGCTATATGAAAGAAGACAATCTAAGATCCATAGAGAGTAAAATAGTGGTACAATAGAACCTTGAATTACGAGCATAATCTGTTCCAGGAGAATGCTTGTAATCCAAAGCACTCGCATATCAAAGCGAGTTTCCCCATAAAAGTCAATGGAAACAAAAATAATTAGTTCCATATTGACTTCTATGGCATGCAATACCGCATGTGTCCAGAGGTGGGGGGGCGCCGGAGAGACTCGGAAATACTCAGACCGTTCGGCTGCATTCGTAAACCCTCGGAAAGGCTCGGAAACATTCGGGAACTGAGTATTTCTGAGTGTTTCTGAGAATTTCCGAACGGCTCTGGCGCCCCCGCACCTCTGGCCAAATTCGGTACTGCATACCGCAGAGGCTTGAATCCTGCTCATTTTGCGAGACAACACTCGCAAACCGAGTCGGGATTTAAAAAAAAAAAATTGCTGATATTGCGAAATGCTCGTTAAACGCGTTACTCGCAATCCGAGGTTCCACTGTAGTTGCAATTTTTTATGTTACACAATATTAGTGCATATAGTGCAATATTAGTGCAACAGTGTACCGAAATTGATGCTTTTGGGGGTAGGCGCCCCCAAGGCGTGCATTTACATTCATATGTTTGTGTATGGGGTTTGGGCACCAAACATTTGGGGGGGGGGATTTTAGATGCTTGGGTGTAACTTGAATTGATTTACTAAACTTTTTTTTTCAAGAGATAGGGGACATGTTGTCCTAGGGTGACCACGTGTCCCGGATTGCCCGGGACAGTCCCGCATTTTGCAGGTCTGTCCCGGGCACCTTCATTCCAGGACAATACAGTGTCCCGGAATGAAACTGACACAGCTACCCCCCCCCCCCGGGCCAATCTGATGCACCCAAAAAAGGCCGCCACATCACCGCTTTACTCACTGACAGTACTTGTCCTGGCCGGGAATGCCTGGAGAAGCACAATCCCCGCCCCCTGCTTGTGATTGGAGAAATCATAAATCCCGCCTCTTGTGTCTAATCACTGTGCTGTGATTCGTTACAGCACAGGCTGATTTTTGGGAGGGGAGGGTGTCCCTGAATGGTAGTTTGGAAATGTGGTCACCCTATGTTGTCCCCTATGTGATGCATTTTTTTGGTGCCAGATTCTGTTAATGAGACATCAAGGTTCTCAAAGAAACCTGTCCTTTAATTAACTCAATGTACAGATCATACTCCATTAACTTCTTTCCTGGGCACACTGGGTGGGGAAAGTGACTCCAAGACCTGGAAGTGATGTTTTACATGTTGCATTACCAGAAAGGAGAAATCAGCAGATGGATGTTCACTGCTCTCCCGAGTCCCTCCCCTATACTCAGTGGCACCTACCATGCTGGTTCTGGGTCCACTGATGCACATGCAGACACGCAGAGCCCAGGAAGCATGGTGGAAGAGCATGTGCATGTGGGGAGGGGGGGGGGGTCAGCACTTATCTGGGTGTGTGGAAGCAATCTGGAAGATGCAGCCACTGGAAGTGTGTATAAATCCCCGGAAGCTGTAAAAGGGTTTTACAGTTGTAGCGGCCTCCACTCTCTCCCTCCGTGCATCAGTTGTTCAGAAAAGCCCGGAGCAAGGAATGCAATGAATGGGTGGAGGGCGAACATGACTAGGGAAACAGGGACTTATGTGAAGGATTAGGGGATTGGTGGGGTAAGGCTGAGGAAGAGGGGATAAGATTGGTGGGTTAATTTGGGTGGGAGGGGGCATTTAGGGTATAAAGGAAGACTCCGCCCCCTCCCCGGATAACATGCGGCGCAGAGAAAGTTTGAGATGGCAGACTTAGAGCAGCTCCTGGCCCAATTGCGGGCAGAAACAGCAGCGCGAGGCCCACAGTGGGCCCAGGAACATTTAGGGCCTTTGCTCGGGCGTCCGGTGGAGGAAGAGGTTAACGGGGGGAGAGTGTCAGCGCGAGCTCGGCAGTCAAAACCGCCGGAGCGCTTCTCTCCTGACCTCTCCTCCGGAGCTCGCAGACACATTGGGAATCCCCATTCGCGGGCCCCTTCGGGTCCTCCCGCGAAGCGAGCTGCTGTTGCCGGGTTGGACGCCGGAAGGAATCCCCAGCAGAGTCGGAGCTCCGCGGGCTGCCATTCCGGGAGTTCCGGAGCGGCCACCAGGCCCGCTTGGCGATGGGAGTCAGAGTCAGCGGGCCCCGCCCCCAGAGTGATGTCACCGGGGAAGGCGCCTCGGCGGGGGAGATCCAGTGTGGCGGTGGCCGGGCCTTCCACTGCGGCGGCCGTGGACCTTGCGGCGGAGGAGCAGAGGGAAGAGGCAGCAGACGTCGGCGACAGGGCTGGACGGAGCCCCCCCGGCCTGGGCAAGGCAACGAAAAAATCGGTGGGCGGGTCCAGAACACGAAGAAGGAGTCGGTGTGGAGCGGGACCCTCGGCATCCAGGGATCCTTCCCCTGGAGGGCTTGCGTCGGGAGCTGAAGGGGAGGAGCAACGGTCGGACGGTGCAGGGTCGGAATCGGAGGTGGAACGTGAGCCTCTCGGAAGGTCAGCATCGATGGAGGCGGGACGGTCGGCTGGTGGGTCGCTTCCTAGGCAGCCCGGTAAGTTTGTTTTTCCTTTATCTTCACTGGGTCAGTCACAGGTGTTGGGTGCTGGGGGCTGCAGTGGTAGGGGTGATGCTGGGACGTCTGGGTGGGGGTGCTCGGCTGGGGATGGTGACTTGGCAGACCGGGGTCAGAGGTCGGTAGTAGGGATGGATACAAGTATGAGGGGGTTTTTAGCAGGGATCAAGGAATTGGTGGACAGGTTTGAAAATTGAGCAGGTGGGGCGCCATGCCCGGCAGAGGCATGGGTTTCCCCGGTGGGGGGGGATGGCAGGAGCGGGGTGGCAGGGGCAGCGGTGGTGGTGCCACAGCAAGGGGGGACGGACAGTCCTCCGCTAAGGAAGGAGGGGGTTGATACGCCTGCGGCAGTGGGGGAGACGGGCAGGCAGGACCTGGTGAGGTTGGCTGACGCGGCGATGTGCGAGGTCTTTATCTGTTTTGAGGGACCGTTGGGAGCGCATTTAAAGGTGGAGGTACGGGACAAGATTTGGAAAGGTGAGTATGTGGAGATATTTTCACTGCTGCCGTTGGGGAAGTTCAACTTGGACAGAGTCAAGCCGGATGACTCTAAGAAGGAAGATGAGGAGAAGCGTAGGTATCGACTTATCCCTCGGACATTTACAAATTGGCTGCAGGCATTTGGCATTTTGGCAAGTGTGATAGGGGTAAAGAAGCCGGAGTTCTGCTCTGCTCTGTTTTGCTACCAGGATGCTATAGGGGAAGCATACAGAACCTTCGGGGGCACGGCTTGGTTGAGGTACGACGAGCAGTTTCGCCAGAGGATGGCGATGCGGCCGGAGTTGAGATGGGACCACAAAGACATTCGTTTGTGGATGCGATTGATGACTGCGGCGAGGGCCCCAAACCAGTTTTTTCAGGGGGGGGGCGGTGGATCGTCTTCCCCTGGACAACCGGCCGGTAAGGCAAAAGGGGTTTGTTGGCAGTTTAATTCGGGTACATGCAAGTTTGGAGGAACGTGCCGTTTCAAACATGAGTGTTCCGGATGCGGGGGTTCCCACCCCTCGTCTAGATGCTTTAAGCAAGGGAAGAACCGTTCCGGAGAACTTACGAATAAGAGGGAAGACGCCGGTGATGGTGGAAAGGATGCGGCCGTTTCTAGGTAGGTATCCGGACAGGGAGGCTGCGCGGTTGTTGGAAAGGGGGTTTGCGGAGGGTTTTCGTATTCCATGCTCGTTGAGGGAGGTTCCCCCCGTGCCGCGCAATTTGCGATCGGCGTTGCTACATTGCGACGTAGTTTCGGAGAAACTACGAAAGGAAGTGGCGTTGGGCCGCATGAGCGGCCCTTTTACAGTTCCCCCTTTAAAGGATTTGGTGGTCTCTCCGCTGGGTGTGGTGCCAAAAAAGGAGCCGAATAAATTTCGGCTCATTCACCACCTTTCTTTTCCTAAAGGGGGGTCGGTTAATGACGCCATTGAGCCGGATGCTTGCACGGTGAGTTACACATCATTCGATGCAGCAGTGGTTTGGGTCCGGCATTATGGAAAGGGGGCTCTCATGGCAAAATCAGATGTGGAGGCGGCCTTTCGGCTTCTTCCGGTTCACCCGGATAGTTTTCGATTATTGGGGTGTCACTGGAACGGGGAGTTTTATGTGGACCAGTGCCTGCCTATGGGCTGTTCCATATCGTGTGCATTATTTGAGGAGTTTAGCTCCTTTCTGGAATGGGTGGTCAGGGACGTGGCAGGGGTAAATTCGGTCATACACTATCTGGATGACTTCCTCTGCGTGGGCCCGGCTTCATCCAGGGATTGTGCGATTCTGTTGGCAACGCTGGAGCATATGGCGGATCGTTTTGGCGTCCCATTGGCGCCGGACAAGACGGAGGGGCCAAGAACGGTCATTACGTTTTTGGGGATAACGCTGGATTCTGAAGCCATGGAATGCCGTTTACCGGAAGATAAGCTTGCTGCTCTGAAAGAAGGAATTAAACTGATGTTGGGTTTGCGTAAGGTACAGCTGCGAACGCTGCAATCTTTATTGGGGAAGCTGAATTTCGCCTGTCGCATTTTGCCGATGGGGAGAGCGTTTTGTCGACGGTTGTCGGCAAGTACGGCTGGGGTGCAGTCGCCGCGACATTTTGTTAGGCTGGTACGTTCCCACAGGTCTGATCTGCAGGTCTGGCATACATTCTTGGAGTCCTTCAATGGTAGGGCACTATGGATGTCGGGCCCGGTCAGCAACTTTGATATGGATTTGTTCACGGACGCTGCGGGCTCAGCAGGTTTTGGGGCTTTTTTCCAAGGCCGATGGAGTGCGGGTTCGTGGCCACAGAGTTGGGTGGAGGCAGGCTTCATAAAGAATATGTTGCCGCTGGAACTGTTTCCAGTAGTACTGGCAGTGGAACTATGGGGCGAGGCTTTCTGGGATCGGAAGGTGCGTTTCCACATCGACAACATGGGCGTGGTGCAGGTGATTAACAGAGCATTGGCGGCATCGCCGCCGGTGGTTCGCCTGCTACAACAGCTGGTGTTGAGATGCCTACAGTTAAACATCTTCATGTATGCGGTTCACCTTCCGGGAGTGGACAATGTGGTGGCTGACGCTTTATCTCGCTTTCAGTGGGACAGGTTCCGAGAGTTGGCACCGGACGCGGAGCAACGAGGGGTACCTTGTCCAGACTGGCTGTGGAAGATTGCGTTAGATTAGTCGCCGGATGGATCAGCAAGTCGGTGAGTGAGACGACGTGGGCTGCATATCAGAAAGTTTGGTTGGAATGGGCGGATCTGGGTAGAATGACGGGAGTGGATATTGAGGGTCCGGGGGTGAGGTTGCTAGTCTTGTACTTTATCTCCAGGAGCATGGAAGCAGGGGTGTCGGTATCCGCGCTGGATAAAAAGGTTGCTGGATTGGCATTTTTGTTTAAATGGCAAGGTTTTGCCTGATTTCACGAAAGACTTCGGGGTTCGACAAGCGCTCAAAGGTTATAGGCGGGTTAGGCCGTTAAAAGACACCAGACGCCCGGTGTCCTTTGGGGTCCTGAAGGGGGTGTTGGCTAAGCTACCGGAGGTTTGCACCTCGGAATACGAAGCTGCCTTTTCCCGAGTGGCATTTTCCTTGGCATTTTTTGGGGCGTTCAGGATTGGCGAGCTGGTTAGCCCGTCTAAGAAAGTGCACGGGGGGATTGGGGCTAATGAAGTGCGTTGCCAGGAGGATAGAGTGTCCTTGTGGTTACGTAGATCAAAAACGGATCAAAAAGGGAGGGGCAAGAGAGTTCAGATCTTTTCGTTGCCGGGCTCACCGCTTTGTCCGGTTGGGGCCGTTCGGGGCTTTCTGGCGGTACGCCCAGGGAACGTGGGGTCCTTTCTGATACATGCGGATGGGTGTCCGTTGTCCAGGTTTCAGTTCATATTGGTTTTCCGAAAATGTTTGGGGTGCCTGGGTTTAGAGGCGAAAGAATTTTCGTCACATTCGTTCAGAATTGGGGCGGCTACGGATGCGGCTCGAAGTGGGTTGGATAGTGAGTCGGTCAAGCGCATTGGGAGATGGGAATCAAGGAGATTTCGATCTTACATTCGCCCTCACTTAGTGGTAGGGGTGTGAGGAGAATAGGAGGAAGGGTATGAGGAGAGAAGGAGTGGGGCTGATTGGAGTTTAAAAAAAAAAAAGGAAATAAAAATAATGAGGTTACGTTGACAGGCTTGGCTGTGGTTACGGTGGATACATGTTTTTTCTCTCTTTCAGGTGTGGCGCCGGCGTTGGTCTGGATACTGGGGCACTCTTACGTGTACAGGGGGGGTAAGAGGGCTGAGGCAAGACCGGAAGGTCGGCAATTGGGGTTTACAAGGCAGGAGGCCCGGATTCGCTGGCTGGGAATTCCGGGAATGTTATGGAGTAGGACGGTTCCAGAAGTGCATCGTTATGCGCGACTGGACCGCCCACCTGACGTTTTAATTTTGCACGTAGGTGGGAATGACTTAGGTGTTAGATCTATGCTGGATGTGACGAAGGATATCAAATTTGATATTCTTCGTCTTCGTATGGCATTCCCGGAAATGGTGATAGTGTGGTCCGACATGGTGGCTCGTACTTCATGGCGGACGGCTAGATCCATAGAAGGCATCAATAGGGCGCGGAGGAAAGTTAATCGGGAGGTGGCCAGGTTCATGGTTAGGAATGGGGGTTTGGTGATACGCCATTTTGAGCTGGAGTTGGAGACATGGCGGTACCTTCGGGGTGATGGGGTACACCTCAGTGATGTGGGTATAGACCTATGGGCGTTAGGGTTACAGGATGGTATACAGAGGGCTCTCAGGGTGTGGAGGGGCACCCAATTGTAAAGGTTTTTACATTTGGGTGCTGTGGCGGGTGTCTGTTCTTTGCAGGGGAAGGATGATACCTCGGAAAGAAGGGTTCAGGACCTGTCGTTGGTATGGGTCCTGACGGTGGGCTTACAGTTAACGGAGGTTTAGCTGGAAGCATTGGGATGGTGCACTGCGGTCATGGTTGTCTCTGAGCCAGCATGTCGGCTTGAGGCCTATTAGCGGATTTTGAGAAGTACCGCAGTGCAATAATAGACACAAATGTTAATAGAGGTTCCTGCAGAGAGCGACACCAGTAATTTACTGAGGGTCCTTTAGGACAGAGTTTATGGTTACTGTTAAAAAAGTTATACAGCGTTTTTTAATAAATAAGGCTGCTACGGCCTATATATATTTCTCCAACTCCTGGTGTGGTCTCGTTTACTTAGTCATAAGTAAGATAGTAAATAAGGGGTATATAATAAGGACATCTGTTATACGATAGTCATGGCTCTGGCTTTTGTCTAGGGGTACTCTGAAGGGGAGAGTGCGGGGTCACCACGCCAAGTCCCCCTGCAGATGTATGTACAGTGAGAGACAATCTCTTTTACCTTCGGGTCGGTGTTCTGCTTCTGGAGCCTCCTCCTGGTGGTTTCTTGAACAATGTCTGCCAGAAAATGAGCCCCACACCAATAAAGTCCAACACTCCTTTATTCTTCCCAAGAACACAATCAGTTGGACTCCCTCAACGAACAGAACAGACAGGCACAATGAACTCTCCTACTTCCTTCCCAGAAGTAGGTTTCTGCTCCCAATCGAGGAAGACATCCCTCCCGGTGGTCTCCGGAGGCTCACCCGTCACTGGCAATTTGCTGCACCAGGTCTTCAGGTAAGTACCCCCTCCGGTCCCTTACGCCACTGGATTCGGATACCCCCTCCCGGGGTCCCCTAGGAAGTTCCTCCCTCGCAGAGCCTTAATCCGGGACCCTCAGTCCCGGACCGCCATCCAAGTACCTCACCCCAGGCTAAAGGTGCCTGGGATGGAACACGACCTCCGAACGTCCTCCAGGCCTAGGCCGCCTAGAGGACAGACATGAACCACCGCCCTCAGGCTGAAGGTGCCTGGGACTCCGACCCCGTGACAAAGATGGCCGGCCCCCTTTATATCCTCTCCCAGCAAGCACGGCGGGTTCCTCGCCCCGCCATACCACTGCCGAGGGAGGACAAAAAGGGGTACGGCACACAGCAATGGTTCAACCCCAGCCCAAGGCGACAGCGCCACCCGCTGAGCTGCAGGGAACTGCACATTACTGGTGTCTCTGCCAGTTTTAAATACACAGGGAAAGTGCATGCCCGCTACACAGTATAACCATTGTATACAGCTGTAAATGTATAGCCCAGCTCATTTCAAATAATTGTAGGGATTCTTCCATTGAACTTTTTGTGTTAATAAAAAAAAAAAAGGTTTCTTCCATTGGAAGTATGAAATTATGTTGAGAGACTGAGGGGTCAATTGTGACAGGAAGGAGGAGGTATTTTTGTTAGATATAATGATGCCCCGATGACAGCACAGATGCTATTCCTGAGGAAGTTGTGTTTTTGACAAAACGCGTGGAGTTGGAGTAGTCTGTGATGTCCTTACATCTAACTGGAAATATAAGTGACCCCACTCCAGATACATGGATGGCTTTGTCTTATAAGGTGTTGTTAAAGTGATTTTTATTTTTTTATTTTTTTTTAACGTTTACAAACAAACATTTTATACTTAGGCTGGGTTCACATATGTACAGCCACAGGTTCGTGCCTGGGGTCCAGTGCGTGTCTGTTCACCAGTTCAGGTGCTATCTAGGTCCGAATTTTTGCCTGAATTCGCACCTGAATCGGACCCAAACACGCACAGGACCCTTTTGAAATCTGCTCCGTGGCTGCTCCGGATCTGTGTGAACCAGCTCTATTGAGAGCCGGTCACACTCGCCTGTCATGCGAATTGGATGTGGGGAAACCTGTATCCAATTCACATATATATGAACCCAGCCTAACCATCTCTGTGCAATGGTTTAACACAGAGCGACTCTGATCCTCCTCTTCTGGGGTCCCCCAATGGCGCTCCTCGCTCCTCCCCCTGACAAATAAGTGGATTAGCTCTTGAGCCGGGTTCTGTTTGTTCATTATACATTATTGTGGCTCCAGGGTTAGTGACTGAAGTTATGAGCAAAGAGTGTCCATTACACTCTCTCACAATTCCCAGACCCAGCACTGACAGCCCACCCCCCCCTTGCATGGACAGGAAAGGTAAGAGAGAGCGCAGGATCTGCTCCTCCTCCTGCCCCTCTCCTCTTGTGTGTGCCTGTGGCCCCACCCACATTCCAGTTACCAGAGACCCCCTTATATCAGAGTTACCCTTTACACCACAGTCTTCAGTGTTCCCCCATTACATCAGAGTTATCACTGTTCTTCCTTAAATAAAAGTCCTCAGAGTTCTCCCTTATAACAGAGTCTGCAGAGTCCCCCCTTACAGTCTATCTCCTCAGTGTAAAGAAACTCTGCAAGTTCAGATGTAAAGGGGAACTCTAAAGATTCAGGCATAAACGGGAAACACTGCATATTCAGATGTAAAACAGAACTTCGTGGACTCTGATGTAAGGGGGAACGCTTGTGAATAAATATATACAATTTAGAATAGTTATTTAATCACAAAATATATGTATAGTGTATACTACTAAAAATAATTTGCTGTGCGCCGCTTCGGGTTAGGCTTGAAGAAAAGGTGGCAACCATGGGCATAGCATAAGGGGCTGCAGGGGTCACAGTCGCAACCCCACCCCTGGCTCCAGGGGGCCCCTGCAGCCTCCTTGTCATATTATCATATCCTCCACAAAGTCCAGCTCCGATCTGCCCTAGAGCCCCACAGCCATGCTCCAGTATTAGGCTTCCACTTTGCCTTCCACAGTCCACACCCCGCCATTTCCTGAATGGAGAGAAGCATGGGGTAAAAACAGCCTAGGATGGGGAAGTGTCTGTGCTGTGTGCTGGCAACATGGAATGTTAACCAAGCTCAGCGAGTTAAGAGGAGGAGAGTGCCGTCCTGTAGCCACTACGGTACCAATGTCACTGGTGAGGTAAGACACCGCTCATGCCTCGTACACACAACCGGTTTTCCCGGCAGGAAAACTACCATGAGAGCTTTTGGCTGTGAATCCCGGCCGTGTGTATACTCCATCGCAGTTTTACAGACAGAACATGTTCTCTTTTTTCCTGCCGGGATTCCCGGCGGTCTTTTTCCTGGCAGTTTTCCTATGGGAAAAACTGCGCTGGAGCATACACACGGCCGGGATTCCCGGTCAAAGCTCTCACCACAGTTTTCCCGGCGGGAAAACCTCTTGTGTGTACAGGGGGAAAGTTACCGAGCAGGTTCTCGGTTTTTCCCTCGGGATTCCCGGCGGACTTCCCGGTCGTGTGTACTAGGCATAAGTGTCTCCTAGTTACCAGCTGGGATTCTCTTTACCTCCCCTTCCCACCCGGGGATGTCCATAGTTGCCAACATTGCAAAAAAAACATCTGGGACACTTTTTTGTATTGAGGCGGAGCCTTGCTATAATCAGGGGGCGGGGCATTCGTTTGTAGGCGTGTCATGCTGGAGTGAAAAATGCGAAGCGCGCCGCAGCGAAAAATGGGCGTGGTTTACGCACGATAGTGGGTGTGGTTTAAATGGGCGTGGTTCAAAGGGGTGTGGCTAGAGTCCGAGGTGAGAGAAAGAGAGAGAAAGAAATAGAAAGAAAGAAGCCAGATCCTACACCACAATAGTAATGTGTGACAAAATTGGCAGATAAGGATACTCCAAAACACCTGTTGGCGCTTCAATCATCCCGGCACCAAGGTTGTTACGGTGTCAGGATGATTGAAGTGCATTATTTCTATTTTTACATTGTAATATAAAATGAAATCATTCAACTCACCATAATGCCGAATCAGTGGAAGCCCTGAGCGTGTTACCTGCCACGTCGCCTGCCACCAGATGGCCTCCCCAGCAGTCCGTCCTTGCATCAGGTGCCTCCCCAGCAGTCCGTCCTTGCATCAGGTGCCTCCCCAGCAGTCCGTCCTTGCATCAGGTGCCTCCCCAGCAGTCCGTCCTTGCATCAGGTGCCTCCCCAGCAGAGCCCCCTCCACACTTGTGGACAAGGGTCCAAAAATCATGATTGTCCCGGGAAATTCGGGACTGTTGGTAACTATGCAGGCGTCCCCAGTGGAGTCCCCCCTTACATCAGGCGTCCCCAGTGGAGTCCCCCCTTACATCAAGTGTCCCCAGCGGAGTCCCTCCTTACATCAGGCGTCCCCAGAGGAGTCCCTCCTTACCTCAGGCGTACCCAGCGGAGTCCTTCCTTACATCAGGTGTACCCAGAGGAGTCCCCCTTACATCAGGCGTCCCCAGCAGAGTCCCCCCTTACATCAGGCGTCCCCAGCGGAGTCCCCCCTTACATCAGGCGTCCCCAGCGGAGTCCCCCCTTACATCAGGCGTCCCCAGCGGAGTCCCCCCTTACATCAGGCGTCCCCAGTGGAGTCCCCCTTACATCAAGTGTCCCCAGCGGAGTCCCCCCTTACCTCAGGCGTCCCCAGCGGAGTCCCCCCTTACCTCAGGCGTCCCCAGCGGAGTCCCCCTTACATCAGGCATCCCCAGCGGAGTCCCCCCTTACCTCAGGCGTCCCCAGCGGAGTCCCCCCTTACATCAGGCGTCCCCATCGGAGTCCCCCCTTACATCAGGCGTCCCCAGTGGAGTCCCCCCTTACATCAGGCATCCCCAGCGGAGTCCCCCCTTACCTCAGCCGTCCCCAGCGGAGTCCCCCCTTACCACAGGCGTCCCCATCGGAGTCCCCCCTTACATCAGGCGTCCCCAGCGGAGTCCCCCCTTACATCAGGCGTCCCCAGCGGAGTCCCCCCTTACCTCAGCCGTCCCCAGCGGAGTCCTCCCTTACCACAGGCGTTCCCAGCGGAGTCCCCCCTTACCACAGGCATCCCCAGCGGAGTCCCCCCTTAACCACAGGCGTCTCCTGTCTCGGCCGCCATTATTGTTTCCCCTTCCCCGAAGGGGAACAAAATAGAGGCGGAGCCGACAGTGTGGCTGAAAAAAAAAAAAATTAAACTGTGGCGCTGCCGACCCCCGCCCCTTTCCATTACAGACAGACCTGCAGCGGGGCGGGGCGGGGCGGGGGGGTGGCCTGCCGGCCAGCCAAAACACAGATGTAGTACAATAGAAGATAAAGCACCCCCGGGGAGGTGCGGGGTGTGGGCGGCGCCGCAGCGGCTTTATTTTCTATTGTACTACATCTGTGTTTTGGTCTTCTTGAACATGGCGGCCGGCGGAGACATTGTCTCCGCCAGCCGTGGACCTCTAGCGGCGGCGGCCTGCGGCGTCCAAATTCGGGGAAAACTGGAAACATCGGATTGGCCGGGACATTGGCCGGGACAAAATAAATCCGGGAAAAGGGTTTGAATCCCGGGAATGTCCCGGCCAATCCGTGACTGTTGGCAACTATGGATGTCCAGGGGTCCCTGTCCTCTGATTCTCCAGTGGTGATCCCTGTCCTCTGATTCTCCAGCGGTGATCCCTGTCCTCTGATGTAAGGAGGAACTCTGGGAACTTAAAACTCTTAGGCCACTTTGAGTGTCTTGCCGTGCGGTGGGTGTATCTGCACACACGGTGAAAGTGGTGGGTGGTAGTGGAGGGGGGGGGGGGACCCAGGTCAACTTTTGCATCGGGGCCCACAAGCTTCAAGCTACGCCTCTGGTGGCAACCTTACTCAAGATGGCAGAAAGGGGTCCCGCTGCAGGACCATAATAAAGGGCCCTGTGACAGGAGAAAAGGGCACCGGGATTAGTGGGAAAGGTCCTGGAACCAGAGGTCAGGGGGGCCATTCATAGTTTTTTGCACTGGGGCCATGATGGTTCTAGTTACACATCTGCTAAGATCCTCTTGTCTTCTTTGGTTTTGCATTTCAGAGACCTGCCCCTTAGTCAAACCAATAGCACCCCCCATCTTCCATATCTGGAGTAAAGACGATTTTTTTTTCTGTTGCAATATCGAGCTCCCTGTAGCTCGACTTTGAAATTAATATATATTTAAAGGTTTAGTTCACTTTAACCAAAAAAGGGCCTATGCACTTAGAGGGGGTGCCTATAGATAAAAATAAACAGTGCGGCTTTGACTGAAGTTGGATAATGGCCTTGCTATCGGTATAGGCTTTTTAACTACCTCCTGAAGCAGGGCTGGAAATCTCCCAGAGATGTTATCATCCTGTCCTGTCTTGTTGCTATGATGTTGTGAAGACTCTCCCAGCCTATACTGCTCACATCCACCATCACAGGAGCGAGCTCTTCAACAACTGCACACGGGTGCTTCATTATCTCCTCCATTGTGGCATTACTGAGTTCAGAGCTACTTTTCTAAGGGAGAAAACATATGCAAAAGGGTTTGAATCGCCTGGGGGTGTCTTGACAACGTTCTAGCAATAAGGCAGGATGGGGTGATGCCACCTCTGGGCGTTTTCCAGTCAGGCCTCGTGAGGTAGATAAAAGGTCTCTACACCAATAGGTGTAGGAGGGACATTTTGGTTAATGGCCTACAAACAGAGGCGGCTCTAGGCTTTGTGAGGCCTTAGGCAAAACTTGACATGAGGCCCCACTCACACCCATAATGGGAAAAATTATTTAAGGACAAGAGCCTCATCCCCACAACCCTGGCTGGTGGTTGTGGGGGTCTGCGGGCAGGGGGCTTATCGGAATCTGGAAGCCCCCTTTAACAAGTTGGCCCACAGATCCTGCTCTTTAAAAATGAAGGGGCGGGGTCCACCCGCTGATGTCACCTGCTAAACCCGCCCCCTTGTGACGTCATTGACTGAGGGCATGCTGGGTCATTGACATCACAAGGGGTGGTGTCAACAATATTCACTGGTTATTAGGGACACTGGCGGCCCCGCTCCTGAGTCAGGGCTCTTAACGCTGCCTGAGCACAGCAACCTTAAGGTCCCCTGTCCCTTAAAACTGGGGTAATGCATTGGGTAAGTTAGGCGGCCGCGAGGCCCCTGTGAGTGTGAGGCCTTAGGCGACCGCCTAATTTGCCTAATTAAAGAGCTGCCTCTGCCTACAAATATAGCAAGGGCATTATCCTACACAAGTTAAAGCTGCAGAGGTTGTTTTTATCTACAGATACCTTTTACCTGTATAGGCATTTTTTTAGTAAAGGTGAATCAACCCTTTAAATAAATGATCACACTTAATATAACTTGACTTGATTTGCCCTCATTTATTAATTGTGATTTGCTTTAAATGAATGTTAGGATCGATTCACATGACTTTTTCGATTTGTTTAGCACCCTCTAGAATGCTAGAATAGGAACTGTTAAGCCTCGTACACACGACCGGTTTTCTCTGCAAAAAACGACAAGAAAACTGCCGGGAGAGCTTTCTTGCCAAGAAAACCGGCCGTGTGTATGAGGCTTTCAGGTTTCTCGTCAAGAAAACTTGCCCAGAATCTCGACGAGAAAAATAGAGAACCTGCTCTCTATTTTCTCGTCGGGATTCTTTTCAGCCTGTTTCCCGACGAGAAACCCGAGAGTGTGTATACTTACCTGTCGCCGTGGAAACCCATGCATGCTCGAAATGACTTTGACGCATGCGCGGTAGCTACCTAGGCATACGTAGGGTGTAGAAAGATGATGGCGGCGACTGCATCGAATGTGATGAGTGCATGCTCGTCGTAGTCGATGATGTCACCGCGTTCGTTCCATTCAAAAGAACGGCGGTTCTTTTAAATGGAGCGTGTGTACACTCGGCCGGGACAAGATTCTTGTCAAGAATCATCAGGAAAAACAACTTTTTTTCCTGACGAGAATCTCGGCCGTGTGTACTAGGCTTCAGGGTTTTGTTAGAGTAGGCAAAATGTTTAGGCTTCCTGTATTTTTATCTGGGTCAGTGTGAGTGACTCAGGGAGGCTGATAGGACTCACAAGCAGCATCTCTGATACCTCCCCCTACAACTAGAAACTTGGAGAAGATTCTAGAAGAATGGGAGAGCGGTTAGGAGGAGCTACCTGGAGTATTCATGAGGACCCTGACCAATCTCCAACAGATGGGTTGGCAGGGGGCAGGCCCCCTCAAATTCTCTGGGGCAGTGGAGTTCAGGTAGAAGCTGGAGATGGAGTGTTAGAAGACTATCGTCGAACCTTGAGGGTAACCCCCTAGTCTGGGTTGTGGGTGACTTCGGGACTGGGAGCTCGGGTGTGGAAGGGCCCCTCTTCAGAGGTGGCCTGACCAGTGGCATGGGAGCAGGTATGAGGACAGCAGGAGGAGAACACTGCCGGACAAATTTTCGGGGAGGAAGACCTGGTGGGCTGGTGAGTATTACAGTTGGGGAGGACTGAGAGGCAGCCTGAGAGGACTGGGAGAGTAGTCTGGGATAGATGCAGAGTCGGTCTGGGAGGACTGTGGAAATTTAGTCAAGAGGGCTGGAGAAAGAAGCAGCTGCAGCCAGGTGGGCTGGCAGTGCCTGAAGAGGTGGTGCTGGGATCAGTAGCCACAGAAGGACAGCAGCTGGGCACTGAGATTTTGCTAAACAACCAAGGAGCCTGTGGTCCCTGCTTGTAAAGGGCATTTGCTACTAATCTGACTGAGCCCAATTGTCAGATCACCTAACAGTGTGCCAGCTGGTCTTTGGATTTGTAGTGCTTCAAGCAAGTGTTGTGCTGGAGGAAGTGTAAAGAGTCTGTACAGAAGAAGTTGTCCCTGGAAAGTTCTGCTAAATTCAAGTGGGCATCCCATATTGTCCCTATCCCTATCTAAGTTCAATATCCCTAATAAAAAAACACAAAAACAAAGCAGCAAGGACTTATTTTTGACTACAGTGTACTGTGGAAAATCCTGTGTGTCTGGCTGTCTGTGCAGGTCGGGGGATCCCTTATTCACCAGCGGCTCATTCGGGGGCAGTGCTACAGATGCACACCAAAATGTAATCCCACCTCTGCAATAGGAGCAAGAGGTCTGTAAAATTTCTTGACCTATCAAAACAAATGTGTAAGACATTTGTACATCTGTATAGTTCAACTTCTTATGGTCATCTTTAAACCCAATATAAATTATATGGAGACAAAAATATCTAAATATTGCTTATGCTACTATTCTATTTAATGTGTACTCCTAATAAATGATTATTATTATTATAATACAGAATTTATATATATATATATGTGTGTGTATATAGATATATATATATGTGTAGCGGGGTCTCCGTTGAGGCCCCATGGACTACATTACCCAGAACCCTGTTTGGCACCCAGGGTGCATTGGGCTGCCGCAGAGACTCATGGGTGGGGTATAAAAGGGGAGGGCGAGGCTAAGCCCGGCCTCTTTGGACACCGCGCGGCTGGCAAGAGGACTTCCTGTGCGGACCTGCTGCGACTGCAAGACCCAAGGCCTGGGCCTTGTGCACTTCCAGAGAGCCTTCCACCTCGCTGCTGAGCCTGTGAGGCATCTGACATCTACCTGCTTCGCGGACGTCAGTTGGACCAGAGATCCGGCGGTGGCAGATCCTATGTGCGGAGACACAGCGGTGGTGGGAGTTCCGGACTGGGATTGAGTCCGGAGGGGTGAGAGAGCACCTGCTCACAGCTATAACCGAGTACTTTGTTAGGCCTATTGACTGCCTTGGCCCATCGTGTTATACTTGCTTTGCTGACAGGAGACTAGTTGCAGAACTGAGTTATATAGTCTCCCCGGGGAGTTGCTTCTATTGCCATAGACCACTGTTGGATTACAAATCATTGTTCCTGTATGTGCACCACCGATCATCTTGCATGCGAAGATTCCTCACTCAAAGACTGAACTTTAACTGAGTCAGGCCTGACTGGGGGGTTTATAGCATTGCTGAGCGCCATATTGCTCACAAGGGAAAATATATATATATATATATATATATATATATATATATATAGATATAGATATATATAGATATATATATCTATATATATATAGATATATATATATATATATATATATATATATATATATATATCAGTGTGTGATAGAACTATATGTGCACTATAGTTGACTAGTGTTATTATTACTGCAGGGCTCTGCAAGTATGTGTTACATGGTACTGACCGTTACCTTTTCTATACGAGTAAACCTATTACAGTTAATCATTCTGGTATTGGCGTCCATTACTATATTTCACAACTGTCTGGGTTATTGTGGGATTGTTCAGGAACTGGTATAGAAGCCATACACATAGATACCACCCCTAGACTAGCTGTGCCAGAGAAGGGTCGAGTAGATTGCCGGGGGTTGGCTGTGCCGTGTACAGGGCCCAGGGCAAACCAGCGGCTCTCATAGTTTGGGGGTATCGCTACATATGTGTAGTATCTCACAGAAGTAAGTACACCCCTCACATTTTTGTAAATATTTTATTCTATCTTTTCATGTGACAACACTGAAGAAATTACACTTTGCTACAATGTAAAGTAGTGAGTGTACAGCTTGTATAACAGCGTAAATTTGCTGTCCCCTCCAAAATAACTCAACACACAGCCATTAATGTCTAAACCGCTGGCAACAACGCTGGCAACAAAAGGGAGTACACCCCTCAGTGAAAATTTCCAAATTCAGCCCAAAGTGTTAATATTTTGTGTGGCCACCATTTTTTTCCAGCACTGCATTAACCCTCTTGGGCATGGAGTTCACCAGAGCTTCACAGGTTGTCACTGGAGTCCTCTTCCCCTCCTCCATGATGACATCACAGAGCTGGCGGATGTTGGAGACCTTGTTCTCCTCCACCTTCCATTTGAAGATGCCCCACAGATGCTCAATAGGGTTTAGGTCTGGAGACATGCTTGGCCAGTCCATCACCTTTACACTCAGCTTCTTAAGGCAGTGGTCATCTTGGAGGTGTGTTTGGGGTCGTTATGTTGGAATACTGCCCTGCGGCCCAGTCTCTGAAGAGAGGGGATCATGCTCTGCTTCAGTATGTCACAGTACATGTTGGCATTCATGGTTCCCTCAATGATCTGTAGCTCCCCAGTGCCGGCAGCACTCATGCAGCCCCAGACCATGACACTCCCACCACCATGCTTGACTGTAGACAAGACACCCTTGTCTTTATACTCCTCACCCAGTTGCCGCCACACACGCTTGACACCATCTGAACCAAATAAGTTTATCTTGGTCTCATCAGACCACAGGACATGGTTCCAGTAATCCATGTCCTTAGTCTGCTTGTCTTCAGCAAACTGTTTGCGGGCTTTCTTGTGCATCATCTTTAGAAGAGGTTTCCTTCTGGGACGACAGCCATGCAGACCAATTTGATGCAGTGTGCGGCGTATGGGCTGAGCACTGACAGGCTGACCCCTTCAACCTCTGCAGCAATGCTGGCAGCACTCATACGTCTATTTTCCAAAGACAACCTCTGGAGATGACGCTGAGCATGTGCACTCAACTTCTTTGGTCGACCATGGCGAGGCCTGTTCTGAGTGGAACCCAGGGCCGGACTGGCCTACCGGGATACCAGGAAAATTCCCGGTAGGCCGCCTGCACTTAGTGCCCTGGGGCCGCTTTTGCCTGGCTATCACTCAAATACAAAGCCGCGGCGGGCCGGCGGGCTGCTGCCGCGGCCACCATCGCCGCCGCACTTGACAATTATGCAGTGCCTTCAGGTCCGGACTGGCCGCCTGCACACAGTGCCCTGTGACCGTTTTTGCTTGACTGTCAGTCAAAAAAGCAGCCGCGGCCACCATCGCCGCTGCACTTTCCAACTAGGCAATGCCTGCCTTGCCTTCTGATCTGATACGGCGCCTGCGGAGTGATCATGTGCCTGAGGGGAGGAGCCGAGCAGGAGAACATCAGAACGCTGTGGTGCTGCTTAATTTCCCCTTCCATCGGCCCGAGCGGCGCCAGCACCGCCCACTAGTCTCGGTCTGCAGGGTCATGAGTGAACGGCGCCGGCCGCCTTTGGAACAGGAGAATTAAGGTGAACAAATTGCAATCTGTATAATGAATCTCTCTCTCTCACCATTGCATGGTGCACCCCCCCCTCCTCTCTCTGTCACCTTTGCTGCCCCTGCAATTTAATTGTAATCTGTATAATAATAATCTCTCTCTCACCATTGCATGGATAGTGCCCCCCCTCTCTCTCTCTCACCTTTGTTTGCTGCCCCTGCAAATTGTAATCTGTATAATAAATCAGTGAGAGAGAGAGAGAGAGAGATTATTATACAGATTACAATTTGCAGGGGCAGCAAACAAAGGTGAGAGAGAGAGAGGGGGGGGGGGGGCACCATCCATGCAATGGTGAGAGAGAGATTTATTATTATACAGATTACAATTAAATTGCAGGGGCAGCAAAGGTGACAGAGAGAGGGGGGTGCACCATCCAATGGTGAGACTCTCACCATTGGATGGTGCACCCCCCTCTCTCTGTCACCTTTGCTGCCCCTGCAAATTGTAATCTGTATAATCTCTCTCTCTCTCTCTCTCTCTACCCCCCTCCTCTCTCTGTCACCTTTGCTGCCTCTCTCTCTCTCACCGTTGCACCCTCTCTCTCACCGTTGCACCCTCTCTCTCTCTCACCGTTGCACCCTCTCTCTCTCTCACCATTGCACCCTCTCTCTCTATCACCATTTCACCCTCTCTCTCTCACCATTGCACCCCCTCTTTCTCTCTCTCTCACCGTTGCACCCTCTCTTTCTCTCTCTCGCCATTGCACCCTCTCTTTCTCTCTCTCGCCATTGCACCCCCTCCCTCTCTCTCTCTCACTTTTGCACCCCCTCTCTCTCTCACCGTTGCACCCTCTCTTTCTCTCTCTCACCGTTGCATCCTCTCTCTCCCTCCGTTGCACCCCCTCTCTCTCTCTCTCTCACCGTTGCGCCCCCTCTCTCTCTCACCATTGCACCCTCTCTCTCTCTTACCGTTGCACCCTCTCTCACTGTTGCACCCCCTCCCTCTCTCACCGTTGCACCCTCTCTTTCTCTCTCACCGTTGCACCCTCTCTTTCTCTCTCTCTCTCACCGTTGCACCCTCTCTTTCTCTCTCTCTCACCGTTGCATCCTCTCTTTCTCTCTCTCTCTCTCTCACCGTTGCATCCTCTCTCTCCCTCTGTTGCACCCTCTCTCTCTCTCACCGTTGCACCCCCTCTCTCTCTCACCGTTGCACCCTCTCTCTCTCTATCTCTCTCACTGTTGCACCCTCTCTCTCACCGTTGCACCCCCTCTATCTCTCTCTCTCACCGTTGCACCCTCTCTCTCTCACCGTTGCACCCTCTCTCTCTCTCTCACCGCTGCACCCTCTCTCTCTCTCTCACCGTTGCACCCTCTCTCTCACCGTTGCACCCTCTCTCTCTCTCTCACCGTTGCACCCCCTCCCTCTCTCACCGTTGCACCCTCTCTCTCTAACCGTTGCACCCCCTCCCTCTCTCACCGTTGCACCCTCTCTCTCTCTCTCTCACCGTTGCACCCTCTCTTTCTCCCTCTCTCACCGTTGCATCCTCTCTTTCTCTCTCTCTCTCACCGTTGCATCCTCTCTTTCTCTCTCTCTCACCGTTGCATCCTCTCTCTCCCTCTGTTGCACCCTCCTCTCTCTCTCTCTCTCTCTCTCACTGTTGCACCCCCTCTCTCTCTCTCTCTCTCACCGTTGCCTCTCTCTCTCTCTCACCATTGCAGCCCCCCTCTCTCACCATTGCAGCCCCCTCTCTCTCTCACTCTCACCATTGCAGCCCCTCTCTGGCTCTCTCGTGGATTTCTCTTTTCTTTTTTTTTTCCAGGTAAAATTAAATGTGCATTTATAATTGTTTTGGCCTGCAGAGCATTGCATCTGGTGGGCTGCATTTGGTGGGCTGTATTTAGTGGGCACTGTACAGATGGGCTGCATCTGGTGGGCTGCATCTGGTGGGCTGCATTTGGTGGGCTGAATTTGGTGGGCTGCATCTGATGGGCTGCATTTGGTGGGCACTGTACAGGTGGTGGGCTGCATCTGGTGGGGTGCATTTGGTAGGAATTGCATCTGGTGGGCTGCATTGGGTGGGCACTGTACAGGTGGGCTGCATTTGGTTGGAATTGCACTGGTGGGCTGCATCTGGTGGGCTGCATTTAGTGGGCTCTGCACAGGTGGGCTGCGTTGGGTGGGCTGCGTTGGGTGGGCTGCATTGGATGGGCTGCGTTCGGTGGGCATTGCACTGGTGGGCTGCATTTGGTTGGAATTGGTGGGCACTGCACATGTGGGCTGCATTTGGTGGGCACTGCACATGTGGGCTGCATTTGGAGGGCACTGCACATGTGGGCTGCATTTGGAGGGCACTGCACATGTGGGCTGCATTTGGAGGGCACTGCACTGGTGGGCTGCATTTGGTGGACATTGCACTGGTGGGCTGCATTTGGTTGGCATTGCACTGGTGGGCTGCATCTGGTGGGCATCGCACAGGTGGGCTTCTTTTGGTGGGCACTGATAAGCTGCATTTGGTGGGCACTGACAGGTTGCATTTGATGGGCACTGGTAGGTTTCATTTGATGGGCACTGGTGAGGCTGCATTTTATGGGCACTGGTGAGGCTGCATTGATCTCTTGCATCTCAGAGGAGGTCAGCATCAGCGCCGTCAAGCCAGTCTGAGGGGGGGTCAGTGATGTAAGGGGGGAGTGAATACAATAATGTAAGCGGGCAGTGATATTAAAGGTTTCCCCCTTAAATCAGCCACCTCTTACCTTAGTGTATTCTTTCTGCGGAAAGTGGTCTCTGGTCACCAGAGTCGCCACCCCCCCCCCTCACATTCACAGAGTCCCTGGGGTCCCCCTTGATGATTGCTACACTTTTACCACTTTTAACTGGAATTATCTCTTATATATCCCTAGCCCTATGTGATTTCATATCTGTCTTATCTATATATAATACACTCTTCAAATGTGTTTTAAAATGTATGGTTTTCCCTTTTACAAACAAGAAAATAATGACGTTTGCTGTTGGGCTGGTATAATAATGCTATGGGGCTGGTATGAATTTTTTTCCAGGGCTGGTTTTTATTCCCAGTCCGGCCCTGGTGGAACCTGTCCTGTTAAAACGCTGTATGGTTTTGTCCACCGTGCTGCAGCTCAATTTCAGGGTCTTGACAATCTTCTTACAGCCTGGGCCATCTTTATGTAGAGCAACAATTATTATTTTCAGATCCTCAGAGAGTTCTTTGCCATGAGGTGCCATGTTGAACTTCCAGTGACCAGTATGAGAGAGTGAGAGGAATAACACCCAATTTAACACACCTGCTCCCCATTCACACTTGACACCTTGTAACACTAACGAGTCACATGACACCGGAGAGGTAAAATTGCTAATTGGGCCCAATTTGGACATTTTCACTTAGGGGTGTACTCACTTTTGTTGCCAGCGGTTTAGACATTAATGTCTGTGTGTTGACTTATTTTGAGGAGACAGAAAATTTACATTGTAATGCTGGCCATAAACTATACGAAAAATCAGCCGAACCCATTTTCGAAAAACGAAAATTCGGCCATGAGCGCAAACGATGGTGCCATCATGTAATGACCGATAAATCGTTTAGAGGACTTAAATAAAAAAAAAGGGTTTTTTTTTTTTTTTTACATATACCTAGTGCAGACAGTTCGGACAGGAAAAACATTAACCTTTCAATTTATTGTTCGTTCAGCAGAAAATTTCCAAACTTGTCCTTTGTTTTTTTTTTGGCTCAAAAACTTCCCAACGATTATCACCTGCCACTTTATTAGGTACACCTTGCTAGTACCGGGTTGGTCGAAGTTGCTGCAGATTTGTCGGCTGCACATCCAATCTCACGTTTCACCACATCCCAAAGGTCCTCTATTGGACGAGATCTGGGGACTGTGGAGGACATTGGAGTACAGTGACCTCATTGTCCAGTATACGTGCATTCGTTTTCGTCCGAATGCATTTTCGTCCGAATTTCGGGTATTTTTGTTATCGTTTTAACAAACGAAAACGAACGCGCAGAATCCGAAATCCGAAAGATCCGACATAAACAAATGCTTTATTTTTGTTTTCGTTGCTACAACAGTTCGATATAGATAGGAGATTTGACATGACGCTGACAATAGCAATCTGTGTCTATCGAACCTGCGGTCGAATGTGCCTAACCTTAAAGGAACACTAAACGTTCCCGTTTTTTTTTTTTTTAAATAACAAACAGTTTATACTTACCTCCACTGTGCAGCTCGTTTTGCACACAGTGGCCCCAATCCTGGTGTTCTGGGGTCCCACGGCGGCTGTCTCGGCTCCTCCCCGCAAGGACTCCACACCACCACACCATAATGCGAGCGAGCTCGCATGGTGTGGAGTTACTGCGGGCGCGCTCCCGTGATACAGCGGCGGCCATAGCCGCTGACTGTATCACTCGGCCCTGCCCCCGGCGTGCTGCATCATTGGATGTGATTGACAGCAGCGCCAGCCAATGGCTGCGCTACTTTCAATCCATCCACAGTAGCCAATCAACGACCAGGCTCAGGAACTCTGAGGATGACGGGAGCTAGCGCGGGACTTTCGAGGGGCCAGGTAAGTAAAACGGGGGCTCGGGGGGGGGCGGTATTGTCAAATGTTTTTTCACCTTAATGCATAGAATGCATTAAGGTGAAAAAACATGTACCTTTACAACCCCTTTAACTCTATTAGTCCAAGATTATTCTACATAGAGAGGAAAGATTCGACATTATAGAGACATGTTGGGGTAGAAGACCATTCAACATGAACGACGAAGATTCGACGAAGCAGAGAAAAACATACAAACTTTGAATCTGTCATTGAAGGCTTATGGTGTCTGCTGTCGAAAGTTCTAAGAAGATTCGACAAGCAGCTAAACTGTACGACGCCGCAATCATACATTTCTGGTCAAATGCTCGGCCCATAGGCTATAGAAGAATTCTAATGTTGGTTGACTAGTGATAATAATTTATAAATATAATTTTTACTAGTCATACAACATTAGAATTCTTCTATAGCTTGTAGGCGGAACATTCGACCGGAAATGTATGATCGCGGCGTCGTACAGTTTAGCTGCTCCGTCGCATCTTCTTAGAACATTCGACAGACACCAGAAGCCTTCAATGACAGATTCAACCTTAATTAATTCAGATTTTTGGAAGAATGCATTTTTTAACGAAACAAAAATAAATAAAAACAAATTTTCAGGAGTAATTAAATTAATTAATTTTTCGGACGAAAACGGAATTCCGAAACAAAATATTTCAGTGTGCACATGTCTGTTGTCCAGTGATGAGATGATTGGATCTTTGTGACATGGTGCATTATCCTGCTGGAAGGAGCCATCAGAAGATGGGGACACTGTAGTCATAAAGGGATGGACATGGTGAGCAACAATACTCAGGTAGGCCGTGGTGTTTAAACAATGCTCAATTGGTACTAAGGGGACCAAAGTGTTCCAAGAAAATATCCCTCCACACCATTACACCACCAGACTGAACCGGTGATACAAGGCAGGATGGATCCATGCTTATGCCAAATTCTGACCCCACCATCTGAATGTCACAGTTGAAAGCGAGACTCATCAAAACCGGACAACGTTTTTCCAATCTTCTATTGTCCAATTTTGGTGAGCCGGGACACACCTCACTGTGCATGTGCCAACCAGCCGTGGCCATTTTGAATAATGGAAAAACTTGAGCCTGCTGTTTCTACATGCCTGTTTGTACTACCGATCCTTTAAGTGAAATTCTTTATTAAAAGCTTGCGTTTTTTAATCTGATTTACACCATAAGGAGCATTTCTTTCTTTTTAGGCTGGGTTCACACTATACGACACAACTTTCATCCTACTTTGCTCTGCGACATCTGTCCTACATTGGTCCGACATTGGTCCGACATTGGTCCGACATCCATCCGACATCCATCCGACATTCATGAACAGGATACTACTTTGATCCGACATTGTGCTAGTCTGACTTGTCCTTTGACCAATCAAAACAATCCCAGGGTGAGATAAATTCATTTTACTGCTGCTGTAATCACAATGTCGGATGCCAAAGTCGTATGGTTAGGACAAGGATCCGACTTTGATCCGACTTCAATGATAGTCAATGGGCTGAAGTAGGATCAAAGTCGGACAGAAGTAGTACAGGGAGAATTTTTAATGTCGGACCGACTTGTGTCGGACCAGTTAAGACGGCTCCCATAGGGAAACATTGATTTTCACACGTCATGCGACATGAGCTCCTAATGTCGGAGCGTTTGTCGGACAAGTGTGAACCAGGCCTTATGGTATTCAGGTATGGAGTTTCCAAAGCCCGGTGTATGGTGTGATACACTATGACCTGCGGAGAGTGTAGTGAGAAAACTTGGAGGTTTTATGGACCCAGCTTATATCTGCAAAAGACTTTATAACTTCTCTGTAATGGGGGTCATTTTGTTCTGGTAAGCTTCCATCTTGTCCCCACTGTGGTGACTCATTGGGATTTGGATGTTTGTCCCTTTTGGGATTCACCATATGGATTGATCACCAGTTATCTGTTTTTTTATTTTGTTTGGGACTTTTTCAACACATCTGTGTTTTTTTTTCTCAATTAAGGATAACTTTTCTTTGGCAAGGACTTTATTTGCACTATCTTTGTGATACTTGTGAAGTGCTGCACATTTTTGTTTAATTCCAATTATGGTGAGCCTGTGCAAATTGTAGCCTCAGTTTCCTGTTATTAGCTGACAGGAGTGGCACCCGGTGTGGTCTTTTGCTGCTGTAGCCCATCTGCTTCAAGGTTCAATGTGTTGTGCATTCAGAGATGGTATTCTGCATACCTTGGGTGTAACGAGTGGTTATTTGAGTTATGCCTTGTACACACGATCAGAATTTCCGTCTGGATACACTCCGACAGATTTTTCCGACGGAATTTGGTTCGAGCTGTCTTGCATACACACTGTCACACCAAATTCCGACCGTCAAGAACGCAGTGACGTACAACACTACGACGAGCCGATAAAAATGAAGTTCATTGCTTCCGAGCATGCGTCAACTTGATTCTGAGCATGCATGGTTTTTTTCTCCGTCGGAGTTCCACACAAACGAATGGGGCACACAAAAAGAGAACATGTTCGATGGGGCACACACACGGTCGGAAAATATCCGATGAAAAAATTACGTCAGACTTTTTCCATCGGAAATTCCAATCGTGTGTACAAGGCATTACTGTTGCCTTTCTATCATCTCAAACCAGTCTGCCCATTCTCCTATGACCTCTTTCATCAACAAGACATTTTCATCCACACAACTGCCGCTTGCTGGATATTTTCTCTTTTTTGGACCATTCTCTGTAAACCTGAGAGATGGTTGTGCGTAAAAATCCCGTCCCGTCTGGCACCAACAACCATGTCAAGTTCAAAGTCACTTAAATCCCCTCTCTTGCCCGTTCTGATAGTTGAACTTCAGAAAGTCACCTGCAGCAAGTCATCTTTACCATGTCTTCACCCCATCCTCACAACATGGGGGGCAGGATTTGGGGGTCCTCTTGTTAAAGGGGGCTTTCACTCCTGCGGGAGTCACGCCCCCCCCCCCCGCTGTCTTCTGGGAAACACAGTTCCCAGAACACAGCGGGGACCAGTGAGGAAGCGCAGTGCGACTCGCGCATGCGCAGTAGGGAACCGAGCAGTGAAGCCGCAACGCTTCACTTCCTGATTCCCTCACCGAGGATGTCGTCTTCTGCTGCTGACATCGCGGGCACCCTGGACAGGTAAGTGTCCATTTATTAAAAGTCAGCAGCTGCAGTATTTGTAGCTGCTGGCTTTTAATATTTTTTTTTTTTAGGGGGATCTCCGCTTTAAGGACGCAGTGGCCGGCTTTCCCTAAACCCTTACAACACACTTTTCTTACAGGTAAGCCCTTTTAATAGGGCTTACTTGTAGCTACCCTGGATATTTCCTAAATCTGAACGGTTTACTTTAGGAGATATCCCCTGTCCCTTGCATGTGCCGATGTCATCGGCACATGCGCACTAAAGCAAACTGAAGCAATGGCACATATGTGCCGTTGCTTTAGTGAGTGTGCCGATACCGGCAGCTCCCGCGCGCATTCGCGCAGGAGTGACTTCATCGTGGTTTCGGCCAATCACTGTGCCGGAGCAGCGATACCCGGAAGTAACCCCCGGGGGAGATGTCGCCGGCCAGAGGGGGGTACGAGGACCGCTGCAGGGGCTTCGATGTAAGGTAAGTAATTCATAATGAGCTAGTATGCTATGCATACTAGCTCATTATGCCTTTGTCTTGCAGGTTTTTTTTTTCCTAGGGTGTACAACCACTTTAACACCTAGCTGTTCAATGTGCTCTGTTCTCTGATTGGCTGGAGCAATGGTGCAAGGCTTTGCCCAATCAGGGCCCTAGAATGCACTGTGCAGCCCGCAATGCATTGTTGTTTGCTGAACACCCGAACCAATGCTCAGCCCGAACAGTTTGCCCATTTCTACGATATATATTTATATATTATGCTACTACCAGATACCAAGTTATGTTATATAGTTCAATAGTTACATATTTACTCCTAAGCCTTACCAACAGATAAACTTTAATTTTCACCTCTGGACTCCTGCAGCCATACCACTGCCCCTCTGGACCAATTTTTTTTATACCTGCACCCACAGACGTAACCTTACCCCCATGTACCCCTGATTTAGCCTCATGCACATATTTTTTTTAACACACACACACACTGAAATTCCACTACAAAATAATTGTATCCTGCATTGAAATATTATTTGGCAAACATAGGTAATCAATACTAGGATTGAAGAGTATCCCACTCTTACAATGCTGCATAACAGACAAGTAGAGGTAAGGAAAATTTTCCTTTAATGACATCATCTCCTGTATGTGGCCTTTAGTGTCTATTTTTAGTACATTTTATCTTGGAGTCTTTCTTCATGAAATGTACTTCATATCCACCATGGCTCTCAAGATAATCGCAGACTTGTTTGGTGGTACATCCCTTGAATGTCCAGTCATCAAAGCCATCTGTAAAATAAAATTATAGGTATTACATAGTTGCCAACATTCTCAAAATAATTTAGGGACACTTTTTTTTTTCTGTAAGCGGAGTATTATTTTATTTAGGGGGCGGGGTATTCATTTGCAGGCATGGTCTAGCAGGAGTGAAAAAATGCGGCATGTGAAGTGCGATGTGGCGAAAGGTGGCGTGGTTTTTAGTCACGCTAAATATTGGGCGTGGCTTAAAGTTGGTGTGGTTAAATAAAGTCTGAGATTACTTACATAGTGGAGAATGTGATAATATATAGGTAAAGAAAAAAGGAAAAGAGGGATGGAGGGAGAGAGAAAGAAAGATACAGGGAGAGAGAGGAAAGAAAGAAAGATACAGGGAGAGAGAGGAAAGAAAAAAAGATGCAGGGAGAGAGAGTAAAGAAAAAAAGATACAGGGAGAGAGAGGAAAGAAAGAAAGATACAGGGAGAGAGAGGAAAAAAGAAAGAGAAAGAAAGAAAGAAAAATACAGAGCGAGAGAGAGAGAGAGAGGAAAGAAAGATACAGGGAGAGAGGGTAAAGAAAGAAAGAAAGAAAGAAAGATACAGGGAGAGAGGGGAAAGAAAGAAAGAAACAGAGAGAGAGGAAAGAAAGAGATAGAAAGAAAGAAAGAAAGATACAGGGAGAGAGGGGAAAGAGAGAAAGAAAGAAAGAAAGATACAGGGAGAGAGGGGAAAGAAAGATGCAGGGAGAGAGAGGAAAGAAAGAAAAAAGAAAGATACAGGGAGAGAGAGGAAAGAAAGAAAAAAGAAAGATACAGGGAGAGAGAGGAAAGAAAAAAAGATACAAGGAGAGAGAGGGAAGGAAGAAAGATACAGAGAGAGAGGAAAGAAAGAGAGAAAGAAAGAAAGATACAGGGAGAGAGGGGAAAGAAAGAAAAAAAGATGCAGGGAGAGAGAGGAAAGAAAGAACAAAGAAAGATACAGGGAGAGAGAGAAAAGAAAAAAAGATACAGGGAGAGAGAAGAAAGGAAGAAAGATACAGGGAGAGAGGGGAAAGAAAGAAAGAAAGATACAGGGAGAGAGAGAGAAGAAAGAAAGAAAGATACAGAGAGAGAGGAAAGAAAGAAACAAAGATACAGAAAGAGAGAGAGAGAGAGAGAGAGGAAAGAAAGATACAGAGAGAGAGGAAAGAAAGAAAGAAAGATACAGGGAGAGAGGGTAAGGAAAGAAAGAAAAAAGAAAGAAACAGGGAAAGAGAGGAAGGAAAGAAAGAAAGATACAGGGAGAGAGAGGAAAGAAAGAAAGATACAGGGAGAGAGGAAGGAAAGAAAGAAAGATACAGGGAGAGAGAAAGGAAAGAAAGAAAGATACAGGGAGAGAGAGGAAAGAAAGAAAGAAAGATACAGGGAGAGAGAGGAAAGAAAGAAAGATACAGGGAGAGAGGGTAAGGAAAGAAAGAAAAAAGAAAGAAACAGGGAAAGAGAGGAAGGAAAGAAAGAAAGATACAGGGAGAGAGAGGAAAGAAAGAAAGATACAGGGAGAGAGATGAAAGAAGGAAAGATACAGGGAGAGAGAGGAAAGAAGGAAAGATACAGGGAGAGAGAGGAAAGAAAGAAAGATACAGGGAGAGAGAGGAAAGAAAGAAAGATACAGGGAGAGAGAGAGGAAAGAAGGAAAGATACAGGGAGAGAGAGTAAAGAAGGAAAGATACAGGGAGAGAGAGGAAAGAAGGAAAGATACAGGGAGAGAGAGGAAAGAAAGAAAGATACAGGGAGAGAGAGGAAAGAAAGAAAGATACAGGGAGAGAGAGAGGAAAGAAGGAAAGATACAGGGAGAGAGAGGAAAGAAAGAAAGATACAGGGAGAGAGAGGTGTGACAAGGGGGTCAGTTTGGACACAGGGTGAATGGAAAAACCCCAATATGGTCTATGATAGCCATATTCAATGCTGTACATACATTTTATCTAGATTGGGTCTGTAATATTGATCCACCATATTCCTCAGGATATCTGCAAAGAACTATTTACTGTTTGATTATGACCTCAACAGGGTTATTGAAAAGTGACGCCTTCATGATGTTGGGACACATACTGTTAGATGCTAATGTCATCACCCCCAGCCCCTGCCTTTGTGTAATCATTGCTGGGAGGAATTAAGGTGATTTGCATTCTATTGTTCATTATGACTTGGGAAGGTCTGGTGTGAATAGAGATAATTAACACTATGCCTGTGTGTATGATATCCGGCAGACAGACTGGCTGCCAACACTTTGTGATAAGATGTGTATTGGGGATCGTTATATTCTATTGTGTGGGATCTTTTGAAGCCTAGCAGACGTCAGGATGATGTGTTGAGTCTTGTGATGTGTGGGTGGAGCTGGGCCATTGTTCATGTTAAACTAATGCAGTATTGGATATATATAAAAGTTACAATGTTTCTCAATAAAGTCATTCTACCCCAGAAGGATACAGAGTGCGTCTCGTTTCTTCAGAAGGATTAATTCCTATGGGAAGGGGTCGTTTGCCTGTGGAAGATTGGTAGCGAGTGGATGTGTGTCCAGGAGAGGGGACAGAGGAAACGGCGTTAACCCCCTTCGTATTTGGGGTGCCGTTACATTGGTTGGCAGCAGCGGGATTTTCCCTCCAGTTCCTGGGACACTCCAAACCACCACAGTGAATGACCAGCTATGCAGCCTGCAGGAAAGTCACGCTGAAAGACCTACTTGAGAGCCGAGATGGACCAGAAGAGGGTTGGTGATGCAGGACCCCGGTCAGTTGAAGACCTGTTTCAGCAACGTGTTCAACAGCGGTTGGCATTATATGGTGTTAACCCATCAGAGACTGCCATACAGGAAGCCATTAAAGGCATCCAGCTGCAGGATGCCCGACAAGAGAGAGAACTAGCGCGACAAGAGAGAGAACTAGCGCGACAAAAGAGAGAACGAGAGCGTCAAGAGAGAGAACGAGAGCGACAAGAGAAAGAACTAGAGCGACAAAAGAGAGAACTAGAGCGGCAACATGAGCGGAGAATGGCGGAAATACGGCAATCGGAGACAACGCCTAAAGAACCAGCCTCCATGGAAGAGGAATTCGGAAGGAGGTTGCGAGAGATGCAGATACAGCATAGAGGACCAGTATCAGAGGAGGTCCTGCTTGGATGGTCTGATTCAATCCGCTGTGAACTCTGGAAGAAAGCGCTAGCTCTCGAGCAGCAACACCAGGGAAAAGTTCTCCCCTCCATCCATGTAAGGTACTGGTCGCAGTATGAAGTACGAATGCTGTTATTGGGGGAACAACCGAAGCAGGGGTGGACAGCTGAGTTAAGCAGGCTGATCCGGGCAGAGATGCGGTTGGACGAGACCTACAGAGCCCTCCGGTGGTATGTAGCCCAAGAGTGCCCATGGTCAGTGGATGACAGCCCCACAGAAGGCTTTGACTATGATGGCCTGGGATTGTTGTATTGGAGGCTGTCCAGTGACCCTGACTTTGGGAGTGATCAGGAGTGGCGTTTGGAGGAAATAATGGAGGAAAGAGAGCAAAAACTGAATGTCTCGGAAGGGCACTGGGCAGAGGAAGATTTGGAGTTTCTGGCCGTTCAGGAATGGGAGCTGGAGATCGCCTACAGACAGCTGCTAGAATCTGCTCAGCAGCGGGTGGTGCTACCTTTGCCTGGGACTATCAGGAAATACCAGTTGACAACTATGAAATCCTGGCTGAAGAATCAGCAGTGGAAAATCTGGAGATTGCCATCCCTAAAGCCGAAGTGGATGAGGTGGAGTTCCAGGGAGCTAGGGCAGTTGGCTCATCCCCCCAGCCACAGATTACAGAAGGTATGGATTTAATGGGCTGTTCAGAGGATGTTATGGATTATGCATCGCCTCCTCAAGTACTGGCAGCAGGACAGGGTACTGCAGACCCCTACTCTACACCCGTGGCAGTTTTGGAGGCCCGAGGTGAGAAGGTGATGGTTCCCCCTTCCCAGTGGATTTCAGAGATGCAGGGAGGAGAAGCAGCCATTTTCCCTCCCCAACAGGTAGCCAGAGCAGATGGTGTGGAGTCCCCAGCAGAAGTGCTGGCAACAGGGCAGAGTGCTAGCAACCTCTGCCCAGCACCAGAAACAACTGTGGAGTTTCAGGGAGCCGGGGCAGTTGGGCCCTCTCTCCAGCAACAAGCTGAGGTGGTAAAGCTTTTACCCCCAGCTGAATCACTGGCAGCAGGGCAGAACGCTACTGGCATCTGCACACAACTGCAACTTGAGCGGATATCGGTGGATGGGACTGCGGTCTCCACTCACAGCAACCCAGCACAAGAGCTGGCAACAGAGCAGAGTGCCACGGGCCTCTGCTCTCAACTAACAGAAGAGGGAGTTCCTGTGGTACTGGATGGGACTTCGGTCCCCACTGACACAATCCCAGAAAATGGTGTGACACTGAGACAGGAGGATGTCAGCCTTGCTTTGCAAGCACTGGGGATTTTCACCTACCACAAGTGGATGGGACTTCAGTCTCCACTTGTATACCCCAGGGATGCTGGGCAGTCGGCCCAGATCCCCAACAGCATGACGGATTGAACCCAGTCACCCTGTCTTCTCTCCAGCGGCTGAAAGGACTCCAGGGAGAAGGGCCAGTCCAGGCCTCTCCCCAGCAGCGGGTATGTTCTCTGAGAGAGGCAGAGGTTGGCTGGGTGAGTAGTGCTCTGTTTGGAGCAATTCATTTGGGGTACTGTGTGGATACCGGCATTAGAGGAATGGACCTATGGAATAACTTCGGAGTCAACCCGTCTGGGGTCGCCTCCTCTGTTAGTCTCCTGCCGAAAGGGGAGATGTGTGACAAGGGGGTCAGTTTGGACACAGGGTGAATGGAAAAACCCCAATATGGTCTATGATAGCCATATTCAATGCTGTACATACATTTTATCTAGATTGGGTCTGTAATATTGATCCACCATATTCCTCAGGATATCTGCAAAGAACTATTTACTGTTTGATTATGACCTCAACAGGGTAATTGAAAAGTGACGCCTTCATGATGTTGGGACACATACTGTTAGATGCTAATGTCATCACCCCCAGCCCCTGCCTTTGTGTAATCATTGCTGGGAGGAATTAAGGTGATTTGCATTCTATTGTTCATTATGACTTGGGAAGGTCTGGTGTGAATAGAGATAATTAACACTATGCCTGTGTGTATGGTATCCGGCAGACAGACTGGCTGCCAACACTTTGTGATAAGATGTGTATTGGGGATCGTTATATTCTATTGTGTGGGATCTTTTGAAGCCTAGCAGACGTCAGGATGATGTGTTGAGTCTTGTGAAGTGTGGGTGGAGCTGGGCCATTGTTCATGTTAAACTAATGCAGTATTGGATATATATAAAAGTTACAATGTTTCTCAATAAAGTCATTCTACCCCAGAAGGATACAGAGTGCGTCTCGTTTCTTCAGAAGGATTAATTCCTATGGGAAGGGGTCGTTTGGCTGTGGAAGATTGGTAGCGAGTGGATGTGTGTCCAGGAGAGGGGACAGAGGAAACGGTGTTAACCCCCTTCATATTTGGGGTGCCGTTACAAGAGGAAAGAAAGAAAGATACAGGGAGAGAGAGGAAAGAAGGAAAGATACAGGGAGAGAGAGTAAAGAAGGAAAGATACAGGGAGAGAGAGGAAAGAAGGAAAGATACAGGGAGAGAGAGGAAAGAAGGAAAGATACAGGGAGAGAGAGGAAAGAAGGAACGATACAGGGAGAGAGAGGAAAGAAGGAAAGATACAGGGAGAGAGAGGAAAGAAAGAAATATACAGGGAGAGAGAGGAAAGAAAGAAAGATACAGGGAGAGAGAGGAAAGAAAGAAAGATACAGGGAGAGAGAGGGAAGAAAGAAAGATACAGGGAGAGAGAGGAAAGAAAGTAAGATACAGGGAGAGAGAGGAAAGAAAGAAAGATACAGGGAGAGAGAGGGGGGATTTGGAGTGGGGATGGAGAAGAGGGGGGGGGGGTGAGCAGAGTTGGGGGGGTGGAGAAGAGGGGGGGTTAATAGGGTTGGTGAAGGGGGGGTTATGATGATCAGAGCTGGGCTGTTCCGGCTGCTGGGAGGGAAGACTGGGACAGGACAGTGGGGGGGACAGGCACATGGCAGTTTGGCATAACACACTTTCTCCTTCCTCACCTCAATCACTAACGTAGCTTTTTTGCCGAGCATCTCCATGACACAACACAGGAAGTCCGCTGGAAGTAATGGACAGCGCACCCATTGGCTGGAACGCAGTGCAGCCCGCCTCTTGCTACCTCCTCAGCCGATTGTTAAATTCCCCATGACTAAGCTCCGAGGGGCAGAGTGAAACGCATTGGAGGCTTGGCCTAGTGGGAGCCCAGGCTGAGGTTATCTTTCCTACAATTGCACCACTCGCGTGGATGTGCGGAATCGGGGATCCCTTCCTTCCTCTCTCCAGTGGTCACAGGAGCAAGAACAAGCTCCACTCCCTTGCTGGTACTCCCGCAGCAGTGGACACATACACCATCCATATTACTACCCTAATCGGCACACCAGTCTTCCATGGGTCCTGCTACCTCCTCAGCTGATAGGGAGCTGAATTTTGTGGTTAAATCCCTCCATTTTTACAAGATCCAGAATCTCCAGAGTCCTGACTCCCAGCCCACCCAGCTTACTATGTGGGCGGGCCGGGATGACACCTTTGGCAACCATCCAACCATGCGCATGCACCATACGGTGGAGTGCTGCAGGCTTTTTATGGGGGATCAGACCCCCCCCCCACTACAGTCTCTAGGCCCATAACAAAGTCTAATTTTAGGGATTTTGTCCGGGACAGGCTCAGACCGGGACATCGGTCTGATTTCCATGAATGTACCAGGCAAACTGGGACTGTTGACAACTATAGGTATCATCCCCACACGGACCGTCTGTCAGCCTGGGATTCCCAGTTGACAAGAATAGTGTAACCCCCCCCTCCCCTCAAAATTTACACCAGATCCTTTAGGTGTAGTAGAAAGGGGCACAACAACAACACAAAAAAACACAAAAAAAGAGACCCAAATTCAATACCAGACCCTTTGGGGTTGATTTACTAAGACTGGAAAGTGCAAAATCTGGTGCAGCTATGCATAGTAACCGTCTACTGATCAGCTTGTAACGTATCTTGTTCAATTAAACTTTGAAAAAAAAAATAGAAGTTAATTAGTTTCTATGCAGAGCTGCAACAGATTTTGCACTCCCCAGTTTTAGTAAATCAACCTCTTTGAGTCTTTTTGGGGGACCCCATGCTTCTAATTTCTTGTTTTTATTGTGTGGGGTCCCACCCAATATCCATATAACCATTGCTACAGCATTCAGCTTGACAGGCTAGTAAAGGAGGAGGACGAGCCCGTTGCCTCCTCTTGACTTAAGCAGGCACCATGCCCTCTACATGGGGGGGTAGCTTTCCAGGGGGAACCTTCCTGGCAGAATAGCCATACCTCCCAACTTTTAAAAGTCCCACCGCGGGACATTCAGTCCTGTATTCTTCCCTGGCAGACAAGTTGTTGAGCGGGGGGGTGCGCGGGACATTTGAAAAAAAAATTCTTCCCTGGCAAAAAAGTTGTTGAGCGGGGGGGACATAAAAAATGGGACATTGTATTCGCCGCCTAATGTGGGAGGGGGGGGGGGGGTCTTACCTGCTTTCACTGGCTCGTTCGTCACCGCTCGTTCCTCCACTTCCTGCTGTGCCTTCCTGCTGTGCGGGAAAAATTTAAGTCTCGCGGGTCTGCGGGAAGGAGGGGCCTATGCGGGGAAAACCCGCAGAATCCGTGCCAGTTGGGAGAATAGCTGAAATGAGCTTTTGTAACGCAGGGGAACTATTTGAAGCCAATTGCACCCCTAAAAAGCACCAAATCCCCCTTCAATTTCACCTTCACCAAAATACTGAAATTAGGCCCAAATCACACAAATTTCACCCACATTTTGGAAAACAAAAAAAAAAGCTATCAATTTTGCTCATACATAATTAGTATTTCTATGAGCTAATGAATAATTAAAGGTCGCTACTTACCTCCATTATAGAGTCCACCAGAGAATTCGATGCATCGATCCTGAGTTCCTGTGCATTTGTAGATCTCCGATTTGCATTTTTTTTCCTTCTCAGTACACGCCGGACACCCCACCCCATTCTCCTTTCGGTCTTTTGGGGTCACAACTATGAGGACAGAATATTTGGTGTATTATAAAAGATGTACTCTCTTTACAGCAAATATATTTTACATGAAAAGTATTAGGCCTCATGCACACTGGACGTTAAAATAACATTATAAAAACGCCAGTAGCTTCGCAGTGAGTTTTTCAAATGTTTTAATCTTTTTTCAACATTTTTGCAATAGTGTTTTTTAGCGTTTATTAACGTTTTTTTGCGTTTTTCCGCGTTAGCGTTTTTTTTTTTTTAAGAAAAAAAAAAATTATATATATTTTTTTTCAATGGATCAAAAACGTTAAACGCTGGTGAGCGACGTTTTTTTGCGTTTATCGATGTTTATCAGCGTTAGAGCGTTTTTACAGCTGAAAAACGTGTCTCAGAACAACTGTTCAAACGCCATTGCCCAAAACTGCTGATAACAGCCTATGTGTGCATGTACACATAGGATAACATGATGGAGAGTTTATTGACTGTAGAAAAAAAAACGTCTACTGCCAAAAACAGCTGCTGTAAAAACGTCCAAAAACGTCCAGTGTGCATGAGGCCTTAAGGGCAAATCCCAGATAATACCACATTGTTCTCAAGCATTTCAAAAGCCCAAGAATCTCTCTTCTTAACCAATTAAGGACCCCATCCAGTAGATACACGTCGGCAGAATGGCTCGTACAGGCACATCAACGTACCTGTACGTCGCCTTTAACTGCCCGACTACCCCGCTACCTTCACTGTGAGTCGGACCGTGTGTCCTGCGGACTCGATCGCCGCGGGGATCCCCGCGATCGTCTCACGGAGGGATGGAGTGGGGAGATGTTAGTGTAAACACAACATCTCCCCGCTCGCCTACTGACACTGTCGCTGATTTCCGCTCTGTGTAATCAGAGCGGAGATCAGTGACGTGTCACTCGTAGCCACGCCCCCTAACAGTAGTAATCACTCCCTTAGTAACACTTAACCCCTTCAGCGCCCCTAGTGGTTAACCCCTTCACTGCCAGTGTCATTTATACAGTAATTAGTGCATTTTTATAGCACTGATCGCTGGAAAAATTACAATGGTCCCAAAAATGTGTCAAAAGTGTCCGATGTGTCCGCCATAATGTCGCAGTCACGAAAAAAATCACTGATCGCCGCCATTACTAGTAAAAAAATAATAATTAATAAAAATGCCATAAAACTATCCCCTATTTTGTAAACGCTATTACTTTTGCGCGAACCAATCAATAAACGCAGATTGCGTTTTTTTTTTTTTTTTTTTACCAAAAATATGTAGAAGAATACGTATCGGCCTAAACTGAGGAAAAAAAAATGTGTTTTATATATTTTTGGGGGATATTTATTATAGCAAAAAGTAAAAAATATTGAATTTTTTTTTTAAATTGTCGCTCTATTTTTGTTTATAGCGCAAAAAATAAAAACCGCAGAGGTGATCAAATACCACCAAAAGAAAGCTCTATTTGTGAGGGAAAAAAAGGACGTCAATTTTGTGTGGGAGCCACATCGCATGACTGCGCAATTGTCAGTTAAAGCGATGCAGTGCCGAATCGCAAAAAGGGGCCTAGTCATTAACTAGCCAAAATGGTCCGGGGCTTAAGTGGTTAATCTAAAAAACTAAAAAAAAAATTTTTTTGCAAAGTTCCTGACCATTCGCTACTCTCTTCATATCAAAAAAGTTTTGGCTAGAGATACAATTTAGGTTTTAGGTTATGTACAAGGATAATTTTTTATTTTTTGCAGTCTTGGAATATGACAGGATCAACACTAATCAGATCTTCCCCATGTTTTCCAGCTGTTTTGAAATATTGCTATAGCTAGTACAATAACTACTGGCCAGCATGGTTACTGGATTTGAAAGACGTGCCCTCCAAGATTTATCATTGCCCCCAGCTCGCTTATATGACAGTGTACGTGGGGTAATGTGAACGTTGGTAGAACATTTAGCTTTCTGGGCTCCTTTAGCCAGTTTCAGGCCCTACGTGCGCTAATGTGAGCGCACGTTGGGCCTGAAACCGAAGTCGCTGTACCTCTTATAACGACCACCAGACAGCAAAGTAAAAGCACCCACACCTTCCACCCCTCTTCTGGAGGATCAAGAGGCCTACTAATTACAGTTCCCCAGGCATGGGCCACCACATTAGGAAGAAAGTGAGTCCAGTTCAGAAGTCTCCTCACTCTCCTGAACAATACCAGACCACATTCCCTCAACATAGGAGGGTCATGTTGATGAGGACAAAGGCCTCTTCCATACAACCCTGGCCCCCTTTAGTAATTAGGTGTCCAGACACTGATTTACCCCATATAAAAACCCAACGGGGTTCTAAGCATTCACTACCCATTCCAAACTAATAATAAAAAAGTTTTGGCTTTAGATGTACTTTAACCACTTACGTACTGCCGCACGCCGATATACGTTTGAAGAGGGAAATCTCTGTTATGGCAGCAGCTAGCTGGTATCCATCTAGTGTAATAGATCGATTCTGGCCCATTACCAGAACTATTCCCTTATTCTGCCGCT
The DNA here is from genome assembly GCA_029206835.1 of Rana muscosa. Taxonomy (NCBI): domain Eukaryota; kingdom Metazoa; phylum Chordata; class Amphibia; order Anura; family Ranidae; genus Rana; species Rana muscosa. Next base: position 51,105,802 of record CM055124.1, on the reverse strand, counting down.
GATTCAAATCTATGGTGATATGAGGGCATGCTTCAAGAATTACAAACTGAGAGCAAACGCATCAGTGTGTCTTCTTCCCCATATGTGGCACAATACAACAGGAAGTTATTTTATTCAAATTCAGCTTAAATAGACAAAGTGACATAAGCAATCGTCATCACAAACGTATACATATGATTGTCTGATTCCTTATATGGTCATCTTCCTCTCAAGTCTATTTCTTCCACGTGTCTTCACATTCCAGGACATGGGGGCCATTTTCCTTTACACAGTGGGAGGGGGCATTGAAGAGTGAATCAAGCAGTGGGGAGATGGAAGAAACATCTGTTTCTCATTTTCACTCCGGGATCAATATCTCTGTCACAGCTTTTAATACTACTGTCCGGTTATAAGATTTACCCAAACACACACACGATAATACTTCTAACTTATATGGTTAGTTAGCATACATTAACTTTCTGGTTCCCAGTATAAACATCAATAAGCTTCTTATTGTATACATATATCTTGGTGTGTTTTTGTGTCTTGCTCCTTGCAAACACATTCTCAGAAGAATGCAAATTACTCTAAATTCCTGAGGGTTGGGCAGTAGACCATATGTGCAACTGTATACAAGAGTCATTTAACCTATACTAAATTTCTAAACCCATATTTGAGTAGATAATAGAGAGAAAGATCATTCATATAAAATAATCATTTTATAAACTCCATCACACTGGTATCCATCTCTTCAGGCGGAAGATGGCCCCCACCCGTTTCTATACCATAGCAGGACGGAAGCGGCGTCAAAACGTCACTTCCGCCCATAGTTCTTAAAGGGCCTTTTTTTTTTCCAAATGACAATTTTTTTTATTTTTTATTGCATTTTAGTCTAAATATGAGATATGAGGTATTTTTGACCCCAGATCTCATATTTAATAGGAATAAAAGTGACACTATTATTATTATTTTCAATAACAGTGTAAAAAATAAAAATAAATGGTAAAATAAATAAGAAAAAACATATTTTTTTTTAAACGCACCATGTCCTGCCAAGCTCGCATGCAGAAGCGAATGCATATGTGAGCAGCTCCCGCATATACAAACGGTGTTCAAACCACACATGTGAGGTATCGCCGCGATTGGTAGAGTGAGAGCAATAATTCTAGCCCTAGACCCCCTCTGTAACTCAAAACATGCAACCTGTAGATTTTTTTAAACGTCACCTATGGAGATTTTTAAGGGAAAAAGTTTGTTGCCATTCCACGAGCAGGCGCAATTTTCAAGCGTGACATGTTGGGTATCAATTTACTCGGCGTAACATTTTTATCTTTCACAATATAAAAAAAAATTGGGCTAACTTTACTGTTGTCTTATTTGTTTAATTAAAAAAAGTGTGTTTTTTTCCCAAAAAAGTGCACTGTAAGACCGCTACGCAAATACAGTGTGACATAAAGTATTGCAACGACCGCCATTTTATTCTCTAGGGTGTTTGAAAAAAAAATGTATAATGTTTGGGGGTTCAAAGTTATTTTCTAGCAAAATAACTTGTAAACAACAAATCTCAGAAAGAGGCTCGGTCCCTAAAGTGGTTGTAAACCCTTCACAACTACTTTAACCTACAGGTAAGTCTAGATAAAGGCTTACCTCTAGGTGCTTGAAATATCTCCCAGACCTGCACGGTCTAGGAGATATTTGCAAATCACCATATGGCTGTGCCGTTTCTAGCTCGAGTCATGCCGTGCCGTTAAAGCGGAGTTCCACCCAAAAATGGAATTTCCGCTTTTCGGAACCCCCCCCCTCCGGCATCACATTTGACACCTTTCAGGGGGAGGGGAGTACAGATACCTGTCTAAGACAGGTATTTGCACCCACTTCCGGGCATAGACTCCTGTGGGAGTCACACCACTTCCCGTCCCCCCTGCTGTCTCCTGGGAAACACACTGGTCCCAGGAGAGAGCGGGGACCAGTGAGGACGGGCCGCGCCGCTCGCGCATGCGCAGTAGGGAACCGGGCAGTGAAGCCGCAACGTTTCACTTCCTGATTCCCCCACCGAGGATGGCGGCAGGGCAGCCGAGAGACGAGCGATTGCTCGGCCTCGGCTGCCGACATCGCAGGCGCGCTGGACAGGTAAATGTCCATTTTTCAAAAGTCGGCAGCTCCAGTATTTGTAGCTGCTGGCTTTGAAAAAAAAAAAATTCGGGTGGACCCCCGCGCGCATGCGTGATGTCACGCGACTCGGGCCAGTCACAGAGCCCCGGAAGGAAGAGGGGTGAACAATGGATGCTCGCTGCCAGCGAGGAAGACGGGGACATCGCGGGCTTCTCCTGCAGGTAAGTGTCACATAATGGGCTACTATGCGATGCTTAGTAGCCCATTATGCTTTACCTTTGCAGGGAAACAAAGAGGAATTAACACCCATCAGGGTTTACTTCCTCTTTAAGTGGTTAAAAGGTTTTGTCTGATTTCCATTTTTCATTGGTTGCACTCTTGTATGTCCTTTATTTTTTTCCCTGTGGTTTTCCAACTTACTTTCCAGCTGGTCAGTATTGCAGTTGTCTCCCTCGCAACACTTAGTAATGCTATGTACCTCCGTTTTCCCTGAGCTCATGTTGAAGGTACCGGCGCACAAATCTTTTCCCTTTTGACATCCTCTTGTACTCTGGTAAACGGTAAGAGGTCCTGGTGGAGAAGCAAGTAAGCAATACATATTAGTCGACCTTAAAGTGCTATTAAACCCAGGACTCTGCATTCACTATATCTTGTCTCCCACAATACACAGAACATGGAAATTCAATTATTTTAGCAAACGGCTAAATATTTGATTATAATTCCGCGCTTAGGTGTGTGCTAAGCTGATGCCTTCCTATAGAAAACTTCACTATAGTGAAGTCCAATAATTGTTTATAAAGAAAAAGGGGTGTTGGCGCTGCTTTAGAATACTTCTAAAATACCTGTGATCCTATAATTAGTGACAGATAAAAATATTAATAAACATAAGTAACCAGAGGTTTAAAGTGAAAAAAACCTGTCTAGAAATTGGATAGAAAGCAGTTGAGATCAATGTCAATGTTGAGCCCCCCAATCGGTATATCCATTTCGTCTCATTCTGGGACACCAGTATCTTTTTGTTGTCAATCACATTGTGGACCAAATGATTTCTGAGAGTAGGAGCTCCATTACTTGGCCTGGAGCTGCCGTCTGCCTGCAGTGAATGTACTGTGGGTGGATGGCAAGTGGTAATTAGGTTAGGGTGACCAGACATCCCCAGTTTCCAGGGACAGTCCCCGGATTGAGGACACTGTCCCCGAAGCCAGTCTGTCCCCGGATTCGTCCCCAGATTGCAGTGGCATGAAGGGGGGGGGGGCATTTGGTACTCTCGCCCTGGGTGCAACATTTGAGGAGCGCAAAATCATTACTGAGCCCCCCCCCGCCCAGTAACTCTTGTAGTCCAGCCTGTCCCCCATGATCCCTCTGGTGCGGACGGCCCGTGTGTGTGAGAATACAGCGGAGGGAAGGGGCGATGCAGAGCGTACGGCGGCTATTGGAGAAGCTCTTGGCAGGGGATACTGAGGAGCGGCTGGGTGTCGGGAACAGTACCTGGTGCTGGGGAGAGCCCTGCTCCGATAGATTATCGTGGAGACCATGGAGAGGTGAGCAAAATCAACCAATCTACACTGTTTATGTAGGGGCGGGGGTGTAGTGCAGGAATCAGGTAGGTCAGTGTAGTGGTCAGTATAGAACTCAGGTAGGTCAGTGTAGTGGTCAGTATAGGAATTAGGTAGGTCAGTGTAGAGGTCAGTATGGAAATCAGGTAGGTCAGTGTAGGGATCAGGTAGATCAGTGTAGGAATCAGGTAGTTTAGGTTAGTGGATAGTGTAGAAATCAGGTAGGTTAGTGTAGTGGTCAGTGTAGGAATCAGGTAGGTCAATGTAGGGATAAGGTAGGTCAGTGTAGTGGTCAGTGTAGGAATCAGGTAGGTCAGTTTAGTGGTCAGTGTAGGAATCAGGTAGGTCAGTGTAGTGGTCACTGTAGGAATCAGGTAGGTCAGTGTAGTGGTCAGTGTAGGAATGAGGTAGGTTAGTTCAGTGGTCAGGTAGGTCAGTGTAGGAATCAAGTTGGTCAGTACTACTGTACTAGTGGAAGGGACTCAGGGAGTGCTAAAAGTCTGGTTGGGGTTGCAAATTTCTTGCCTTGTCCTGGGCGCTGACAACCAAGGCTACACCATTGACTGCATATATAATTTGAGAAAAATATGCGTATAAAATTGTTTACCATTTGCCAATAAAAAAAATAAGTCCCCGGATTTCATTTGAAAAATATGGTCACCTTACATTAGGTGGGTGCTTCCTCAACCATAAATACCTCAACAAAAACAAAAAAGAAAAAAGCCTACAGACCACAGGAAATTAGCACACCACTAGTACCAGAACCTACAATATAATTTAATATTTTGAATATAAAAAAAAAATCATATAAAAGAGCTGAATGCAGTTGCATAAATGCTCAGTACAGTGATACACCCCCAACACCTACAACAAACACCAAGGGGTCTATTTCTAAAAAAAATATAATTGGATAGCAATTTCCATAGCTCCCAACTGTCCCTGATTGGGAACAATGTCCCTCTGTCCCTCTTTTCTCCACATGTGTCCCTCATTTTGCTCTGATCTATGTAGTTAGATATAAAATGCACTTTTTATCTTTTAAAAAGTGTTCCCCAGTGCTAAACCTTTCATCCAATTTCTAAATTGCTGCATTTGTGAATTTTAAAAGCCAATATAAAGGAATAGGAGTGGTAAAAAAAAAAAGCCCTTGTGGGTTTAACTGACCTTTTTTGGGGGTTAATTCTCCTTTAAGGGGGTGTGGCAGGGGGCGTGTCCTATGCCTACATATGTTTGCTAGTAGGTGTCCCTCATTCCAATCTCAAAATGTTGGGAGGTATGAATTTATTCAGTGAAAGGGCATGTACATTCTGGCCAACAGATGGAGCTAAGTAGTATTCAAATTTTCTAGATGGTGATTAGCACCATCTAGTGGCCAATGCAGTAATTTTTTTGTATAAAATTCGGTATAAAACATGGAGTCAACACAGGAAATAGCCTAATAACATTATTTTTATTTTTTAAACATAAAATCATAAGACATCATGCTTATACAAAACTAAAACAGCTAGAAAAAAAGCTGACGAATGAAGTCCTAAATCATACTGAATATAAGTTGCAATTTCTTTTCAACATTAGATTATTATTAGGGGTGCAACGGATCAAAAAACTCACGGATCGGATCGATCCTCGGATCATGTTCGGATCGGCAAAAAAAAAAAAAAAATGAATGTTACACCTACCGGAATTTTCGATTTCACAGTTATTTTCAACACAAAACGGAGCTTATATGCTTAAATACATTATTTGTAAATCCAACGGACTCTTTACATGTTAAATTTTAAAATCAGCAGCAAACCTGCTGAGCTTACATGGTTGCTAATGTGATAGAACACCTCTGATTTTCACATTTAACTAAATGTTAAATGTGAAAATCAGAGGTGTTCCGTCACATTAGCAATCATGTAAGGTTTGCTGCAGCTTTTAAAATTTAAAATGTAAACAGTCCGATGGATTTCCAAATAATGTATTAAAGCTGATAAGCTCCGTTTTTGTGTTGAAATCTAAAACTCCGTTGGGTGTAACAAGATGTCCGCTTGGCCCCTTCTCTATCATTACTGTGCAGGAGTGTGGGGTGGAGTAAGATAGCGGCGAAACGTCACTACAGCGGCCGTAGCCGGGTGTACCAAAATGGCCGCCATTCCGGAGCTAGGCCGAAGCCGCAGCCTTTCCTACGGCCGAGGCTCCGGAGCGCTTCGCGGATCGCGTGGTGATCCGTTCCGAACAGGGTGACCCGTTCGGATCACTACCGATCCGTTGCACCACTAATTATTTATTATACAGGATTTATATAGCGCCGACAGTTTACGCAGCGCTTCATAACTTGAGGGTAGACAGTACAAATGCAATACACTTTGCCCCATTTGTATAGAATGAATGTATGTTCAGGCTAATTGGGTGAAATGCTATGCATATTTTTTTTTTTTTTTTTACAAATAGACCCCCAAGCACATAAATATATTAAGAACACAATGGGGCCACATAAAGATTGACTGATTGGTGATTTATGGTTGGATAATTATCTACAGCAGGAGTACAGATGATTATTATTCTAGGTGAAGGTATTGATGTATTGTAAAAGATCGTAAGATCCTACTTGTAAAAAAAAATTGTAAGATCACCTAAGGATTTTTTTAAATGTAATTTTGGGAGTTTACTGCCTCTTTGTTACATCCTCTGTGCGCGCCCAAACTTCTCATTTTCCATCCTACCTTCATTTGTTTGGAATGAGCAGTACACGTTAGTTGTGATCATGTACACAGCACATGTCATCGTTCATAGTGCCTAGCCAATCTCAAGAGTGAGCATGCTCTGTCCCGCTTTCATGTAGTTTTTCTGTGTTGTTTTGAACTGCATGAGGTTGTTATTGTTTTGCTGACATCTAGTGGCAGCTTTGGCCCACTGCAACCTGTTTAGTGATAAGATTTTAGTACCCTCCTTTGTCCTCCCCTCCTGTTTAGTACTAGTTGGTTTAGTTCTAGCTAGAACCTCCCCACTTCTTTCATGTTCCTTTAGTCGGTGTTGGTTATTTGCTGAAACAAGGCTTAGGAAAGTCATTGTCATCTTACACTTCAAAAGACTGGAAAAGCGTCCTCTGTACTTCAATTAGCTGGAGTAAAATTTCATTAGCTTCAACTTCTATGTCTCATTGAAGTCTTAAGCTTGGGTTTGCCACTTTTTCTTCAAGCCAAACCTGAACACTTTAGCGGAAAACAGCAATTTTTATTTTTAGCATACACTATACGCAGGGCTCAAAATTTCAAGTCCTGAGCTACTAGCCAGGCCTCAAGTGTTACTCGCCACCAGTTGCCCCGCCCAACCCCTATGCCGCCCCTTCCCTAATTCTGCCCCTAAACACCCCCTCATAAATGATCTCATAACATGACACTTAAATGTTTATGCAATTAAGTTATAAAAATAAATATTAACAACAACTTTACACATGCCCAACAATGCAGCCTGCCCGTATCCACAAATGCAGCCCACGTGTGTCCACCAATGCCTCCCGTGTCCACCAATGCAACCCGTGTCCACCAATGCAGCCCGTGTCCACCAATGCCTCCCGTGTCCACCAATGCCTCCCGTGTCCACCAATGCAACCCGTGTCCACCAATGCAGCCCGTGTCCACCAATGCAGCCCGTGTCCACCAATGCCGCCCGTGTCCACCAATGCCTCCCGTGTCCACCAATGCCTCCCGTGTCCACCAATGCCTCCCGTGTCCACCAATGCTTCCCGTGTCCACCAATGCTTCCCGTGTCCACCAATGCTTCCCGTGTCCACCAATGCCTCCCGTGTCCACCAATGCCTCCCGCCGCCCCCCAATGCCTCCCGTGTCCACCAATGCAGCCCGTGTCCACCAATGCAGCCCGTGTCCACCAATGCCTCCCGCCGCCCACCAATGCCTCCCGCCGCCCACCAATGCCTCCTGTGCCCACCAATGCAGTCCGTGTCCACCAATGCAGTCCGTGTTCACCAATTCAGCCTACCTGTGCAGGGGAAGAGAGGAGAGGAATTGCCGGCCTGATGATGAGAGCGCAGGGAACATCACAGCTTTTTTTTCAATTGCTGTGTTTTCCCGCCATTCGCCATCACATACAGCTCCGCCCCCTGGCCGGGGGAACTTTGAAACACGTCACCTGTCCCAGGATTGGACGGGATGACGGGTGATCTGTCTATCAAAGTCCCCGGACAAAGAGGAGGGCTGTATGTGACAGTGAGTGGAGGGAACACAGCAATTGAAATGAAAGCTGTGATGTTCCCTGTGCTCTCATCCAGATGGCGACCCTCCTCTCTCTTCCCCTCTACGATTACTGGGAGAACAGCTCCCATACAACCCCCCTGCCAGGGGTGCTCCCCCCCCCCCCGCTCCGAGTCAGCCATTCCTCACCAGCCCTCAAAATCCACTTGCAAAATTCGAGCAGGTGAGTGGAATTTTTGAGGGCTCCACTATAGGATTGTAACAGACCTGGGACACCTATGGGTGCTCCAAAGATAATGGTAATGTGGCACACATAGTGCCCCCTCACACTCCTGTCAGGCCCTGTTGCAAGCCACATTCTTGTCTGAATATTGTGTCCGGGTTTCAGGTGGACTGAAACCCGGACTGTCCGGGGGAATCCCGGACAGGTGGCAACCCTATTTAAGCTGATGTGGATGTTAAAAAGAAATATAGTCTAAGTTACCAAATTTCTCCATCATAAGGTTCGTGTAGCATTTTTTGACATCCTTGGGGCAGGTCTCACTTTTTGTGGCTTTACAGTTCGGTTCTGAGAGATTCTCACAGAAATGGCAGATCAGTGCCTCTGTAATATAAGGAAGACCGTGCATTAATAAAGAAGCTGTGAAGACATTGAAAAATAATAGTGATTTATAATGTGATCATGGAGTATGCAGGAGCTGTGGAAGAAAATGGAAGATTTTATCAACTGTAATACACTATATTCTACTAATATATGCTTTAGAGAGAGGAACACAAAATGAACAGAGAGCATGAAATGTAACAACAGAGATTTATCTTCCTTTTTACAGACTATGATCTATCCCACTGTCCTCTGTACATGTTACGTTGTATCTTTAACTACTTCATGACCAGACTTTTTCACCCCCTTTCTGCCCAGGCCATTTTTCAGTTTTCAGCGCTGTCACACTTTGAATGACAATTACTCAGTCATGCAACACTGTACCCAATTGGATTTTATTGATTAAAACGGAACTCCAGGTTTTCACATAATTTACATTACAAAACTTCCTCTAAATTGGCTGAGTCAGAGAGGTGGGCTGATGATGTCACACCTTTGACTCAAATAAAATCAAAGGAAGATTTGTATTTATCAATAGAATACATCACTTCCTGTGAACGGCTGAGCGCCGCTGCTGTAGAGTCTCCTGTGTTCCGGGTATGAGACAGGAAAGTCTCCTCTCACACCCTGAACATAGTTGGGTATGTAGCTGTCCCCTCCAAAATAACTCAACACACAGCCATTAATGTCTAAACCACTGGCAACAAAAGTTAGTACACCCCTAAGTGAAAATGTCCAAATTGGGCCCAAAGTGTCAATATTTTGTGTGGCCACCATTATTTTCCAGCACTGCCTTAACCCTCTTGGGCATGGAGGTCACCAGAGCTTCACAGGTTGCCACTGGACTCCTCTTCCACTCCTCCATGATGACATCACAGAGCTGGAGGATGTTAGAGATCTTGCGCTCCTCCACCTTCCATTTGAGGATGCCCCACAGATGCTCAATAGGGTTTAGTTCTGGAGACATGCTGGGCGAGTCCATCACCTTTACCCTCAGCTTCTTTAGCAAGGCAGTGGTTGTCTTGGAGGTGTGTTTGGGGTCGTTATCATGTTGGAATACTGCCCTGCGGTCCAGTCTCTGAAGGGAGGGGATCATGTTATGCTTCAGTATGTCACAGTACATGTTGGCATTCATGGTTCCCTCAATGATCTGTAGCTCCCCAGTGCCAACGGCACTCATGCAGCCCCAGACCATGACACTCCCACCACCATGCTTGACTGTAGGCAAGACACACTTGTCTTTGTACTCCTCACCTGGTTGCCGCCACACACGCGTGACACCATCTGAACCAAATAAGGGATAAACAACTGTCCCCTATAAATGTCCTTCTTAGACCTGCATTAACTGTATACTTTGATGCCCTTGTTTGCTTGACTGGCAACCTCATTGACAAAATCCAGCGTGCTGTCTATTTTTCAAATTCTTTTAAACCATATCCAATGAAATATTGACCATCTCTTTGCTACATTTACAATACGTAAGTGAATAACTGCAACATACTGCATGTATATACACTATAATATTTTATATATATTTTGATAATAATTTTTTGAATGCATGTAATTGACTTTATGTATTCTTATGTTCAAATGAACTATCTGCCCTTCTTTACACCCCCCTGAAGAAGGCTATCTCGAAACGTGTCGGGTGTAAAAAAGGTTCTTCATGTATTTTCCTATATGGTGACATTCATTGGAACTGTATATTTTAAATTCAATATTTAATTTTTTGATAACTATGTTTAATTGTGAATAAAAACTTTCTTACGTCAATATCCAGTATATTTGAAATCAATACGACCAGTGCCTAAAAAGTCCACCCAGGGGAACCCTTCCTTTTCTTTTATCATAAATACTGGATGTGGCACAGCATATATTTGCCATTCACCCCCTCTTTCCCATCTCAACCAACTAAGTTTATCTTGGTTTCATCAGACACAGGACATGGTTCCAGTAATCCATGTCCTTAGTCTGCTTGTCTTCAGCTTTTGTGGGCTTTCTTGTGCATCATCTTTAGAAGAGGCTTCCTTCTTGGATGACAGCCATGCAGACCAATTTGATGCAGTGTGGGGCGTATAGTCTGAGCCTGTGGCGGTGCGTCCATAGAGGGCGCCGGAGCGCCGCCCCCTCTCGCTCCCGCACCGCCACTGAAAGACAATACACAGATTCATGCATTGCATGAATCTGTGTATTGTCACCGCTGCCGCGCTGCCCACTATACATATGGCCGGCCTACTGGTGAGCGCCGGCCATATGAATTAGAGCGGCGGCCGGCGGTGGGTGTGGCTTGGAAGTGCCTATCAGAGCCAGCGGCTCTGATAGGCTTTCCGAATACAGCTCTCACGCTGTTTTCGGCTTCCAAAAACTCCTCCCAGGTACGCACAGGGGTGCGTTCCTGGAAGAAGACTGTGTGGAAGTTTCAGCCAATCAGGTTCACCGGATCTGGTTACCGGTAACCTGATTGGCTGAAGCGACATCGAGGGCGGGAGAACACATCGAGGACGGCGCGGACCGAGGAAGGTAAGTGCAGGGCTGGGGGGGGGGGGGGACAGGCTGCATTTGGGGGAAAAACTGGCTGAATATTGGGGACAAACTGGCTGAATATGGGGCACAAACTGGCTGAATATGGGGCACAAACTGGCTGAATATGGGGGACAAACTGGCTGTATATTGGGGACAAACTGGCTGTATATTGGGGACAAACTGGCTGAATATGGGGCACAAACTGGCTGAATATGAGGCACAAACTGGCTGAATATGGGGGACAAACTGGCTGCATTTGGGGGGAACTGGCTGAATATGGGGGACAAACTGGCTGAATATGGGGGACAAACTGGCTGAATATGGGGGGAACTGGCTGTATATGGGGGACAAACTGGCTGAATATGGGGGGAACCGGCTGTATATGGGGGACACGCTGGCTGCATTTGGGGGGAACTGGCTGAATATGGGGGACATGCTGGCTGCATTTGGGGGGAACTGGCTGTATATGGGGGACAAACTGGCTGAATATGGGGGACAAACTGGCTGAATATGGGGGGAATTGGCTGAATATGGGGGACAAACTGGCTGAATATGGGGGACAAACTGGCTGAATATGGGGGGAACTGGCTGTATATGGGGGACACGCTGGCTGCATTTGGGGTGAACTGGCTGTATATGGGGGACACGCTGGCTGCATTTGGGGGGAACTGGCTGTATATGGGGGACAAACTGGCTTCATTTGGGGGAACTGGCTGTATATGGGGGACACGCTGGCTGCATTTGGGGGAACTGGCTGTATATGGGGGACAAACTGGCTGCATTTGGGGGAACTGGCTGTATATGGGGGACAAACTGGCTGCATTTGGGGGGAACTGGCTGTATATGGGGGACAAACTGGCTGCATTTGGGGGAACTGGCTGTATATGGGGGACAAACTGGCTGCATTTGGGGGGAACTGGCTGTATATGGGGGGGGGGACTGGCTGCATTTGGGGGGAACTGGCTGTATATGGGGACAAACTGGCTGTATATGGGGGCACACTGGCTATATATATGGGGACACACTGGCTGTATATGGGGGCACACTGGCTATATATATGGGGACAAACTGGCTGTATATGGGGGCACACTGGCTATATATATATATATGGGGGCACACTGGCTGTATATGGGGGCACACTGGCTGTATATGGGGGCACACTGGCTGTATATATATGGGGGCACACTGGCTGTATATGGAAACAAACTGGCTGTATTTGAGGGGGCAAACTGGTGGCGTTTGGGCACAGTGGCTGCGTTTAATGGGCACAGTGGCAGCAATTGATTTTTTTTTTTTCAGTTTGTTTGCGCCCCCCCAAAAATTTTGAGCACCAGCCGCCACTGGTCTGAGCACTGACAGGCTGACCCCCCCACCCCAGCAATGCAGACAAGCTGGATATGATGTTGATCACGTGCACTCAACTTTTTTGGTCGACCATGGTGAGGCCTGTTCTGAGTGGAACCTGTCCTGTTAAACCGCTGTATGGTCTTGGCCACCGTGCTGCAGCTCAGTTTCATGGTCTTGGCAATCTTCTTATAGCCTAGGCCAGTGATAGCGAACCTTGGCACCCCAGATGTTTTGAAACTACATTTCCCATGATGCTCTAGTACACTGCAGAGTAAATGAGCATCATGGGAAATGTAGTTCCAAAACATCTGGGGTGCCAAGGTTCGCCATCACTGGCCTAGGCCATCTTTATGTAGAGCAACAATTATTTTTTTCAGATCCTCAGAGAGTTCTTTGCCATGAGGTGCCATGTTGAACTTCCAGTGACCAGTATGAGAGAGTGAGAGCGATAACACCAAAGTTAACACACCTGCTCCCCATTCACACCTGAGACCTTGTAACACTAACGAGTCACATGACAACGGGAAGGGAAAATGGCTAATTGGGCTCAATCTGGACATTTTCACTTAGGGGCGTACTCACTTTTGTTGCCAGCAGTTTAGACATTAATGGCTGTGTGTTGAGTTATTTTGAGGGGACATCAAATTTACACTGTTATACAAGCTGTACACTCACTACTTTACATTGAAGCAAAGTGTCATTTCTTCAGTGTTGTCACATGAAAAGATCAAATAAAATATTTACAAAAATGTGAGGGGTGTACTCACTTTTGTGAGCTACTGTATATGTTTGAAAATTGATCAGTCCAGATGTACTGACTGCCAATCTCATTTCTTGAGGCCCTATAATGCCAAGACACAGTACAAATACCCCTCACGTGCCCCATTTTTTGGAAAGTAGACAGTTTAAGGTATTTAGTAAGAGGCATAGTGAGTTGGTTTGTCACAGTAATGTTTTGTAAACATTTTTGGGAAAATTAAGAAATTTAAATACAATTTCTCACACACAGCTTAGGGCTTACTTATGATTACACCCCAAAACACATCATATAGGGATACCACATGTGTGAGATGTTTTTTTTACAGCCTAGATGCATAGAGGGCCCAAGATCCAAGGAGTACCTTTTGGGTTCAAGGAGCATGAATTACACGTCTAATTTCCTGACAGGAACACTGTTGCTGGCTTACACTGGTCTGGTGACCTTGGGGACTAGTGTGGTAGTATTCAGGAAGACCGCTTTTGGAACTATATGACTGGTATCGAGGTGTTTAGGGACATTGTGACTGGTGTGGTGGCGATTAGGAACAAAATGACTGGTGTGGAAGTGATCAGGGACACAGTGACTGGTGTGGTGGCGATTAGGAACAAAATGACTGTATGGAGGTGATCAGGGACATTGTGACTGGTGTGGTGGTGATTAAGGACAATATAACTGGTATGGAGGTAATCAGGGACACTGTGACTGGTGTGGTGGTGATTAGGGACAATATGACTGTATGGAGGAGATCAGGGACACCGTGACTAGTGTGGTGGTGATTAGGGATCAGCTTCGAGTTCGAGTCGAACTCATGTTCGACTCGAACATTGCCTGTTCGCCCGTTCGCCGAACAGCGAACAAATTGGGGTGTTCGCGGCAAATTTGAAAAATCTATGGGAGAAATCTAAAGTGCTAATTATAAAGGCTTATATGCAAGTTATTGTCCTAAAAAGTGTTTGGGGACCTGGGTCCTGCCCCAGGGGACATGTATCAATGCAAAAAGAAGTTTTAAAAACGGCCGTTTTTTCGGGAGCAGTGATTTTAATAATGCTTAAACTGAAAAAATAAAAGTGAAATATTCCTTTAAATTTCGTACCTGGGGGGTGTGTATGATATGCATGTAAAGTGGCGCATGTTTCCCGTGCTTAGAACTGCCCCTGCAAAAAATTTCATTTTTGAAAGAAAAAAATGCATTTAAAACTGTTTCGCGGCTATTAATGAATTGTCGGCTCCCGGCAATACATACAAAAGTCATTGATAAAAAAAAAAAAGCGTGGGGGTTCCCCAGAATTCAATTACCAAGCCCTTCAGGTCTGGAATGGATATTAAGGGGAACCCCGCCGCAAATTAAAAAAGAAATTGACGTGGGGTTCCCCCAAATATCCATTCCAGGCCCTTCAGATCTGGCATGGATTTTAAGGGGAACTCCACCCCAAATTTAAAAAAAAAATGGCGTGGAGTCCCCCTAAAAATCCATACCAGACCCCTTATCCGAGCACGCAACCTGGCCGGCCGCAGGGGAAAAGGGGGGGGACGAGAGAGCGGCCCCCCCTCCCTCCTGAACCGTACCAAGCCACATGCTCTCAACATGGGGAGGATGTCCCCATGTTGATGGGGACAAGGGCCTCAGCCCCACAACCCTTGCCCGGTGGTTGTGGGGGTCTGCGGGTGGGGGGCTTATCGGAATCTGGAAGACCCCTTTAACAAAGGGGACCCCCAGATCCCGGCCCCCCTCCTATGTGAATTGGTAAGGGGTACATTGTACCCCTACCATTTCACGAAGAAAGCGTAAAAAAATGTTTAAAAAAACACACAAACACCTTGAAAAAGTCCTTTATTTAAAAAAAAAAAAAAAAACATTCCAGCGGTGAAATCCAGTGTCCCGCGGCGATCCCGATGTCCAGCGCTGTCCTTCATTGGTTGTGCCTGAGCGGACCTGATGGGGAACTCCCTCTCAGTATTTTAAATGTATAGACCCGCCCCTTCTAAAGTTCCCCATCAGGTCCGCTCAGCGGACCAGATGCGGAACATGAGAAGGGGCGGGTCTATACATGTATTACTAAAGTGAGAGCAGTTCCCCATCAGGTCCGCCCCCTCGGTATGTCGGACCCGCCTACGTCATTGGCTTGAGCGGGGAACTTCCTTCACTGTGTAAATTTAAATTACACAGTGAAGGAAGTTCCCCGCTCAAGCCAATGATGTAGGCGGGTCCGACATACCGAGGGAGCGGACCTGATGGGGAACTGCTCTCACTTTGGTAATACATGTATAGACCCGCCCCTTCTCATGTTCCGCATCTGGTCCGCTGAGCGGACCTGATGGGGAACTTTAGAAGGGGCGGGTCTATACATTTAAAATACTGAGAGGGAGTTCCCCATCAGGTCCGCTCAGGCACAACCAATGAAGGACAGCGCTGGACATCGGGATCGCCGTGGGACACTGTATTTCACCGCTGGAATGTTTTTTTTGTTTTTTTTTTTTAAATAAAGGACTTTTTCAAGGTGTTTGTGTATTTTTTTAAAACATTTTTTTACGCTTTCTTCGTGAAATGGTAGGGGTACAATGTACCCCTTACCAATTCACATGGGGGGGGCGGGATCTGGGGGTCCCCTTTGTTAAAGGGGTCTTCCAGATTCCGATAAGCCCCCCGCCCGCAGACCCCCACAACCCCAGGGCAAGGGTTGTGGGGATGAGGCCCTTGTCCCCATCAACATGGGGACATCCTCCCCATGTTGAGGGCATGTGGCCTGGTACGGTTCAGGAGGGAGGGGGGCCGCTCTCTCGTCCCCCCCTTTTCCCCTGCGGCCGGCCAGGTTGCGTGCTCGGATAAGGGGTCTGGTATGGATTTTTAGGGGGACTCCACGCCATTTTTTTTTAAATTTGGGGTGGAGTTCCCCTTAAAATCCATGCCAGATCTGAAGGGCCTGGAATGGATATTTGGGGGAACCCCACGTCAATTTTTTTTTTAAATTTGCGGCGGGGTTCCCCTTAATATCCATTCCAGACCTGAAGGGCCTGGTAATTGAATTCTGGGGAACCCCCACGCTTTTTTTTTATTTTTATCAATGACTTTTGTATGTATTGCCGGGAGCCGACAATTCATTAATAGCCGCGAGTGAGTTTTAAATGCATTTTTTTCTTTCAAAAATGAATTTTTTTGCAGGGACAGTTCTAAGCACGGGAAACATGCGCCACTTTACATGCATATCATACACACCCCCCAGGTACGAAATTTAAAGGAATATTTCACTTTTATTTTTTCATTTTAAGCATTATTAAAATCACTGCTCCCGAAAAAACGACCGTTTTTAAAACTTATTTTTGCATTGATACATGTCCCCTGGGGCAGGACCCGGGTCCCCAAACACTTTTTAGGACAATAACTTGCATATTAGCCTTTATAATTAACACTTTAGATTTCGAACGTTCGAGTCCATTGTATTTAATAGGGTTCTAAAGTTTACACAAACATTTTGTCTGTTCGCAGGTTCTGGTGCGAACCGAACAGGGGGGTGTTCGGCTCATCCCTGGTGGTGATTAAGGACAATATAACTGGTATGGAGGTAATCAGGGACACTGTGACTGGTGTGGTGGTGATTAGGGACAATATGATTGGTATGGAGGTAATCAGGGGCACTGTGACTGGTGTGGTGGTGATTAGGGACAATATGACTGTATGGAGATGATCAGGGAGTAGGGTTGCCACCTTTTCTTCAAGTCAAACCCGAACACTTTTCTTTTTTTATAGTATAAACTATACATATATGTTGCTATTAAATAACATTTTTTTAATCATATGAAGTTAATAACAAGAGTCCCCCTTTTCATCTGAGTCCACAGCGTTCCCTTTCACTGTAAGGGGGGATGCTGCAGACTCTGATGTAAGGGAGAACTCTGGGGCCTCCAACATAAGGGATGCTCTGGGAACCCTGATTTAAAGGGGAACACTGATAACTCTGATGAATGGAGAAGACTCTGATGTAAGGGGAAACATTGTGGTCTCTGGTGTAAAGGGGAACTCTGAATAAAGGGGTGCTCTGAGAACCCTGATTTACCTTGGTGTACATACTCAGAGGCAGGAGAGAAAAGGGGAGACTTCAGTCACAGACAGGGATGGATGGAGAGCCTTCTCTCCTCTGCTGTCTGTGTGTTTTTTTGGGGGGGGGGTCGGGGGAGTTGATAATGCTGACTTTGAGCAGTGTGAACGAGTGTAACAGACACTCTCAGCTTAAACAACTGCAGCCAGCAACCCTGCTGGGAAGCCATAGTCTAGACTAAAAAATGTGTCCGGGTTTCAGGCAGTCTGAAACCCGGACACATGATTCCAAACCCGAACTGTCCGGGTGAATCCTGGACAGGTGGCAACCCGATCAGGGAGGGACACTGTGACTAGTTTGGTGGTGATTAGGGACACTGTGACTGGTGTGGTGGTGATTAGGGACACTGTGACTGGTGTGGTGGTGATTAAGGACAATATGACTGGTATGGAGGTAATCAGGGACACTGTGACTGGTGTGGTGGTGATTGGGGACAATATGACCGTATGGAGTTGATCAGGGACACTGTGAATGGTGTGGTGGTGATTAGGGACACTGTGACTGGTGTGGTGGTGATTGGGGACAATATGACCGTATGGAGTTGATCAGGGACACTGTGAATGGTGTGGTGGTGATTAGGGACACTGAGACTGGTGTGGTGGTGATTGGGGACAATATGGCCGTATGGAGTTGATCAGGGACACTGTGAATGGTGTGGTGGTGATCAGGGACACTGTGACTGGTGTTGTGGTGATTGGGGACAATATGACCGTATGGAGTTGATCAGGGACATTGTGAATGGTGTGGTGGTGATTAGGGACACTGTGACTGGTGTGGTGGTGATTGGGGACAATATGACTGTATGGAGGTGATCAGGGACACTGTGAATGGTGTGGTGGTGATTAGGGACACTGCGACTGGTGTGGTGGTGATTAGGGACAATATCACGGTTATGGAGGTGATCAGGGATGTTGTGACTGGTATAGAGATGATCAGGGACACTGACTGGTGTATGTGGTGATCAGAAACAATATAATTGGTGTCAAGGTGATCAGGGACACTGTGACTGGTTTGATGGTGATTAGGGAAAGTATGAGTAGACGGCAGTGATTAGGGACATTGACTGGCGCTGTGAAGATGAAAGAAACTGACTGGCAGCACTGGTCTGGTGACATTGTACTGGTGTGGTGGTGATCAGAGATAATGGCTGGCGGCGCTACATTAGTACGATGTCAGCCTAGTGACACTGCACTTGTTCTAATGACAGTGTGTAAAAAAAACTTTTCTTTTTACTTTTTTCTTTACATACTGTCACCAGAGCAGTACAGTTTTTCTTTTTTTTTACACTGCAATTGCTTACACAGCCATGATTTGTCTTTCTACTTCTACTTACAACATAGCTAAAATTGCTACATATACCAATATGTTATTTCCCATCTAAAAACAACTGTAATAATGAGTATAGCAAAAGTAAATAAATAGAGCTCCCTGCTACCCTCTACTGGCTGTTGTTGTAGTTGCATTTCTGTGCCTCCCTAATAGTCCCATCCCAGTACATAATTTAAGAAAAGTAACGCACCCAGCTATTATACAACCTCACCGAACCTGAAGAAGGGTGAGGCTACATAAAGAAAATATAGTCCATACAGGAGTTTGGCACGTGTGTAAGAGTGAAAAGAATGCTACAGAATCAGCTTGCATACATCCAGGTAATTCTTAAGGCCCGTACACACGGTCGGACTTTTGGCCAACAAACTTCATTTTGAGCAAGTTGGACCAACAATCCGACCTTGTGTACGCTCCATCGGACAAACTTTTTTTTTTTGCTTTTTTCTTGTTTTCATTGGACAAAAGTTGGGTCTGCAAACGGACAAACTTTTGCCCAACAAAAGTCCGATGGAGCAAAGTCCGACCGTGTGTACAGAAAACCATCGGACTTTTGTCCGATGGACAAAACAAATAATGTTAAAATCAACCAACAATAGCAGAAGTTGACCAAAGGGTGGCGGTAAAGAGCAGAAAAACACATGATGTTGCAAAAAGTTTTGAGAAAGTTTGCAGAAAAGTCAGAGTGTGTGTATGCTATGGGTGTGCCCGGCCGTGTGTACAGAAAACCGTCAGACTTTTGTCCGATGGACAAAACAAATAATGTTAAAATCAACCAACAATAGCAGACGTTGACCAAAGGGTGGCGGTAAAGAGCAGAAAAACACATGATGTTGCAAAAAGTTTTGAGAAAGTTTGCAGAAAAGTCAGAGCATGTGTATGCTATGGGTGTGCCCGGCCAACTTCGGACAAAAAAACACGGAAAAGTCCGATGGAAGTCCGACCGTGTGTACGGGGCTTAAGATGGCTCTCCTTGCTTAAAAAGTACACAGTCGAAAAGGTACCAATAAATGATTTTCTATTTCTCTGTGAGCTCCTTTATATTGCATATTTGCCCTTGACATCGTGCTGACAGCCAAGTGTATGCAATTGAATAAAATGCTCTAGAATACTCTTGCATGCATTTTGTTCATTCCTAGGTTGGCTCTGTTTGGCAGCATTAAAAAAAATAAAACTCTGCAGGAAAGCAACCAATAAATGAGTTTTTCTCATGGCTTCCTTCAAATTTTTTTTTGAACTTGGTATCTTACTGACAACCAAGTGTATGAGGTTGAGTAGAATGCTCTAGAATTAGCTTGCATTCATCCTGTTCATTCTATGGTCGTCTTCTTTGAAAAACATGAAAAAAAAATAAAATAGAAAAGCTAGCAAAAACATTTTTTTCTTTCTTTATTCTTCATTTTCTTCTGGCATTATAGACATTTTTTTTTTTTAAATCATAAGGAGAATCATGCATGGTCACGTGGAACCCCCAGTATAAGATGATATGTAAAGTTTTTACGGAATTCTCACCTGAATTAACAGAGATGAAGATGACCAGTATCAAGCTCAGCAGAGTCTTCATGGTCGATGTGATCCCAATGACGCTAGAGAAAAATGACTTGACAGTGTGTGTTTATTCAATCTCCCTAGAGCTCTTATTTATACCTAATAATAAGGCAGTGCATTTATGTTGGGTACATATGAGATGCAGAATTGCAATAAAAAGTGGGTGTGCCATCACAAAATAATTGTCAGGTTAGCACAATTATCTATAGATATATATTTAACATTACAATAATAATTTTGATTGGTTGCTAAAGGTTACAGCACACCATTACTGCTCACTGATAAGGTGCTTAACCACTTCAGCCCCATTTACTAGTAATGGTGGCGATCTGTGATTTTTAGCGGGACTGCGACATTCCGGCCGACAGATCGGACACTTTTGACACCTTTTTGGTGGCAAGGATCATGGAGGTTAAATGATAACCTGCTTAGGGATAAAACATGTGAAATGGATATCCGTTACGCGATAAAGGAATTTTTAAACATGATACGTCAATCCCCGTACAATGGGAAACATTAAAATGTGTGTTGCGCGGATTGGTCATTAAACACGGAGCTCGACTGAAGGCAGAGAAATCCGCTAAAATATCTCAACTATTAAAGGAAATTCCAATATTAGAAAATTCTCACAAAAACAAACTCTTACTTCAGAAAATAGAATGCGATTAAATGATAAACGCATTGAACTACAAACCATGTTGAATGAGCAATCCCTGCGAATAAGGGATAAAAATAGAGCCAGGTTTTATCAACAAGGGAATAAACCGGAGCAATTATTAGCAAAAATTCTGAAACGACATCCCGTGACCTCTATAATTAAAATTCAAAAAACTTTGGGGGAAGTAACATACGATCCTGCAGAAATTTTTAAGACATTTCACGCATACTATTCTAAACTTTATAATATACCAACACAATAAAGAAGTAAGTATGGGGGGGAAAGACAAGATAAATACGCCAATATATTAGAGAAACAGCATTACCCGTTATTCCTAAGGAAATAACAGAAGAATTGGATTTTTTTTTTACCGTATGTACTCGAGTATAAGCTGACTCGAATATAGGCCGAGGCACTTAATTTTACCACAAAAAACTAGGAAAACGTATTAACTCGCGTATAAGCCTAGGGTAGGAAATGCAGCAGCTACTGTAAGTGGAAAAGAGGGTCAACAATGCCCATTTGCAGCTTCACTGTGCCCATCGCATGCCTCACTGTGCCCATCGCAAGCCTCACTGTGCCCATCGCAAGCCTCACTGTGCCCATCGCATGCCTCACTGTGCCCATCGCATGCCTCACTGTGCCCATTGCATGCCTCACTGTGCCCATTGCAAGCCATACTGTGCCCATTGCAGCCTCACTGTGCCGATCTGCATACCTGATCAGCCCGTGTCATGCAGTCAGACGGCGGCCATCCATCCAGTGTACAAAAGCCGCGCCTCCTCCTCGTCCTCGTCCGTGATAGGTGGAACACTCAGTTTCCTAGCAGTGAGTCAGTGTTCAGTGTTCTGCCTATCACGGACATCCTCTCGTCCGTGGGACGAGGATGAGAGGATGGATAGGCGGAACACTGAACACTGACTCACTGCTGGGAAACTGAGTGTTCCTCTATCACGGAGGAGGACAAGGAGGAGGCACGGCTTTTTTACATTGGTCGGCCGCTGTCTGAGCATGACATGGGCTGATCAGGTATGCAGATGGACACAGACTCGAGTATAAGCCGAGGGGGGCATTTTCAGCACAAAAAAATGTGCTGAAAAACTCAGCTTATACTCGAGTATATACGGTAATAATATAAATAAAACAAGCTATATCTGAGCTGGTCCTGGGAAAAAGTCTGGGCCCAGATGGATATACTCCTCCATTTTATAAGGTATTTCAGGAGATGCTTTCTCCTATTCTTAGCAGGACATATAACTCTTTATCCGCCTCTCAATCCTTTGCTTCACAGAGTATGGAATCACACATTGCACTTTTCCCTAAACCCGATAAGGATCATATGATATGCAGAAACTACCGACCAATTTCCCTCACAAATATAGATTTGCGTCTGTATTCTAAAATTATTGCGAATAGGTGTAGCGCCCTGCTCCCCATGACTGGGCGCTATGTTTCAATTTAGAGGGTATCTGAGCCAATAGTTGGGCTCAGGTGTATATAATTAATGTTAAATTAGCCTCTGTTCCGGCTATGGCGGTGTTGGAAAACTTCCCACTTTTGCCTGTAGGTGGCGTTACCACCTCAGGCCAATGTGGAAGATTGACAGGCCAGAGTGTATTGGGTACCTTCCCCCGGGAACAGTTCAGTGGGCGTGGTGTACCTGCTGAGCATGCTGGGGAAGGGTACTTAAGGGGCAGACGCCATCTTTTGAGGTCCTTCGTCCCCCCGCGGCCCTCCTGGCGCGAGGGGTGTATTGTGTGATTCTGCCCTCGGAACCACGCCGGTCCGAGGGTGCAACTCTACCAGGTAGGCCCAGTTATGCTGACTGGGTCTGCACTTTGAAGGTGATCCTGTGCTGTCCGTCCTGAGGGAGGAAGCCACTCAATGGTGGAAACCAGGGGAGGACCTGTCCTGGAAAAGACAGAGCGGAAGGCTGGTGTCTTAAGGAGGGCCTGGTAATTCTATTGGAGGATGCACCGCAAGTAAAGTTTACCTTGCAGTCTGCCGGGTCGGCTTAAAGGCTCTTGTCTGTTTGGCTGGAAGTCCGGGTGCTAAGTCCTGTGGTAAAGGACCCCGGATTATCCAATTTCGTCCACAACCAGTCTGTGGCAGACACTGGTCCTGATTATTGTTCGCTGCTAGGCCAGGTGAGAGGGGCCTATCCGGGTGAGCAATATCCACTCTGGGAGGAGTGGTGACTAACTTTGTACTTGAGAAGTTTCCCCAGTGATCTGTACTGTGTGCCTGAACCTACCCCTTCCCTTCACCCTTCTACTACTCTTCAAATGTTTTATGTAAAAGGAAAATAAAACCTAACTGCTTAAGGTTTTACATCTTGTGTGGACATTGGAGTTTTCTACAGACTTTCTTCCCCTAGACAACGAATACTGAGGTAACGTGCAAGGCCCAAAATTAAACCAGCAGCTCCTGCGGGGGTAGTGCTACATAGGATAACACCCATTTTACCCATGCATATTAGTCTAGATCAAGTGGGCTTTATGGTGGGTTGGGAGGCAAGGGACAACACAATAAAAACTTGTACATTAATGGAATATGCCCAGAGAAATGCCATTCCTTCATGCCTTTTATCGGTTGATGCTGAGAAGGCATTTGATAGGCTGGACTGGAGTTTCCTGGGAGAAGCCCTGAATCAACTAGGGGTTAGACCTTGGATGATACATAGGATCATGGCCTTATATTCCAATCCCAGAACGAAAATACGCACAAATGGTATACTCTCCGAATACTGTATGTACAAATATCAAATGGTACCCGAAAAGGGTTTCCCCTGTCCCCCTTGTTATATGTGATAGTAATGGAACACCTTACTACAGCTATACGCAATAATAGTGATATTCAAGGTATTAAGGTTAAAGGAAAAGAATATAAAATATCAGTATATGCAGACGATTTATTAATATATGTCATCAATCCGATAATGACATTACCTAATTTAAAAGGTTTGGAGAGGTAAGCAATTTTAAAGTTAACTATGATAAGTCAGAGATGTTAAATATATCGTTACCAAATGAAGTTCAGAAACTCCTTCAAAAAAACTTTTCCTTTAAATGGCAAGAAATTGCAATTAAATATCTAGGAATATATATCAAAGGAGATATGGCTAAACTACGGGAGGTAAAGTACTCAACAATAATCTAGTTATAAAATCACTCCAAAGATATGATAAAGTTTATTTATGGATGGAGAGAATTAATGTAGTGAAAAGGAATTTACTACCAAAATTACTATATGTATTTCAGGCAATACCTATGGTTCCTCCAATTAACTCCCGAGCCTCTTAATGAGATTTGGTGTTTACAAGTTAAAAACATTTTTTTTTTTGCTAGAAAATTACTTAGAACCCCCAAACATTATATATAGATTTTTCAAACACCCTAGAGAATAAAATGACGGCCGTTGCAATACTTTTTGTCACATCGTATTAGCGCAGCGGTCTTACAAGCGCACAGTAAAGTTAGCCCAATTTATTTTTTATAATGTGAAAGATAATGTTACGCAGAGTAAATTGATACACAATGTGTCACGTTTCAAAGTTGCACCCGCTCGTGGAATGGCGACAAACTTTTACCCTTAAAAATCTCCATAGGCGACGTTTAAAAAAATTCTACAGGTTGCATGTTTTGAGTTGCAGAGGAGGTCTAGGCCTAGAATTATTGCTCTCGCTCTAACGATTGTGGCGATACCTCACGTGTGGTTGAACACCATTTTCATATGCGGGCGCTGCTCACGTATGCGTTCGCTTCTGCACGCAAGCTCGTCGGGACGGGGCACATTAAAAAAAAAAAAATGTTTCTTATTTCTTTTATTTTACATTTCTTATTTTGACACTGTTTTTATAAAAAAAAAAAAACATTTTTGGGTCACTTTTATTCCTATTACAAGGAATGTAAACATTCCTTGTAATAGAAAAAAGCAGGACAGGACCTCTTAAATATGAGATCTGGGGTCAGAAAGCCCTCAGAGCTCATATTTGGACTAAAATAAAATAAAAAAAATGTCCCTTTTAAAAGCTTTGGGGCGGAAGTGATGTTTTGACATCGCTTCCGCCCTGCAATGATATGGAGATGGGTGGGGGCCATCTTCCCCTCACTCGTCTCTATGTCAGCTCAGGGACAGTATCCGATCACCTCCGCCGCTTCCGACGGCTCTGGTAAGTTAATGGCACAACTACGCAAAGCCATAGGAAGTTTCATTTGGGCTCAGAAACCATCACGAATAAAAAGAGAAATTCTAATTAGAACAAAAGAGAATGGAGGCCTTGCCCTTCTGGACTTTATAATATACTTGCATGCAGCGTCTATAATTAGGATTAGAAATTGGTTTCACAAAGTGAGGCACAGTGAGGCATGCAGATGGACACTCTAGGCTTATACTCGAGTCAATAAGTTTTCCCAGTTTTTTGGGGTAAAATTAGGTGCCTCGGCTTATATTCGGGTCGGCTTATATTCGAGTACATACAGTACTTGTTCTGCGGCTGCCGCTGCCTCTCTGAGTCTCTCTCTCAGTTTCTCACATCAGCCGATCAGCGGCGACGAGAGAGAGACTCGTCTAATGTAGTTACGCAGCTCACTCACACGATACCAGGAGCGGAGGAGGAGGTGGGTGGAGCCTCTTCCGTGCACTCGTTGCTAACGCCTGGGCAGCTTGGCGTCTAGCAACGAGTGACATCAGTGAGTCACGTCGGGCCACTCTGCAGGCAGGTACGATAGCGTGCGGCTCCACAGACGAGTAAGAAAGCGGGCGTCTCCGCTTGCGGCGTGGTTTGTGGGCGGGGGGCACGGTTCGTGGGCAGACCGTGCTGCTCAGTGTGTTGGCAGCGCAGGTGAGAGAGCAGGCTCAGTGTGGCAGCTGGCCAATCAGCTAGCCGGGAGCGGGGGAGCAGAGAGATGAGATCATCTCTCACCGCCCATGCCTGCCCTGCATTCCTGCAGTGACTTCCGCCCTCACTGTGCAGGCAGCAGAGAGATTACATTATCTCTCTGCTGCCTGACTCTGGGAGTCTGGAACACAGCAAGAGACAACCAAAACTACATCTTAGCAGGCAAGTTAGTGACAATCCGCAAGGTGTGGCAGGCGACGTGGCAAGTGACAATCCGCAAATTGTGTCAGGAGACGTGGCAAATGACAATCTGCATCTGGTGGCAGGCAAGTGACAATCAGCAAGGTGTCGCAGGTGATGTGGCAAGTGACAATCCGCAAGGTGTGGCAGGTGATGTGGCAAGTGACAATCCACAAGGTGTGGCAAGTGACAATCCACAAGGTGTGGCAGGTGACGTGGCAAGTGACAATCCGCAACGTGTGGCAAGTGACACGCTAAGGGCTCCCACTAATTGCAGGCGACGGTGGCAAGTGACACACTCGGGGCTCCCACTGATTCTACATTGAACTATTTAATTTTATATTACAATGTAATAATAGAAATAATGCGCTTCAATCATCCTGACACCATAACAACCATGGTGCCGGGATGATTGAAGCGCCGACACCAGCCATTTCCCCGATAAATTTCCCACAAAAAAACCATATTTTTTGGCAGTGCCCCTCCCGAGAAAAGACTCTGCATCCGCACCTGTCTGCGAGATGAACGAAATGCAATCCATGTAGCAAACGATTAACTTCGAGGAGAGTCTAAATAATTTTAAATCAAAAAGTATGGCAACAATAAGGAAGAATTTCGGGCCTCTGCAACTATTATACAATATCTATAAATGTGAACATATCCCCCCTCCCCCCTTTTTTTTCTTTTGTGGTAGTTTTGGTTTGAATGTCTAGGGATGAGTGGAGAGTAGATGTAGGAATGAGGTGAATTAAATGTAAATGATGTAAGAATTTTAGATAGAAATAGAATTGGAAAGTAGAAAATATTATGGGATAATCGTATTCCTAACCATATATACAGAATGATACCCATTTTATAATATGATAAAAAATAAATAAAAAAATTATATATATATATATATATATATATATATATATATATATATATATTGTGAGGGGGTTAGCTCGGCAGCGGGTGTGTGTGACCCCCGAGATGGGCTCCCCACACAAAAACAGGCCCAGCAAACGGAGGTTGTGGTTTTCAAAATCAAAAAGGTGCGGTTTATTTTCTATTTACAGTGACAAAACACAGCAAAGCAAAAGAAACATAAACAAAATAAATCCTGGTCAAGTTGACCTCTGACTAAACATACAGGTTTCCTAACTAACAACTGGGATCAGCCTAGTGCTGTCCTAGTCCCTAAGTCCCTGGTTTTAAATGTCCAAGCAAATAGCCACACAGGCTTTGTCTCACCGCACAGGGGTTCACTCTCCCTAGACAGTCCACACAGGTCTGGTTCCAGGCATGAGCAAACACCTAATGAATCTGGGAGTTCTTATAGAGGCCTAAATGAGCTGACAAGCTTCAGCTGGTCTCATCAACTCCCTGTCTGCACGACGCCCCACACTCTCCCTAGAGGTATGAGTCATCCATGAGCCCACTAACCTCAGCTGGGCTTATACAACTCTCCACCTAGTTGTATAAGTCGGCGTAAAGCCTGAATCTGGGCGAAATATATCTACCCCCCTGGATGCAACCAGGTGACTTTACCTTCCTGCTGTCACATACCCCCCCCTCTTGTTTTAACCTCGGGGTTGGAACACCAGCAATCAGGCATTCATGTACTCGAGACAAAGCATCCACATTCCCCATTTGAACGCCAGGGCGATGCTTTACTGTGAAGTTGAATTCCTGGAGGGCCAGGAACCACCTATTCACTCTTCTATTTGTTTCTTTGTTTTGAGCCATCCACTTTAACGGAGCGTGATCCGTAACCATGTCAAAGTGCCTACCTAGCAGGTAGTACCGAAGGGAATCTAGAGCCCACTTCACCGCTAAACACTCCTTTTCAACGGTGGCGTAATTTACCTCATGGGACTTCAACTTCCTGCTGAGGTAAATGACTGGGTGCTCTTCCCCGTTCCAGACCTGGGACAATACTGCTCCTAACCCCACATCTGACGCATCACTTTGTACGACAAAGTCTTTAGAGAAGTCGGGTGAGTACAACACTGGCTGGCTACATAAGGCTTGTTTCAAGAATTGGAATGCTGCCTCAGCCTCGGGGGTCCATTTAATCATGACCGACCCTTTCCCCTTCGTCAGGTTGGTTAGGGGCACAGCCTTAGAAGCAAAGTGGGGAATGAATCGCCGATAATACCCAGCGATTCCCAGAAAGGCTCGTACCTGCTTCTTGCTGTTGGGACGTGGCCAACTCTGGATGGCCTCGACTTTGTTGAGTTGGGGTTTTATTACTCCCCTCCCAATGGTGTACCCAAGATATTTGGCCTCCTCCTGCCCAATGGTACACTTCTTGGGGTTAGCCGTAAACCCCGCTTCCCGAACAGAGTCCAGGACTGCTTGCACTTTTGGCAGATGTGAGGCCCAATCTGTGCTATGGACAATTATGTCATCCAGGTAAGCCGCAGCATACTTCCGATGGGGCCTCAGCATCTGGTCCATTTTCCGCTGGAATGTGGCCGGCACATTCTGTAACCCGAACGGCATTCTTTTATATTGGAACGCCCCGTCTGGGGTTACAAATGCGGTTTTCTCTTTGGCCGACTTGGCCAGGGGGATTTGCCAATACCCTTTTGTGAGGTCAAGAGTCGTCATGTATCGGGCTGTTCCCAGCCGGTCGATCAACTCATCTATACGTGGCATGGGGTAGGTGTCAAATTTTGTAACTTTGTTCAACTGTCGAAAATCGTTACAAAATCGCCAGCTCCCATCCGGTTTAGGCACCAACACAATGGGACTAGACCAATCACTTTGGGACTCCTCTATCACCCCTAAGTTCAGCATTTTCTGTACTTCCTCCCGTATTGCCTCCCGTCGGGCCTCTGGGATCCGATAGGGTTTTAACTTCACCCTTTCACCGGGCGGGGTAATGATGTCATGCTCTACCCCAGATGTTTGTCCCGGCAGCTCAGAGAATACATCCTTGTTGCGAAGCACAAACTCCTTAACCTCCTGTTGTTGGGGTTGTGACAAGGTGGCTGCTATTCCAACCTCCGGAATCA
Source organism: Rana muscosa (assembly GCA_029206835.1). NCBI lineage: Eukaryota > Metazoa > Chordata > Amphibia > Anura > Ranidae > Rana > Rana muscosa. The sequence continues at coordinate 51,077,020 of CM055124.1, read as the reverse complement.
CGCAACCAGTTTGAGCTGGTGACCAAGTGTCTGCGACTAGGGACTCTCTATCCCTCCAGGCTTTCAACAGATTAACGTGATAGATCTGTTCGGGCTTTCGCCTTCCTGGTTGTCTGACCTTGTAATTCACTTCGCTCACTTTTTCCATTATCTCGTAGGGGCCTTGCCATTTGGCAAGGAATTTACTTTCAACCGTAGGGACAAGTACCAGTATCCTATCCCCCGGGGAAAAGGTACGGGTCTTGGCTGCACGGTTGTACACTCTCTGCTGTGCTAACTGCGCTTGGGCCAAATGTTCCTTCACGATGGGCATTACCTGTGCAATTCGGTCTTGCATCAGGGCGACATGCTCAATCACACTCCTGTGGGGAGAACTCTCACTTTCCCAAGTTTCCTTGGCAATATCCAACAGCCCTCTTGGGTGTCTCCCATACAGTAACTCAAAGGGGGAGAATCCCGTAGAGGATTGGGGCACCTCCCTAATAGCAAACATCAGATAAGGAAGTAGACAGTCCCAATCCTTTCCATCTCTATCCACCACTTTCTTCAACATTTGTTTTAGGGTTTTGTTGAACCTTTCAACCAGCCCATCGGTTTGGGGGTGATACACAGATGTACGTAATTGCGTCACTTTGAACAATTTACACAGCTCCTTCATAACCCGGGACATAAAGGGTGTACCTTGGTCCGTAAGCAGTTCTTTACAAATACCCACCCGGCTAAACACAAGAGATAGCTCTTTGGCTATGGTTTTAGCCGAGGTATTTCGGAGAGGGATCGCTTCTGGATAACGGGTGGCATAGTCCATTATAACTAATATGTACTGGTGCCCCCTAGCGGACTTGATTATAGGACCTACCAAATCCATGGCGATCCTCTCAAACGGGACCTCAATGATGGGTAGAGGGACCAGCGGGCTACGGAAATGTGGCATCAGGGCCGACCTCTGACACACAGGGCAGGAGGAACAATAATTTTCTATGTCCTTCATCACCCCCGGCCAATAGAATCTCTGTAATACCCTCTCTCGGGTTTTCTCTGTCCCCAGATGACCTCCAAGAATGTGCCCATGGGCCAACTCCAACACCAACTTCCTGTAAGGTTTGGGCACCACAAGCTGCTCAACGGTTTCTTCTGCCCTTTTTGCCACCCGATACAGTAGGTCCTTCTCTACGCTGAAGTATGGGTAAGTGCAGGTATTATCTGGGTTCACTAACTCGCCATCTATTTTCACTACGTTTTCCCGTGCCTTTATTAGGGCGGGGTCTTTCAACTGTTCTGTGGCAAAGTTTTCCCTGTGAACCTCAAGATCAGAAAACTCCACAGACGGTAGGTTTTCGTCTGAGGAGGTGGGCTCCTCTCCAGTTTCTTGAGTCTCCCCTGCCAATACTGATAAGGGAAATTCCGGAGAGTCCTCACCACTCTCAGGGGAGTTCTGGCTATCACATTCCTGGTACATAGGGGCACCAGTGGGGGGCTCAGGATCATCCCACAGTTCCCAGAACTTTGGAAAATCCCTTCCCACAATGGCGTCATGCGGTAACTGAGATACTAAGCCCACTGGATGAGAGAGGGTACCTTTGGGGGTCTCGAAACACACTGTAGTCACTGGATACTCTCGGGTGTCCCCATGCACACAAATAACAGCTACCTTGCTATTCCCAGAGACCTCTGTTTTAACTAACTCAGCCTTTATCAGGGTCACAAGGCTACCTGAATCCAGCAATACCACAACATTTCTACCATTAACACACATTTTGCATAAATGTTTCTCAGTTCCTCGAATGGCAGTGCATGCGACTGTCGCACACAGCGACTGATGTCTGCCCGTCAGAAAGTCACACTGCATGGGTTCCTCCACAACCGGGCAATTGGCTGCAATATGTCCCGCTTGCCGGCAGCGGTAGCAAACGATCCTTCTTGCGGCCTCTTGAGCCGCTGATTTCCCAGGCTGTTCTCGCCAAACTTGGGGTAGAGCTCCCACCCTCTCACTCTCTCCACCCTCACCCCTTGGAATCCTCTTATCTGCCCCTGGGGATGGTCTGGTCTTAGGGTGGAAAGTCCGAGTGTCTCTGGAAGAGGCCGTCAGGTTCTCTGTAGCCAAGTATTTCTCCACACGATCCACAAGACCATCGGCCGTCTCTGGGTCTCCATGGCTTACCCACTTTTGGATGGCAGTAGGAAGAGCTCTCAAAAACCGATCCATTACAACACGTTCCACAATCTTTGGTGCGGACAAAGTCTCTGGCTGTAGCCACTTTCTGCTCAGGTGAATGAGATCATACATTTGAGACCTGGGGGGTTTTCCAAGCTGGAAAGTCCAGTTATGCACACGCTGAGCCCGGACAGCCTGGGTGACACCCAGCCTTGCCAATATTTCAGCTTTTAGCATCGCATAGTCTTTTGCTTGGTTAGGCTCTAGGTCATAGTAAGCTTTCTGCGATTCACCAGTTAACAGAGGAGCCACCAGTCCAGCCCACTGCTCCTCAGGCCACTTTTCTCTTTCAGCGGTCCTTTCAAATGTGGTCAAAAATACCTCTGGATCATCCTCTCCAGTCATTTTTGTCAATAAACGACTCACAAAGGACGCGGTATTAGTGGGACGGCTTTCCTCACTGGTCTGCGGACGTTGCTGCATTGCTGCTTCCATCTGTTGTTGTAGTCTCTGCTCTTGCTTCTGTAACAGGTCTATGAAGCGGGCCTCAGATTGCTGCTGGGCTTGTTGCTGAGCCTCCAGACTCTGTTGCAAAGTTGCGTTTGTCTGCTGCTGGGCTGCAAGGCTCTGTTGATGAGCTTGCTGCTGGGCTGCAAGGCTCTGTTGATGAGCTTGCTGCTGGGCTGCGAAGTTCTGTTGTTGAGCTGCAAGGCTCTTTTGCAAACCTGCATTTGTCTGCTGTTGATTGGCATTTGCTAGAGCCAGCTGCTTCAGTATCTCCTCCATGCTGGCTTAAAAAAAAAACTGCCACTGGTTCTCCACCAACTGTGAGGGGGTTAGCTCGGCAGCGGGTGTGTGTGACCCCCGAGATGGGCTCCCCACACAAAAACAGGCCCAGCAAACGGAGGTTGTGGTTTTCAAAATCAAAAAGGTGCGGTTTATTTTCTATTTACAGTGACAAAACACAGCAAAGCAAAAGAAACATAAACAAAATAAATCCTGGTCAACTTGACCTCTGACTAAACATACAGGTTTCCTAACTAACAACTGGGATCAGCCTAGTGCTGTCCTAGTCCCTAAGTCCCTGGTTTTAAATGTCCAAGCAAATAGCCACACAGGCTTTGTCTCACCGCACAGGGGTTCACTCTCCCTAGACAGTCCACACAGGTCTGGTTCCAGGCATGAGCAAACACCTAATGAATCTGGGAGTTCTTATAGAGGCCTAAATGAGCTGACAAGCTTCAGCTGGTCTCATCAACTCCCTGTCTGCACGACGCCCCACACTCTCCCTAGAGGTATGAGTCATCCATGAGCCCACTAACCTCAGCTGGGCTTATACAACTCTCCACCTAGTTGTATAAGTCGGCGTAAAGCCTGAATCTGGGCGAAATATATCTACCCCCCTGGATGCAACCAGGTGACTTTACCTTCCTGCTGTCACAATATATATATATATATATTTGTATAAGTGTTTTAAAACGAATAAAGAGAGATAAAAAAAAAAATGTGGGTGTGGCCAAACTGCACTAACATTGAAGGGTGCCCTATGCAGGGTTGAGGGGCGCACTACATAAAGAGTGCATAGTTGAAAGGTGCGCTACATACAGAGTGCAGGGTTGAGCGGTGCGCTATGTACAGAGTGCAGGGTTCAAGGGGAACACTAGGTACAGAGTGCAGGGGTGCACTACACGCAGAGTGCAGGTTTAAGGGGTGCACTACACGCAGAGTGCAGAGTTGAGGGGTGCGCTACGTGCAGGGTTTAGCTGTGCACCATGTGAAAAGAGTATGGGTGCACCAGGCGCAGAGTGCAGGGGTGTGCCAGATGCAGAGTTCATGGGTGCGCCATGTACAAAGTGCAGCGTTGCTCAGGCACAGAATGCCGGGGTGCCCCATGTGCAGAGTGTAGAGATGCTCCATGTGCAGTGTAAACTTGGAACATCATGTATAAACGTCTTTTTCATAACTACACCTATCTGTGGCTAACACAGCGTACCTACACAGGTGAAGTCCTTATGGGGAAAGTCCACAGTTGGCACAACTCGGATGGAGCTGTCCATGGGCTTGGGTGTCCTGATGAGTTGGAGCTGGGGGGTGGGACCACTGGTTGTGGAAAGCTTCCCAAGGATTCCCTCCTCCCACCCGCTGGACGCAAACCAGTTCCCTTTTATATCTCACGGGAGGGAGGCTGCACCCCAGAAAAAGCCTGCTAACATGTTTAGGAAAGGCGGCAAAAGTATTATACACCTTCCCCCTGTCCTGGGCAGCCAATTAGCTAACTAAACATACAATGCATTAGGCCACCTGCCTACAAATAGACTGCATGCTGAAAATGCAGTTGCACTAATTTTCCCTAGAGCTTAGTAAATGTGGTAAAGCTCTGCTGATTTCTATCACCCAATCATATGCAACAACAAAAAAAAAAAAATTGTATTATGTTCCTTGCACCTGATTGGGTATACTTTACAAAATGAGGCTTCACCACATTACATGTAAACATTACAAAGAAAAATGAGTGCAACTGCACTTGCAGATCAACCCATAATGTACAGCACAGCTCTCCACCCCCACCAAGTACAGTGTGTCTCCTGTCGCCCAACGCACTATATTTCAAATTTGTCTCAAACTTTATACATGTGTGTAGCGGGTATTTAAATTTGGGGGGAAGCATCTGGGTTATTTAACCCAAATGTACTAATTGTTAGGGAGTCTGAGAATCCCTTTTGTGGTTCTTGGAGGACTCTGGTGGTGCAAGGTTCCCTGTGGCCTGCAGGTGGCGGTGTTGCCCTGGGCCGGAGTTGAACCTGCACCGCAGGACTGTACCTTTTTGTCCTTTCCTGGCGCCGGTACAGCGGGGCGGGGAACTCGCTGTGACTCAAAGGGAGAGGAGATAAAAGGGGTGGACGCCCTGACCTCGGGGTTCAGAGTTGGAGGACGTGGCCGCGCCCAGGCACCTTCAACCTGGGTGCTGGCAGTGACTATTCACCACTGGTGACAGCACAGTGGGCAGCAGCAAGAAGGGAAAGGATTGTGCGTCGATCTGTTCCCCCATTTTCCAAAGAAAAGAGATTGTTTTATTGCTTGGCAAGAAGAATAAAACTGAGTTGTACCTATTCACTGTGTGGAACTTGGGTTACTAAAGCAAAGGAGTCAGGGACGAAGGACTGGACTTGACTCTAGGATACCTACACAAAAGCCCAATCTTCTGGCCTTCACCTCTTAGTTACGGAGGACATGGGCCGTGGTGTGTCTCATTTCCCTCTCCCAGATACCCCTAGACAACAGCCATATAACAGATAGAGCAACGGAGTGTAGCGGGGTTCCTTTAAAGACTCTTGAACTACTGTTCCCAGAATCCCACTGGTTCCCAGGATGTTTTGCTTCTGCCCCAGAGACTCATGGGTGCGGAGATATAAGGGAGGGGCGAGGCCTGGCTCGGTCTCTTTGGACACGGGACGGCAGAGACTGATACACCTGTGCGGACCTGCGCTGGGTAAAGCCTGAAGCCTGAGGCCTTTCTGGAGCTGACCAAAGAGCCTTCCACCCCACTGCGAGCCTGGGTGGCATCCGACATCTCTACTTACAGCCTAGATTGGATCGGGGACCCGATCGCAGCGATCGCTGTGGGCGAGTGAAGACACAGCCGGTGGAAGTCCCGGACGGAGATCGTGTCCGGCGGGTGAGCGAGCGTAAGCTCATTCCATAACCTGTTTGATAGTACTGTGCCTATAGACTGCCGAGGCCTACTACCTCATGTTAAAGACTCTCACTGGAGATCCACAGCAGGACTGATCCAGAGGATCTCCAGTGAAATGTTGCCAGTTATCATCAGTCCCTTTTCTTGGATTACAATTATTGTTTGTTCTTAAGTGCACCACCTCTACAGATTGCCGGTGAAGAATCCATCAATCCTACAGGACTGAGTTCTAGAATTATGAATCAGGCCTGATTCATTAGGGACCTAGTTAGTTATTGCGCCACAGGGCGCCTAGTTAGCAGTCGCAGTTATACACCCCCCCCTTACATATGGTGTAGTGTGATTGATATTGTGATATTGCAGGGCTCTGCGTATAATCTAAAGGTCAAGTTGTTATCACTGTTTATTCTCTTTGCATAGCTGGAAGTAAAAGCTGTTATTCCTTTACAACTACTCTGTGTCTGAATCTCTCATAAAGTATAAGTATTAAATGTGTATACCCCTAGACTAACTGTGCCAGAAAGGGTCGAGTATATTGACGGGGGTTGGTGGAGCTGTATTCAGGGCCCAAGCCAAATCTGCAGCCCTCTTAGTTGAGGGTAGCGCTACACGTGGGGGCTCGTCCGGGATCCTGATAAAGCGGGAAAACCCGCCAAGAGGCACCGGCATGCACCCGAAAGACATCAACACGTGGTGTGGAGTAGCTAAGACAGATCCAAGCCAGTCAGTGGTCATTAACATGCCGGGTCAGGAATGGTCGACCGAAACGGTGGAAGGATTAATAAAGTCAGACCCAGACACCCCACACCAGTATGCACTAGTGGAGTATCCAGATGGGAACCCAGAGGCTTGCAAGCGCAAATATGCATGGACGCCGGATAACAGATCTTATAGTCTGGCGCACGCTATTAAGAAGGAGCCACCCCCCACGGGACCACCGCAGACTGCGGCCCGTACCTCACCAGAGAGGAGAGACGGAGCGACACCTCCAGTGACGCCTGCACCTGCCACGGCCATATCACCCGAACTGATAAAGGTGTTAGGGGACCTACTAACAAACTGTCAGAAGACAAGCACGTTGCACGTAGAGACGAGCTACCGGAGACTAAAGACATTCTCGGTGAAGCTTCCCGTCCCTGCAGGGGAGGAAGATTTTGACACTTGGGTGGAACAGGCATTACACGCAGTAGAGGCATGGGAGGTGCCTGAGGCACAGAAGAGACAGCAAGTCTTGGAAAGTCTGAAAGGTGCCGCGGCAGAAGCAGTGAAGAGCTTCCGGTTTGGAAATGAAAACTGTACAGCTCAAGATTGTCTGGCCATGCTGCAGGAAGAGTTTGGTCAGCTGGAGAAGGTGTCAGAGATGATCTATCAGTTTGAACACACTCTCCAGCAGCCAGACGAGAAACTGTCAGAATATGTTAGAAGGCTGAACAGGCAGTTATGCAAGATTGTTCTGAAGAAGGGAATGCTGCCCAAAGATGCAGATGAAGCACGAATGAAGCAGATCATGAAGGGAGCATGGCGCTTAGACCCGGTTTGGCTGCACCTGAAAACCTCAGGAGGAGGAACGTCGCTAACCTACTCTGATCTAATAAAAATTATTAGAGACGAGGAGGCGCTGCAGAAAGATCAGCAAATAGCCAAGGTGAATGTCACCCCTGTACCAGTGTTGGTCAACTCGGTCAAGAGCCCGGAAAGGGATGCAGAGGTCGACACTTTGAAATCGCAAATGGCCCAAGTGTTGGAGATGCTGACCTCTTTGATGGAGAAAGATCAAAGAAGACCAGAGAAACCAAGTCCAAGGAAGGAGTTGTTTCCGAACACCTCGGCACCGGCCTCCTTACAGGACCGAGAAGAGATGATTTGCTATAACTGCGGAGGGAGTGGCCACTTTGCTAACATATGCTCCAGTCCAAAGAAGAAGAGAACAGATAATTACAAGCCAGCGGGAAACTCCAAAGGGCCCCGGTGAAGGAGTCAACCGGGTGCCCATCATCTTCAGCGCTCCAATCTGAATAAAAAGGCCAAGAATGGAGGAGGCAAAACTCCTAGGAGGAGATATAGTTCCCCCCCACCAAGATATACCCCAGAGGGAGGGGGCAAGACCCCTCAGTGGAAATACAGCACCCCAAAGAAGGAACATTCACCTAAGAGGAACAATAACATCCCTCAGCGGGTTTGTACCCCCATTGAGAGGGAGAAAATCAATGCATACCAGGCTCAGGAAAAAATCAAGTCAAAAAGGAGCTGGGCGAGGAAAAGTCCAAAAAAGAAGGTGACCCCAGTCCGGCCATATCCAGAGGAACTGGTGGGCCCATCTCCTACTGTGCCTATTCAAGTGGAACGAGTCTATACTAAAGCTCTTTTAGACACCAGAGCACAGGTGACTTTACTATACCGAGACTTCTATGATAGGCACTTGAGTCATCTGCCTATCCAGAAGATAGAAGAGCTGGAGATATGGGGACTTGGAACCCAGAGTTTCCCTTACGATGGTTACCTGCCCATAAAGATGACTTTCGACCCATCCGTAGCTGGGAAGGCTGAAGTGTTTGACACCCTGGCAGTTGTGTGTCCTCGGCCGCCTGGAGCCAGCAAGACTTCCCTGATTATAGGGACAAACACGGATCTAGTCCGGAGACTCCTGACCCCTCTAGTGAAAGAGAGAAACCATTCAGCCACCAAAATCCATCCCATGCTAAAGACGGCCTACCAACGACTGGTCTTAGAGCAGAAGACCCCGGGAAAGGGGATAGGGAAGGTGTGGAGACTTGGTAGAGAAGGAGTAGTGCTACAGCCCGGAGAAGTAACCTGTCTTAGGGCCACTGTGAAGCTGACGTGGGAACAACCGGGCCCCTTTGTTATGCTGGAATCCGACCCAAGGGAGGAGTCCTCAGGCCTGGAAGTGGTACCAGAAGTGATCCCGCTCAAGGCCCTGAAGAAGGCCCATGGCAGAGTTCCGGTGAGTGTGAGGAACACTACGGGAGGGCCCATGGAGATCCCTGCCAGAATGTTGCTGGGCCAGGTGAGCCCTGCTGCCCCGGTCACTCTGTCAGAAGTCAAGGGGACGGGTGACGGAGGAGATGTTTGGGAGAAGCTGTCCATGGAAAACCCGATGTCATGGATATGCATTAATGTCTGTCTGCCATCTTACCTTCCTCCTCATGTGTTCATCTAGAGACCAGACCTCCTTCACCTGGCTTCCTTTATAATCTCCTCCCAGCCTGACTCCACCCCAGGCCCTATCACTGAACACTATATTAACCTGTGCACTGCAAGCCTGCTTTGCTGATCAACGTGTTTGTTAGGCATTGTGTGTTTGGGTTCCTGCCTGCCGTGTGCTACGTCTGTCTCTCTGTTACGTTATTGGCTTGTCCCCGACCATCCCTGTCTGCTCGTGACCCTTGACCTTCGGCTCGTTCTTCGTTATCCTTGTCTGCTTGTGGCCCCTGACCTTCGGCTTGTTATTCGGTTCTCTCTATCGTGTGCTGCTGCTTCCCCTTATCCTACGGGGCGTGAGCTAGGAAACTCCAGGGGCCGCGACCTGGTCCCAGCCTGCAGCGTAACATCCTCACCACTAGAGGCCCTGGAGAAGACCAGCTGGGTCTTAGACTCCGCGCCCTGGGGAATCTTGGCTCTCGCTTCCGTTGGGATCCCGGTTGTGCTCCTCTGGTCCCGCTTTCCACAACCACCCAGTTTCCTATCCACAGAAGCCAGCCATAGGGTTCACTACCTCGCGGTGCACTCCTGTCCCCCTACGGTGTGCATCTGTCACCTGGCCACAGGTGACCCTGACAGTTTGATCAGCCATGAACCCGGCTGACATCCCGCTTCCCGCGGATGATCCATTGCAGGGCATAGTTCGCAGACTTGAGACCCAGGAATCAAATCAGACCCAGGTGATGCGATTCCTCCAGGATCTGGCTTCTCGATTCGAGCAGCTTCAGGTCTCCTTGGGAACCCCGAATCCGCAACCCCAAGTACAACCAGCGGCTGTACCTATCGCACCAGTCGCAGCCTCACACTCACTAAGATTGCCAGCTCCGTTCCGTTTCTCTGGGGACTCCAAGGCCTGCAGGGGGTTTCTCAGCCAATGCACTATTCATTTTGAGCTTCAGCCTCAAAGCTTCCTATCTGACCAGGCTAAGGTAGCCTATATCATTTCCCTCCTCTCCGGTGAAGCTTTGGCCTGGGCTGCCCCCCTGTGGGAGAGGAACGATCCGGTGGTTTCCAGTCTGTCCGAATTCTTGAAGCTCTTTCGTAATATCTTCGAAGAGCCGGCTCGGGCTTCTTCAGCGGCTAGTGCTGTCTTACGTCTTCGCCAAGAATCTAGTTCAGTGGGGCAATATGCTCTTCAGTTCCGTATCCACACAGCTGAATTGAGCTGGAATAATGAGGCCCTGGTCGCTACCTTTTTACATGGCCTCTCTGACCGAGTGAAAGACGAATTAGCGGGAAGAGCCATTCCCGTCGGTCTGGACGATGTAATTTCATTATGCAACCAGATCGACATTCGTTTTCAAGAGAGGTCCTTAGAAAAAAGACGCCAGCACTCTCTGGGTCCTAGCCAGTCTGAGCTCCCCTCCCTTCATTCCGTGGAGCATCCTCTACCTGCTGAAGAACCTATGCAGCTGGGCCGGACCAGACTAACCCCCGAAGAACGTGCTAGGCGCAGAACTCTGGGCTTGTGCCTCTATTGTGAGGGCAAGGGTCATTTTCGTGACTCCTGCTCGCTTCGTCCGGGAAACGCTCGGGTCTAATACATTTGGAAGGTGGAGTATTGGACCCAGAAACATCACCTTCTCGCCTGCTCTTGCCGGTGTCCCTTCATGTAGGCACTTCTCCTCAGTCAACCCTTGCATACCTGGATTCCGGGGCTGCCGGCAATTTCATGGATTGGAGAACTGCTTCTTCTATGAAGCTTACCCTTTCACCTCTCACTACCCCATTGGTAGTCTCGGCAATTGATGGCACTGTTCTCCCAGGGGGCCCTATTCGCTTCCAGACGCTACCCATTAGGATGTCGGTAGGGATTCTCCACCAGGAGTGGATATCCTTTCTTATTCTACCCAAGGCCTCTACCCCAGTTGTATTGGGCCTCCCTTGGCTACAGCTCCACTCTCCACATGTGGACTGGGTCTCTGGGCAGATCCTGGCCTGGGGTTCCTCATGTTTCTCGTCGTGTCTTCTCAAGGTGACCCCCAAGGAGAGTCTTCCGGTTGCTGCCACTTCTGTTTCTTCTGATCTTCCCGCCGCATACAGCGATTACCGGGATGTGTTCTGTAAAAAATCAGCTGAGGTGCTTCCTCCCCACAGGTCTTTTGACTGTGCTATTGATCTTGTCCCCGGAGCAACTCTACCCAGGGGTCGTACCTACCCTCTGTCCATCCCAGAGACCCAGGCCATGTCGGAGTATGTAGCAGAGAATCTGGAGAGAGGGTTCATCCGGAAATCCTCATCGCCTGCAGGGGCAGGGTTCTTTTTTGTTGCCAAAAAGGATGGTACCTTAAGACCCTGCATCGATTATCGGGGTTTAAATGCGGTTACTATTAAAAATCGATACCCCTTACCCTTAATATCTGAGCTATTCGATAGGTTGAAGGGTGCCTCCATTTTCACCAAGTTGGATCTCAGAGGCGCGTACAATCTCATTCGAATACGGGAGGGTGACGAATGGAAGACTGCATTTAACACTAGAGACGGGCATTACGAATATCTGGTGATGCCTTTTGGTCTGTGTAATGCTCCAGCCGTGTTTCAAAACTTTGTCAATGAAATCTTCAGAGATCTGCTGTACCAGTTTGTTGTCATCTATCTGGATGACATTCTGATCTTTTCTGAAAATCTGCTCGTCCACAGAAACCATGTCCGCACTGTACTTCAACGTCTTAGAGAGAACAATCTCTATGCCAAGCTGGAGAAATGTTCCTTTGAATGTTCTGAGGTCCTGTTTTTGGGGTGCTTTGTCTCATGTTCGGGGCTTCGTATGGACCCTGGGAAGGTCTTGGCTATCACCAACTGGCCTCTTCCTGCTAGCCTCAAGGCCACACAGCGCTTTCTTGGCTTCACTAATTATTATAGGCAGTTCATAAGGAATTACTCTTCCATTGCCGCGCCTATTATCGCTTTGACCAAGAAGGGTGTGAATGCCAGAGACTGGCCTCCCGAAGCTGTCTCTGCATTTCACAACCTGAAACAGGCCTTTGTTTCTGGCCCCCTCTTGAGGAGACCAAATCCTGGGAATGCATTTTTTATTGAAGTGGACGCTTCCTCAATGGGGGTGGGAGCTGTGCTTCTTCAAATCTTTGAGAAGAGACGCCAACCATGTGCGTTCTTCTCCAAAAAATTTTCTCAGGCAGAGAGGAATTATGCCATCGGTGATCGGGAACTTCTCGCAATTAAATTGGCGTTAGAGGAGTGGCGTCATCTCTTGGAGGGTTCCCCTCACTCCATAACGATCTTTACCGATCACAAGAATTTACAGTATCTACAGAATGCTAAACGTCTGAATCCTAGACAGGCCAGGTGGAGTCTCTTCTTTGCCCGTTTTAATTTCACGATTACCTACAAACCTGGTTCCTGCAACGGTCGGGCTGATGCGCTCTCTAGGTCATTTGACACTTTGGACGAGGAGTCCGCCCCTGAACCTGAGCCGATCATTCCCACCTCATGCATTGTTGCCCACTCTACCACCCTGAAGTCTAAAATTCCGCCTGGTAAGACCTTTGTCCCCACTGAGCTAAGAGCTAAGATCCTTCGTTGGGGACATGATTCCAAGGTGGCAGGGCATTCTGGATTCCTCCGATCCTTCCTACTCATCAGTCGTCACTACTGGTGGCCTAATCTCCGCTCAGACGTCAAAGACTACGTTAAAGCTTGTCATGTCTGTGCTCAGTCCAAATCCTCCACACAAGCTCCTGCTGGTCTCCTCATGCCCTTGCCTATTCCTAAGGAACCCTGGGCCCATATTGCCATGGATTTTATCACCGATCTCCCACTGTCTGAGAATAATACAGTCATTTGGGTGGTAATCGATCGATTCTCCAAGATGGCTCATTTTGTTCCTCTTCCTGGTCTTCCTTCTGCCCCTGCCTTGGTTCCCATTTTCATTCGAGAAATTCTCCGCCTACATGGGGTCCCTTCTCATATTGTTTCCGACAGGGGAGTCCAATTCACGTCTCGTTTTTGGAGAGCCTTTTGCAAATCCCTCAATATTGTCTTGGATTTTTCTTCTTCTTACCATCCCCAATCCAATGGACAGACTGAGAGGGTTAATCAGGAGTTAGAGGTCTTTCTTCGCACCTTTGTGTCTTCTCACCATGACGATTGGTCCTCTCTACTCCCGTGGGCAGAATTCTCCCATAACAATCATGTGAATACCAGTTCGCAGAAGACACCCTTTTTCACAGTTTATGGAAAACACCCTCAACTTCCTCTTCCTATGATCTGTTCTCCAGACATTCCAGCTTTGGCTTCGGTTCAGGAGTCTCTCAATTCCGTTTGGGGTCACGTTCATGATTCCCTCCGGGCAGCTGCTGAAAAATTCAAAGGCTTTGCCGACCGCCGCAGGCGTAAACCGCCTTCTCTTCAGCCAGGGGACAAAGTCTGGCTCTCTACCAGGAACATCAAGCTCCGAGTTCCTTCTCTGAAGTTTGCTCCACGATTCATCGGTCCATACACGGTAACTGCTAAACTGAATCCGGTTTGTTTCAAACTCCAGATTCCTAAGAGCCTTAAAATCACTAACTCCTTTCATGTTGCTCTTCTAAAGCCTTTAGTCCTCAATAAATTCTCTCGTCCTCTTCCTACCGTGGCGCCTGTCTCTGAGGATAATCAGGAGTACGAGATCAGTCAAATTCTGGACTCCCGACTCTGTAAAGGCGTTCTTCAGTACCTCGTTCATTGGAAAGGGTTTGGTCCTGAGGAGAGGTCTTGGATCACTGCATCTGAGGTCTTTGCACCTCGTCTGTTAAAGGAGTTTCATCTGAAGTTTCCCTCTAAACCTGGGCCCAGGCGGAGAAGGGGGAGGCCTCGTAAGAGGGAGGGTACTGTCATGGATATGCATTAATGTCTGTCTGCCATCTTACCTTCCTCCTCATGTGTTCATCTAGAGACCAGACCTCCTTCACCTGGCTTCCTTTATAATCTCCTCCCAGCCTGACTCCACCCCAGGCCCTATCACTGAACACTATATTAACCTGTGCACTGCAAGCCTGCTTTGCTGATCAACGTGTTTGTTAGGCATTGTGTGTTTGGGTTCCTGCCTGCCGTGTGCTACGTCTGTCTCTCTGTTACGTTATTGGCTTGTCCCCGACCATCCCTGTCTGCTCGTGACCCTTGACCTTCGGCTCGTTCTTCGTTATCCTTGTCTGCTTGTGGCCCCTGACCTTCGGCTTGTTATTCGGTTCTCTCTATCGTGTGCTGCTGCTTCCCCTTATCCTACGGGGCGTGAGCTAGGAAACTCCAGGGGCCGCGACCTGGTCCCAGCCTGCAGCGTAACATCCTCACCACTAGAGGCCCTGGAGAAGACCAGCTGGGTCTTAGACTCCGCGCCCTGGGGAATCTTGGCTCTCGCTTCCGTTGGGATCCCGGTTGTGCTCCTCTGGTCCCGCTTTCCACAACCACCCAGTTTCCTATCCACAGAAGCCAGCCATAGGGTTCACTACCTCGCGGTGCACTCCTGTCCCCCTACGGTGTGCATCTGTCACCTGGCCACAGGTGACCCTGACACCCGAATCTACCCAGGGCTTGGAAAGAAAGAGCCAAGGCCCAGCTAACTAGATGGGAGAAGATCTTTTCCGAAGATGAATTTGATGTGGGGTGTGCAAGAAGTGCCACCCACCGAATCCGCCTCCAAGAAGATAAGCCCTTCCGAGAGAGGGTCAGGTGGGTTCCCCTGGCAGATCTGGAGGATCTGAGGGAACAACTTGCGGAACTGAAGAAGACCGGTGTGATCCGGGAGTCTAGAAGCCCCTATGCCTCCCCAATAGTGGTGGTCAGAAAGAAGAATGGATCGTTGAGGCTTTGTATCGATCACAGGACCCTCAACAGGAGAACCATCCCTGACCAGTACACCACGCCAAGGATAGAAGATGCCTTACAGAGTTTGTCTGGAGCCAAATGGTTCAGTGTGATGGACCTCAAGAGTGGGTACTATCAAATACCTATGCACCCAGAAGACAGAGAAAAAACGGCCTTCATAACCTCGGTGGGATTCTTCGAATTCAATAGGATGCCTCAGGGTCTGTCTGGAGCTCCTGCTACCTTTCAACGCCTTATGGAGAAGATTGTTGGAGACATGAATCTTATAGAAGTCCTTGTGTACTTGGACGATGTCATTGTCTTCGGGAGAACCTTGGAAGAACATGAAGCCAGGCTGGAGAAAGTATTGAGAAGACTCAGTGAGGAGGGACTTAAGCTTTCTCCTGAGAAGTGTCGGTTCTACCAGTCTTCTGTGAACTATCTGGGGCACATAGTGTCTGAAGAAGGGGTGGCCACAGATCCCGAGAAGTTGGAAGCAGTCACCTCCTGGCCACGACCCACCACAGTAACAGAGCTCCGATCCTTCCTGGGGTTCTGCTCCTATTATAGGAGGTTTGTGAAGGGATTTGCTCGGATTGCCCCCCCCGTTGAATGAATTACTAAAGGCAGAAGGGGAAGAGGATGACTCAGGGCCCAGGAGGCCTGGTGAGTCAGTTCAAGATCAGTGGAACTCAAGGTGTGAAGAGGCCTTCCAGGCCCTGAAGAAGAGCTTAACCACTGCCCCAGTTCTGGCCTATGCCGACCCTACCAGACCTTATGAATTACATGTGGATGCCAGCCATGAGGGCCTGGGTGGAGTGCTCTACCAGGAACATGAGGGACAACTGCGACCGGTGGCCTATGTGAGCAGGAGCCTGACCCCCTCAGAAAAGAACTACCCCACTCATAAGCTGGAATTCCTGGCTCTCAAATGGGCAGTAGTAGACAAGCTAAAAGACTACCTCTATGGGGCGGAGTTTACTGTGAAGACAGATAACAACCCCCTGACCTACCTCTTCACCACCGCAAAACTAGATGCAACCGGACACCGGTGGTTGGCTGCCTTGTCAGGATTTAACTTTAGTCTGAAGTACAGACCAGGGGCTGGAAATAGGGATGCAGATGCCCTGTCCCGAAGATCTCATGCCATGACCAATGACTGGGAAGACTGGACCCAAGTAGCACCCGAGGGAGTACGGGCCCTTTGTCAAGGAGCTGAATTAATTTCAAGCCAAAGGAGGCTCCAGGGCAGAGGAGATAGGAGTTACAATGGTAGGAGTCCCTAAACACTATTGTGGAGTAACGCAGCTAGAAGAAGATAACCTGCCGAAGCTATCCAAGAGGGAGTTGAGGTGTGACCAACTGGAAGACCCCATGGGGAGATTGGTCCTCGAAGCCCTGGAGAATCAGGATCTCAACAAACTCTTACATCACCCCTCAAAGGAGGCCCGCCTGTTGAGGAAGGAATGGGACAGGCTGCAGGTGCGTCAAGGAGTGGTCTACCGAAGCGGCCCCTCTGATGACTCAGAAGATAAGTGGCAGTTGTTCCTCCCGGAGAAGCACCGAGAGACTGTACTAATTGCTCTGCATGACCATCATGGTCACCTAGGGGCAGAAAGGACCTTCCAGCTTGTCAGAAGTCGGTTCTATTGGCCCTGCATGAGGGCAGAAGTAGAGGAGTATTGCCATTCCTGTGCACGATGCATTCAGAGAAAGACTTTACCTCATCAAGCTGCCCCAATGGGCCACTTACAGAGTCAAGGCCCAATGGATCTGGTATGCATTGATTTTCTCTGCCTCGAACCCGACCTGAGTGGATTGGGAAATGTTCTGGTAATAACCGACCATATTACCCGCTATGCCCAGGCTTTCCCAACCAAAGACCAGAAGGCATCCACCGTGACCAAGATACTTATGGAGAAGTATTTTGTCCATTACGGATTACCACAGAGACTTCACTCAGATCAAGGAAGGGACTTTGAGAGTCGGTTGATCCGGCAACTTCTGGACTCATTGGGAATAAAGAAGACCAGAACCACACCTTACCACCCACAAGGAGATGCTCAGCCGGAGAGGTTTAACCGGACCCTGCTCAACATGTTGGGAACTTTAGAAACAGAGAAGAAGCAACACTGGAGCAAACACATATCAGCCCTAGTGCATGCCTATAACTGCACCACAAGTGATGTTACTGGCTACTCCCCTTATCGACTCATGTTTGGGAGAGAAGCAAGGTTGCCTGTGGATCTGGCCTTTGGCACTTCTTTAGATCACACCTCAGCTACATCTCACAAGGGATACGTGGACAGACTTAGACGCAGCTTGCAGGTGGCCTATGAACAGGCCCAGGCGGCCTCGGATCAAAGGGGAGCCCGCAACAAGAGAAATTTCGATCTGAAGGTTCGAGTGCAGGATCTGCAGCCCGGGGACCGAGTACTGCTACGCAATCTGGGGGTCCCTGGAAAGCACAAGCTTGCAGACAGATGGAGATCGGAACCCTATGTCGTCTGTAGGAAGTTGCCCGGTTTGCCTGTTTACAAACTAAAGCCAGAAGGGAAGGTGGGACCCTTTTAGACGTGGCATAGAAACCACCTGCTCCCACTTGCTGAAGCAGTCAGGATACCCCCAGCAAGGGACCCCCCAGAATCAGTCACTATCCTGGATATTCCCAGGCCGAGCACTCGGTCTCAAACCTCTCGAGCTGAAGATGGGGAGGCTTCTCAACTGAGTACTGATGAAGGAGGAGAACTGGACTGGCTGTGGCCTTCCTCGACTCCGGGGACGTCCGCCATAGATCTCCCAAATACAAGGGATACTCCAGATGCAACGCTGAATCCGGAGGCCACTGAATTCATACCTTTCAGTCCCTCAGCTGATTACTGGGAAGATGTTCCTGATACTTGTTCAGAGGAGGATCCTAGAGATTCCAATTACCAGTCAACTTCTGAATCAGAGGTTCCAGAACCAGCAATGTTACATGAACTTACTCCTGCAGAAGAGCCTGTGACGCCAGTAGCCCCAAGAGAGCAGAGGGCTCGCAGAGTTATCAGGCCTCCAAAGAAATTAACTTACCCCCAAATGGGGACAAGCTCCGAGGACTCTGTTGTAACGGCTAGGAGAAGTGTTGAGCATCCTGATCCCTCCACTGTCCATTTAGTGGAGGGCAGCCCCAGCTCACTCTCTGGCACAGTTAGGCAGGCCACTCATGGTAGTGTGACCTGTGGGCAAGAGAGTTCCACCCCAAAATTTTGGTGGGAATTCCCTATGCCAACATCATACTCGACACTGTCCAAAATTGTACATAGCATTTGTTGAAGTTTATCTTTGGGGACCAAAGAGTTTAAGTGGGGGGAGTGTGTAGCGGGGTTCCTTTAAAGTCTCTTGAACTACTGTTCCCAGAACCCCACTGGTTCCCAGGATGTTTTGCTTCTGCCCCAGAGACTCATGGGTGCGGAGATATAAGGGAGGGGCGAGGCCTGGCTCGGTCTCTTTGGACACGGGACGGCAGAGACTGATACACCTGTGCGGACCTGCGCTGGGTAAAGCCTGAAGCCTGAGGCCTTTCCGGAGCTGACCAAAGAGCCTTCCACCCCACTGCGAGCCTGGGTGGCATCCGACATCTCTACTTACAGCCTAGATTGGATCGGGGACCCGATCGCAGCGATCGCTGTGGGTGAGTGAAGACACAGCCGGTGGAAGTCCCGGACGGGGATCGTGTCCGGCGGGTGAGCGAGCGTAAGCTCATTCCATAACCTGTTTGATAGTACTGTGCCTATAGACTGCCGAGGCCTACTACCTCATGTTAAAGACTCTCACTGGAGATCCACAGCAGGACTGATCCAGAGGATCTCCAGTGAAATGTTGCCAGTTATCATCAGTCCCTTTTCTTGGATTACAATTATTGTTTGTTCTTAAGTGCACCACCTCTACAGATTGCCGGTGAAGAATCCATCAATCCTACAGGACTGAGTTCTAGAATTAGGAATCAGGCCTGATTCATTAGGGACCTAGTTTAGTTATTGTGCCACAGGGCGCCTAGTTAGCAGTCGCCCCACGTGGCGTCTCCTTATACACCCCCCCCCCTTTACATATGGTGTAGTGTGATTGATATTGTGATATTGCAGGGCTCTGCGTATAATCTAAAGGTCAAGTTGTTATCACTGTTTATTCTCTTTGCATAGCTGGAAGTAAAAGCTGTTATTCCTTTACAACTACTCTGTGTCTGAATCTCTCATAAAGTATAAGTATTAAATGTGTATACCCCTAGACTAACTGTGCCAGAAAGGGTTGAGTATATTGCCGGGGGTTGGTGGAGCTGTATTCAGGGCCCAAGCCAAATCTGCGGCCCTCTTAGTTGAGGGTAGCGCTACAGGAGTAAGGGGTGAGACCGCTACACTTGCATCCTTGGAGTATAACAGGATCATCTCAGATCAGATCTTCCCCATTTTGTCTAGCTGTTTGAAATGTTGCTATAGGTAAGCTATGTGTACTGGCCGGCATTATTACTGAATGTGAAACAAGTGTCCTCCAAGATTTATCATTGCCCCAGCTCACTTTCATCCTAAACTACAAGCAGGGGCATTGGAACAGGACAGGCAAACCAAGCAGCTGCTTGGGGCCCCGAGCTCTCCTGGGGCCCCAGCAGAGGGCAGCACAGCAGAAAGAGGAGCCAAAGGACTCGAGGAGGCAGCACGGGAGGAGGAGGTAAGACATCCCCCCCGCATATCCACTGTAAACGTTAAAATTTGTTCAAATTCCTTCAAACGGCCCTGACTACAAGCAAAGGCTCCTGTATGACAGTTACATAGTTGGTAAGTTGGTAAGTTTGAATAAAGACAACACTCCATCCAGTTCAACCTGTATTGGTGTGTTTGTGTAAATAATCATATCCCCGTATATTGTGCTCGATAAGATGCATGTCCAAGAGTCTAGTCTTTTGAAACTAGCCATACTTCCTGTTGACACCACTGATTGTGGAAGAGAGTTCCAGATTCTTACCGCCCTGACAGTGAAAAACCCCCTACGCTAGGGTGACCAGACATCCCCAGTTTCCGGGTTGAGGACACTGTCCCCGGAGAAAGTCTGTCCCCGGTTTTGTCCCTGGATTGGATTTGAACAGGGACTGGGGCAATTTCAAAGACAGTCAGTGCAGAATTAAAAAAATTAATAAAAAATCGGAATTACACACCCCCGCTCCGCCGCTCCTACTAGCTTAGGGGGGTGTATTTTTTCCATTATCTGTTCCCCTTTCTGATGATAATGGCTGGTCGGAGCTGAGGGAATATTTTTTCAGTTTCGGGTGCATGCCCATTCAGCTCCGCTCACATGTTCTTTTACCTAGGCTCAAGTCCCGGGCAGCTGCCTGCCTGCTTATCTTCTTGCCTTCCCTGCGGAGTGATCTTCCTCCATTCCCCACCCAGTAGTAGCCGGGGTCCGGAGAGTAAGACTTGACAGGCTGTAAGGCAGGTGGCGACGGCCAGAGAATCGCTTATTGCCACCATTACTATTAAAAAAAAAAAAATGTCCCCAGATTTCATTTGAAAAATCTGGTCACCTTACCCTACGCACCTTAAAGCAGAGGTCCGCCGTTTTTTTTAAATTCAGCAGCTACAAATACTGCAGCTGCTGACGTTTAAAAGAAGGACACTTACAGTACCTGTCCAGCGCGCCCGCGATGTCGGCACCCGGAGCCGATCCAAGGCTCGGCTATCGGGTGCTGCCGCCACCATCTTCGGTAAAGGAATCAGGAAGTGAAGCCGCCACTTCCTGGTTCCCTACTGCGCATGCGCGACTCGAATGGTCCCTGCTGTCTTCTGGGACCTGTGTGTCTCCCAGAAGACAGTGGGGGGGACAGGAAGTGGCGTAGATGCCCGTAAATAATGCGGCTATCTATGCCCCAAAGTGGGAACAAATATCTGTATTAAACAGGTATCTGCTCCCCCTGAAAGGTACCAAATGTGACACTGGAGGGGGGGAGGGTTCCGAAAAGCGGTAGTTTAATTTTTGGGTGGAACTCCGCTTTAAGGTTTAACCGCTTCTCTTCCAATCTCATTGTGTGGCCCCGTGTCCTCTTACACTCCCCGAGACTGAAAAGATTCCTACCTACACTGGGATAACCATTGAGATATTTGTATATCACTATCATATTTCCTCTCAAGTGTCTCTTCTCCAAGGAGAATACATTTAGTGTCTGTAGTCATTCCTCATATTTGAGGTCCTCCAGCCCCATTATTAATTGAATTGCCCTTCTCTGGACTCTCTCCAGCTCCAACACATCATTTCTAAGGATTGGTGACCAGAACTGATCAGAATACTCCAGATGTGGCTGAACCAAAGTTTTATAAAGTGGTAGAATAATCGTTTTATCTCTGTAATGAATCTCTTTTTTTAATGCATGCTAATATTCTGCTGGTTTTGGTTGCCACAGCTTGACAATGCATGTTATTGCTAAGTCTGTCATCTACTAGGACCCCCAGACCCTTCTCCATCCTAGAATCCCCCAGAGCTTCTCCCCCTAGTGAGTAACCTGAATTTATATTTTAACCCCCCCACAATGTTAAACCTTATTTGCCATCTAGTTGCCCATTTAATTAATTAATTAATTGAGGTCCTAAAGCAGGGGTCTCCAAACATTCTAAAGAAAGGGCCAGTTTACTGTGCTTCTGACTTTAGGGGGGCCGGACTGTGCCCAGTGGGAGTAAACAATGCCCGATCTTTGGTATTAGGGGGAGAAATAGTTGGTGTGCATGGGAGGAAATGTGCCCAATTTTTGTTGTCGTTAGAAGAAATTATGCCAAATCTTGGATGTCAGTGGAAGGAATACTGCCCCATTGTTGGTGCCAATGGCAGGAATAATGACTCAAGGGCCCGCTAAAGGCAAGCAAGGGCCTGCATCTGGCCCCAGGGCCACAGTTTGGAGACCACTGTCTTATAGTAAAGTTTCTAAATCCTGCTGTGATGTTATTGCCCTACTTATTTTTGTGTCGTCACCAAAGCTGAGATTGAGCTATTTATCCCACCCTCTATATCATTTATAAATAAATTAAACAGAATTGGTCCCAAGACAGAGCCTTGGGTTACCCCACTTAGGTGAAGTGAACATTGGTACAATGTTTAGCTTCCTAAGCACCATTAGCTTTATTAGGCTATAAGCTTATTAGGCTTACCAAAATCTGAAAGTTCCCTTTAACAATAAGGGGGCCCCCAGATACCCGTTTCGCCCCTACCTGAATGAATATGGGAAACATAGTACCTATATTAAACAAAATAATCAGAATAGCTGCGCGCTGCCACCTAGTGATAAGTGAACAAAATGTTTTTTGAAAGCTGCTGCTATCGCCTGTGTGTTCCCACATCAACAGCAATAAAATTATAAATATAGGTTATAGCACTGCTTAAATAACCTGATAATAATTATGACGAAACAAACATATAAATAAAAGTGTCAGTGCCACTGTGCATTCAATAAGTGAACACTGTTCTGTCTCAACTACAAAGCGATAAAGTTCATCTCCAGGTTTAAGTAGGCCTTACTCAAGCTGGTTTGATATTCATCCCTTGCATTGATACAGGCAGTTTAACTCAATGAATAAACTCACAGTTAGGACGACAGACGATGAATCCTTTTGAATGTTCCGTTTAATGATGGATATTCATAGGTAGAAAAACGTTGCAGTTGTAAGCCACATGTAAGATGTTTAGCATGGAAGATATACAGGAGTAATGACCAGAATCAGGAAGTGGAGGAGATATATAAAGAACTACGGTGAGAGAGAGAGTTCAGCTAGAAAGAAGGGGACAGATCTTAAAGACACAGAGCAAGAATAATACATAGTGTAACACAACACTCCCCGTCTGAAATCTTTAGATTTCATAACCTTAAACTAAAATATATATTTTCAAAAAGTCCAATACTGACGAATGTCCTGGAACCTGTAATGAAAAACATGCAACAAGCAAATAACAAACGTAAGTTCAACAGGATGAAGAACATAAAGTCTCAGTATGATGTCTTCAAATAATTCCAAAGTTCTGAGTAGAACCTGTAGATGGCAGCAATGTACTCCCCGCCGTGCCAACAGCATGGCTAGTCCTTGCGCAAGTCACTCACCTGGCAAAAGGAGTACTAACTCTGTAATTGGTCGACTAAAGGTTCGTGTCGATCCTCCCTTGGTTACCTTGACTTCTACCTTCCGGATTTTGTTATCGTCGCTGGGCATAACTTTAGTAATAAGACCCATAGGCCACTCATTCCGACAAACTTCCTTGTCTTTTAGAAGGATGAGGTCTCCAACTTTAAGATTCGGCTTAGATGCTTGCCATTTGTTACGACCTTGAAGGTGATGAAGATACTTTTTCTTCCAGCGATGCCAGAACACATTGGCTAGATGCTGCACCTGCTTCCATTGATGCCTGTAATGGTGTGACCGCAGCTTCTGTTTTGTACTTACAGAAGTGTGGAGTGAGGTGTTCACAGTTCTTATTTTCTTATCATCTTCAGGGTTTACTAGCCCATAGGTGGTGTCAATAGGGAGTAAGTAAGAGTCCTCACGCAGAAACCTTGGAGGTGACAGCCATAAGCTGTCCTGAAGAGCGGCAGGTGACACGGCTCTGGTCCCACAGTCAGCTGGGTTGAGTTCAGTGGGAACATGATGCCATTGACTTGGTAGAGAGAATCTCTTGATACGTTCAACCCTGTTGCTGACGTACACATAAAATTGTTTTGTTTGGTTGTTTATGTAACCAAGTACTACCTTACTGTCTGTATAGAAGGTGAAAGAATCAATTCTAGTGTCCATTTCACTTCGTATGACCTCGGCAATTTCTACTGCTAGCACGGCTGCACAAAGTTCAAGTCTTGGTATGGTATGTGCAGGCTTGGGTGTGAGTTTTGCCTTGCCTAGGACAAAACTACAGTGTGATTCTCCATTCAGTTCAGAGGTCTTCAAATAGGCTACTGCAGCAATAGCTTCAACTGATGCATCAGAGAAAATATGAATCTCTCTCTGGTTAGCAGTTGAAGTGGATCCTGGAACATAGCAACGGGGAATCTGAAGTTTTTCTAGTGACTTCAAAGAATATCTCCACCTTTCCCACTTGTGTTGATTCTCACTAGGCAAGGCAGTATCCCAGTCTATGTTCTCAGTAGACAACTGTCTTAGTAAAATCTTACCTTGAATGGTAACTAGAGCAAGGAAACCCAGTGGGTCATAGATGCTATTCACCACGGACAGGACTCCACTCTTAGTGAAGGGTTTGTCACAAGTTGACACTTGGAAGGTGAATTTGTCTTGCTTGATGTTCCACAACAAACCCAGACTTCGCTGTACAGGAGGCACATCTGTACCTAAGTCAAGGTTTTTTAGACTAGCGGCATAGTCCTCAAAGTGAAAGGCATTCATAAGGTCCTGGCTGTTGGATATAATCTTGTGCAGTCTAAGGTTTGCTACAGACAGCATCTCCTTTGTTCTGGTGAGAAGATCAATTGCTTCTTTAGCAGTTGGAAAGGACTTAAGTGCGTCGTCAACGTAGAAGTTTCTTTCAACAAATTGACGGGCATCAGATCCATATTCAACTTCTCCAGTCTGAGCTGTTCTCCTTAGCCCATAAGTTGCCACTGCTGGGGAAGGACTGTTACCGAAGACATGTACCTTCATGCGATAATCTATAACTTCCTTGTTGAGGTCATTGTCCTTGTGCCACAGAAACCTGAGGTAGTTTCTGTTGTCTTCTCTGACGATGAAGCAGTGAAACATCTGTTGAATGTCGGCCATTACTGCTACAGGCTCTTGTCTGAAACAAATCAAGACTCCTATTAGACCGTTGTTCAAGTTGGGTCCAGTAAGGGGCATGTTGTTAAGAGAAACACCTTCGTGCTGAGCACTGGAATCAAAGACAACTCTGATTTGGTCTGATTTGCGTAGGTGATACACTCCAAAGGATGGAAGGTACCAGCATTCTTCTCCCTCCTTTAGTGGGGGAGCAGGCTCTGCATGATCTCTGTCAAATACATTTTGCATAAAGTCCACAAAGTGCTTTTGCATCTCTGGTTTCCTGCTTAAGTTTCGCTTTAAGGAGGATAATCTACTGATGGCCTGCTGTAAGTTGTTGGGCAATCTCTCTCTTGGGAGACGAAAGGGTAGGGATGCTACCCAGTTATTGGAGTCATCTTGAAAGAACTCATTGTCCATTACCTTGATGAATTCTTTGTCTTCCATTGAAGGAGCCAGTATGTCATCTTCACTGGTTGCATTAAACACTGTAGAGCCGAAGTCGCCATCATGGCAGGAGAAAGGGCTTGTGTCACCTGAGATACCATGTTGCCATTCGTGGCTGGCTATCTTCTCTTTCACCTAGTAGTGATGTGGGCATGGCTCAAAGTAAATGTTTCGGCCATTTGGCAGAACATTTGTCTTGAATGACGAAATGTTGGTAGGTCTTTTCATTTTGCCTATGCAGACATTGCCTATGATGACCCACCCTAGATCTGTGCGCTGGGCAAATGGGGCATCTGGGGGTCCACTGACTTGTCTGTGTACCTTGTGAACTCTTAGAATGTCTCTTCCTAACAGAAGAAGGATCTGAGCATCTTTGTCAAGCGGCGGTATCTCATTTGCTATTACCTTGAGGTGAGGGTGATGGAAAGCAGCAGCTGGAGTAGGGATTTCTTCCCTGTTAGCAGGTATCTGATTGCACTCAACAAGTGTAGGTAAGGGTAATTGCAAGTTACCTTTGAGAGAAGATACCATGAGTCCATGAGCCCTTCTTCCAGAAACCTCTATAGTTCCACTACAGGTACCCAAGGTGTAAGGATGAGCTTCGCCTTTTATTTCAAATAGATTGAACAATTCCGATTTTGCAAGTGATCGATTGCTCTGATCGTCTAAGATAGCATATGCCTTTAGAGACTTTTCTGGTTGATCCTTGTGGTATATGTTCACCAAGCATATCTTAGCACAGGACTTACCACAGCGGTCTTCTCCACAAACTTCAGTGCAGGATGAAGAAATGATGGTAGAATTAGGCACTTGGTCTGTATTCTCCCCGCCATGCGTTAACCTGGGAGGAGCGTTGGCAGGTTGTGCAGAGCTGGGCTCAAGAGGATGGAGGGCTTGCACATGTTCTTCAGAGCCACACTCTATGCACTTGATGGACACATTACAGTCCCTTGCAAAATGTTCTGTAGAAGCACAGCACCTGGAACATACCCTAAATGTCTTTAAAAGCTCCTTGCGCTCTTACAGAGGCTTTTTCCTAAAGCCTATACATTTATTGAGGGGGTGTGGCTTCTTGTGTATGGGACACTCTCTGTTAGGGTTTTCAATCTTCCTACTCTGTTTGTTCGTGGCCAGAACTGTGGTAGGAGTGGGAAGGATGTCAGTTTTTTTCACGGACACTGGGCCTCTATGGTTTCTATAGTTGCCCTGAAGACTGGTACTCTTAGGAAAGGGTGAGAAGAGACTGTACTCACCGTAGGAAAAACTTGGATCGTTCTTGGTCTCTGCAATTTTCCTGATGAATTCACAGAAGAAAGAGAATGGAGGGAAGGAAACCTTGTTCTCTCTTTTGTATGATGACCCTAGTGCAGTCCATTTCTCTTGCAAACCATACGGGAGCTTGGAGACAATTGGGTTTACCCCTCTTGGAGTGTCAAGGTAACTGAGTCCAGGTAGTTTTGGGTCTGTCTTGGCTAGCTGAAGCTCAAGGAGAAGGTCACTCAGTCTCTGGAACTCCTTGTTGTCCTTACCGGATATCTTTGGGAAAGTTTCCAGACGCATGAACAAAGCATTTTCTATAGCTTCTGGACTGCCATAACTTTGCTCTAGTCGCTCCCATGCAGCTGTGAGGCCTGCAGTAGGATTGTCCATGAAAACCGATCTTAATGGCTTAACACGTGCAGCAGATAGAGGACCAAGCCATTTGATCAGCAGATTCAATTCTTGATCAGCTGTAATGCCAATATTGCTGATTGTAGTTCTGAAGGCACATTTCCAACTTCTGTAGTTCTCAGGTTGGTCATCAAAGCTTGTAAGACCAGTCTTTGTGAGCTCTCTGCGAAGCATGTACCTCACAAACTCTTCTGTCTTGCTATGAGGGCAGTAAATCTTGTCTGTTTCAGTACTGACATGCAGAAATCTTGTAATTAGGCTGTGAAACTCAGTTTTTCTACTGTTCTGTCTCAACTACAAAGCGATAAAGTTCATCTCCAGGTTTAAGTAGGCCTTACTCAAGCTGGTTTGATATTCATCCCTTGCATCGATACAGGCAGTTTAACTCAATGAATAAACTCACAGTTAGGACGACAGACGATGAATCCTTTCGAATGTTCCGTTTAATGATGGATATTCATAGGTAAAAAAACGTTGCAGTTGTAAGCCACATGTAAGATCTTTAGCATGGAAGATATACAGGAGTAATGACCAGAATCAGGAAGTGGAGGAGATATATAAAGAACTACGGTGAGAGAGAGAGTTCAGCTAGAAAGAAGGGGACAGATCTTAAAGACACAGAGCAAGAATAATACATAGTGTAACACAACAAACACAGTTCAAATAAGGTCCATAGGTGATGAAATAAATAAAAATCTTCCTAATATAAGGTGCACTGTCGTGCACATAAAACTTTTCCATATGAAACGTGCTTCACAAAAAACTCCACTCCGTGACTTGTGCTCCCTTCACAGAGTGCAATGCAAGCTCACTTCCTTGTTAGACCATGAAAAGAGCGTCAAACACGCTCACTCTGCACACAGGGTAGTTCTCCTAAAAATGGCTCTGCAATGATTACCAGCAGCTCCTCTTTGTTAAGCCTCGTACACACGACGAGTTTCTCGTCAAAAAACGACAAGAAAACTGCCGAGAGAGCTTTCTTGCCGAGAAAACCGTTCGTGTGTATGGTTTCTCGTCGAGAAAACTGCCGGGAATCTCGACGATAAAAATAGAGAACCTGCTCTCTATTTTCTCGTCAGGATTCTCATTTTTCTCGTCTGGATTCTTGTCGGCCTGTTCCCGACAAGAAAAACCGGTCGTGTATGTTTTTCCGAGTCTTAAAAAATCGCGCATGCTCAGAATCAAGTATGAGACGGGAGCGCTCCTTCTGGTAAAACTAGCGTTCGTAATGGAGATAGCACATTCGTCACGCTAAAACGAACTGAAAGCACGAAGACTGAAAAGCGCGAATCGTCTCTCACCAAACTTTTACTTCACACGCGGTAACACGAGATCAGCAAAAGAAGCCCAAGGGGTGGCGCCATTGAAATCGAACTTCCCCTTTATACTGCCGTCGTACGTGCTGTACGTGACCGCGCAGAACAAAGATTTGGAATTGACAGTGTGTATGCAAGGAAAGCTTGACAAGAATCTCGTCGAGAAAATCTACGGGTATTTTTACGACGAGAAACTCGGTCGTGTGTACGAGGCTTTAGACCCTGGAGAGGGTCAAACACGCTCTGCACACAGTGTAATTCTCCTTTAAATATGGTTCCACAATGCCGCCAGCTCCAAAACGACATAGAAAACAAAAGTGCTTCCAATAGTGCAGTACCGTAATATATAAGGCTTGTTTCACATGGGGTTCAGCTTGTATAAGAGCAGTGTGACCAGCAAGCTTTTACAAAGCATTTACATAGCTCAAGCTATGGAGCAAGGGCATCCCACAAAATAAAGTGGAAGGGGGAAAGGGAAACAACTTGGATGGGGATCTGTACAAATAAATTCCGTATAAAAATATATAGAATTTTCTGGTAGGTATTTACATCTGTACAGAAAGAAAAGCACACACCTAACTACAGTTAGATGCCCGCAGGAATGCTTGTCTCCAGACGGAGGGGATGGACAGCCATCCCATCCCGGAAGATCCTAAGAGAAGACAAAGTAGCAACATCCTACACTCCAAATCTAACTATACACTGTACACGATTTCTGTTGGGAGACGGTTAGCATCCTGCCAACAGAAATGTCAAAAACTAATTCAATACAACACACACATTTTTTCTGTCTTGTTCTGTCAGGAGGGGTTATAACCTGCTAACAGAAACAATGGGGAGGAAAAAAACATATATACAGGGTGGATAGTTCTTTTCCGGAGTTCCTGATGGGAGGGGCCCCTCCCCGGACAAACAAGCTCCTTAAAAGTGTTGATGTGGGAACAAACCTCACCCAGATGTCCATACAATGGGAAAAGTTCTTCCATTGGGCACACATAGTGGCAGGCTGGTCTGTTTCAGCAAATCAAGAAAAAGAACACATTCTGCTACTCCCCAGCAGTCCATGTGGATCACTTTTATGCGCACTATGGCTCTCCCCAGTCTCATCAGGCATAAAAATGAGGGGCGGCCAACCTCTTCTGGTTCCCTCCTTCTTCATGGATATAGACAGAATGGCTCTGCGTAGGCCGTCCTGCCCTGGCAACGAGTACCCAGTCTTTATAAATGGATCTCCCCAGCCGCCATTCACCCTAAATGGCTTTTTAACAGGCCCATGCCTCACTCTCTGGCACCCGTAATGGCTTAGGGACATGAAAAAAGTCCCAGATCTTGTCATCCTCCCACTCTCCCTGGGAGTTCTGAACAATGTTCATGATCTGGTGAGGGACATATGGAAAGTCCAGACCCCACTCCAAGGATACCCTCCTCTGCACCTATCACTGGAATCTGGAAAACCTTGGAAACTCTTTAGGTTTTCCTTTTCGTAACAGGACAGGCGTACTGGGACCTCATGACTCACTGACGATAGGCTCTGGTCTGGGTGGGGGAAGGCCTGTGCAAGAAAAGCTGTCTGCTGCTGGTCAGGGTTCCTGTGGCTTCTCCAGACCCCACTACTGACCCTGGCCCATCCCCACTCTCAGACTGAGCCTCCAGGACTTGAGATCCTCCGGTTTCCCACTTCTCAAGGGATCCAAACTCAGCCTGAAGTCTTGGGGAACCCCAATCAATGACCCGGCCCTTGCTTTCCCTGTCCAGCTCACCTGAAGGCGCACCTTTCTCTGACACTGGCTCCATCTGGTCTGGGATGGCAAGGGATTTAGAGCTGGCCGGCACCTCAGGGACTTTATCTGGTTCCTGGAGTACTTACAGTTGCCAAGTCCCTGGCCAGGCCGCAGGTTATGGCAGTCCTCTTCTCTTCCAACGTCCTCTCTCTTTGTGGGGGAGTCACTAGGCCTAAACTCCGCTCCGCCTTTAGGGGGTGACTCTAGGCCCTCTCCAGCCCTCCAGGACTTCCGTGGCTGCAGACAACAGAGTCCTGATTGCAGGTCCAACATGTAGTAGCGTGGCTCCTGCTGGGTGGACGACAGAGGTTCATCACAATGGCCATACTGGGCCCTGGCAGTGACCACCACAGTCGGGATCTGGCACTCTGGGCATAGCAGACACAACCCCTCTATCCCCTTGATCACTCCCAGGGCAAATCCCCCGCTAGGCTCCAACTGGACACCAGTGTCCCCCAGTGCCCGCTTCTGCTTTTTTAGGCAACCACGTTAAGGTTGGTAGCAGCCGGCTACCTTCTGCCATCTACCTCCACCTCGTGGGGTCTGCTGCTAGCAGAGAACACTGCGTCTCCTCCAGGGCATGGCCTTAGCCCCCTCGCTTCCAGACGGGCTGGCGCCTGTGGAACTGATAGGCAGACTCCTCCCTGGGCATGCTGCTGTAACCCCTTGTTAGACGAACTGAAGTTTGCAGGCATGCTGATACTAGCAAGACTTGTCCAGGCATGTCGCTCGGCACCGACTGTGCCCGAGCAACTGGAGGCAGATGACCGCTGGCTTGTCCGGTGGTTGCCAGTAGCAACAATAAAGTTTATAGCCAATGTTTATTGAGGGGATTTGAACTTAGATGGGTAAGGGGGGTATATGGGATGCCCAGAGATAAATTGGTAGATCGATTTGCGATCAATTGGAACTGCTATATACACTTTATAACTCCAGTCTCCTCCAGTACAACCCTTGCTTGCAAACTGTTACTCTCTCTTGCTCTCTCCAGCACAACACTTTACTCCAGGCACAGCTAGCACGTGTTTAGGCCTGACACTGGCTCAGCAATGCATGAGTAACCACCCTTAGCAGGCAGGGACAACGGGCCTCTATGGTGTGGCAACAAAAAATAGAAAGTCTCTTGTGCTAGCTGTCCAATGGGGGACTACTGCTCCCAGTCAGCCCTCCTCAGGCCCTGCCAGCCCTCCTTGCTGCAGCTGCCTGACTTCACTGCCCATGACATCACAGTCCTTACTGCTGGCTCTGCACCCATCCCAGACTGCACACTCCCAGTCCTCTCAGGTGTGCCTTCCCAGTCCTCCCGACTGTGCCTGTCACTCACCAGCCCTCCTGGCTGCGACAAGTGGTTCCCTCCTGGAGACTTGCCCGGCAACACTAGCTCCTGTTGTCCTCTCTGGTTCCTCCTGTACAGATCCTTCATGAGTTCTTGAAGGGCTCCAACCTGCACCCGAACCCCAGGCCCAAGTTCACCCCCCCAGACAGGGGAGCTCTCTCAAAGGCCCCGACAACCTAGTGTTCTCCAGTTCTTCCACCTGACAACTCCTCCCCAGCTGACTTTGGGTATTTAACCACTTGTTTAATGGGCACTTCAACCCCCTTCCTAACCAGACCAATTTTCAGCTTTCGGTGCTCTCACAATTTGAATGACAATTACTCTGTAACCATATGAAATTTTGGTGCTTTTTTTCACACAAATAGAGCTTTCTTTTGGTGGTATTTAATCACCTCTAGGTTTGTTTGTTTTTTGCGCTATAAATGAAAAAATACCAACAATTTTGTAAAAATATGCACTTTTCTTTGTTTCTGTTATACAGTTTTGCAAATTAGTAATTTTTCTTCATAAATTGGCCAAAATTTATACTGCTACATAACTTTGGTAAAAATAACCCACATTTGTGTATATTATTTGGTCTTTGTAAAAGTTAGAGTCTAAAAGCTATGGTACAGTAAAAGTATTTTTACCTTAATGCACCCTATGCATTAAGGTGAAAAAACATCCGACAATACCGCCCCCCCTGAGCCCCCGTTTTACTTGAGCCCTCGAAAGTCCTGCGCTTGCCCCAGTCATCCTCCTTGTTTCTGAGCCTGGCCGTTGATTGGCTACACTGGATGGATTGAAAGCAGCGCAGCCATAGGCTCGCGCTGCTGTCAATCACATCTAATGACGCGGCGCGCCGGGGGCAGGGCCGAGTGATACAGTGAGCGGCTATAGCCGCCGGCTGTATCACTGGAGTGCGCCCGCAAGGATTCACCACCATGCTCGCTCGCTCGCATATAGGAGCCGAGACAGCCGCCGAGGGACCCCAGAAGACCAGGTTCGGGGCCACTCTGTGCAAAACGAGCTGCACAGTGGAGGTAAGTATAACATCTTTGTTATTTAAAAATGTTTTATTTTATTTTACTTACAACCCCTTTAAGCTGGAAGATCTACAGGGGGTAATACCGTGAGTTAAACTGGAAGATCTACAGTAGGATACTGTGAGAGAAGTTGTTGCTATAGGAGACAGCAGTTGCTACGAAATACAGATTGTTTCTTTCAGCTTAAAGGCCCTTTCTCTGTATTGCTGTCTGCCTAGTTCTATTTTTGTCTGCGGAGTTTGCCTTCATTGCTATTGCGTTTGCCTAAGGGTGTCCCGTGCCCTAAACCCTCTCTCCCCAACGTTCCTGTGAAGAGAAATAAAACTCTCTTTGTTAATTTTTACAAAAAGTGACTTGCGCCCAATCTTTCTACCTTGCATCACACCTGCTATGCCTAGTAACCTGCACCCTGAGGATGGATGTCAGTTCGCCCTGGCTCTGGGGGTCACCATTAGGCCCTTAGACGCTGGGGAGACCGCTACAATGTCATCATTATACAAAAAATGTAGCGCTATACATAAAAGTTATATACAAAACACCCAAGTGTAGTGCTCAAAACAAATAAATGTAAAAGAGTCCGTGAAAAGTCCAAAATGGACAAATTATATGTGTAAATAAAGTCTTTGATGACCATTCAAACGTGGATAGTCTTGAAATTTTCAAAACACAACCGGTGATTTTCAAAAAGCAAATGACTATAACGTGACCACTACCAAATGGAAAGGAGGCTTACCAGATGGAATGGACCCAATAAACGTATGTCTAAAGGGTCAAACAGGCTTGGTACATGTATACTCGTAGGTCTAGAGTCCTGGCTGGCGTTGCACACATCAATGTCCAAAATCCAGGGTCTAGTGGTGTCACCAAATATCCGAACCCAGTATGATGATGGGATAGCTCAAAATGGAACCATATTATAGGGAAGAAGGAGAGGGCACATAGCGTGATAACGTAGATACTATTTATTAAATGCAGGTAGATACACTTACATTCAAGCAGTAAATGTAGCGCTTTGCAAAACACTCAGTGGCAGCAGTGGAATCTCCCGACGCGTTTCGCAATACCTTGCATCGTCTGGGGTATGACTCCACTGTTGCCTACATATTATTTATAAGTTTAAGGGACCCCCCCTCATTAATCCATTATGCAATCACTTCCTGAATCTTTCAAAATGGCGCGTCGGCGTGCGTTCCACGCCTCTCTATGTAATCCCTGCATAGTGCGCTAATATATGTTAAGTATTACCTAGAGAAGGAAGAAACACTAGCTCCCTTCCAACGGGAATTCATTATGGAATTGTTGGAGTTTGCTACCAGAAGTAGTTACTTCTGGTTCAACGACAATTTCTACCTCCAACTAAGAGGTGTGGCTATGGGGGCCAAGTATGCCCCCAGCCTGGCGAATCTCTTCATGGCCAAATGGGAGGAGGATGTCGTCTATACCTATGACACCCAACACTTAGTGTTTTGGGCTAGGTACATTGACGACATCCTCCTCCTATGGAGTGGTAGTTTGGCATCACTTAAGATCTTTATGGACCATCTTAATGCCAATGACAGAGGAATTTCTCTCTCATACACTGCCAGCCATGAAAGAATCCAGTTTCTGGATTTGGAGATCAGCATCCAAGATCGACAGTTCCACTTTCAGACACACTTCAAGAAAACTGATCGGAATGGATACATTCCGCAGGACAGTTGTCATCACCAATCTTGGTTGAGGTCCGTCCCACGTAGTCAGTTTCTGAGGTTGAGGCGGAACTGTACAGATATCGATATCTTCCTGACTCAAGCCGAGATTCTCAAACAACGATTCATTGATAAGGGGTATGACCCCGTCAGGATCGATAGAGATCTCGAACAAGTACTGGAGACCGACAGGCATTCCTTATTGGAAGTTAAGCCCAAAGTAGAATCCAACAACAGTTTCAAATGGGCAATACTCACCTCCTTCTCTATGCAACATAAACAAGTGAAAGCTATTATAGCCAAGCACTGGAACATCTTGAGGAATGACAATATCCTCGGCTCAGTTTTACCCGAACAGGCCAAAGTTGTCTTCAGAGGTGCACCCACTCTCCAGGGTAAAATAGCACCCAACATCATTAACCCCCCCGTACGTCCTTCCTTTTTTCATCAATTGGTGGGATATCATCCCTGTAAAAAGTGCAGTGTGTGTAAATATAACACATCCGGGAGAGGTAAAACCTTAGAGTTTAGGTCTACCAGTACAGGGAAGTCATACCTAATTAAACATTTTTGTACATGCTCAACTACACACATTGTATATCTTATCACCTGCCCTTGTGGCAAACAATATGTGGGCCGTACCATCAGGCCATTTTCGGTTAGAGTGGGGGAACATGTTACATTAATTTTAGGGGGTAATGTGAATCACACGGTCCCTAGACACTATAGGTTACATCACAGTAGGAATCCAGCTGGCACACAGTTCTTGATCATTGATCGTTTTATTCCCCCATGGAGAGGTGCCCCCAGAATTAGGGGTGTGTCCCAGCTGGAGACTTACTGGATATACCAATTACAGACACACAGGCCGTCTGGTTTAAATGTCGAATGGGATATAAATTCCTTCATCGACCAGTCCTAATATTAGTTGGTGCCTTTTGATCATGGATCCGTTTTCTGCTTTTTCTTGTTGTTTAGTGTTTCTCTTATTTTTTAACCAATTTAATATGGTTTTATATATTCTTTACACAACTTTTAATATATTATGTATGGTTGTGTTTGGGTACAAATTGAGATTTATATGGAATTTGCTCCTCATTCATCCATTGGGCAATCTCCTGCTGGGGTGTGTGGGCCTCCTTCCGTCATTAGTTATGATGGGTTGAGGTTCCTACATTCTTCCACCTTGATGGTCCTCTCTATGTGCGAGACGTCAGTCTCGCACAGTTGGAGCGGACCATCTATATTTCTTGATCTGTTATCCAAAAGATATTTTTCATTTTTCATTTTTCATTTTTATATTTATTATCTGTTTACACATTTAGTAATTTAACTTCAGCTCAGCTGATTTTATTATTTTTATAAAAATAAAACTATTTTTGTGCTAATGGGTAGTTAGACTTACAGCTACTAGCTTCACCATTGTTATCCCGGGGAATTTTTTCTTTTTTCGCCCGATTTGGGCGATGCTAGATAATTCCTGTAGATTAGTTGGAGTCCTGTGTGTACACATTTGGCTGCGTTTCACATTTTTTGCCGTTATGGGGCGGTGGAGCGCAGTCAATGTATCAGCATTTCAGGGTGGCCCACTTCCGGGAAGCGCGCCGTGATCGCTTGATTATGCGATTGCGTTGTCGGACTCAACGTCCTATCCGGGCTGCGTGTCTCAGATGGGGGCGGCGCTTGTATGTGATGACGCGATCGCGTCGCTTTTCATTAAGATGCTCGCGGGTCATGTGACATCATGTGATGGTCACATGACGGCGGGATTCCTCGTGACGCGGTCGCGCGTCTGATTGGATATGGACGTCATGTGACGCCACCGGACGATCACATGGCGTCCGTCACATGGTTCAGGCGCCGTCTGATTGGACATTGATGTTCGCGCGTCATGTAACGTCGCCGGACGATTGCATGGCGTCCATCACATGGTTTACGCGTGACGTCACAGCCGCGACGTTAGTCGCCAGACTAAGATCCATGATGTATTGTAAGTATTGGGTTAGTGATGCCCCGCATCCAGCATGTATGATGAGGTTATTCCACACAAACATGGATCCATCCCCCCACCTTTTTTTTCAATACAGCTTCCCACATGATGAATATATTAGCGCACTATGCAGGGATTACATAGAGAGGCGTGGAACGCACGCCGACGCGCCATTTTGAAAGATTCAGGAAGTGATTGCATAATGGATTAATGAGGGGGGGTCCCTTAAACTTATAAATAATATGTAGGCAACAGTGGAGTCATACCCCAGACGATGCAAGGTATTGCGAAACGCGTCGGGAGATTCCACTGCTGCCACTGAGTGTTTTGCAAAGCGCTACGTTTACTGCTTGAATGTAAGTGTATCTACCTGCATTTAATAAATAGTATCTACGTTATTACGCTATGTGCCCTCTCCTTCTTCCCTATAATATGGTTCCATTGTGAGCTATCCCATCATCATACTGGGTTCGGATATTTGGTGACACCACTAGACCCTGGATTTTGGACATTGATGTGTGCAACGCCAGCCAGGACTCTAGACCTACGAGTATACATGTACCAAGCCTGTTTGACCCTTTAGACATACGTTTATTGGGTCCATTCCATCTGGTAAGCCTCCTTTCCATTTGGTGGTGGTCACGTTATAGTCATTTGCTTTTTGAAAATCACCGGTTGTGTTTTGAAAATTTCAAGACTATCCACGTTTGAATGGTCATCAAAGACTTTATTTACACATATAATTTGTCCATTTTGGACTTTTCACGGACTCTTTTACATTTATTTGTTTTGAGCACTACACTTGGGTGTTTTGTATATAACTTTTATGTATAGCGCTACATTTTTTGTATATTGTTTGTTTTTTGCTTTTTCCATAGGCATTGTAGCTGCTCACATTTGTTAGTAGCGCGAATATTGTTTGTATTTTGCGCTACAGTGTCATCGGTTGGTAGGACACGGGTGGGCAGCTTACACAGCTTTCACATATGCTGACAAAATACAGGTCATAGCATAGAGCGGGAGAGAGCCCGGAAGAGGAACAGGATGTGCTCTCCCTCCTTTCTGTACACAGAACTTAACAAAGTAACCTTTTCATTGTTCGACTGCACCTGGTTTTGTGTAATTTTGCTGCAGCACCCCTAGGGACTTTTTGCGGAACCCCGGTTGAAAAACCCTGCCCTAGAATTATGGCCGAAACCCAAAAATTCCATGGGTCAGGTTTGAGAGTGATTCCCTTATCCTTCCCTTATCCTCCCCTTATCATTATCAGGTCTTCTGTGGAGTAAAAATATTCTACCACATACCATAGCACCAAGAAACAAGATGGTACAACATTCATACCAAATGTGGAAACTTTACAACAAAAATTCAATATGTCATCCACCCCCCCACAAGCCTCCTTTATAGGTGATCCT
Source organism: Rana muscosa (assembly GCA_029206835.1). NCBI lineage: Eukaryota > Metazoa > Chordata > Amphibia > Anura > Ranidae > Rana > Rana muscosa. Next base: position 51,039,711 of record CM055124.1, on the reverse strand, counting down.
AAATTCCCATTAGAGGAGCACAGAGCCACCGATTTTCTCATGGAGAATTAATAATAAGTTAACCGATCTTAGTAAGTTTATAGAAAATTCCAACTTCACTTCTTTCTCCTCTATACTAAGGAAGTACCAAATACCCAATAATGAACACTGTAAATTTCTACAGATTAGACAGTTTTTTAACTCACACTTCCAAACCTCAAATACAGACCCTCCTTCATTTTACAGAAAAAATCTGTCAGAAATCCCCTAGAGGACCAGGTCTAATCTCAAATATTTATCATCACATGGTAAACATAAACTCTCGAGAAATTATTATACATGCAGAAGTGGGAGTCCGAATGTAGTATATCCCTCTCTACAAAAGAATGGGATTCCTGTATTGAAAATCTTTGCAAATGCACCAGATCCATTACAATTAGGGAGACGGCCACCAAACTATTTACTAGGTGGTACTATACACCTACTAAACTACACACAATTATCCTTACAGTACCCGAACATGCTTTAGAGTGTTGCCCTATGAGTTTATGTGAAATCTCCATTAATAGCTGTAAAATATTGCAATTATGAATATATTTAATTTAGCTTGTATCTATGTAGGGCGTAACATATCTTCACAGAAGTCTCTGGTAGACCAGACAATTCGGTGCCTAGGCTTGAGTATACAAACAATGGGATCCAAACCTCATTGAGACTGAGATGGCCACTTCAGAACCTTCACTTTATTCTGCTGTAGCCAATGACAGGTTGACTTGGCCTCGTGTTTTGGATCTATGTCATGTTGGAATGTCCAAGTACATCCCACGCGCAGCTTCCTGGCTGATGAATGCAAATGTTCCTCCAGTATTTTTTGATAACATACTGCATTCATCTTGCCATCAATTTTGACCAAATTTCCTGTGCCTTTGTAGCTCACACATCCCCAAAACATCAGCGATCCACCTCCGTGTTTCACAGTAGGAATGGTGTACCTTTCATCATAGGCCTCGCTGACTCCTCTCTAAATGTAGTGTTTATGGTTGTGGCCAAAAAGCTAAATTTTGGTCTCATCACTCCAAATGACTTTGTGGCAGAAGGTTTGAGGCTTGTCTCTGTGCTGTTTGGCGTATTGTAAGCCGGATACTTTGTGGCATTTGCCTAGTAATGGCTTTCTTCTGGTGACTCGACCATGCAGCCCATCTTTCTTCAAGTGCCTCCTTATTGTGCATCTTGAAACAGCCACACCACATGTTTTCAGAGAGTCCTGTATTTCACCTGAAGTTATTTGTGGGTTTTTCTTTGCATCCCGAGCAATTTTCCTGGCACTTGTGGCTGAAATTTTAGTTGGTCTACCTGACCGTGGTTTGGTTTCACCAGAACCCCACATTTTCCACTTCTTGATTAGAGTTTGAACACTGCTGATTGGCATTCTCAATACCTCGGATATCTTTTTATATCCCTTTCCTGTTTTATACAGTTCAACGACCTTTTCCTGCAGATCCTTTGACAATTCTTTTGCTCTCCCCATGACTCTAAATCCAGAAACCTCAGTGCAGCACTGGATGAAAGATGCAAGGGTCTGTCAGGAGTCCAGAAACTCACTGACCTTTTATACAAAACACACGAATTACAAGGAAACGGATCACAGGTGAGGACGGTTACCTTTTAATAGCCATTCAAACCCCTTTGTGTCAACTTGTGTGCATGTTATCAGGCCAAAATCGCCAGGGTATGTAAACTATTGAAAAGGGTCATTTGGGTAGTTTCTGTTGTGATTTATGATTTAAAAAGAGTAAACACAGTTGATTGATAATAAATGGCTTCAGCCAAACACTAACCACGAATGAAAGAAAAGTTTTTATGTTGTCATTCATATTCTCTAAAAAATGGCCAAGAAATCATAAATTCTGCCAGGGTATGTAAACTTATGAGCACAACTGTATATATATTCTTTACACTAAACCCTTGATAGATTGCATCAATATATTTTCTACTTGTCTATTTTTCATTAATTATATAACCAAATAACCTTTATATGTTAATTTTACTGTAATTGAAACCTCTTATTATACCACAATTTAACCTCAATAAAAAAAAGTTTGAAAGCAAAAATGAATTGGCTTTCATTCATCCTGTTCATTCTATGGTTGTCTCTTCTTTGGAACTCTTGAAAAAATAGAATGTAGCTATGTGTAGAAAAGCTAGCAAAATGTATTTTCTTTCTTTATTCTTGGTCTGCTCCTGACATTATAGAGACACTTTAAAAAAAAAAATCATAAAAAATATCATGCATGGTCACGTGGAACCCCCAGTATAAAATGATATGTAATGATTATGGAATTCTCACCTGTAGTAACAGAGATGAAGATGACCAGTATCAAGCTCAGCAGAGTCTTCATGGTCGATGTGATCCGGATGACGCTGGAGAGAGAACACTGGACCCAGAATGTTTATCCAATCTCACTAGAACACTTATTTCTACCTAATAATAACCTTTAAAACTGGCGCATTTGAAATGCAGAATTCTATAAAAATTGGGTGTGCAATCACAAGATAATTGTCAGGTGGACACAATTATCTAAAGCTATATTTAACATTATAATAATTTATGTAAAACAATACAGGTAGTGAAGTTGGTTCAGTGAAAGGAGAAAAGATTTAGAGGATCATTTACTTACAGTGCCTTGAAAAAGTATTCACACCCCTTGACATTTTCCACATTTTGTCATGTTGCAACCAAAAATGAAAATGTATTATATTAGGATTTTATGTGAAAGCCCAATGAAAATGATAAATGGTTTTCCAATTTCTTTTTACAAATAAATAGGTGAAAAGTGTGGGGTACATTTGTATAGCGCCCCCCTGAGTCAATACTTTGTAGAACCGCCTTTCACTGCAATTACAGCTGCAAGTCTTTTTGGGGACGTCTCTACCAGCTTTGCACATCTAGAGAGGGACATTTTTGCCCCAATCTTCTTTGCAAAATAGCTCAAGTTCTGTCAGATTGGATGGAGAGCGTCTGTGATCAGCAATTTTCAAGTCTTGCCACAGATTCTCAATTGGATTTAGGTCTGGACTTTGACTGGGCCATTCTAACACCTGAATGTGCTTTGATCTAAACCATTCCATTGTAGCTCTGGCTGTATGTTTAGGTTCGTTGTCCTGCTGGAAGGTGAACCTCCGCCGCAGTCTCAAGTCTTTTGCAGACTCTAACAGGTTTTATTCTAAGATTGCCCTGTATTTGGCTCCATCCATCTTCCCATCAACTCTGACCAGCTTCCCTGTCCCTGAAGAAGAAAATCATCCCCACAACACGATACTGCCACCACCATGTTTCACAGTGGGGATGGTGTGTTCAGGGTGATGTGCAGTGTTAGTTTTCCGCCACACAAAGCGTTTTGCTTTTAGGCCAAAAGTAACATTTTGGTCTCATCTTTCTTCCACATGCTTGCTGTGTCTCCCACATGGCTTCTTGCAAACTGCAAACAGAACTTCTAATGGTTTTCTTTCAACAATTGCTTTCTTCTTGCCACTCTTCCATAAAGGGCAGCTTCATGGAAGAGTTAGTTGTCCTGTGGACAGATTCTCCCACCTGAGGTGTGGATCTCTGCAGCTCCTCCAGAGTTACCATGGGCCTCTTGGCTGTTTCTCTGATTAATGCTCTCCTTGCCCGGCCTGCCATTTTAGGTGGACCGCCATGTCTTGGTAGGTTTGCAGTTGTGCCATATTCTTTCTTGGGATATATTTTTATAACTTATCCCTGCTTATAACTTCTCCACAACTTTATCCCTGACCTGTCTGGTGTGTTCCTTGGCCTTTATGATACTGTTAGTTCACTAAGGTTCTCTAACAAACCTCAGAGGGCTTCACAGAACAGCTGTATTTACACTGAGATTAAATTACACACAGGTGGACTTTATTTATTATTTAGGTGACTTCTGAAGGCAATTGGTTCCACTAGATTTTAGTTTTCAGTATCAATAATTAGTATCAGTAAAGGAGGTTGAATACAAATGCACGCCACACTTTTCACATATTTATTTGTAGAAAATTTTGAAAACCATTTATCATTTTCCTTCACAACCATGTGCCATTTTGTGTTGGTCTATCACGTTAACATGACAAAATGTGGAAAATTTTAGGGGTGTGAATACTTTTTCAAGGCACTGTAAAGAGGATTTCCAATCCCCCAGCAAAAAAGTCAGAAGCTATACATACTGTAGCTTCTGACTTTTAATATTAGGACATATACCTGTCCTGGAATCCAGCTTTGTCGGCACCCCAGCCGATGTTTCCACTTTTGGGTGGAACTCTGCTTTAAAGTGGAAGTAAAGTCCACTTTCTAACTTGTATCTACAGGTAAGCCTATTACTGCGAGTCCGAAAGATCCGACATAAAAAATGCTTTATTTTCGTTTCATTGCGACAACAGTTCGATATAGATAGAAGATTCGACATGATGGTGACATGCTTCGTAACGCATTGCCGCCCACCACCATCACCTGATGTTACATCGGCCACGTGCCTTCCAGCTTTGTTCCAGAACCCGGGCCGCCTCTTCAGTTCCTCGCCAATCCACGTCACCAGGGAGTCTGACAGCTGCAGGATGGCTCTATCTCTTCCCCAGACAGACGAGGATTACAGCAATCTGCATGAGGACAAATCATTATATGCCTATGAACGCTTACTATCTTGTAAATCTTTTTAATCCCATTGTGCCTGTAATACATCTTTTAACCACTGCACTTAGAGGCGCCTTTCGCTTTCCTTTATGACCCTCCAGAGCTGCTTCCTCTCTACTAGGCATGTGCATTTCGTTTAGTTCCGAATCAAAATTCGGACAAATTTTCATTATTCGGACGTTCGGATGCATCCGAATTACAATGCTAACGAATTCAACCGAATCCGAACGTTTCGAATCGAAAAACCACAGACGAAATTCGAATCAAATTCGAAAAGAATTCTAGTCGAATCGAATTTGAAAAACAGTTAGAATAGAATAGAATAGAATCGAAAATATTGGAAATAATCAAATAGAAAAACAATAGAACAGAATAGAATAAAATACAATATATGTATTATATTTTATTCTATTCCGTTCTATTTTTTTTTTCTAGTCTATTTTCTATTTCTATTCTAATCTTTTCTAATTGGAATTCGAAAAAACGGTCACATTCGAAAATATTTCAACCAAATTCGAAAATATATCTACCGAATTCGATAATATTTCATCCGCATTCGTTAATATTTCAACCAAATTCGATATTTCAACCGGATTTGAAATTATTTCAACCGAATAGAAAAGATTATAATAAAATAGAAAAACAGATAATAGACTAGAAAAACAATAGGACAGAATATATTATATTTTATTCTATTCTGTTCTATTTTTTTCTAGTCTATTCTTTTATATTCTATTCAAATCTTTTCTATTAAAATCAAAATCATTATATACTAAATTCGAATTTCGGAAGATGGTTTTATATATATATATATATATATATATATATATATATATAATATATATATATATATATATATATATCATTTTTTTTCCGACATTCTAATTTCGTATAGAATGAATTCTAATTTGAATAGAAAAGATTAGAATAGAAATAGACAATAGACTAGAAAAACAATAGAACAGAATAGAGTATAGATACTATCTATTTAATTTTTTATTTTTTTGCAGATTACTATTTGTTTCCATAAGATCTCCTGCAGACTATTAGCATCTATTTAATTTTTTTTTTTTTTGCAGAGTACTAATAGTCTGCAGGAGATCTGAAAAAAAATAAAAATAGATGCTAATAGTCTGCAGGAGATCTTATGGAAACAAATAGTAATCTGCAAAAAAAATTAAAAATTAAATAGATAGTATCTATACTCTATTCTGTTCTATTGTTTTTCTAGTCTATTTTCTATTTCTATTCTAATCTTTTCTATTCAAATTAGAATTCATTCTATACGAAATTAGAATGTCGGAAAAAAAATTATATATATATATATATATATATATATATATATATATATTAGGGCTGTGGAAATTAACTATTAATTCCTCGATTAATCGATTAATGTTTTTGATCGATCAAAATTCTTTAATTCTTTTGATCGATACTTACCTCTCCGCCGGCTTCCGGGTCTTCAGGGAGTTCCGTCAGAGATCCGGTGATGTGACGGCTTGCCCTGTCCATCTGAAGGGCTCCTTTGCTGTGCCTTCATATCTGCATGCCGGCGGGACCTTACTATCTGCCACACGCAAGGGCTGTTACACTTCCTTCTATCACTTCCCTCTATCAACCTGGGATTCTACAACTGGGAGTTGTGATAGTTCCCTTCACGGGACATCTACATGCCGACGGACTGATGTTAGCCCCTCCTCATCTGGATTCAGCAGTGGTATCGCTGTACACATTTTTATACCAGTATCATACTTGGCTACATGTTTTTATGACTGCTTTTGCTACCGTTTGGTATTTCTCGCACCATTTTTACAGTTTATGTAGCTACATCGATTTTATCTCCAGTGCAATATTTATTTTGTTACCTACTTGAAAACTATAAAAGTTTTAATGCTATTCCCATCGAGCGCTGCCTTTGTGTGTTTTTTGTATCCTGCTATCCATTTTTCCAGTGATTGGTAGCTGCACTGGGAATCGGCCTGCAAGGAGATCAGCTAAAAGTAGTTGGATCTGTATGTGCGTTATAATTAATCGAAATTAGTTGATTAATCGATAAAAAAAAAAAAATGATTAATCGAACACAACATTTTTAATCAGTAACAACCCTAATATATACTGTGAGGGGGTTAACTCGGTAGCGGGTGTGTGTGACCCCCTGGTTGGGCTCCCCACACAAAAACAGGGCCAGCAGACGGAGGTTGTGGTTTTCAAAATCAAAAGGTGCGGTTTATTTCTCTATGTACAGTGACAAAAACACAGCAAAGCCAAAAAGAAACAAACAAAATAAATCCTGGTCAGTTTGACCTCTGACTAAACATGCAGGTTTCCTAAACTAACAACTGGGATCAGCCTGGTGCTGTCCTAGTCCCTAAGTCCCTGGTTTAGTAAAAGTCCAAACAAATAGCCACACAGGCTTTGCCTCACCGCACAGGGGTTCACTCTCCCTAGACAGTCCACACAGGTCTGGTTCCAGGCATGAGCTAACATCTAATGAAGCTGGGAGTTCTTATAGAGGCCTAAATGAGCTGACAAGCTTCAGCTGGTCTCATCAACTCCCTGTCTCACGACGCCCAGCACTCTCCCTAGAGGTATGAGTCATTCATGAGCCCACAAGCCTCAGCTGGGCTTCATCAACTCCCTAGTTGTATAAGTCGGCATAAAGCCTGAATCTGGGAGAAATATATCTACCCCCCTGGATGCAACCAGGTGACTTTACCTTCCTGCTGTCACATACCCCCCCCTCTTGTTTTAACCTTGGGGTTGGAACACCAGCAATCAGGCATTCATGTACTCGAGACAAAGCATCCACATTCCCCATTTGAACGCCAGGGCGATGCTTTACTGTGAAGTTGAATTCCTGTAGGGCCAGGAACCACCTATTCACTCTTCTATTTGTCTCCTTGTTTTGAGCCATCCACTTTAACGGAGCGTGATCCGTAACCATGTCAAAGTGCCTACCTAGCAGATAGTACCGAAGGGAATCTAGAGCCCACTTCACCGCTAAACACTCCTTTTCAACCGTGGCGTAATTTACCTCATGGGACTTCAACTTCCTGCTGAGGTAAATGACTGGGTGCTCTTCCCCGTTCCAGACCTGGGACAATACTGCTCCTAACCCCACATCTGACGCATCACTTTGTACGACAAAGTCTTTAGAGAAGTCGGGTGAGTACAACACTGGCTGGTTACATAAGGCTTGTTTCAAGAATTGGAATGCTGCCTCAGCCTCGGGGGTCCATTTAATCATGACCGACCCTTTCCCTTTCGTCAGATTGGTTAGGGGCACAGCCTTAGAAGCAAAGTGGGGAATGAAGCGCCGATAATAACCCGCGATTCCCAGAAAGGCTCGTACCTGCTTCTTGCTGTTGGGACGTGGCCAACTCTGGATGGCCTCGACTTTGTTGAGTTGGGGTTTTATTACTCCCCTGCCAATGGTGTACCCAAGATATTTGGCCTCCTCCTGCCCAATGGTACACTTCTTGGGGTTAGCCGTAAACCCCGCTTCCCGGATAGAGTCTAGGACTGCTTGCACTTTTGGCAGATGTGAGGCCCAATCTGTGCTATGGACAATTACGTCATCCAGGTAAGCCGCAGCATACTTCCGATGGGGCCTCAGTATCTGGTCCATTTTCCGCTGGAATGTGGCCGGCGCATTCTGTAACCCGAACGGCATTCTCTTATATTGGAACGCCCCGTCTGGGGTTACAAATGCGGTTTTCTCTTTGGCCGACTTGGCCAGGGGAATTTGCCAATACCCTTTTGTGAGGTCAAGAGTCGTCATGTATCGGGCTGTTCCCAGCCGGTCGATCAACTCATCTATACGTGGCATGGGGTAGGTGTCAAATTTTGTAACTTTGTTCAACTGACGAAAATCGTTACAAAATCGCCAGCTCCCATCCGGTTTAGGCACCAACACAATGGGACTAGACCAATCACTTTGGGACTCCTCTATCACCCCTAAGTTCAGCATTTTCTGTACTTCCTCCCGTATTGCCTCCCGTCGGGCCTCTGGGATCCGATAGGGTTTTAACTTCACCCTTTCACCGGGCGGGGTAATAATATCATGCTCTACCCCAGATGTTTGTCCCGGCAGCTCAGAGAACACCTCCTTGTTGCGAAGCACAAACTCCTTAACCTCCTGTTGTTGGGGTTGTGACAAGGTGGCTGCTATTCCAACCTCCGGAATCACGCAACCAGTTTGAGCTGGTGACCAAGTTTCTGCGACTAGGGACTCTCTATCCCTCCAGGCTTTCAACAGATTAACGTGATATATCTGTTCGGGCTTTCGCCTTCCTGGTTGTCTGACCTTGTAATTCACTTCGCTCACTTTTTCCATTATCTCGTAGGGGCCTTGCCATTTGGCAAGGAATTTACTTTCAACCGTAGGGACAAGTACCAATATCCTATCCCCCGGGGAAAAGGTACGGGTCTTGGCTCCACGGTTGTACACTCTCTGCTGTGCCAACTGCGCTTGGGCCAAATGTTCCTTCACGATGGACATTACCTGTGCAATTCGATCTTGCATCAGGGCGACATGCTCAATCACACTCCTGTGGGGAGAACTCTCACTTTCCCAAGTTTCCTTGGCAATATCCAACAGCCCTCTTGGGTGTCTCCCATACAGTAACTCAAAGGGGGAGAATCCCGTAGAGGATTGGGGCACCTCCCTAATAGCAAACATCAAATAAGGAAGTAGACAGTTCCAATCCTTTCCATCTCTATCCACCACTTTCTTCAACATTTGTTTTAGGGTTTTGTTGAATCTTTCAACCAGCCCATCGGTTTGGGGGTGATACACAGATGTACGCAATTGCGTCACTTTGAGCAATTTACACAGCTCTTTCATAACCCGGGACATAAAGGGTGTACCTTGGTCCGTAAGCAGTTCTTTACAAATACCCACCCGGCCAAAAACAAGAGATAGCTCTTTGGCTATGGTTTTGGCCGAGGTATTTCTGAGAGGGATCGCTTCTGGATAACGGGTGGCATAGTCCATTATAACCAATATGTACTGGTGCCCCCTAGCGGACTTGATTATAGGACCTACCAAATCCATTGCGATTCTCTCAAACGGGACCTCAATGATGGGTAGAGGGACCAGCGGGCTACGGAAATGTGGCATCGGGGCCGACCTCTGACACACAGGGCAGGAGGAACAATAATTTTCTATGTCCTTCATCACCCCAGGCCAATAGAATCTCTGTAATACCCTCTCTCGGGTTTTCTCTGTCCCCAGATGACCTCCAAGAATGTGCCCATGGGCCAACTCCAACACCAACTTCCTGTAAGGTTTGGGCACCACCAGCTGCTCAACGGTTTCTTCTGCCCTTTTTGCCACCCGATACAGTAGGTCCTTCTCTACGCTGAAGTATGGGTAAGTGCAGGTATTATCTGGGTTCACTAACTCGCCATCTATTTCCACTACGTTTTCCCGTGCCTTTATTAGGGCGGGGTCTTTTAACTGTTCTGTGGCAAAATTTTCCCTGTGAACCTCCAGATCAGAAAACTCCACAGACGGTAGGTTTTCGTCTGAGGAGGTGGGCTCCTCTCCAGTTTCTTGAGTCTCCCCTGCAAATACTGACAAGGGAAATTCTGGAGAGTCCTCACCACTCTCAGAGGAGTTCTGGCTATCACATTCCTGGTACATAGGGGCACCAGTGGGGGGCTCAGGATCATCCCACAGTTCCCAGAACTTCGGAAAATCCCTTCCCACAATGGCGTCATGCGGTAACTGAGATACTAAGCCCACTGGATGAGAGAGGGTACCTTTGGGGGTCTCGAAACACACTGTAGTCACTGGATACTCTCGGGTGTCCCCATGCACACAAATAACAGCTACCTTGCTATTCCCAGAGACCTCTGTTTTAACTAATTCAGCCTTTATCAGGGTCACAAGGCTACCTGAATCCAGTAATACCACAACATTTCTACCATTAATACACATTTTGCATAAATGTTTCTCAGTTCCTCGAATGGCAGTGCATGCGACTGTCGCACACAGCGACTGACGTCTGCCCGTCAGAAAGTCACACTGCATGGGTTCCTCCACAACCGGGCAATTGGCTGCAATATGTCCCGCTTGCCGGCAGCGGTAGCAAACGATCCTTCTTGCGGCCTCTTGAGCCGCTGATTTCCCAGGCTGTTCTCGCCAAACTTGGGGTAGAGCTCCCACCCTCTCACTCTCTCCACCCTCACCCCTTGGAATCCTCTTATCCGCCCCTGGGGATGGTCTGGTCTTAGGGTGGAAAGTCCGAGTGTCTCTGGAAGAGGCCGTCAGGTTCTCTGTAGCCAAGTATTTCTCTACACGATCCACAAGACCACCGGCTGTCTCTGGGTCTCCATGGCTTACCCACTTTTGAATGGCAGTAGGAAGAGCTCTCAAAAACCGATCCATTACAACACGTTCCACAATCTCTGGTGCGGACAAAGTCTCTGGCTGTAGCCACTTCCTGCTCAGGTGAATGAGATCATACATTTGAGACCTGGGGGGTTTTCCAAGCTGGAAAGTCCAGTTATGCACACGCTGAGCCCGGACAGCCAGGGTGACACCCAGCCTTGCCAATATTTCAGCTTTTAGCATCACATAGTCTTTTGCTTGGTCAGGCTCTAGGTCATAGTAAGCCTTCTGCGATTCACCGGTTAACAGAGGAGCCACCAGTCCAGCCCACTGCTCCTCAGGCCACTTTTCTCTTTCAGCAGTCCTTTCAAATGTGGTCAAAAATACCTCTGGATCATCCTCTCCAGTCATTTTTGTCAATAAACGACTCACCCCAAAGGACGCGGTATTAGTGGGACGGCTTTCCTCACTGGTCTGCGGACGTTGCTGCATTACTGCTTCCATTTGTTGTAGTCTCTGCTCTTGCTTCTGTAACAGGTCTATGAAGCGGGCCTCAGATTGCTGCTGGGCTTGTTGATGAGCTTGCTGCTGGGCTGCAAGGCTCCTTTGCAAACCTGCATTTGTCTGCTGTTGATTGGCATTTGCTAGAGCCAGCTGTTTCAGTATCTCCTCCATGCTGGCTTAAAAAAAACTGCCACTGGTTCTCCACCAACTGTGAGGGGGTTAACTCGGTAGCGGGTGTGTGTGACCCCCTGGTTGGGCTCCCCACACAAAAACAGGGCCAGCAGACGGAGGTTGTGGTTTTCAAAATCAAAAGGTGCGGTTTATTTCTCTATGTACAGTGACAAAAACACAGCAAAGCCAAAAAGAAACAAACAAAATAAATCCTGGTCAGTTTGACCTCTGACTAAACATGCAGGTTTCCTAAACTAACAACTGGGATCAGCCTGGTGCTGTCCTAGTCCCTAAGTCCCTGGTTTAGTAAAAGTCCAAACAAATAGCCACACAGGCTTTGCCTCACCGCACAGGGGTTCACTCTCCCTAGACAGTCCACACAGGTCTGGTTCCAGGCATGAGCTAACATCTAATGAAGCTGGGAGTTCTTATAGAGGCCTAAATGAGCTGACAAGCTTCAGCTGGTCTCATCAACTCCCTGTCTCACGACGCCCAGCACTCTCCCTAGAGGTATGAGTCATTCATGAGCCCACAAGCCTCAGCTGGGCTTCATCAACTCCCTAGTTGTATAAGTCGGCATAAAGCCTGAATCTGGGAGAAATATATCTACCCCCCTGGATGCAACCAGGTGACTTTACCTTCCTGCTGTCACAATATATATAACCATCTTCCGAAATTCGAATTCAGTATATAATGATTTTGATTTTATTAGAAAAGATTTGAATAGAATATAAAAGAATAGACTAGAAAAAAAATAGAACAGAATAGAATAAAATATAATATATTCTGTCCTATTGTTTTTCTAGTCTATTATCTGTTTTTCTATTTTATTATAATCTTTTCTATTTGGTTGAAATAATTTCAAATCCGGTTGAAATATTATCGAATTTGGTTGAAATATTATCGAATCCGGTAGATATATTTTCGAATTTGTGTGTGTTGGTGATCTCGCGCCTTAAAAAGATATATATATAAATAATATATATATATAGAAAATATACTATGAATAATGTATTGGAAGTAAGCTGCTATCCCCAAGATTCCAAAAAAATGGTTCTTTTGAAATAATATAGTGGATGGTTATATGTGCAAATTAACAAATATATTGGGGGCGCTGAGAAACTAATGAATCACTAACAATAAAATATATTAGTAAACATATTAATGGATTGATAATGGTTTAAATATACACACCAGCAAATGTGAAAAAAATGGGTCACAATGATCATTCTATGGCTATCCAACCAATAAACACAATAACGTGCAATCTCCTTAATAGATTAGCAATAATGACCCATCAAAATAAAAATCAAATCAATGAATTAATGTGACACTGTCAATGTGACACTGTCAATGTGACAGCTGTCGAGGTGACGCTAGACTACGCTCTGACGACACTTCCGGTCCTGCTGGTTCTTCCTCCAAACAAGGTGGAACGCACGCCGGTTCATCTCTATTCGGGTCACTAGCCCTACTAGTCCACGCTCACCAGCCTCATTGCCGGGCTCAAGGCACTATTCAAGTATGGGGGCATTTGGCTGCCATGTTGTTACTTTATTTTTATTATTAAACGGAATTACACTATTTCCGCTCCATTTCTCTTTCTTGTGGTTTATACATCTCCATCCGAGCCTCCGGGAGGCAGGGATTTTCCATGCCCATATCTGACATCTATATCCATGTTAGCAAGTGGAATTTGCTAAAAGCGTATATGACTCCTTTTTAATTAAAAGAGTCAACAACATCTGGTAAGCTGCTTTATTTACCACGAGCACTATCGGGTGTTTCACACTAAATTGGTGAAGGTTATCACTTCAAGCAATATCTTTGATGGATTAAGCTTTCTGCACAAGGATTCATATTTATTGTTTTACTTATGGATTCTTATTTATTTCAACATTTGTACAATTTTGGGACATTCAGTTGTCACTATTGATATTGCACAGTGTATTATATACTATATTGCTGATATTTGTTTCAATCAATTTGGGACATCTAATTATCAATATTGGCATCACAATTTTTAAAGTTTTTTTTGCACTCAGTGTCACATTAATTCATTGATTTGATTTTTATTTTGATGGGTCATTATTGCTAATCTATTAAGGAGATTGCACGTTATTGTGTTTATTGGTTGGATAGCCATAGAATGATCATTGTGACCCATTTTTTTCACATTTGCTGGTGTGTATATTTAAACCATTATCAATCCATTAATATGTTTACTAATATATTTTATTGTTAGTGATTCATTCGTTTCTCAGCGCCCCCAATATATTTGTTAATTTGCACATATAACCATCCACTATATTTTTGAATTTGGTTGAAATATTTTCGAATGCGACCGATTTTTCGAATTCCAATTAGAAAAGATTAGAATAGAAATAGAAAATAGACTAGAAAAAAAATAGAACAGAATAGAATAAAATATATTATATATATATTGTATTTTATTCTATTCTGTTCTATTGTTTTTCTATTTGATTATTTCCAATATTTTCGATTCTATTCTAATTGTTTTCGAATGCGGTTGAAATGATTTCGAATCATGTTGAAATGATTTCGAATCCGGTAGAAATATTTTCGAATCCGGTCGAAATATTTTCGAATCCGAGCGTTTTTACGAATTCGGTCGAAAACGGAACGAAATCCGAAAACGAATTTAATGGATTTAACGAATCTAACTAAACGAAATTAATTAACGAATTAAAACGAAACTAAACTAAACAATTTTTGTCCTTTTGCACATGTCTATCTCTACAAAGCCTTGCCTTCAGTGCCATGATGCCATCTCTCCACTGCTACAAAGGACCAGATACCTAGTCTCACCAGAACGCCTTTCTCTCTCCCTCTACTCTGAAGAGATGACACACCGTGCCATACTTTCAGAGCTGCGTGCCGGGGATCTCGCTCGTGTGCGCTGGAGTGATGTCATTGTGGCCCTGGGCCACACAAATGCTGGAGACCACAAATGCTGCTGGTGATTGGGCGCTCAAACACCCTTTGTAAGCTTCAAGTCCAGACCTAGACTTGGATTTCCCTGTTTATTTTTGTGTGTGAATTGAACTGTTTAGAAGCAGAGGAAGTTGAGTCTGTGCAACTGGTGTGTGCCATCAGTGAACCTGTTGCTTTTCCCTGTATAGACATGTAGGTAGGTGGATCCAGAAAAATGTGTATATCCAGGGTGCTCCAAGCATTTGAATCCTGACAAAGTCTGTGTTGGAGAGGGTAACAAATCTTCACACACTTTAGGCAGCACTCAGGGAGACAAGCAATCTCTAATGGAAACAGAAAAACAAACAAGGCGCCTCTAAGCGCAGAAGTATAAAACTTTTAATATCCCCTAAAAGGGTTAAAAACACTTACAAGATAGAGGATGAAACAGGCATGTAGCAGGTAATTGCGTCCAGGAGATGTTCCAGTCAGGTCACTGGCTGCAGAAGGAACCAATGAGCTGTTCCGAAACGCATCCCGCCCCTATGACACACTTCCTGACCACTTCCTGTTTGTGTTCCATGCTGGTTTCTGTCTCGCTTCCTCTGACGTCATCCCCAGGCTCCAGCGTTACTGTGCCCTCTGAACATTCACAGCACAATCAGCTGTTATCTCGTGGACTTCCCTGGAAGCTTTACCATCACAGACTGGGACTGCCCTGCCACTGGAACATCTCCTGGACACACTTACCTGCTACATGCCTGTTTCATCCACTATCTTGTAAGTGTTTTTAACCCTTTTAGGGGATATTAAAAGTTTTATACTGCACTTAGAGGCGCCTTGTTTTTTTTAATGTTTTTTTTTTTTATGTAGGTAGGTGGAAGTTCTCCTTTAAGGGTTGCTCCTTTTAGTGGTGAATTGGTGATGTGGGGTGCACCTTTATAAGATGGATGGAGTCATAGGTTGGTTCTTTTTTTGACTGGCACTACTAAGGAGAGGACACCAGAGGAAGCTCTGTGTGTTCTTCTGTTCAGGGAAGGGACAGAGGGAGAATCTCCAAGAAAGACCTAGATTGTGAATTGAGCAAGATCTACTGTACGTTTCAGGTTATAAGTGCCACTATGGTCTCTCTATATTCTACTAGGACAAGTTGGACAACGTTATAATGTTTTGACACAAACTTTATTCACCATTATTTGGAACTCTGTATTTACCACTGGAATGGAGTGTTTTACAGAAATTTTGACTGAATTAAAAAAAATATGTAGTGCCCTGCTCTTATTGAGTAGGCACTATGTTTAAATTTAGTAGTTTGGCTCAGAATGATTCTGTTAAATTGCTGATTTCTGTTCCAGTCCAGCTGTGTTGCGCATTTTCCACTTGACTGTAGGTGTCGCGGTCGCCACAGGTCAAGGTTGGAAATGCAGAAGGCTGGGTGTGTTGAGTATTCTTTGCCCAAAAGCAGCCCAGTAGGAGTGGTCCCCCCACTGTGCATTCTGGGAGAGGGTACTTAAGGGACAGACACCATTTTCCGTCTCTCTCTGACCTGATGGCCCTCCTGGCCTAAGGTGTGTCGAGGCAGCTGTTCTGCCTCGGGGCCTGCTGGCCCGAGGCCTCGTTACTGAGAGTGGGCCCAGGAGTTTCTGGGGCCTACTGGTCCAGGGGTGGTCCTGAGCTGTCTTGCCTGCGGGGAGAAGCCGAGCAATTGGAAACTCAATTGGAGGACGCATCCCGGCCAAATCTTCCTCACAGTATCGCCGGATGGCTGAAAGATACTGGTACTGTGAGTTTGTACTTTGACTTTGCAAAAGTTCTTGGTTATACAATCCTGTGGCAGAGGATTGTACAACGACTCAAGTTATATTCATCAAGTCTGTGGCAGAGACTTTGACCGAGCACCGCACCGGCTGCTAGGTCAGTGAGAGAGGCCTATCCGGTGGTTGCTACATCCAGTGTGGAAGCTGTTTGTCGTCTGGATCAAAGAAGTCCCCGTGATCCGCAAAACAAGGTACCTGAATCTTCCCCTAACCCTCCATCCCTCTATCTGACGTTGTTTAATAAAACCATTGGAAAAGAGACTGTGTTAATGCTGACATCTGTGAACAACTCTTCAATGGGACCCCTGTGGCGGACACGGTGGAACAGTAAGGTAACTGCAAACGCCCAAAATTAAACCAGCAGCTCCTGCAGGGTTGGGGTACAAATACTTTTGCAAAAAGAAGCCTCTGTGTGATGCTCTACTGTGAGTGAGGAGTTATAAGTTTTTACTGGTGCAAACCTGGTCAGTTCTGGCAAAGGTGGTGATAGAAGTTGGAGGGTACCCTGTCTGGCGGTGACGGTGAGAGACGATACCCTTGTCCTTCAGGTGACCTGGGCCTTAAATATACTTTAGGATCGATTCACACAAGGATCCTTATTTTTATTTTTTTAAAGTGACAGTTATTTTCAGCCGGGTGAATTTTGGACAGGTGGCAACCCTAAACGCATTGCAGAAAAAACTGGGTGTGGCCAAACATGATAGTGGGAAGGACTTAAAGGCTGTGATTAAACATAAAGTATGCTTTGATTGCTGTGCCACAAGCTGGAGTCTCAGGGATACATATAAACCTCAACACAATCATTTAGAAAAATACTTCCAATACATCTGGTTTTGTATACACTTAAAATAGACAGAGAGCATAAAATAGAGGATTATGAAGGACCCGAGGAACCCTGGGATGGAGCCAAATAATAAGTACTGCAGTAAGTGTAGCACATAATAACAAATGATGGTCATCGTCAAGTTGTGCTTACCAGTGGGAGTGGCTTAAAGAGGGATGATTAAACCGAAGCTGAGCTTAGTTGCTGTGTGCAGGGCAACATTACTTGAACAAATGATCATCAGAAGAAAATCTTTACACAGATGTCAGAAATATGCAACATAACACTGAAGGCTCATTCACACTAGTGGTTGTGGTCGCCAAGTGCTCCCCCTTTAGCTGCAGAGGCTGCAGCCGAGGGTGTACATTTAGCACTCTTGTCTTAAACAGGGCTGCTAGTAAATTTAGTGGTACTAGGTGGTAACTAGCCTGGCAAATTTGTAGTCTTTGATCAAATGGGTTTCTCCTAAGCTTGGGTTTAACTGTGATTTCTCTCTTTTGTCAATAGGTGGCACTGTTACCTTTGGCATTAAGGATGGAGTTCTGAAGGAGTACCAGAGGAGACTCTCCATAAGCGGGGATTGTGAAATAGCTAGGAAAGCTTCAGGAAAGAACTCATCCACAAAGTACAGCAGGTACAGTAGCTGTGAGTAAAGCTTGAAGAATACAGCGGGTAGCTGTGAGCTGAGCTTGAGGTCCTACAGTGGGATACTGTGAGTAAAATTATTGCTATAGAAGACAGCAGTTGCTACTAAATACAGATTGCTGCATTCAGCTTAAAGGCCCTTTTTCTGTATTGCTGTCTATCTAGTTCTATTTTTGTCCAAGGAGTCTGCCAAGTTGCTATTGCATTTACCTAAGGGTGTCCTGTGACCTACCCCTCTCTCCCCTTGTTCCTGTTAAGAGAAATAAAACTCTCTTTGTTCATTTTTAAAAGTGACTGGCGCCCATCTTTCCACCTTGCACTACACCCACCATGCCTAATAACCTGCACCCTGATGAGGAATGTCAGCCCTCCCTGACTCTGGGGGTCACCACCAGGCCTCTGGAGGTCGGAGAGAGCGCTACATACATATACTGCAGCCACAATGCTTTGCTTCGTAGCTGTGGCAGAAATTATACAGTGCCTTAAAAAAGGATTCATACCCCTTGAAATTTTCCACATTTTGTCATGTTACAACCAAAAACGTAAATGTATTTTATTGGGATTTTATATAATAGACCTACACAAAGTGGGAAGGAAAATTATAAATGATTTTCAATTTTTTTTACAAATAAATACCTGAAAAGTGTGGCGTACATTTGTATTCAGCCCCCTTTTACTCTGATACCCCTAACTAAAAATGAGTGGACCAAATTGCCTTCAGAAGTCACCTCATTAGTAAATAGTCCACCTGTGTGTAATTTAATCTCAGTATAAATACAGCTGTTCTGTGAAGCCCTCAGAGGTTTGTTAGAGAACCTTAGTGAACAAACAGCTTCATGAAGGCCAAGAAACACACCAGACAGGTCAGGCATAAAGTTGTGGAGAAGTTTAAAGCAGGGTTAGGTTATAAAAAAAATATCCTAAGCTTTGAACATCTCACAGAGCTCTGTTCAATCCATCATCAAATGGAAAGAGTATGGCACAACTGCAAACCTACCAAGACATGGCCGTCCACCTAAACTGACTGGCCGGGCACTAAGAGCATTATTTAGAGAAGCAGCCAAGAGGCCCATGGTAACTCTGGGGGAGCTGCAGAGATCCACAGCTCAGGTGGGAGAATCTGTCCACAGGACAACTATTAGTCGTGCTCTCCACAAATCTGTCCTTTATGGAAGAGTGGAAAGAAGAAAGCTATTGTTGAAAGAAAGCCAGAAGAAGTCCAGTTTGCAGTTTGCATAAAGCCATGTGGGGGACACAGCAAACATGTGGAAGAAGGTGCTCTTGTCAGATGAGACCAAAATTAAAGTTTTTGGCCTAAAAGCAAAACGCTATGTGTGGCGGAAAAACTAACACTGCACATCACCCTGAACACACCATCCCCAATGTGAAACATGGTGGTGGCAGCATCATGTTGTGGGGATGCTTTTCTTCAGCAGTGACAGGGAAGGTGGTCAGAGTTTATAGGAAGATGGATGGAGCCAAATACAGGGCAATCGTAGAAGAAAACCTGTTAGTCTGCAAAAGACTTGAGACTGGGGCGGAGGTTCACCTTCCAGCAGGACAACGACCCTAAACATACAGCCAGAACTACAATGGAATGGTTTCGATCAAAGCATATTTATGTGTTAGAATGGCCCAGTCAAAGTACAGAGCTAAATCCAATTGAGAATCTGTGGCAAGACTTGAAAATTGCGGTTCACAGACGCTCTCCATCCAATCTGACAGAGCTTGAGATATTTTGCAAAGAGGAATGGGCAGAAATGTCACTCTCTAGATGTGCAAAGCTGGTAGAGACGTCTCCAAAAAGATTTGCAGCTGTAATTGCAGGGAAAGGAGGTTCTACAAATTATTGACTCTGGGGGGGCTGAATACAAATGCCCCCCACACTTTTCACATATTTATTTGTAAACAATTTTGAAAACCATTTATAATTTTTCGTTCCACTTCACAATTATGTGCCACTTTGTGTTGGCCTATCACATATAATCCCAATAAAATACATTTACGTTTTTGGCTATAACATAACAAAATGTGAAAAATTTCAAGGGGTATGAATACTTTTTCAAGGCACTGTATATAAGGTCTGGAGCAGGGACCCTGCCTGGAAATGCTGTTAAACCTTCAAAGGCCTTTGAAAAACTGCAAGAGGTCCTGGGTGGTTCTGGTTCAGGAGGGAGCTAAAAGATCATCCACAAGTCACAGGAAAAGCTGGAGCAACGTCCAGGGAGGATTTGGTCAGAGGCTCAGTGCCAGCTGATATTGGAAGGAGGCATCCAAATAGCCAATGACACAGTAAGTAGGCCAGAGAGACTGGGAAAGGGACTGTTTCAATAGTGCTCCCTTTTTGTTGGAGGGACTGTTCCAGACCTACTGGCCAGGGTTGTTTCCACTGTGGGATTCCCTCTGTGCGGAATTGTTTCCATTTTCTTACATAGAAGACTATTTTATAATAGTTAATTGTTTGCTAGATATTGTTCTCAATCAGGTTAGTTAGTTTGGTATTTTTGAAACAAAAGAGTAGTGGGACTTTAAATATGCCAAATAGGGATGGGCGAAGGGTTCGGCCCGAGCATGAGTTCCAAACTTTGGCTGTTTGAACGCTCTCCGAACAACCGAATTATCAGGGCGTTCAACCGTTTGTTCGGCCCGCCGAATGACCACAATGCACTGCACCGCTGCACAGGGTATTGAAAGCCCTGATTGGCTGAAGCAATGAAAGCTTCGCCCAATCAGGGCACAGAGCACTGTCAGAGCCATGATTGGATGCTGTCATGATGACTGTATCCAATTATGGCTCATTGCTCTTAATCCCGCCCCACACTATAAAAGTATTCTTTCCATGGCGGCAATTTGTAGTGTGATAGTGGCGTGGAGAGAGATATAACAGGACTCTGTTCAGTGTTATTAGACAGTTATGCCGCGTACACACGGCCGTTTTTCTCGTCGAGAAAAACGACATTTTTCCCATTCGACGAGAAAAACGATAGTCCGTGGGCTTTCTGTTGTTTTTTTCGACGAGAAAAACGTCATTAAAAACGACGATAAAAATTAGAACATGTTCTAATTTTTCTCGTCGTTTTTTTCGACATGTTTTCTGCGGCAGTGTTTCCCATAGGGAAACACTGCCGCGGAGCTCACAGACGGTCGTTTTTCTCGACAAGAGAAAAAACGACGTGAAAAAGGACCGTGTGTGGGGAACAAGCCGTTCCCTCGTTTTTAATGACATTATTCACGGCGGTTTTTTAACCGCCGTGAATAATGATCGTGTGTACGCGGCATTAGTGTGCTATTTTGCTCTATTCTGATTCTATTGTCAGTGTAGAATATCAGTTTAGAGTGCATCTAGGGATAGTTCAGTGTGAATGTAATGCGACCATTCATCTTTACATTAGTGTGAATGTAGGGATAGTTCAGTCAGTGTGAGTGTAGTGGCACAGTATATTTATTTGCGTTACTGCAAGTTTAACGCCATATATTTCAGTGTGTTACGTGCCATTTAACTCAGTATATTTCTGTGCATTCATATACACTTAACGTAGTATATTTCAGTTGCATTACTGCAAGTTTAACGCCATACAGTTCAGTGCGTTACTACAAGTTTAACGCTGTATATTTAATTGCGTTACCGCAAGTTTAACACCATATAGTTCTGTGCGTTACTGCAAGTTTAACACCATATAGTTCTGTGCGTTACTGCAAGTTTAACGCCATATATTTCATTGTGTTACTGCAAGTTTAACGCCATATAGTTCTGTGCAATACTGCAAGTTTAACGCCATATAGTTCTGTGCGTTACTGCAAGTTTAACGCCATATAGTTCTGTGCAATACTGCAAGTTTAACGCCATATAGTTCTGTGCATTACTGCAAGTTTAATGCTGTATATTTCATTGCGTTACTGCAATTTTATCGCCATATAGTTCTGTGCGTTGAAAAGAAATATACTTCTGCACTACTATTAAAAATAAGTGTTGTATATTTTAAATGTAATACCGCGTACACACGACCGTTATTCATGTCATGGAAAAAAACAACGTTTTTCTCGACGTGATTTTTCGTGTTTCCTCTCAAGCCTGCCTTGCATACACACGTTCGTGAAAAAAAATGCTCGAGCAAAGCGCGGTGACGTACAACACGTACGACGGCACTATAAAGGGGAAGTTCCATTCGAATGGCGCCACCCTTTGGGATGCTTTTGCTGATCCTCGTGTTAATAAAGTTTGGTGAGAGACGATTCGTGCTTTTCAGTCTCCGTGCTTTTCAGTCTCCGTGCTTTTCAGTCCATAACAGCGTGACGAATGTGATATCTCCATTATGAACGTAAGTTTTACCAGAACGAGCGCTCCCGTCTCATACTTGATTCTGAGCATGCACATTTTTTTCCCCTCCTAAAAGCATACACACAACCGTTTTTCACGACGTTAAAAAGAACAACGTGAAAAACGACGAGAAAAAATAGAGCAGGTTCTAATTTTTTTTTCGGGCATTTTTCTCGTAGGAAAAAAATGCTCTGGAGCATACACACCACTGTTTTTCATGACCATTTTTAAAAATTGCATTTTTCTCGTCATAGAAAACGGTTGTGTGTACGCGGCATAAGAGGTTGCTGCTTAACACCAACTGTTATTAGCAGACCAGAATAAAAAAGAATAAATGTGAAGTGCTACCTCCTTATAGAGAGGATAAACTTACTATACAATATGAACATATAATCAAAAAATATTAAAAAAATATATATATAGTGCCCCTAGTGGGAGTGTTGAATATTGCATGTAATAATATTACAAACAACACAAATATAGTGTGTGTAACCAGTGACCTCTAGTGGACAAAAGAAATATAACACATAATATGTCAGAAAAAGTGAACGAAAAGTCCATATATCCAGTGATATCTTCTGTAAACAAATCGCTATCCACATACAATCCAGCGGTGAATACTAGCAATGAGTGGACCCTCCACCAGTCACTCTATGCGCTCACCTCCCAGAGCGGCCCCCAATTAGGCCAAGTAGCACCTTCCCCTTTGGGGTCTCAATCCAGTGTCTCTTAAGCTCCCAACATTGGACTCCTGCAAGCGTGGTCTTCCATAGATGATGGCAACATAGGGATAAAGAAGGAACTAGCATAGTGTAATACTGTAAAATTAAATTTATTTAAAACACAAGCAACTTTTCCACTCACATTTCAGAATGCACTAGCCCTGGTGCATACAGGTGATAAACTCACACAAATACAGATCAGTCTCTGGGGTCACAAAATCGTCCGCAAGTCCTCGGCCCTGCTGCCCTCATGGGTGATCCTGTACTTCCTACATCACGGCAATGACGTCACAAGCCCCTCCTAATCACCCTAATATTTATACTGTTCCTAAACCAATGTTATTAATTGGTTTGGGAACAGTATAAAATATTAGGGTGATGATTACAGGCACATACCCTTTCATAAAGTCACAGTAGAGTGACGAAATGCGTCAAAGGGGCTTGTGACGTCATTGAATCGTTGTAGGAAGTACAGGATCACCCATGAGGGCAGCAGGGCCGAGGACTTGCGGACAATTTTGTGACCCCAGGGACCGATCTGTATTTGTGTGAGTTCATCACCTGTATGCACCAGGGCTATGCATTCTGAAATGTAAGTTGAAGAGTTGCTTGTGTTTTAAATAAATGTAGTTTTACAGTATTACACTATGCTAGTTCCTTCTTTATCCTTATGTTTCCATTATCTATGAGAGACCACGCTTGCAGGAATCCACTGTTGGAAGCTTAAGAGACATTGGATTGAGACCCCGAAGGGGAAGGTGCTACTTGGCCTAATTGGGGGCCGCTCTGGGAGGTGAGCGCATAGTGTGACTGGTGGAGGGTCCAGTTGGTGTCAAGTCACTCATTTGCTAGTATTTACTGCTGGATTGTATGTGGATAGCAATTTGTTTACAGAAGATAACACTGGATATATGGACTTTTCCTTGACTTTTTCTGACATATTATGTGTTATATTTCTTTTGTCCACTAGAGGTCACTGGTTACACACACTATATTTGTGTTGTTTATAATATTATTAGGTGCCATATTCAACACTCCCACTAGGGGCACTATATTTATTTTTATATATTTTTTTTGATTATATGTTCATATTGTATAGTAAGTTTATCTCTATAAAAAGGTTGCGTTTCACATGTATTCTTTTTTAGATATATTTCATTGCATCACTGCAAGGTAAATGCCATCCAGTTCTGTGCGTCAGGGTTGCCAACTTTCAGTAAATTTATGAACAGTTTGTAAAATCTGTACTTTTTGCATCTGTCCTTGAATGTCCATTATGGACATGTAGGTTGCATGTCCGTAACTGACATTCATGGACGGATGCAACAATTATGTATTTTACCAACTGTAAATTTACTGAAGGTTGGCAACCCTGCTGTGCGTTACGGCACGTTTGACACAGTATATTATAGGGTATCCGTGGAGTGTGTCTGTGTAGTATATACTCAAATTAAACGGCACCAAACACCACTTTCCGTTGATTAAAGTGCATCCACATACACATTTACACATCTTTATTACATTTTGTTAATAAGCACCCCCCCCCCCATCATGTCTGGGAGGACAACAAGGAGAGGCAGAAATTGCCATGGCACTGTGAGTGGGCCAGCAACAAATGTGTCCACAGGCAAAGGTAGATGTGGTCAGTCCTCAGGCAGGGCATAATTTCCCCTGTTTAGTGATGTTGCCCATGCTATCCAGCCACAGCATGCAGAGGAGGTGGTGGATTACTAAACCGTCCTCATCCTCCTCATCCTCCGTCACCCAAGCAGAGACTAGTGCGCAGTTCCCTGCAGCTGCCAGAGTGGCAAAACCTGCCTCATTGTCAGGCATAGCGGAGTTATTTGAACACAGCGTCAGCCACTTGCTTCTTGACGATCCACAGCCATTACTCAATTCAGATGTTGGTCCTGAGGTTGAGGAAGGCAGGAACATGAGCCTACAGAGAGGGGAGAACACTGGCACACAATATGGCATTCATGTTCCCCCAGCCGCAGCATATTGCCAAGTTGTCTCCAGTGGTAATGAGGATGGAGGAGATGATGATGATGAGGTCACTGACTCAACTTGGGTGCCAGATAGAGCAGAGGAGGAAAGTGAGGGTGAGGCACAACTCCAATGAGGCAGCCATCATGGAAGAGTAGAGAGCAGCCACCCTATTCCATCACTTTGTAGAGCTGTTATCTCCCAGGCCACACTTCCCACAGCTCAGCTGTCTGGGCCTTTTTTAGTACATGTTCAGCTGATCGCACTGTTGCTATTTGCAAACTTTGTCTCAAGCACATCAAGCGTGGCAAAAACACCAACCATTTGGGTACCACATGCTTGACAAGGCATTTTACCTCCCACCACTCAGCCCGTTGGCAAGAGCACCTAAAAGCCACACAAAAGGGGCACAAATCTGTCCCTCCTCCTTACATACCTCAGTCTGTCCCTGCTATACCTCATGACCTCTCAGCAGCATCCACTGAAAGGGATGATGGTATAGCGCAGGGTGTCCCAGGTCTTTGCAGCACATCTGTCAGCAGCACACCACCAGCTGTAGACTATAGCCGGAATATTTCTCTGCCCCATCTGCTGCAGCGGGAAAAAAATACAGTCCCTGCCACCCACATACCCAGCGTCTAAATGCAAGCTTATTAAAGCTGCTGGCTCTACAACTTCTGCCTTTCCGCCTGGTTGATTCTGCCCCCTTCCGTGAATTTGCAGAATGTGCTGTACCACAATGGCAACTTCCCAGACGCTATTTCTTTTCACGTAAGGCCATTCCAGCTCTCTACCAGCTCTCTACCATCATGTGGAAGGCAATGTTGTGGCATCGTTGGGCAAGGCAGTCAGCGGCAAAGTCCACGTTACTGTTGATACGTGGTCCAGCAAGCATGGGCAGGGACAATATATTTTGTTGACAGCACACTGGGTAACTCTGCTTGCAACTCGGAAGGATGAAGGACAGGGCTCAGTGCTGCAGCTTGTTGTGCCCCCATGTCTCCATACAGCTGGTGATGATGCCAGATTTGTCAGCTCTACCCCCTCCTCTTCCTCCATGCCCTCCTCTTCTAAATTGTCCTATGAACCTCAAGTACCCCCTTAGCATTCAAATGGCCACTCAAGGTCAGGCTAAAAGGTGACTGGCGGTGGCACAAACCTCTTGTCTGCCCTTAGGGAACGATGACACGTGTGCCCGGCTAGGCTTTTTTTCCCCACACCAATGGCTGCTCATAAAAGGATGCATGCAATGTACTGTCACTATTTGAGGAGGCCACAAGGATGGTGAGCTGTGACAATGCATGCATCAGTGACACAATCCCTGTTGTGTTCCTGCTGGAGCAGACTCTGTGTGGCATTATGGACAGGGCACTTGAAGCAGAGCAGCAGGAGGAAGAGGAGGACTTCCTTTCCTCTCAAGGCCCACTTTATGTAGACACCATTGTTCCTATGCCACAGAACACACAAGAGGAGAGAGAGGAGGAGGAGGAGGAGGATTTCTGGCAGTTTCGGATGTATTTAAGCAGAAGAAGGCATACGTCAAACAGTCAGAGGTGGTTTTCTATCCCCAGAACCCTTGGGAGTAGTACGTGGATGGGAGGAGGCAATTCCATATACTGTAACCCCGAGGAGTCTGCATCTCATGCCTCCGCAAATTTGCGTGCATGTGCTCCCTCATGTTTCAAAGCCTGCGAAAGGACCCAAGAATACGTGGTGTAAAGGAAAAGGATCACTATTGGTTGGCAATGGCAACCCTCCTTGACCACCGTTATAAGGGGGAAGTCAGAGAGTGCAGAAGATGAAATCTCTTGAGGACACCTTAAAGAGCAGTTTATCGAACGCTTTTCCCGACTCTGGTAGGTTACAGTGTCGTGGAAAACGTTGTTTTGAGGCTTCTGTTGGTCAAGAGAGGAGCGGTGGAGAAGGTGGCCACCTAAGTGATTCATTTCTTAATTTCTTTAGTCCTCGCTGCCCAGGACTGTCAGCTTCCACATCCCATCGGCAGCGTCTGCATCACATGGTGGACGATTATCTAGGGGCGAAAACAGAGATGGAGAGCTTTCCAGTCGACGATCCATTGGCTTACTGGGTCATGAGAATAGCCTACTGGCCAGAACTTGACAAGTATGCTGTTAAATCAGGTTAGGGTGTCTCAAAATAAGACATTCAAATGAGATAGTAGATCCAGATCTTTGTAAAAGATTATTAGGTGCTTTATTCATACACTGCAGTGGAGAGACACAACACACACTATCTTCCAGCCTACCGGGGGCGGAATGAAGAAGGAAGTGTCTCTGCCTTAAAAACATCAAGTTTAACAATATATACTTTATGAATATGCATAACCACTAGGCGTGTTATAGGTGTGATCATATAGTTTAGTCCAACAGGGAACAGTTAAATGGGTGTATACATCATGTGACTGGCAAAAAAAAAAATAGACTTCAGCAGTATCTGGTCAGTTCAGACTGGTTTTGGTACGAAAGCCTATTTTGAGCAGCCTTTGAGTCCTTATCAATAGTCTGTGTCATCAAATATCCAGTATTTTCGATTTCCCAGGAATTGAAACAAAAAAAGGAGAACATCTAGGGAAAGTAAACAAAGGTGCATTACCAATTCTTAAAGTGATCGTCATATATATATATATATATATATATATATATATATCTCAACATTATCAGACCCCTATAATTCTACTCAATGCTATTGAGCTGCTGGGCTGCCCTGCATCCAGAGCGAGCTTTCCGAATGCGCATTCAGTGCTGCTGGAGGTTTTGTTACTGATCATAGAACGCATCTGTCCACAGACCCCGTGGACCGTCTGACTTTTATCAAAAAGAATTAGTCCTGGATTACCAGCAGCTATGAAGCCCATGATGTCGATGTCGCCGATTAAGTGTTTTTGTGATGTGGAATCTCTGCAGGACTTCTAGGCTGCCTAGTGTTGTAGATGTTGATTTCATCTGGAAGAATGTTTTTGGTGTAGGTTTTATGGACACAATTAACACCCAAAGACCAATTTGTTTGACACTTGTTTGACAGGTGCATATGATTGCAATTTTTGACAGCAAGGCCGATTCTTGCTTTCATCAAGAGTACCTCTATAGGGTTATGGTGTGAAGGCACCACCGACACCCAAAGAACAATTTTTCTGCACCAGTTACTTCTATTCAAAGTCTGTGGTAGAGACACCAGAATGTATCCAAAAAATCTCTAATCTTGTTCCTAGTGCACTACCTTGTGACCTCATCATACAGACTGGCTCCCCAAGCTGTTGCTTACAAAATAAAGAAAGCTTGCAGGGAAAATTTTATTTTTTGTGCTTTATAAATGCAATTATTGTTGCAGCAGCTTCTATACACAGTACAGGTGTGCCACTTTACAGGTGGACTAAGGGGACCCCCCCAGGCACTATATTGAAAGGATTTTTTTATTTTTATGCTTTCACTTTAAGCATCAATAAATCACTGCCCATTTAAAAATTACATTTTTTA
Source organism: Rana muscosa (assembly GCA_029206835.1). Lineage (NCBI taxonomy): Eukaryota > Metazoa > Chordata > Amphibia > Anura > Ranidae > Rana > Rana muscosa. Next base: position 51,011,297 of record CM055124.1, on the reverse strand, counting down.
CAAACTTTTCATTGATAAATGTCCCCCAGGGCAGTACCCGGACCCCCATTATCATTGTATGCCCAATTACTTGCATATAAGCCTTCAAAATGGGCACTTTGATTTTTCACATTTGGGTCCCATAGACTTCAATGGGGTTCGTTATTCAGTTACGAACTTTCGTGATGTTTGTTCTGAACTTGCTTTAGCGCTAACGGTAGGGCGCTGGCAGTGTGATACGGGTCATATAGAGCACAGCAGTGACACACTTTGCATTGTCGATTATTTCAGCTGCACCACAGTTTGTTAAATTTGCATGTGAGAAAAGTTGGAGCATCATCTTTTCACTTAACACATTGAATTGTGGAGCACTGGACTATTTATGAACTTTTTGCACTATTTATTGTTTGTCATTTTTTGTGAACAGATCGTGGCTATTTACCCAAACATTTGTTTTTATGTAATTCACTTGATACACCATTCTAGGCAACAAAAGTTTCACTTATCTAGTGACATGTTGCTATTTGAACACTCACTATTGTTTGATTTTGCGTGTTGCACATTGTTTGTTGCATCTGTTACCTAATTATTTTTAGGATAATATACCATTTAAAAACAGCATCTTATTTATTTTTCAATATGGTATTTGCAGTTCATTCATTCTCAGAACCCTGTGAATGAATGATGAGGCTCTGTGGGTGGAGCCCCACACAGCCACACAGTTTTTTAATTGTGACAGCAGGTGCAGGGAGAGGATCCTCTACCCAATGGGGGATTGGGTCAGGGTGCTGGCAGGTGCTTTAGTAACATTTTACATGTTATACCCTGAATATGGGTGTAACATGTAACATGTTACTAAAGGTGAACTTATCCTTTAACATGTAGACACCTACTCACAAGCTTTCCAGGTCTTTAACCAATTCAGCTCCGAAAGGTTAACCCCTCTTCATGACCAGGCCATTTATTTCGATACCGCACTGACTTATTTTGCAATTGCGCTCTCGTGCGACGCTATACCCAAATAAAGCATTTTTTTTTTAAAACAAATAGAGATTTCTTTTGGTGGTATTTGATCACCTCTGCGGTTTTTATTTTTTGCGCTATAAACAAAAAAAAACAACAATTTTGAAAAAAAACAAACCATATGTTTTACTTTCTGCCATAAAACATATCCAATATAAAAATGTAAAAAAATCGAATTCTTAATCAATTTAGGCCAATATTTATTCTGCTTTATATTTTTGGTAATAAAATCTCAATAAGCGTTTATTGATTGGTTTGCGCAACAGTTTTAGAGTCTACAAACTACGGGATAGATTTATAAAAAAATATATATATTTTTAGTAGTAGTGGCGGCGATCAGTGAGCTATAGCAGGACTTCGATATTGCGGCGGACAAATCGGACACCTAACTGACACTTTTGACACTTTTTTATGGGAACCAGTGTTTGTTTACCTACACAGGGCTCTCTTCGGTAATCTCCAGAGCCGATCGTCGGCTGCCTGTGACCAATCAGCGGCCGACAGCCGCTGATTGGTTCATGCTGCAGCCAATCGCAGCACAGGAAGGGGAGTGGGGGCGTGCGGGCACACTCTCTACCCCGGCACTGGTACTTGATCAAACGCAGAGCAGCAGCCCTCCTGCAGTGTATCTGCAGTGGGCGGTTAACAAATAAAGCAAAATACCTCTGCAACCTTTGATTTTATTTCACATTTCATAAACTGACATTTCATAGAAAACATGGTCAAATTCAGCTTTGATATAAGTGGTTTATTGATATCAATCAAAAAAAATGCAACAAACCCTACAAAGCATCCCTGCAATCCTTTATAGTCTTGTACACTCAAATGTTATTATTTGCAAACAATTTTTCTTTTTATAGGAAATGCCTTCAAATACAATTTTTTCTCAGAAAAAAATGGCTTCTTCCTGCTCTCCCCCTCCAGTGATCCTTGTTTGCCATGTGTAATACTTTTAAAAAAAAAATGTCTTTTTATGATTTGACTTTGTTTTTGCTGCCAACACAGGACAGTCTGAAACCTTTCTGGAACAAAGTCGCAGGGTATGGTGGAGGCCGATAATGGCAAGTATTCTCTGTTGTACATCCTTGATAGGCCCAAGGTTCAAACTGAGCTGTAAGAGAGAAGTCACATTATATTAGCTGAATATCATTAAATGGGAAAAGAATATAAAAAAAAAAAAGACAAAAATGCATATACAGTTGAACCTCGGATTACGAGCATAATCCGTTCCAGGAGTATGCTCAAGGTGTTCTTTAGGAGTGTTCATGTTCACAGTTGAGAATTTCGGTTTGGTTAATAATTCTTGTTGCTATGGGCTTGTCCTTATTTTTTTTTCCTATATATATTGCCCCCCTTGCTATTATATAGAAGAAAGGATCACCATTACTCTCGACCAGGCCTCAAGTCTACATGTCTACACCAAACTGCACTTTCTGATGCATTTCGCCCTGGTGGGCAGAGCGAAATCCATCAGTATTATTTTTATCTTTGTACTTAATGTTTTTTGAATTTCATGGTGTGTTTTAATTATATGTATGTGTGCATGCATGACTGCATGCATACAAGTACATATTATCACTATAGGGTGTGTGAAAAATAGTTTCATACACATGGATCACCCAATATGCATTGCAGCTGATTCCCCTTTTGGATAATTGCCTGCAGTCAATTTAGACAATTAATGGGTGGAGCCAGTGATCCTTAGAAATACTATTTATTTCACAAGTTTCATGTCTGTAATGTGGTTATGACTAAGGCCTTATAGGCTGAAACGCGTCAACCTTTCCTATTTGCGTTTGTCTACTGTGGCTTGTCAATAAATACGTAAAATTTTTAAGAGCAACGACCGGAGTGCGGATCATCTTTTTTTCATCCGTATTTGTGGTTTGGTGGAGACATGTAGGATGAAGCTGAAGCTGAAACTCCTTGTTTTTTCACCTGGGCTGGTCGGGAGTAGTAGCGTTCCTTTCCTTTTTACGTTTACTAACTCCATGGATTGGTATCAGGACAAACCAGCACCCTATGCTCTGGGACACAGGGATATGCTTACACCTCTGCTTTAAACGTCACCAAAAGCAATATAACGGGTCTCCCTTGCTATTGTTCCAAAATGATTTACTTACTTGAGTTAAAGATTACGCCAGAAAATGAGAGGCAAGCTGTTTGGGGTCCTTGGCATCTGCGCATTTTAGTAGGCTTGCAGCTTTTACTAGCTCTGGCATAGCAGGAAGGACACTTCACCCCGTTCTCCGTCCTGTTGATAGCCTCCACTAGTGTACATACAAATAAAATCAGTTTTAATATAACATGTATAATAAACATAGATGTTGTCATTTATATTAACAGTAGAATAATGCCAGAGATACCCAATGTCTTTCACCATTGATGGACACTGGTGGAAATCCCAACTCAAATCAAAACTTTTTATTTTGTTTTGGATAGAGCAGGAAGGGTTTGAAACCACTGTCCGCCTTTAATTGGTCTGTGTTGGGGAAATTTCCCCAAATTTCTCAGAGTACACAAAATGTTTTTTTTTTTTTATGGCTGTGGTTGACATTGGGAAATATATTCCTGTCCCAATGTCAACCAAAGCCATAAAAAAATATTTGCCCCAATGGTTGACACTGGGACATATAGTCCTGTCCCAATGTCAGCCACACTCCCCATTTCTTGTAAGGTTTTTACAGGGACAGGAAGTGAGGGAAAGCCTCCCCAAAGGGCTCAAAATCAGAAATAAGAATCTGAGAAAAATTTGGCCTGGAGAATGGCTTTAATTAGGCTAGACTTTTATTTATACTATCATCCTGTGAAGTCCATTTTAATATTAACAGAGATGGCATGGTTTGGCTGGTCCTCTTTATAACTAGTAGTTTTGGCAGTTTTGTAGTAAATACTAATACTAACTCTAATGCCTTGTACACACGAGCGGAATTTCCGTCAGAATAAACTCCGACGGGTTTTTCCGACGCAGTTCCGATGGAATTCCGCTCAAGCTGTCTTGCATACACACGGTCAAGAACGCGGTGACGTAAAACACTACGGCGAGCCGAGAAAATTAAGGTCTATGCTTCCGAGCATGCATCAAATTATTTCCGAGCATGCATGGTTTTCAGTCCGTTGGAATTGCATCCAGACGAACGGAAATTCCGATTTTTTCTTCATCGGAAAAAAAGAGAACATGTTCTCTATTTAAAAGTCCAATGGGGCATACACACGGTCGGAATATCCGATGAAAAAATTCCGTCTGACTTTTCCCATCGGAAATTCCGAGCGTGTGTACGCGGCATTAACCCTTATGTGTATGTCAACCTTAAAATCAATAGTTGGGGGACTTAGTTACATAGTTACATAGTTAGTCAGGTTTAAAAAAGACACAAGTCCATCCAGTTCAACCATAAAAAAAAAAAATATCGTACAATCCCATATACCCAATTCTATACCCACAGTTGATCCAGAGGAAGGCAAAGGACTTCCTCCTTTGTCTCTTACAATGCACCTAATGTTACCTGTCATGTTTGTAGAAGTCGTAAAACACAAAAGTAAATTCCTGCCAGTCCCCTTCATAAGCATTACCTTTCCGGCTCCTCCCTTCTACAGAGAGAATGGAAGCAGGTCCATCCTAACGTGGTCAGCTTGCATCCCTGTTTCCTACCTTGGGTAGGAAGGAAGGTGTGCCCCGTTGATCAGAGAAATTCAACTTTTAAAGTATGTTTCGTAGGCGTTTATTAAAAGTAGCAACATGTACATCAAGCCAATGTATTTCGGGAGAAAGGACTTCCCCTTCTTCAGGGCTATTGCAACATGGTTCCCAGAACCATTATATTGTTAATGAGTTTTCAGAAAGCAGGATGGCAACTCTGCAACTATAGCCGACACCCTGCCATCCTGCTTTTTAATGAACACCTATGAACCAAATTTTAAAAGTTGCGTTTCTCTGCACAAGTGGGTGATCCTTCCTTCCTACCCAAGTCTACACGCTGAAACCAACCATAAGGTCGTAGACAAAAGGTAGTGGCCCAAGCCCTAAGAGGGCGCATCCCCACCATTGGGAACAACCTACTGGAAGGGATTTCTTCCTATTTGCCCCCAAAAATACCCACGACCAGTGACTGATTCAGTCAGTCCAGTACATTCTCCATCAAAAGCCAGGCTGTTTTCTACCTAGGAGCTACAGGACAGCATGCGAATGCATGGCATGTCCGTAGTCCCGAAGACAGTTTGCTGTTGAAACACCCCCCAGATCTTCACAACTTGAGTGACAGTGGTTCTAGGATCTGTGATGTTGTTTTTAGTTTCTGCCCACAGCGCTCAAAACTGGGGGGGAAGAGAGAACCTAGCAGTCCAGAACCATCTCAAAAACAGGTAATTAGCTTGTTTAGATAGAAGGCATGTTAAAGGAAGGTCTACAGTTTGCAATGGTGGATTTAATATTTTTTGACAGAGAAGTGACTCTATCATTCTATAATATATAATAAAAAAAAAATGAAAAAAATTAAATAAAATAACCTGCTAGCAGGTACCTCTGGGTCAGGCTTTTCCCACTAGGGTGCCTTGAGGTTTCCTCAGGGGTGCCTTGGCAAAATGCCTAGAAATTCCCCAAAAATGTTTATAAAAACTTGTGGGTAGATCATGCCTGCCTTTTAGTTACACAAAACCAAAGGTTTTCGTTGTGCACTATCACAACCTTCCAGCTGCCAGCGTCCATATCAACCAATAATGTCATTGGTTGACAAGGAGGACGTCGGGCACCTGCATAGCTTTCTTGTTTGCCCCTCTCCGTCAACACTGGGGTCACATTAAATGAGTGAGAGAGAGGAACATTGAAATACTATTCAGTACCAGTGTGCAAAGGGGTATTCTTTGTAAGAATAAATCACCTCCAATGTTGAGTGTCCTACATGTGTGGATATTGCTGTGTTATGTACTATAAAGCCCTGTACACACGGCCGAGATTCTCGTCAGGAAAAAACCCGTCGTTTTTCCTGACGAGATTCCTGGCAAGTACGATTCAAAAGAACTGCCGTTTGAATTGCAGCTTTTTAACACCTTTTTCTGGCACATTTTAAACAGCCTTTTTTTTCTCTTTTTTTCCTTCAGCCTACTAATTAAGGGGAGTGGTTAATTGGTCACAGGTGCTTGAGGCCTATATAAATTTCTGTAGAGCTCATTTAGAGCCTGCTCATTTTGAGTTGCTGGAACTCTGTCCAATTGGAACTGGACTAAGTGGTGAGTTAAAATCAAGAGTTGAAAACAGGAGGTTAAAACAGGGGTCATAGTAGATGTGTAGTGTGAGTACCTGGGTGTTGTCTGAGTAGTGTGTGTGGATCGTTAGTACTTGTGTATTGTAGGTGCACGCTGGTCTGCGAGTGCACGCGGGTCCGTTGGTCTGCGAGTGCACGTTGGTCTGCGAGTGCACGCGGGTCCGTTGGTCTGCGAGTGCACGCTGGTCTGCGAGTGCACGCGGGTCCGTTGGTCTGCGAGTGCACGCTGGTCTGCGAGTGCACGTGGGTCCGTTGGTCTGCGAGTGCACGCGGGTCCGTTGGTCTGCGAGTGCACGCGGGTCCGTTGGTCTGCGAGTGCACGCGGGTCCGTTGGTCTGCGAGTGCACGCGGGTCCGTTGGTCTGCGAGTGCACGTGGGTCCGTTGGTCTGCGAGTGCACGCGGGTCCGTTGGTCTGCGAGTGCACGCGGGTCCGTTGGTCTGCGAGTGCACGCGGGTCCGTTGGTCTGCGAGTGCACGCTGGTCCGTTGGTCTGCGAGTGCACGCGGGTCCGCGAGTGCACGCAGGTCCGTTGGTCTGCGAGTGCACGCTGGTCTGCGAGTGCACGCGGGTCCGTTGGTCTGTGGGTGCACGTGGGTCTGCATGGTACCTGTGTATTGTCTTGTTGAGTACCTGTGTATTGTCTTGTTGAGTACCTGTGTATTGTCTTGTTGAGTACCTGTGTATTGTCTTGTTGAGTACCTGTGTATTGTCTTGTTGAGTACCTGTGTATTGTCTTGTTGAATAGTTGGGTCAGGAAGCTAGTGTTAGGTAATTTGGACAGGGTATAATCTCGAATCCTCATTAAATTAATAGGTACGATGCCCAGCGGGTGTGGCGAGGCGACTCGGTGTACATCTTGCAGCATGTATGCATTCCTTGATCATCTGATCGAGGGCGATTACTGCTGTGCAAAATGTAAGCACATTGTTTCCCTGGAAGCCCAGGTTCTGAATCTAGGGAAGCAACTGTCAGCACTGGGAAGTCCCTCCACACTAAAGGAGAGCTGGATACGTACCCGGCAGGTGATGGCAGGGGCCAGCACAGAGGTGGGTGGAGTCAAAGAGGTGCAGGCACTAGAAAATAGTAGATGGGTGACAGTCAGGAAGGGTAGAGGGCGAAGTGCCAGGGAGGCCGATCCAGGGCTGGAGCATCCCAATAAGTATGCTCCATTGAGTGACATTGGTGAAACCAGTCCGGGACCAGCACTGCTGGAGCTGAGGGACTCTCCTAGCTGCCAGGGGAAGAACTCCTCCAGTGAGAGTGGGGGGGAAGCGAAGGGAAAGGAAAGACAGATTCTGGTGGTAGGGGACTCAATTCTTAGAAGGACAGAGAGGGCAATCTGTAACAAAGACCTGAAGCGCCGAACTGTATGTTGTCTACCGGGCGCTCGGGTTCGGCACATCACGGATCTGGTGGACAGATTACTGGGAGGGGCTGGGGAAGACCCAGCTGTCATGGTGCACGTTGGCACCAATGACAAAGTCAGAGGTAGATGGAGTGTCCTAAAGAACGATTTTAGGGACTTGGGAGCTAAATTGAGGAAAAGGACCTCCAAGGTAGTATTCTCGGGAATACTACCGGTACATCGAGCCACACCAGAAAGGCAGAGGGAGATTAGGGAAGTGAACAAGTGGCTGAAGAGCTGGTGTAGTAAGGAGGGGTTTGGGTTCCTGGAGGACTGGGCCGACTTCTCAGTCGATAACCAGTACTATAGAAGGGACGGACTGCACCTAAATGAGGAGGGTGCAGATCAGCTGGGAATAAGGATGGCCAAAAAGTTAGAGGGGTTTTTAAACTAGGTGACAGGGGGGAGGGTCCAGAGATAGTGAGAGTCAGCGGGGAACATATTCTAAAGGGTAGTATTAGGGGCATTAGTGGTAGGGTAACCAAAGAACATAAACCCAAGGTAAGTATAGTAGCAAGTCCTAGTTGCAATCTGGGAACACCCAAGAGGATAGTATGTGACCGGTCAAATAATATTAATGCATTAAAGTGTCTGTTCACCAATGCCAGAAGTCTGCCAAGCAAAATAGGTGAGTTGGAAGCTCTGGTGCATGAGGAGAGCTATGATGTAATCGGTATTGCTGAAACTTGGCTTCATTCCTCACACGACTGGGCTATTAATATTCCGGGCTATGCACTCTTTCGGAAAGACAGGGTAAAAAGGAAGGGTGGAGGGGTCTGTCTCTATGTGAGAAGTGATCTCAAAGCGAGTGTGAAAGAGGACCTGGTGGATGGAGAGTGTGATGAGTCTGAAGCATTATGGGTAGGACTGCATACAGATGTGCGTAGTTCAAAGCTAATCATTGGAGTTTGTTATAGACCACCCAATGTTAATGAGGAGTTAGAGACTCAGCTCCTTGCACAGATGGAAAGGGCTGCAAGGGCTGGGACGGTGATAATAATGGGGGATTTTAACTACCCAGAAATTGACTGGAGTAATGGAACTGCTGGGACAGTTAAAGGGCAAAAATTTATAAACCTATTGCAGGACAATTTTATGGTCCAGTTTATTGAGGCCCCAACTAGGAATGATGCTCTGTTGGACCTGGTAATCTCAAACCATGCAGAGCGGATTACTAATGTTCAGATAAAGGAACACCTGGGTAGCAGTGACCATAACATGATTTCATTTGATGTTAGTTGTAAGCAAAAATCACATACAGGAAAGATAAAAACACTTAATTTCAAGAGAGCAAATTTTCCAAGGATGAGTGCTGCTCTCCAGGACTTAGACTGGGAAGGAATATTGGCATCAATGGGCACAGAACAGAAATGGGAATTCTTCAAAAAGACTGTTTGGGAACTCACTGCAAAGTATATTCCCATGGGCAATAAGTTTAAAAGGCTAAAAATAAAACCTATGTGGCTCACTGACAAAGTTAAAAAAGCTATAAACTATAAGAAAAGAGCTTTTAAAAAATATAAAAATGAGGGAACACTAGTGTCATTTAAATGTTACAAAGAATATAACAGGATATGTAAAAAGGAAATCAAGGATGCAAAAATTCAAAACGAACGACAGATTGCAAAAGATAGTAGGACAAACCCCAAAAAATTCTTCAAATATATTAATAGTAAAAAGGTCAAGTCTGAGCATGTAGGCCCTTTACAAAATAATCTAGAGTGGGTGACTGGGGACAAAGAGAAGGCTAATTTATTAAATACTTTCTTCAGTTCTGTGTATACAAAGGAGCATGGGGGAGCTCATGTCCAAAATGGGGGTGGTAGTGACACAGCCCCAAATCCACAATGGCTCAAAAGTGATATGGTCCAGAAATATTTAGATGGAATAAAGGTGGATAAAGCACCTGGACCAGATGGCATACACCCACGGATCCTAAAAGAATTGAGCTCTGTAATTTCAAAGCCATTGTATTTAATTTTTAGGGACTCATTAATGACAGGAATAGTACCACTGGATTGGCGCAGGGCCAATGTGGTGCCTATATTTAAAAAGGGAATTAAGTGTTTACCAAGTAACTATAGACCTGTTAGTTTAACTTCTATAGTTGGGAAAATACTGGAGAGATTAATAAAAGACCACATAGATGAGTTCTTGCTGGAAAAAAACTATTTAAGCAACAGACAGCATGGATTCATGAAAGACAGAAGTTGTCAAACAAACCTGATTTCTTTTTATGAAGAGGTAAGTAAGACCTTGGACAGAGGGGTGGCAGTGGACGTGGTATACTTGGATTTTGCAAAAGCGTTCGATACAGTTCCCCACACACGGCTCATGTGTAAGGTAAAGTCTACAGGATTGGAAATATCAGTTTGTAAATGGATAGAAAACTGGCTAAAAGACAGAATTCAGAGAGTAGTGGTTAATGATTCTTACTCTGAATGGTCCAAGGTTATCAGTGGTGTACCCCAAGGTTCAGTGCTGGGACCCTTACTTTTTAATATGTTTATAAATGATATTGGGTCTGAGATCAAAAGTAACATTTCTGTCTTTGCAGATGACACCAAGCTATGCAGTGGAATAACGTCCTTTCAGGATGTCGCCAATTTACAAGCCGACCTCAATGCTCTGTCTAATTGGGCGACTATGTGGCAGATGAGGTTTAATGTTGATAAATGTAAAGTTATGCACTTGGGGGCTAATAATATGAATGCATCATACATACTAGGGGGAGTACAACTGGGGGGATCCGTAGTGGAGAAGGATCTGGGGGTTTTGGTAGATCATAAGCTCAATAATGGCATGCAATGCCAAGCTGCGGTTTCCAAAGCGAGCAAAGTCCTTTCTTGTATTAAGAGAGGTATGGTCTCCAGAGAGAGAGATATCATTTTGCCCCTGTTCAAATCATTAGTAAGACCTCATCTGGAATATGCAGTTCAGTTTTGGGCCCCAGTTCTCAAAAAGGATATTGGGGAACTGGAGAAAGTGCAGAGAAGGGCAACCAAACTGATAAGAGGCATGGAGGAGCTCAGCTATGAGGAGAGATTAGAGGAACTGAATTTATTCTCTCTTGAGAAGAGGAGATTAAGGGGGGATATGATCAACATGTACAAATATATAAGGGGTCCATATAGTGAACTTGGTGTTCAGTTATTCACTTTACGGTCAACACAAAGGACAAGGGGGCACTCTTTGCGTCTAGAGGAAAAGAGATTTCACCTCCAAATACGGAAAGGTTTTTTCACAGTAAGAGCTGTGAAAATGTGGAATAGACTCCCTGCAGAGGTGGTTCTGGCCAGCTCAGTAGATTGCTTTAAGAAGGGCCTGGATTCTTTCTTAAATGTACATAATATAACTGGGTACTGACATTTATAGGTAAAGTTGATCCAGGGAATATCCGATTGCCTCTCGGGGGATCAGGAAGGATTTTTTTCCCCTGCTGTAGCAAATTGGATAATGCTCTTCTGGGTTTTTTTGCCTTCCTCTGGATCAACTGTGGGTATAGAATTGGGTATATGGGAGTGTACGATATATGTTTATTTTTATTTTTTTATTTTTATTTTTTACGGTTGAACTGGATGGACTTGTGTCTTTTTTCAACCTGACTAACTATGTAACTATGAAAGCGGTGACGTCATCGACTACGACGAGCATGCGCTCGTCACATTCGATGCCGTTGCCGCTTCACCCTACCTATGCCTTGGATGCTACCCCGCATGCGTCGAAATCTCATCGAGCATGCGCGGGCTTACCGGAGGACAGGTAAGCTTGTTGCCGCATACACACACACAGTTTTCTCGTCTGGAAACAGGCCGACGAGAATCCCGACGAGAAAATAGAGAGCAAGTTCTCTATTTTTCTCGTCGAGATTCCCGGCAGTTTTCTCAACGAGAAACCATACACACGACCGGTTTTCTCTGCAAAAAGCTCTCCCAGCTGTTTTCTTGCCGAGAAAACCGGTCGTGTGTACGAGGCTTTAGTGTATTTTTTTACATTTTATAATGGGATGCCTCGAGATTGTACAGACTTTGAAAGGGTGCCTTGACTGAAAAAGGTTGAGAAACGCTGCTCTAGGGCATACCTGCAGTAGCTTTCACATGCTTAAAGGTTGGACCTCTCTGATTTGGCAAAGATGTTAACAGATGGTTTTTATGTACCCCTTTCAACTTTTCCACATCCCTACTGGCCAGCTGGGCAGATCTTCATAGTGAAGCCTATGGGAGCATGAGGCAGGGAGCAAGCTCCAGCACACCACTCTGTTAGAGGTTTGTGTAGTAACTAGGGTTGCACCGATAACGGTACAAGTGAAAATGCTCAGTTACCCGTAACCGATACCTTTGCGATTTCCCCACCACTCCTGTCTGAACCCAGGCTTGCCAAAATGATTTCAGCCTGTGTTCACAAAGGAGCCATAGGGGAAACTGCATGAGATTCAGACAGGAATCACACCGCATTCCTGTTTAAATCATGTGCGATTCTTTGCAGTGTGATTTAACCACTTGTCGACCGCTGCACGCCGATATACGTTGTCAGAATGGCACGGGCAGGCAAATGGGCGTACCTGTACGTCCCCTTGAGGCGCGCGCCTCGTGAGTGGGCCTGCGGGTACCGGGAACTCAATGTTCCTGGGCGGTCTGCGATTGCGATCGGCAAAGGCAGAACAGGGGGATGCTCTTGTAAACAAGGCATTTCCCTGTTCTGCCTAGTGACATGTCAGGGATCTACTGTTCCCTGTAATCGGGAGCAGTGATCGCTGACATGTCACTGGTAGCCCCTCCCCCTCACAGTTAGAACACACTTAACCCCTTCAGCGACCCCTAGTGGTTAACCCCTTCACTGCCAGTGTCATTTTTACAGTAATCAGTGCATTTTTATAGCACTGATCGCTAGACATGTGCGCCGTCAATAAATTTGTTTCGCTTTGTTCCGTTTCGTATTAGCCGTTAATTCGTATTTCGGAATTCGTGTCCAAAATTCTATTTAAAATTCGTAGGAATACAAATTTTCGTTAGGTTTGTTAACTTTTCTTAACAATTACGAACATTCATCATGATGAATATAAAAAGCAAAAAATACCTTTCTCAATATGGCAGTCGTCGACTCATTATGCTCATTATGAGGGGCTCCCACCATCCCTGTGCTGTGTTGACTTCCTCCTGGGGCTGTACCCCTGCTATGCTCATTATGAGGGGCTCCCACCATCCCTGTGCTGTGCTGACTTCCTCCTGGGGCTGTACCCCTGCTGTGCTCATTATGAGGGGCTCCCACCATTCCTGTGCTGTGCTGACTTCCATAACGAATGTTCGTAATTGTTACGAAAAATTAACAAACCTAACGAACATTCGTATTTCGTACGAATCCAAATTGAATTTCAGACACAAATTACGAAATACGAACTAACGGGCTACTACAGTACAAACCCAGGAAGTCAGCACAGCACAGGGATGGTGGGAGACCCTCATAATGAGTACAGCAGGGGCACAGCCCCAGGAGGAAGTTCTCATTATTAGGGCATCCCATCATCCCTGTGCTGTGCTGACTTCCTCCTGGGGCTGTGCCCCTGCTGTGCTCATTATGAGGGGCTCCCACCATCCCTGTGCTGTGCTGACTTCCTCCTGGGGCTGTACCCCTGCTATGCTCATTATGAGGGGCTCCCACCATCCCTGTGCTGTGCTGACTTCCTCCTGGGGCTGTACCCCTGCTATGCTCATTAAGAGGGGCTCCCACCATCCCTGTGCTGTGCTGACTTCCTCCTGGGGCTGTACCCCTGCTATGCTCATTATGAGGGGCTCCCACCATCCCTGTGCTGTGCTGACTTCCTCCTGGGGCTGTACCCCTGCTATGCTCATTATGAGGGGCTCCCATCATCCCTGTGCTGTGCTCATTATGAGGGGCTCCCACCATCCCTGTGCTGTGCTGACTTCCTCCTGGGGCTGTACCCCCTGCTATGCTCATTATGAGGGGCTCCCACCATCCCTGTGCTGTGCTCATTATGAGGGGCTCCCACCATCCCTGTGCTGTGCTGACTTCCTCCTGGGGCTGTGCCCCTGCTGTGCTCATTATGAGGGGCTCCCACCATCCCTGTGCTGTGCTGACTTCCTCCTGGGGCTGTACCCCCTGCTGTGCTCATTATGAGGGGCTCCCACCATCCATGTGCTGTGCTGACTTCCATAACGAATGTTCGTAATTGTTACGAAAAATTAACAAACCTAACGAACATTCGTATTTCGTACAAATCCAAATTGAATTTCAGACACAAATTACGAAATACGAACTAACGGGCTACTACAGTACAAACCCAGGAAGTCAGCACAGCACAGGGATGGTGGGAGACCCTCATAATGAGCACAGCAAGGGTACAGCCCCAGGAGGAAGTTCTCATTATGAGGGGCTCCCATCATCCCTGTGCTGTGCTGACTTCCTCCTGGGGCTGTACCCCTGCTGTGCTCATTATGAGGGGCTCCCACCATCCCTGTGCTGTGCTGACTTCCTCCTGGGGCTGTACCCCTGCTGTGCTCATTATGAGGGGCTCCCATCATCCCTGTGCTGTGCTGACTTCCTCCTGGGGCTGTACCCCTGCTGTGCTCATTATGAGGGGCTCCCATCATCCCTGTGCTGTGCTGACTTCCTCCTGGGGCTGTGCCCCTGCTGTGCTCATTATGAGGGTCTTCCATTATCCCTGTGCTGACTTCCTCCTGGGGCTGTACCCCTGCTGTGCTCATTATGAGGGGCTCCCATCATCCCTGTGCTGTGCGGACTTCCTCCTGGGGCTGTGCCCCTGCTGTGCTCATTATGAGGGGCTCCCATCATCCCTGTGCTGTGCTGACTTCCTCCTGGGGCTGTGCCCCTGCTGTGCTCATTATGAGGGTCTTCCATTATCCCTGTGCTGTGCTGACTTCCTCCTGGGGCTGTACCCCTGCTGTGCTCATTATGAGGGGCTCCCATCATCCCTGTGCTGTGCTGACTTCCTCCTGGGGCTGTACCCCTGCTGTGCTCATTATGAGGGTCTCCCATCATCCCTGTGCTGTGCTGACTTCCTCCTGGGGCTGTGCCCCTGCTGTGCTCATTATGAGGGTCTTCCATTATCCCTGTGCTGTGCTGACTTCCTCCTGGGGCTGTACCCCTGCTGTGCTCATTATGAGGGGCTCCCACTATCCCTGGGTTTTTAACTTCAGCATAACGAATAATCGTAATTATTATGACAATAATAAAACGATATTAACGAACATTCTTATTTTGTCCGATTCTGAATCTTCCATCGACTACCAGTACCAGTAATAAAGACAAGATTGGGAGCAGTCTCCCAATCCCGTATTAAAAAGGGTAATTTTCCCACCCCTCACTCAGCAGCAGAAGAAAACCTCTGATTGGTCAACAAAACACCAGTCACGTTTCCGTTGTAACAGGATTTGGATCCGAAATTCGTCAACAAAATTTCATATTTCGTATATAATTCGGAAGCATAGCAATTCGTATTTCCGATGCTTCCGAATGTACGAATTTTCGATTCGTACGGAACGAATCGCACATGTCTACTGATCGCTGTAGAAATGTGAATGGTCCCAAAAATGTGTCAAAAGTGTCTGATGTGTCCGCCATAAAGTCACAGTCACGATAAAAACTGCAGATCGCCACCATTACTAGTAAAAAAATAATAATCATAAAAGTGCAATAAAACGACCCCCTATTTTGTAGACACTATAATTTTTGCACAAACCAGTCAATATACGTTTATTGCATTTTTTGTTTTTACCAAAAATATGTAGAAGAATACATATCGCCTAAACTGAGGAATTTTTATTTTTTATTTTTTTAAATTGGGATATTTATTATTGCAAAAAGTTAAAAATATTGTGTTTTTTTTCAAAATTGTCATTCTTTTTTTGTTTATAGCGCAAAAAAAAAAAAACGCAGAGGTGATCAAATACTACCAAAAGAAAGCTCTATTTGTAGGAAAAAAAGGGCGTCAATTTTGCTTGAGTACAGCGTCGCACGACCGCGCAATTGTCAGTTAAAGCGACGCAGTGCCGAATCGCAAAAAGTGGACCGGTTATTAGCCCCAAAAAAGAGTCAACTGAGGAGGATAGAAGAGCAAAGGGATTTGGCACCACAGGCACAGTCTCTCTACAGGAGGGACATTTGAGAGCTATAATTTCACTTACTGTATTTATTTTGCATCAACAAATTTTTTGAGACTTAAAGCCTCGTACACACGGCTGAGAATCTCGTCAGGAAAAAACCCGTTGTTTTTCCTGACGAGATTCTTGACAAGAATCTTGTCCCGGCCGAGTGTACACACGCTCGATTCAAAAGAACCGCCGTTCTTTTGAATGGAACGAACGCGGTGACGTCATCGACTACGACGAGCGTGCGCTCGTCACATTCGATGCCGCCACCATCTTGCTACACCCTACCTATGCCTAGGAAGCAACCGTGCATGCGTCAGTCATTTTGAGCATGCGCGGGTTTCCACAGCGACAGGTAAGCGTACACACTCTCGGCTTTCTCGTCGGGAAACAGGCCGACGAGAATCTCGACGAGAAAATAAAGAGCAGTTCTCTATTTTTCTCGTTGAGATTCTGGGCAGTTTTCTTGACGAGAAACCTGAAAGCCGCGTACACACGGCCGGTTTTCTCGGCAAGAAAGCTCTCCCAACAGTTTTCTTGTCGTTTCTTGACGAGAAAACCGGCCGTGTGTACGAAGCTTTAACAGAAGGAAAAAGAACTGCCACAGCCACCCAGACACTGGGGACAACTGGAGCTGATGGCAATTAGTCTACCGGTAATGTACTGGTTTGTATCTCGAGGAAACACATGCGAACACAGGAAGAACATATCAACATCAAGCAGGCAATAATCATAATAGGGATTGATCTCAGCACCCCAGATGTTGTTTTACTATTAAATGCATTTTCATCTTGTCTTTATTATGACTTACATTTTATTGCCCCCTTGTTGCAGAGATCCCCCTCACAGCACACCGTTTTTTTGAAAAGCTCATATCCTACGGACATGTTGAATGTATCTCTGCACAAAATTGGGTTGTTGGCACAGGATTTCCAGGACTGCCAATAGGAGATATCACCTGATGAGATACAATGAATGACATGATAGTAAAACAAACAAGAATGTTACACAATGAACAGAAAGTTTAAACACAAAATAGGAGTGGATGGTAATGTACATATGGCACAAGAAAAGAAAGAATCGGCATGAACGCCCATGTGATTACCTCTAGGTAGCCGTATGGGTGTTCATGGCCTATTCTTTATTTTGTTGTCTCGTTATGCTTTTAGTTACACCCAACCTACATGACTGTGGTGGTACCTCCTTCTGATTACATTGAAGGTTGGGCTTCCTAGACCTCATCCTTATTGTATTTACTTTCAAAATATTTTATTTTCAGAAGAAGAAAAATAATACAGATCATTACATCATGTTAGATAAAAAATAAAATAAAAATAAAGATTATATTTAGGAATAAACAAAATCATTAATTAGTAAATAAATGGATAAATTAATAAAAACATCCTAAAAAAAGGATAGATTCATGTAAGCTTATGGAAAAACATGAACATAAAATGACAAACATTAAAATGAAAGGTGTGATCCCTAAAACTAAAGCAATCAAAAGTTTGTCTGGGGGAGACCTCTTCATTCTTATAATATAATGGAAGGGAGAAGGGAAACCCTCCCTCCTTGGTAACCTGGAGCCCGTTATCGGGAACTAACTGCTCCAGGCATAGAGACCTCCTTCTGACTCTTAAGCCTAGTACACACGACCGAGAATCTCATCAGGAAAAAACCCTTGACAAGAATCTTGTCCCGGCCGAGTGTACACGCACTTGATTCAAAAGAACCGCTGTTCTTTTAAATGGAACAAACGCGATGACGTCATCAACTACGACGAGCGTGCGCTCGTCACATTCGATGCCGTCGCCCCATCTTGCTACATCCTACCTATGCCTAGGAAGCTACCGCGCATGCGTCAAAGTCATTCCACAGCGACAGGTAAGCGTACACACTCTCGGGCTACCGAGTAAACCCATCCCTTTCCGGCGTTCGGGGCCACTCTGTGCAAAACGAGCTGCACAGTGGAGGTAAGTATGAAATGTTTGTTACTAAAAAAAAAAAATTAGAACCTTTACAATCACTTTAATGGAGCTGGATTTGTGCCAAGGCACGTACATACTATAAAAGAAAAGGGCCTTCCCCAAACTGTTATCACAAGGTTGGAAGAGCATAATTGTCCAAAATGTCTTATGCCGCGTACGCACGATCACAATTTCCATCAACAAAACCTGCTTTTTTTCCATTGGATGTTGGCTCAAACTTGTCTTGCATACACACGGTCACACAAATGTTGCTTGGAAATTTCGAAGGTCAAGAACGTGGTGACGTACAACCCTAGGACGAGCCGAAAAAAATGAAGTTCATTGATTCCGAGCATGCGTCAAATTGATTCCGAGCATGCGTAGAATTTTTGTGCGTCGGAATTGGATACACAGGATCGGAATTTCCGACAACAAGTTTTGCTGTCGGAAAAATTGAGCACCAGCTCTCAAACATTTGTTGTCAGAAATTCCGACAGCAAATGTTCGATGGAGCCTACACACGGTCGAAATTTCCGACGAAAAGCTCCCATCGAACATTTGTTGTCGGAAATTCCGAACCTGTGTACGCGGCATTAGTATTTTGTAGCATTATCAGTGCTCTTCACTGGAAATATCTGAACTCGGTAGAGTGGAGGAGTGTCCACATACCGTATATACTTGAGTATAAGCCGACCCGAATATAAGCCGAGGCACCTAATTTTACCACAAAAAACTGGGAAAACGTATTGACTCGAGTATAAGCCTAGGGTGTCCATCTGCATGCCTCACTGTGCCTCACTTTTTCTCACTGTGCCCATGCCTCACTGTGCCTCACTGTGTTCATGCCTCGCTGTGACCATGCCTCACTGTGCCCATGCCTCACTGTGCCTCACTGTGTCCATGCCTCACTGTGCCCATGCCTCACTGTGTCCATGACTAGAATGAGGTTTAACATGGGAGTCTATGGAAGGGGTGCTCGGCTTTGAAAAATCGGTGCTCCCCGGCCTTAGGTCCCCCGGACAACAAACTTTGCACACTTATAGAGGAGAAATGGGGCTACATGTGTGCCAAGTTTCCGGGTCCCCAAAGTCACTGGAGAAATTACTGTTTAACATGGGAGTCTATGGAAAGGGGTGCCCGGCTTTGAAAAATCGGTGCTCCTCGGTCGTAGTTCCCCCGGTCAACAAACTTTGCACACTTGTAGAGGAAGAGTTAGGTTACAGGTGTGCCACGTTTGGGGTCCAGGGGATCTATGGCCGGCCAGGACCGGGTCCCCAAAGTCCGGGAGCTCAGGCGCAAAAAGGTGACTCGAGTATAAGCCGAGGGGGGCATTTTCAGCACAAAAAAATGTGCTGAAAAACTCGGCTTATACTCGAGTATATACGGTACTTTCAGGCAAATAGTGTATTATAACAAGTTTTTCCTTAAATATCACAATAAATGGAGCATGTAAATAAAGAAAATTACCAAATGTTTCAACCATAATGGTAGTCCGACACTGCGTGACGTGATCGGCGCAGACTTCAGTGGTGGTCTGAGTCTTATCGCAGGTGTCTCCATGAAAATTCTCGCATTTCTCACACACAAGGCAGGTCCCTGTTGCAAAGAAAACAAATATATATATATTTTTTTCTGAGTCAGTCTTATAATCCAAATGATAAAAAAAAAATGGAATTGTAAGAAGTAGTTAGCTTACATGGGGCAGTTTTTTCAAGGGGAAAAAAAAAATTGAAAAAGAAAAAAAAATGTAAGCAAAACTACATACATAATCATTAAATACTCAAAATAAGCAAAATAAAAACACAAAGAATGCTAAATAATATATACAAAACCATCCTAAATAATCACACACAAAAAAAACTGTAAATCAGTGGTCTCCAAATTGCAGCCTGTGGGCCAGATGTGGCCCTTTGCTTGCACTTATCTGGCCCCATAACACATGAGATTCCTCCCACTTGCAATGACAGGGCACTATAACTTTCACTGACACCAATAATGGGGCACTATTCCTTCCACTAACACAATGATGGGGCACTATTCTTCCCACTGGTACCAATGATGGGGCACTATTCTTCCAACTAGTACCAGTGATGGGGCCCTATTGCTTCCACTAATACCAATGATGCGGCACAATTCCTCCCACTAATACCAATGATGGGGCACTATTCCTTACACTGACACCAATGGTGAGGCACTATTCCTTCTGATGGGGCACTATTCCACCCACTAATAGCAATGATGGGGCACTATTCCTCCCACTGATACCAATGATGGGGCACTATTCTTTCAGATGGGGCACTATTCCACCCACAAATACCAATGATGGAGCACTATTTCTGGTTTCGTAAACCAGTGACGCAACTTCCACCGTCCGTGGAACGCACGCCGTCCAGCGGTGGATCCGGATCATACACTGATGCCTGTTTGAACACAGATGTCTTGTGAGTGGCATTGTTTGATTTCCCAGCACACACATTACTAGGGGTACTTCACTTTTGGCTTTTTCTTGTGTTTTTTTTCCCATTATGACTGATCTACCTCGGTCCAACCACGTGAATACCCCTATGGAAAGTTTCTTTGAGAGTCCATTCCTCACACACCAGATCATTTAGATCACAGCTTTCTTGACCCCAGACTGCAAAGCTGAGGGTCCATTAACTCTGGTGAGTGGGGTCACAAGAGGGGAGTGAGGCACTTGAATACTTTATCCTGAATCACAGAAGCACTTAATTTTGGAACACCCACTAATACCAATGATTCCTTACACTGACACCAATGATGGGGCACTATTCCTCCCACTGATATCAATGATGTGGCACTATTCTTTCAGATGGGGCACTATTCCACCCACTAATACCAATTACAAAGCACTATTTCTCCCACTGATAACAATGATGGGGCACTATTCTTTCAGATGGGGCACTGTTCCACTTACTAATACCAATGATGGGGCACTATTCCTTCCTCTAATTAGGCAAATTAGGCGGTCGCCTAAGGCCTCGCACTCACAGGGGCCTCGCGGCTGCCTAATTTGCCTGTGATCAATACTAATGTCGGCGTCATCGGATCTCTCTATCACCCCTCTCTCTTTCTCACCCCCCCTCTTACATTGTCTGAATATGTCTGATGGGTGAGGAGGGTGCCCTGGAAGTGGTGCTGATCACCTGTGTGCTAGATACGTGCATTTTCTGCAGCCATTTTTCTTGCTTGAATTATTTTTCCCATTGTGGGTGTGAGTGGGGCCTCATGTCTAAGTTTTGCCCTAAGGCCTCACAAAGCCTAGAGCCACCTCTGCTCTGATACCAATGATGGGGCACTATTCCTCCAACTTTTACCAGTGATGTAGCACTATTCCTCCTCTTATGATAACAGGCACTATGTCATTTTTTGTTTTTCTCCCATTGAACACCAAGCCTGACGCATTATTTATTTTCACTGACAATGGGGCATTTTCTACTCCCACCTGTCCACAGTCCAGCCCCCCACCCCAAAGTCTGAAGGGCAGTAAACTGGCCCTTTGCTTCAAATGTTTTTGAGACCTCCGTTTTAAATATCGAAAACAAAAAAGTGGATTTTTTTTTTCAAGCAAATTTTGCCTAAGCTGGTTAATGAATGAAACTGAAAGGACTTCATCAAAATTGGGACAATCTGTATTTTCCCATCGAAATGAATTTTGATGAAATCTCTCGACTCATCCCCAGTCACCAGTCATGACAGCTGGACATGCTCACCTGTAGCGATAGAGATGGAGAGTATCAGGAATATGTTCAGTACAAGCTTCATGTTGGATATGATGTGGAAGAAGAAGCTGGTGTCTCGGAGTGACTTTGCCAGTATTTATGTGTATGCCAACATACAAGGAAGATTACTAATGTAAAAAATTAATCCCTTTGGACATACCTTAATAAATTAAGTGAGGAACTGCTTGTACGGAATCTCTGATGATGTGGATATAATGATCGGAACATTGGTGACAAAACCTCTAGAAGCAATTTAATTATAGTGTGTCTCCAAGTTTATGATGTGCCATTGTTTAAATGTAAACACAAGCTATAATTGTCCTGAGGACATACCGTACATTTTGTGCGGCATTTTGATAAGGCTAATCAAGATCGCATAAAGCAGTTTTTTTTTATTAGGTGGTAAAGGAATGATTAATAACGGACTCTGTCTATTGCTGCTGAGATTATTTAAAAATGATGGAAACATTAAAGCAGAACTCCAGCCCCACCCGTGTCTATTCATCTGCTCCTGCCTCTGGTGCTTGGTGGAAAACTATGCTGCTCTTTAAAGGAGAAGTAGGGCCAAAGCTCTTTTGATCTTCTTCTCCTGTGGGCCACATAATTGCACTTAGTTCTGCACTTGTTTGACCCATTTTCCATCTACAGCGTGCTAAAGTCCGTTGTCGGCTGACATCGCTGAGTCAGCCCAGGCTCCCAACTTTTTTTTTTTGATTATTCATATAATCTTTATTTTTTATTTTTTTTATTTTTTTTACATACATACATCTTCTCACATCAAACAATAACCCAGAAGCTCAACATTTAACATCCACCCTTAAATTGTACCAAACATTACAGTACATTTACCCAGAGCTGTCTTTAAAATTGATTGGACCCTGGGCAAAAAAATTCTTGCCCCCCCCCCCCCATGCAATTTCGCTCTCCAGGTGCTCTGAGACATACAATAAATATCAGCTAGACTTAAAATCAGTTTATCAGTTTACTGTATCAGATCAGGCAGCGATTGCGATTGGTTGCCAGAGGTTACAGCATATCATTACCACTTACTGACTGGTTGCTAGAAGTTACAGCACACATTACAGCTCACTGATTAGTTGCTAGAGGTTACAGTACATGATTTCTGCTCGTTGATTGGTTGATAGAGATTACTGTACAGTAATACTGCTCACTGATTGGTTGCTAGAGGCTACAACACATCATCTCCTTTACTGCAGAGGGGCATGATATACATATGAATGCCGCCTTAATTTACATATCTATGCCGCCAGCCGCCATTATTTACATATTAATGCTCCCATTATTTGCATATGAGTGACGGTTATTTACATGTAAACACAGGGTCTGCAGGTGAGTCATCTGTACACAACAATAGGGCAGAGCTTGGCAGCATTAGTAGCAGCACTTTACACTAAGGCCCCTTTCACACTGGGGCGGTTTGCAGGCGCTACTTTGCTAAAAATAGCGCCTGCAAACCGAGCCTAAACAGCTGCTCCTTTCTCTCCAATGTGAAAGCCCCGAGGGCTTTCACACTGGAGCGGTGCGCTAACAGGACTTAAAAAAAAGTCCTGCTAGCCGCATCTTTGGAGCAGTGAGAGGAGCGGTGTGTTTACCGCTCCTACACCGCTCCTTCCCATTGAAATGAATGGGATACCGCGGTAATACCGCCCGCAAACCGCGGCTGTAGCCGCGGTTTGCAGGTGGTATTAACCCTATTTCGGCCGCTAGTGGGGGTTAAAACCACACTGCTAGCGGCCGAATACCTCTGCAATCCCGACAGTATAGCGTCGCTAAAAATAGCGGCGCTATACCGCCACCGCCCCCACCGCCCCAGTGTGAAACCGGCCTTAGGTGACCAGATTTTTTAAATAAAATCCGGGAACATTTTTTTATTTATTTTTTACTAGTAATGGCGGCAATCAGCGACTCTCTGCACGTCGCCACCCGCATCACAGCCTCTCAAGTCTTACTCTCTGGGCCCCGGTTACTAGTGGGTGGGGAGCGGAGGAAGATCAATCCGCCAGGGAAGGCAAGGAGATAAGCAGGCAGGCGGCTGGCCAGGACTTGAGCCAAGGAAGAAGAACATGCGAGCGAAGCTGAATGGGCATGCACCCGATCCAGCACATGATCATCAGAAAGGGGCACAGATAATGGAAAAAAATACACCCCCCTAAGCTAGTACTAAGCTAGTAGTAGTGGCGGAGCGAGGGTGTGTAATTCAGAATTATTTTTTTTAATTCTGCATTGATTGTCTTTGAAATTGCCCCAGCCCCTGTTCAAATCCAATCCGGGGACAAAACTGGGGACAGACTTGGTTCAGGGACAGTTTCCTCAATCCGGGGACTGTCCCCAGAAACCGGGGATGTCTGGTCACCCTACTTTACACTGAGATATCGGGACACAGCACAGGACTAAAACTTCAAGGGACAAGGGAATTTAAACTAGGATAGTTGCCAAGTATGAGCCAGCTGCTTTGGGCCCCACAACAATGACAGGGCCCAGGGCAGGTGCCCCTTTTGCCCTGCCTTAAAGACGGCCCTGCTTTTACCCTATCTTCTACAAAAATATCAAATTTTTATTGATCAGCAATATCGGTCTATATTTACAAATAAAAAGAGCATTTCAAAATACAAAAAAAAAGAAAAAAAAAAGAAGCATATGTCGTATTCCCCTCACCTTTATCTGCCCATTGCACTTTACCTTTGTCTACTAATCCAGCGTTTCCATATTTTTTCAAACGCCTTAAAGCGGTTGTAAAGTCTAATTTGGTACTTTTACCTACAGGTAAGCCTATAATAAGGCTTACCTGAAGGTAAAAAAAATATCTCCTAAACCTTTAGGGTTTAGGAGATATTCCCCTCGCAATTCGCCGCTGACAGCAGCGGCGCATGCGCACAGGGCATTCTCGGGCTGAAGGCTCGGCAGACGCCGGACCTCGCCGGAACGAAATCTCCTGCGCGCATGCGCGGGAGTGAGACATCGCGGCTCCAGCCACTCACAACGCTGGAGCCGCGATACCCGGAAGACACGCCAAGGCAACATGTCAACTCCTTAGGCGTGGACCAGGTGAGTTAACGATGCCTCGTTCTAAAGTAAGTATTTCATAATGAGCTAGTATGCGGTGCATACTAGCTCATTATGCCTTTCCCTTGCAGGTGACTAGAAACAAAAAAAAAAAGAGTTTGCCTTTACAACCGCTTTAATGTTACCCCCTTTCTTTATATGTAAACTTTTCACTCCTTATTGCAGTGGTTCTCAACCTTTCTAGTCCTGCGACCCCTTGATAAAATTTCCCAAGTTGTGTGGGACCCCTAACAGTAAAATTATTTTCGTAGCGTGGGTAGTCAGCATCAAAGGCAAGACAAGTAATTTGTACCCCTAACTCACGGACATTTAGCGCTCCCTGAGTCCCTTCCGCATTAAAACCCCTAATGTTACATTTTAGGATGTACCACTCTTTCTCTTTGTTCTCCTTTCTTTCCCTTTTATCTCTCTCTATCCCAATTTCTCGTTTTTCCCCCTTCACTCTCTCTAGCCATCTTTCTTTTTTTTCTCTTATTCTTTCTCTCCCTTTTTCTTTGTTCCTCCCCTTATTTTTTTCTTCCTTCCATGTATTCTCTATTTTTATTCCTTCTCTTACTCCTTGGTGGGGGGGGGTAGGGGGAATGGTATTAGTGGCATTGCTGGCGGGGTGTTGGGATGAGTGGCAGTGCTGGCGGGGAATTGGGATGAGTGGCAGTGCTGGCAGGGAGTTGGGATGAGTTGCAGTGCTGGCGGGGAATTGGGATGAGTGGCAGTGCTGGCAGGGAGTTGAGATGAGTGGCAGTGCTGGCGGGGAGTTGGGATGAGTGGCAGTGCTGATGGGGAGTTGGAATGAGTGGCAGTGCTGTTGGGGAGTTGGGATAAGTGGCAGTGCTGGTGGGGAGTTGGGATGAGTGGCAGTGCTGGTGGGGAGTTGGGATGAGTGGCAGTGCTGGTGGGGAGTTGGGATGAGTGGCAGTGCTAGTAGGGAGTTGAGATGAGTGGCAGTGCTGGTGGGGAGTTGGGATGAGTGGCAGTGCTGGTGGGGAGTTGGGATGAGTGGCAGTGCTGGTGGGGAGTTGGGATGAGTGGCAGTGCTGGTGGGGAGTTGGGATGAGTGGCAGTGCTGGTGGGGAGTTGGGATGAGTGGCAGTGCTGGTGGGGAGTTGGGATGAGTGGCAGTGCTGGTAGGGAGTTGGGATGAGTGGCAGTGCTGGTGGGGAGTTGGGATGAGTGGCAGTGCTGGTGGGGAGTTGGGATGAGTGGCAGTGCTAGTAGGGAGTTGAGATGAGTGGCAGTGCTGGTGGGGAGTTGGGATGAGTGGCAGTGCTGGTGGGGAGTTGGGATGAGTGGCAGTGCTGGTGGGGAGTTGGGATGAGTGGCAGTGCTGGTGGGGAGTTGGGATGAGTGGCAGTGCTGGTGGGGAGTTGGGATGAGTGGCAGTGCTGGTAGGGAGTTGGGATGAGTGGCAGTGCTGGTGGGGAGTTGGGATGAGTGGCAGTGCTGGTGGGGAGTTGGGATGAGTGGCAGTGCTGGTGGGGAGTTGGGATGAGTGGCAGTGCTAGTAGGGAGTTGAGATGAGTGGCAGTGCTGGTGGGGAGTTGGGATGAGTGGCAGTGCTGGTGGGGAGTTGGGATGAGTGGCAGTGCTGGTGGGGAGTTGGGATGAGTGGCAGTGCTGGTGGGGAGTTGGGATGAGTGGCAGTGCTAGTAGGGAGTTGAGATGAGTGGCAGTGCTGGTGGGGAGTTGGGATGAGTGGCAGTGCTGGTGGGGAGTTGGGATGAGTGGCAGTGCTGGTGGGGAGTTGGGATGAGTGGCAGTGCTGGTGGGGAGTTGGGATGAGTGGCAGTGCTGGTAGGGAGTTGGGATGAGTGGCAGTGCTGGTGGGGAGTTGGGATGAGTGGCAGTGCTGGTGGGGAGTTGGGATGAGTGGCAGTGCTGGTGGGGAGTTGGGATGAGTGGCAGTGCTAGTAGGGAGTTGAGATGAGTGGCAGTGCTGGTGGGGAGTTGGGATGAGTGGCAGTGCTGGTGGGGAGTTGGGATGAGTGGCAGTGCTGGTGGGGAGTTTGGATGAGTGGCAGTGCTGGTGGGGAGTTCGGATCAGTGGCAGTGCTGGTGGGGAGTTTGGATGAGTGGCAGTGCTGGCGGGGAGTTGGGATGAGTGGCAATGCTGGTGGGTGGTGGGATTAGTGGCAGTGCTGGGGGGAGTTCTGATCAGCCAACTTAGGTGCTCTTTATCAAGGTCATCTAGTGATCTGAGAACTAGACTTGTGCACAACGGAAAAATTTGTTCCGTTTCGGTTCGTTTCTTTCCGGTCCTGTTGATTCGTAATCATTCGTAATTTTGCTAGACGGGATTTTTCGTGTTCGGACTCATTCGTATTTTTGCAAGCGACATTTTTAGTTGAATTTTTTGTTGCTTTATAATTCGTACTTTCGGTAGAGTACGTTGTTTTTCGTTGATTCTGGACACAACTCCTACTTTCGTAACTTTTTTTGGGTTCGTACTTTCGGTAGAGTACGTTGTTTTTCGTTGATTCTGGACACAACTCCTACTTTCGTAACTTTTTTTGGGTTCGTTGATTCGTAATTTTCCGTGTCTCTCTCACAACGACGCTGCCTATTATGCCTAATGTGCTTCGAATGGATTTGTACTTTTCTAAATACATTGCGGTTATTTGTAACGATTCGAAATCTCGTATTTTACTTTCGTTTTTAACATGCGGCTATAGGCTCCGCCCCTGTACACCATTTTGAGAGGGTTCAGCACGGTGAGGGAGAAGCAGAGAGCAGAGCAGAGTGTTATTGTGCTTCGAATGGATTCGAAATCTCGTATTTTACTTTCGTTTTTTACATGCGGCTATAACCTCCGCCCCTGTACACCATTTTGAGAGGGAGTTCAGCACGGTGTGGGAGAAGCAGAGAGCAGAGCAGAGTGAGTGTTATTGTGCTTCGTATGGATTCGTACATTCGTAACTTTTTCATAACGAATTATGCCGAAGACATTCGGGCATTCGCTATTTGCGGTATAATTTATTTCGGATTCGGTCTTATTCGTAATTGCTTTGTTCGGAAATTCGAATGCTTCCGAATGTCCGAAAGTTGCTAAATTCGGACGAATTTCAATTAGTTACGAAACGAATTGCACAAGCCTACTGAGAACTGTAGTGGGGACTTTTAATAGCAACTCTAATCACAGGTAGTGTTCATCACTGTGTCTTCGGCTTCACTGTGTCTCCAGCTTTGTGGTGTCTCGCAGCAGTGACACCTATCCTGAAATCAGGAGATAGGGTCTTCTCCAGCCCTTCCCACTTCACATTCTTCACCAGTCAGCTGACCTCTAATCTCTGCCCCCCACCCATGCCCGGAACAGAATGCAAAGAGGCTGAGTGGGCAGCTGCGGGCTCCAGGAACAGCCCAGCTGGGCTTCCACAAGCTCCAGGGAGACAGCCCTGCTGGGTGGACGCGAAAAGGCTGGGAGAGTGGTGCAGGCTTCAGGAACAACCCAGGATTCGGTGACCCCTGGCAAATTGTCATTCGACCCCCGGGTTAAGAACCACTGCCTTATTGTGATATTCACCTCATTCTCCCACTCTACACTGGTTGGTGGTTTTGCCGCTGTTCACCTTCTAGCTATCAGTTTCTGTGCCAAAAAGAGACATCTAACTATTGCTGTCTGCCTTCCCCGCATATCGTTGTCCTCATCCACATATCCTAGCATACATATCTTAGGGTCTAAATCAATTGTTGTTTCAAATACAGAGTTTATTTTTCTGATAACCTCCCTCCAATATCAATAAAATTTTGCGCACCTCCACATCATGTGAATTAGGTCTCCCTTTAGATCTCCACATCTTGGGCATTTAGCGTTGGCTCTCCACCCATACAAAAAAAGTTTCTGAGGTGTCCCATTCATTGATGGGCACTGGTAGGCTGCATTGATAGGCGCTGGTGAGGCTGCATTTGATGGGCGCTGGTGAGGCTGCATTTGATGGGCGCTGGTGATGCTGCATTGATGGGTGCTGGTGAGACTGCATTGATGGGCGCTGGTAGGCTGCATTTGATGGGCACTGGTGATGCTGCATTGATGGGTGCTGGTGAGACTGCATTGATGGGCGCTGGTAGGCTGCATTTGATGGGCGCTGGTGAGGCTGCATTTGATGGGCGCTGGTGAGGCTGCATTTGATGGGCGCTGGTGAGGCTGCATTGATGGGCCCTGGTTAGGCTGCATTTGATGGGCGCTGGTAGGCTGCATTTGATGGGCGATGGTAGGCTGCATTTGATGGGCGCTGGTGAGGCTGCATTGATGGGCCCTGGTTAGGCTGCATTTGATGGGTGCTGGTGAGGCTGCGTTTGATGGGTGCTGGTGAGGCTGCATTTGATGGGCGCTGGTGAGGCTGTATTGATGGGCCCTGGTTAGGCTGTATTTGATGGGCGCTGGTGAGGCTGCATTTAATGGGCGCTGGTGAGGCTGCATTGATGAGCCCTAGTTAGGCTGCATTTGATGGGCGCTGGTGAGGCTGCATTTGATGGGCGCTGGTGAGGCTGCATTGATGGGCCCTGGTTAGGCTGCATTTGATGGGCGCTGGTGAGGCTGCATTTGATGGGCGCTGGTGAGGCTGCATTGATGGGCCCTGGTTAGGCTGCATTTGGTGGGCGCTGGTGAGGCTGCATTTGATGGGCGCTGGTGAGGCTGCATTGATGGGCCCTGGTTAGGCTGCATTTGATGGGCGCTGGTGGGCTGCATTGATGGGCCCTGGTTAGGCTGCATTTGATGGGCGCTGGTGGGCTGCATTTGATTGGGCGCTTTGTTAAAAAGGTGGGGTTTACATGGGCAGGGGAAAGGTAGTGGAGTCCGGGGTGGAGCCATGGGGGAAGACAAAATTATGTTTCGCCTAGGGTGTCAAATATCCTGGCACCAGCCCTGGATATCTCCCCCAGGTCTTCTACCCATCCTTCCTTACAGGGAAGCTCCTCGTTCCCTCTTATAACTTTATCACGTATACTGTCATATATAAATGTTATCAGGCCCTTGGACGTATCAGTATTAGTTACTTTCCAAAAGATGGTTGCCTCGCTCCACTTCACTGATCTTTCTTTGAATTGTGTTCCAAGAGCATACCTAACTTGCAGATATTTAAAAAAGGACTGATTTGAGATGCCATATTCCTCTCTAAATCCCTGAAATGATTTAAGAACCTCCCTCTTATAAAACTGAGCAAGATATTCCAAACCGCAATTCTCCCGGTCTCTACTTCTCTCTATATTAAGTAACTCCTGCAGTTAATGTCAGGATCCACCCACTGATGCCTGGACTGACAGCTGGCTCAGCCTTTCAGTAAGCTGCATAGAGCTTGAGCCAGCTGCTCCCGCCCCTCCACAGCCAGGTGCTCCAGTGAGTGACAGAGGGGAAGAGCATAAAGCTGGAGACTAACGGTCTTTGCTTATTCTTCCAGAAGCGCATTTGTGAGGTCAGGCACTGATGTTGGATGAGAAGGCCTGTCTCGCAGTCTCCGCTCTAATTCATCCCAAAGGTGTTTTATCGGGTTGAGGTCAGGACTCTGTGCAGGCCAGTCAAGTTCCTCCACCTCAAACTCACTTATTCATGTCTTTATGGACCTTGCTTTGTGCACTGGTCCAAATCATTTGGTGGAGGGGGGATTATGGTGAGGGGGTTGATTTTCAGGGGTTGGGCTTGGCCCCTTAGTTCCAGTGAAGGGAACTCTTAAGGTGTCAGCATATCAAGACATTTTGGACAATTTCATGCTCCCAACTTTGTGGGAACAGTTTGGGGATGGCCCCTTCCTGTTCCAACTTGACTGCTCACCAGTGCACAAAGCAAAGTCCATAAAGACACGGATGAGCGAGTTTGGGGTGGAGGAACTTGACTGGCCTGCACAGAGTCCTGACCTCAACTCGACAGAACACTTTTGGGATGAAACAGAGCAGAGACTGCAAGCCAGGCCTTCTCGTCCAACATCAGTGCCTGACCTCACAAATGTGCTTCTGGAAGAATGGTGAAACATTCCCATATAGACAGCCTCCTAAACCTTGTGAACGGCCTTCCCAGAAGAGTTGAAGCTGTTATAGCTGCAAAGGGTGGACCAACTCAATATTGAACCCTACAGATTAAGACTGGGATGCCAATAAAGTTCATGTGCGTGTAAAGACAGGTGTCCCAATACTTTTGACAATGTAGTGTATATATGTATGTTTGTTTGTTTTTTAATCCCACACTTTTTTTAAAAATTTTCTATTCCTCTCTTCCTAAGTACTTGCCTCTGAGTTTCATTGAAGGGTATTGCAGCAGACATACTTTCTGTCTCTGGACGTCAAATCTTCCACAAGACATAATGACTGTTCTAGACACACCCTCTTGACTTCATAGGGTGTTAATCACTACCAGTGTTTCTGGTTCATACAACTTCTGTAGACCCAGCGTCATCTGAATGAGGAAGAGTTCCTGCAGGACCCCCCATTGTACTCAATGAATCTTAGGACACAGAAACCACAGCTAACGTATCTTAAACCCGTGATCGCCAACCTTTCAGACCTCACTGACCACTTGTGCCGCGTACACACGGTCGGAATTTCCGCCAGCAAAAGTCCGATGTGAGCTTTTGGTCGGAAATTCTGACCGTGTGTATGCTCCATCTGACTTTTGCTGTCGGAATTTCCGCCAGCAAAAGATTGAGAGCAGGTTCTCAATTTTTTTCGACGGAAAAAATTCCGATCGGAAATTCCGATCATCTGTAGCAGTTCCGACGCGCAAAATTCTGACGCATGCTCGGAAACAATTTAAAGCATTGAACTTCATTTTCTCGGCTTGTCGTAGTGTTGTACGTCACCGCGTTCTTGACGGTCGAAAGTTCAGTGAACTTTTGTGTGACCGTGTGTATGCAAGCCAAGCTTGAGCGGATTTTCCGACGGAATTTCCGCTTGTGTGTACGCGGCATTAAGCTTCATGTACACGGGACGTTTTTATAACCTCTCCTGAACAATTTAACTTGACAGATAGTAAAAAAAAAAACTGTTCTGCCATGTTTACATGCCGCATTTGCGTTTAGAAGCATTTTAAAAAGAAATATATATAATTTTTTTTTCAAAATGGCCAAAAATTAAAAACGCCTGTAAACGAAATGCAGCTAAACGCGAGTTACCACATTTACACGTGTTTACAAGCTGTTACAGGCATTTGGCATTTCATATGAACATCATAGTTGCCAACATTGTAAAAAAATGTAAAGGGACACTTTTTTGTCTGTGGGCGGAGTCTTATAATTAGGGGGCAGGGCATACGTTTTAAGGCGTGGCGTAGAGGAGAAAGAAAAATGCGCCAATGCGAATAATTGGCGTGGTTTTAACGAAGCTGTGGGCGTGGCTTAAAGGGGTGTGGTTCAAAGGGGTGTGGCTCAAAGGGGTGTGGTCCGAGTCTGAGATGAATGGGCGATGGAGGGAGAAAGAAAGAAATAGGGAGGGAGGGAAGGAGAGAGAAAGAAGGAAAGAAAGAGGGATGGAGGGACAGCAGACCCAGATCCTGCACCACAATAGAAATGTGTGTATTTCAGAAAGTTTAACAATCAGCAGATAAAGATACTCCAAGCAACTGGTGTTGGCGCTTCAATTATCCCGCACTATGGTTGTTATGGTGTCAGGATGATTGAAGCGCATTATTATTAATATTACATTGTAATATAAAATGAAATAGTTCAACTCACCACAATGTAGAATCAGTGGGAGCTCCGAGCGTGTCCCCTGCCACGTCGCCTGCCACCAGATGCCATCAGGTGTCCCCAGCGGAGTCTGTCCTTACATTAGGTGCCCCCAGCAGAGTCCGTCCTTACATCAGGTGCCCCCAGCAGAGTCAGTCCTTACATCAGGTGCCCCAGCAGAGTCCGTCCTTACATCAGGTGCCCCCAGCAGAGTCCGTCCTTACATCAGGTGCCCCCAGAAGCAGAGCCTCTCCTTACAGATCTGTGTCCCTGGCAGCGGAGCCCCTCCTTACATCTGGTGTCCCCAGCAGCGGAGCCCTCCTTTACATCTGGTGTCTCCGGCAGCGGAGCCCTCCTTTACATCTGTGCCCCCGGCAGCGGAGCCCTCCTTTACAACTGTGTCCCCCCCAGCAGCGGAGCCCTCCTTTACATCTGTGTCCCCAGCAGCGGAGCCCTCCTTTACATCTGGTGTCCCCGGCAGCGGAGCCCTCCTTTACATCTGGTGTCCCCGGCAGCGGAGCCCTCCTTTACAGCTGGTGTCCCCGGCAGTGGAGCCCTCCTTTACATCTGGTGTCTCCGGCAGTGGAGCCCTCCTTTACATCTGGGGCCCCCCGGCAGTGGAGCCCTCCTTTACATCTGGGGCCCCCCAGCAGCGAAGCCCTCCTTTACATCTGGTGTCCCCCAGCAGCGGAGCCCTCCTTTACATCTGGTGTCCCCCAGCAGCGGAGTCCTCCTTTACATCTGGTGTCCCCCAGCAGCGGAGCCCTCCTTTACATCTGGTGATCTGGTGTCCCCCAGCAGCGAAGCCCTCCTTTACATCTGGTGTCCCCCAGCAGTGGAGCCCTCCTTTACATCTGGTGTCCCCCAGCAGTGGAGCCCTCCTTTACATCTGGTGTCCCCCAGCAGCGGAGCCCTCCTTAAAATCTGGTGTCCCCCAGCAGCGGAGCCCTCCTTTATATCTGGTGATCTGGTGTCCCCCAGCAACGAAGCCCTCCTTTACATCTGGTGTTCCCCAGCAGTGGAGCCCTCCTTTACATCTGGTGTTCCCCAGCAGTGGAGCCCTCCTTTACATCTGGTGTCCCCCAGCAGTGGAGCCCTCCTTTACATCTGGTGTCCCCCAGCAGCGGAGCCCTCCTTAAAATCTGGTGTCCCCCAGCAGCGGAGCCCTCCTTTATATCTGGTGATCTGGTGTCCCCCAGCAGCGAAGCCCTCCTTTACATCTGGTGTTCCCCAGCAGTGGAGCCCTCCTTTACATCTGGTGTTCCCCAGCAGCGGAGCCCTCCTTTACATCTGGTGTCCCCCAGCAGCGGAGTCCTCCTTTACATCTGGTGTCCCCCAGCAGCGGAGCCCTCCTTTACATCTGGTGATCTGGTGTCCCCCAGCAGCGAAGCCCTCCTTTACATCTGGTGTCCCCCAGCAGTGGAGCCCTCCTTTACATCTGGTGTCCCCCAGCAGTGGAGCCCTCCTTTACATCTGGTGTCCCCCAGCAGCGGAGCCCTCCTTAAAATCTGGTGTCCCCCAGCAGCGGAGCCCTCCTTTATATCTGGTGATCTGGTGTCCCCCAGCAACGAAGCCCTCCTTTACATCTGGTGTTCCCCAGCAGTGGAGCCCTCCTTTACATCTGGTGTTCCCCAGCAGTGGAGCCCTCCTTTACATCTGGTGTCCCCCAGCAGTGGAGCCCTCCTTTACATCTGGTGTCCCCCAGCAGCGGAGCCCTCCTTAAAATCTGGTGTCCCCCAGCAGCGGAGCCCTCCTTTATATCTGGTGATCTGGTGTCCCCCAGCAGCGAAGCCCTCCTTTACATCTGGTGTTCCCCAGCAGTGGAGCCCTCCTTTACATCTGGTGTTCCCCAGCAGTGGAGCCCTCCTTTACATCTGGTGTCCCCCAGCAGTGGAGCCCTCCTTTACATCTGGTGTCCCCCAGCAGTGGAGCCCTCCTTTACATCTGGTGTCCCCCAGCAGCGGAGCCCTCCTTACAGATCTGTGTCCCCCAGCAACAGAGCCCTCCTTACTTTAGTGTCTCCAGCAGCTGGCAGCAGCAGAGCCCTCCTTACAGATCTGTGTCCCCCAGCAGCAGCAGCTACAGTTCCCGGCTTTCTCGTGTGTGTGTTCAGTCGAGAGGGGAGGGGCCTCCAATCGATCCGTGCAACCAATAGGCTTCAGTGTACAAGAGAATTGTCTACTTGTACACTGAAGAGAGAAGCCGATTGGCTGCCCCTCCCCTCTCCACTGAACACAAGGGGAAATAATCCTTGTGGCGACAGAGGCCATCTTTTTGTAGCCCGCCGGCCGTTTTTTCCCTAAAACATTACCGATTTTCCTGGGACAAAGGCAAAATCCTGGGAAATTAATCGTGATGAGCTCCGATCATGATGAGGGTCCCAAAATCGTGATTGTCCTGGGAAAATCAGGACTATTGGCAAGTATGGAACATCCGTCCTGAACGCATTTATTTGCGTTCCAAAAAATGCTTCTAAACTCAACTGCCTAGAAACGACTATAAATGACCCTGTGTACATGTACTGATAAGATAACATAGAGGTGAGTTCAGGGGCAGCTAAAAAAAATGCCCAACTGCTCCTAAACGTCCGTTTACCAGCAGCAATGTACATGAGGCCTAACAGGAATTTTACATGCCTTATACACACAATAGTCTGGTTTTCTGTCCCCCCCCCCCCATCACACTGCTGTCATATACACACAAGGCTTTGGCCCTCTGCCCCCCTCCCCCCTCCCCCTCCTGCACTCTGCATCACACTGCTGCCTTACACATCGATGGATCCCACCTCCTTATCCAGCCATGTGCTCGAGCTCCGTGCTCCCTCCCACAGTCTCTGATCAGCACTGCCATTGGAAGTCCCATCCTTCACCTCCCGCTCTCTGCACTACTCCCAATGCCTCCCTCTGAGTTCGCAGGAGCCAGAACTACAGAGGAGGCATCTGGTATCAATGCACTCTGACAGTATTGACACGCATTGAGAGCAACACTGGAAACAACACTGGGCTATATACATCCGCCACAATGTTGATTTGCGACAGAACCCCTGGGCACCACCAAAATTTTGGTGGACTATCTGTGATCCACAAACCACTGGTTGGTGTCCACTGTCTTAAACAACATTAGTCAAAATTAACTGTTTTAAAGTGTTACTAAACCCAGGAGCCTGCATTCACTATATCTGGTCTCACACATGTAGCGGCCTCACCCTCTCTCCAACTTCTTCATCGGTTACACACCAACTCATGTCTAGGGGTTCCTGGGTTGTGAGAGTGAGATGCGCCACGGCCCATGTCCTCCCCATTGTAGTAGGGAGGTGAAGGCCACTTAGTGATGTTTCCTCGGGCCGGTGTGTTCTGTGAATGCACTGAGTCTGTAATTGCAAGCTCACCAGCCTCCCCTTTGCTTCCAGTAACTGGAGTTCACACACCGGAGAAAGGTCCAACACTTGTTTATTTGACACTCCAATACGCAAAGCACAATAAACAGTTCTTTTGCAGCAAACTGGTTGGGACCTATAACCTTGCCAACGGTGGGGCGAGCAGATCAAGGCACTTCCTAACGTTTCAGTTCTATGCCACTATACTATGACCAGCGGCGCCTAAGCCAATCCGGCTGTTACAGAACAGGAAGGATGGGGTCTCTTCCAGCAACCCCTATGAACAGCAATGGAGCCCTCTTCGATGCGCTGTGGCCCCTATCAGGGGGATGTGTCCTCCCAAGAGAGTTCCCAGAGGCCCACTGTCACCGGGTTGGTGCTGCTCCGGGTCTCCAGTGGGTAACCTCCCCGGCCTCCTCACCTCAGGTACGAGTCCCTCCGCTCAGGGACCCTCGGACGGTCCACCCTAGCGGGACCCAGTCGAAGGTACTGGGCCCCAGGCCTCCTCGATAGTACCTCACCCCAGGCTAAAGGTGCCTGGGATGGACGCCAACATGACTCCGGACCAGGCCATGGGCACCTGGACCAGACTCCTGGATCTCCCGCACCCAGGCCTAAGGGCCCTGGGTGCGGACCGCAACCCTCCTCCTCCGAGGACCTCCTTCTCCGCAAGACGACGACCTCGTGGTCAGGGCGTCTCCCCCTTTTATCTCCTCCCTTCAACGGCCCGGCGGGTTCCCCGCCCCAGCCATACCATCTCCGGGAAGAGACCAAACAGGGAGCATTGCAAGGGATGATTCTACCTGAAGCCCGTGGGTACCCCGCCACCCACAGGCAAAGGAGAATATTACATCCTCCAATCCTCCACGAAACAAAAAGGGGTCTGAATCCTAACACAATTATACACCTGGGTTACACTATTGCCCAGGTGTATCCCATCAATTTGAGGACCCCGCTACACACTCCCCCTGTAATTTGACGCTGGTCCCCAGCGTCAGGTGCACACCCATGCCTCCCATAAAGTGGTGGCATGGAGTGAAACCCCTGAAGCAATTCCTCTAAATTTTCCCAAGTGCCAAGACCTGCTCAGGGAATGGGGAACATATAAAACAACTTATGTCATAAAACACTTTAAACATCTGCCTAGTCACAGCCCCTCTCCCACACTGTCTAAGAGCCACCCACTCTCAATGATCTTGACTGACGATTCTCCTGCAGGGGAAAGAAAAACAACATCCTAACATAATTTCGTGTCATTTGGGATGAGTGGGCCCGTCAGCCGAGAGACCCACTCACTCCAACAAGCAAGGTGATGTGTGGGTGAAATATTTTCAAACATTTGTTGCGCAACACTGCCACCTGGTGACAACGCCGCGGTCATGACACTCAACGAATCTTCGTTCTTCCAGCTTTTCCCTACTCTGCCACTATTCCCAAATGTCCTTGCCTTTGGCACATGAAGAAAAGGGGAAACACGAAAACACAACAGTCCCCAAGTCTCCAACGAGAAAAAGAAAAGCCCAAACAAAAACAAAAACAGGGCACAGTCCTGCGTGTCTGGGAATGGCTCTTCCAGAAAGTTCAAGTGCACAAAAGAAATAAACAGGAGTTCTTTTCTCCTATAAGTAAAACTTTGGATCCGGCAGGTACAGGGGTTTCAGGTGTTTGTCAAATGCCTCTATCGAATACTCGACATCTTCTCCTTCTCTTCTGCAAATGACTATCTTGTCAGCATGGATATGGCGCCCCAATTTCCATTCAGCTTTGCAGTCCTCAAACCTCTTAGACACTGCCGGCACACATTCCAGGTACCTGCGAGCATGGGGCACCTTCAACTTGTCCCACACAAACTCGTCATACCATCTTGTTCTCCAGACTTCCACCTCATACAGCAAGTCCCGGGGTAGATACGGGTACTTCCACCCATATTCCCGAGCTACTTTGTGGCAAAACAGTCTCTGCAAGCGGGCCAAAGGTGGCATAGTGGCTTTCTCTCCAGTTCCGGGCAGCACAATAGCTTCTGGATGCCGAGGTGCCTTTACCAGCTCCCTGGAACTGACTTTCGGCGCTCTCACAGAAGCGCGGGGTATCCCCACAACCAAAGTAGGTGGGGTGACAGTAGATGAGGACACAGGTGGAAGGGTAGGTTCCCTCGTAAGCTGCGGGTCTTCCACCCGAGGCATGCTGTCTCCTGTGTACATAGGTGAATCCCGTACCGCACGGGAAGCAAGAAGTGGCACTCTATCCCAGCCCTTGCGGCTGAACAGTTCGTCTATCTCGCCATCATCTCCGCAATCAGACAGCGACTCTAGGTCGGAGGTGTCATACATCTCCGCAGGCAGATATCTACCGGTGGACACAGAATCATCTTCTCTGGGGGGTTCCACCTCCAATGGGCCCCCGACACCTCCAACCACCACCACAGTCCCAGCCCCTGGCTCACCTGACCCTTGTAGAAGACTGGGATGTCCGGGACTTCCATCTCGACCGGCGCCATCCAGGCCAGGCAAGCAGCGGGGTGAAGCTCGACCACGTCCATAGGATGCCTGTACTAGGCCAACTTTCCTCTTCGGCGGTGGAAGCAGGGAACTTGTGGCGACCGAGGCAGCATCCTCGGATTTTTCTCTGTTGGGCAGTCCATCGCCCTGGTCAGCGCGCACAGGAACCTCGACAAAGGCCTTGATCTCCCCTTCCGGAGTAGCAGTACCCGTGAGGTGATTGAGGCGAAGGGCCCGGGGCCTTGCTGTGGACGACTCGACCTCAAAAAGGAATTCTCTGCACTCCTCACATCGCCCGAATGGCTTCAGGGTGACCACCAGTCCCGAGCAGCCGGGACAGATCACACCGAGGGCCTCCGTGTCTCTGCAGGTGTACAGAGCCAACCGCCCTCGGGGCCTAAGTCTTATCCCCGTGTCTGTGATGGGGGCAGCAAAGGAAGTCATTCTCGTGGGGTGAGGAACCATAATCCACGGGGCACTTGAGGTCATCCCGACTGTTTGCTGCTCCATCATGCACTGACCCCGCGCCGGAGTCTCCACGTGTATCCCCACACTTGGCCAGACTCCTCCCATGAGCTGTACATTTTCGCGGGCTTCCTCTTGACTCCGCCCACGAACGATGTCGCCATGGGGTGCCTCGTGGCGCAGTGCGTTAACAGTCCCCACGTGCAGTACGTCACACGGCTGGACCTCTCCCTTTTTCCGCTCCTCCGCATGGGCCTTTCCCGTGTTAGGGTCATTTCCACAACTCCGAGCAGGGACGCACTTTGGCCAGTAATTTGGCCGATCTGCTCGGAACTCCTCTGGGCAGCAAAGTTCAAATGTAGACATTCTCAAGTCCATCTTTAGAACACACTCTATCCCGGACGAGCCCCCACGAGAATACGGCCTCACCCTCTCTCCAACTTCTTCATCGGTTACACACCAACTCATGTCTAGGGGTTCCTGGGTTGTGAGAGTGAGATGCGCCACGGCCCATGTCCTCCCCATTGTAGTAGGGAGGTGAAGGCCACTTACTGATGTTTCCTCGGGCCGGTGTGTTCTGTGAATGCACTGAGTCTGTAATTGCAAGCTCACCAGCCTCCCCTTTGCTTCCAGTAACTGGAGTTCACACACCGGAGAAAGGTCCAACACTTGTTTATTTGACACTCCAATACGCAAAGCACAATAAACAGTTCTTTTGCAGCAAACTGGTTGGGACCTATAACCTTGCCAACGGTGGGGCGAGCAGATCAAGGCACTTCCTAACGTTTCAGTTCTATGCCACTATACTATGACCAGCGGCGCCTAAGCCAATCCGGCTGTTACAGAACAGGAAGGATGGGGTCTCTTCCAGCAACCCCTATGAACAGCAATGGAGCCCTCTTCGATGCGCTGTGGCCCCTATCAGGGGGATGTGTCCTCCCAAGAGAGTTCCCAGAGGCCCACTGTCACCGGGTTGGTGCTGCTCCGGGTCTCCAGTGGGTAACCTCCCCGGCCTCCTCACCTCAGGTACGAGTCCCTCCGCTCAGGGACCCTCGGACGGTCCACCCTAGCGGGACCCAGTCGAAGGTACTGGGCCCCAGGCCTCCTCGATAGTACCTCACCCCAGGCTAAAGGTGCCTGGGATGGACGCCAACATGACTCCGGACCAGGCCATGGGCACCTGGACCAGACTCCTGGATCTCCCGCACCCAGGCCTAAGGGCCCTGGGTGCGGACCGCAACCCTCCTCCTCCGAGGACCTCCTTCTCCGCAAGACGACGACCTCGTGGTCAGGGCGTCTCCCCCTTTTATCTCCTCCCTTCAACGGCCCGGCGGGTTCCCCGCCCCAGCCATACCATCTCCGGGAAGAGACCAAACAGGGAGCATTGCAAGGGATGATTCTACCTGAAGCCCGTGGGTACCCCGCCACCCACAGGCAAAGGAGAATATTACATCCTCCAATCCTCCACGAAACAAAAAGGGGTCTGAATCCTAACACAATTATACACCTGGGTTACACTATTGCCCAGGTGTATCCCATCAATTTGAGGACCCCGCTACACACAGAACACAGAACAGGGAAGTGCAATTATTTAAAAAAATATTACCTGCTAAATGCCTTTTCTTGTTGAGACATCATGGGACACAAAGCCTCAGGTAATTACTTAGTGGGTTAGATAGTCACTACAGGTGATTGGACACTGGCAACCCTAATTACAAGGCGAGTTCCTCCCCTATATAACCCCTCCCATATGGAGAGCACCTCATTTTTTTCGCCAGTGTCTAAGGTGGTTGGTCACGTTGAACATGTGCTAAGAAGAAAGTTCTGTTTGATGGTCTCTGTGGAGGCCTAAGAGCTATAAAACCGGATCCATACCTCGGGCCAATACTAACGCCTAAGATGGATGGAACCCGGGCCTCGTGTAAAGAAGAAACAAGGTTTGCCTGTAATGTCTCTCTTCGGAGGTCTGGGCTCTGGGATCCAGGCTTTGGTGTGGCACGAAAAGTTCACTAATAGGGATGAGCTTCGTGTTCGAGTCGAACATACGTTCGACTCGAACATCGGCTGTTCGATCGTTCGACGAAGATCGAACGATTTGGGCCGTTCGCGCCAAATTCGAGTGACGCGAACGGCCCACAATGCACTACGCCATCGCAGTGTCATCCAGGCGCTGTGATTGGCCAAGCATGCACTGTGACCCCGCATGCTTGGCCAATCACAGCGCCGGCAGCGAGGAGAGCAATGATTGGCCACAGGCAGGATGCCTGTGGCCAATTATTGCTGAGGGTGTTTAGTACACGTCCCACACTATAAAAGGCCGCCAGCACGGCGGCCTAGTGTAGTGTGTTCCGGAGCAGGGAAAGAGAAGCATAGGCAGGGACAGTGACATTTATTTTTTTCTTGCTTAACCTGGATTCCTTTAGTTTAGGGAAAGAGAAGGATAGGTAGGGAGAGTGTCAGTGTGTTTTACTGTGCGAATCCTTGTTTCTAGGGACAGGGAAGGACAGTGAGGGAATTCTCCTTGTGCTATAGTGTGCTTTAAAAAAACATTTTTTCTAGGGACAGAAAACTATAGGTAGGGAGAGTGTCAGTGTGTTTTACTGTGCGAATCTTTGTTTCTAGGGACAGGGAAGGACAGTGAGGGAATTCTCCTTGTGCTATAGTGTGCTTTAAAAAAACATTTTTTCTAGGGACAGAAAACTATAGGTAGGGAGAGTGTCAGTGTGTTTTACTGTGCGAATCCTTGTTTCTAGGGACAGGGAAGGACAGTGAGGGAATTCTCCTTGTGCTATAGTGTGCTTTAAAAAAACATTTTTTCTAGAGACAGAAAACTATAGGTAGGGAGAGTGTCAGTGTGTTTTACTGTGCGAATCCTTGTTTCTAGGGACAGGGAAGGACAGTGAGGGAATTCTCCTTGTGCTATAGTGTGCTTTAAAAAAACATTTTTTCTAGGGACAGAAAACTATAGGTAGGGAGAGTGTCAGTGTGTTTTACTGTGCGAATCCTTGTTTCTAGGGACAGGGAAGGACAGTGAGGGAATTCTCCTTGTGCTATAGTGTGCTTTAAAAAAACATTTTTTCTAGGGACAGAAAACTATAGGAAGGAAGAGTGTCAGTTTCTTTCACTGTGATAATCCTTGTTTCTAGGGACAAAGAAGGAAAGTGAGGGAAATTCTCCTTGTGCTATAGTGTGCTTTAAAAAAACATTTTTTCTAGGGACAGAAAACTATAGGTAGGAAGAGTGTCAGTTTCTTTCACTGTGATAATCCTTGTTTCTAGGGACAAAGAAGGAAAGTGAGGGAAATTCTCCTTGTGCTATAGTGTGCTTTAAAAAAACATTTTTTCTAGGGACAGAAAACTATAGGTAGGGAGAGTGTCAGTGTGTTTTACTGTGCGAATCCTTGTTTCTAGGGACAGGGAAGGACAGTGAGGGAATTCTCCTTGTGCTATAGTGTGCTTTAAAAAAAACATTTTTTCTAGGGACAGAAAACTATAGGTAGGGAGAGTGTCAGTGTGTTTTACTGTGCGAATCCTTGTTTCTAGGGACAGGGAAGGACAGTGAGGGAATTCTCCTTGTGCTATAGTGTGCTTTAAAAAAACATTTTTTCTAGGGACAGAAAACTATAGGTAGGAAGAGTGTCAGTTTCTTTCACTGTGATAATCCTTGTTTCTAGGGACAAAGAAGGAAAGTGAGGGAAATTCACCTTGTGCTATAGTGTGCTTTAAAAAAACATTTTTTCTAGGGACAGAAAACTATAGGTAGGGAGAGTGTCAGTGTCTTTTACTGTGCGAATCCTTGTTTCTAGGGACAGGGAAGGACAGTGAGGGAATTCTCCTTGTGCTATAGTGTGCTTTAAAAAAACATTTTTTCTAGGGACAGAAAACTATAGGAAGGAAGAGTGTCAGTTTCTTTCACTGTGATAATCCTTGTTTCTAGGGACAAAGAAGGAAAGTGAGTGAAATTCTCCTTGTGCTATAGTGTGCTTTAAAAAAACATTTTTTCTAGGGACAGAAAACTATAGGTAGGGAGAGTGTCAGTGTCTTTTACTGTGCGAATCCTTGTTTCTAGGGACAGGGAAGGACAGTGAGGGAATTCTCCTTGTGCTATAGTGTGCTTTAAAAAAACATTTTTTCTAGGGACAGAAAACTATAGGAAGGAAGAGTGTCAGTTTCTTTCACTGTGATAATCCTTGTTTCTAGGGACAAAGAAGGAAAGTGAGTGAAATTCTCCTTGTGCTATAGTGTGCTTTAAAAAAACATTTTTTCTAGGGACAGAAAACTATAGGTAGGGAGAGTGTCAGTGTGTTTTACTGTGCGAATCCTTGTTTCTAGGGACAGGGAAGGACAGTGAGGGAATTCTCCTTGTGCTATAGTGTGCTTTAAAAAAACATTTTTTCTAGGGACAGAAAACTATAGGTAGGGAGAGTGTCAGTGTGTTTTACTGTGCGAATCCTTGTTTCTAGGGACAGGGAAGGACAGTGAGGGAATTCTCCTTGTGCTATAGTGTGCTTTAAAAAAACATTTTTTCTAGGGACAGAAAACTATAGGTAGGAAGAGTGTCAGTTTCTTTCACTGTGATAATCCTTGTTTCTAGGGACAAAGAAGGAAAGTGAGTGAAATTCTCCTTGTGCTATAGTGTGCTTTAAAAAAACATTTTTTCTAGGGACAGAAAACTATAGGTAGGAAGAGTGTCAGTTTCTTTCACTGTGATAATCCTTGTTTCTAGGGACAAAGAAGGAAAGTGAGTGAAATTCTCCTTGTGCTATAGTGTGCTTTAAAAAAACATTTTTTCTAGGGACAGAAAACTATAGGTAGGGAGAGTGTCAGTGTCTTTTACTGTGCGAATCCTTGTTTCTAGGGACAGGGAAGGACAGTGAGGGAATTCTCCTTGTGCTATAGTGTGCTTTAAAAAAACATTTTTTCTAGGGACAGAAAACTATAGGTAGGGAGAGTGTCAGTGTGTTTTACTGTGCGAATCCTTGTTTCTAGGGACAGGGAAGGACAGTGAGGGAATTCTCCTTGTGCTATAGTGTGCTTTAAAAAAACATTTTTTCTAGGGACAGAAAACTATAGGTAGGGAGAGTGTCAGTGTGTTTTACTGTGCGAATCCTTGTTTCTAGGGACAGGGAAGGACAGTGAGGGAATTATCCTTGTGCTATAGTGTGCTTTAAAAAAACATTTTTTCTAGGGACAGAAAACTATAGGAAGGAAGAGTGTCAGTTTCTTTCACTGTGATAATCCTTGTTTCTAGGGACAAAGAAGGAAAGTGAGTGAAATTCTCCTTGTGCTATAGTGTGCTTTAAAAAAAAAAAATTCTAGGGACAGAAAACTATAGGTAGGGAGCGTGTCAGTGTCTTTTACTGTGCGAATCCTTGTTTCTAGGGACAGGGAAGGACAGTGAGGGAATTCTCCTTGTGCTATAGTGTGCTTTAAAAAAACATTTTTTCTAGGGACAGAAAACTATAGGTAGGAAGAGTGTCAGTTTCTTTCAC
Source organism: Rana muscosa (assembly GCA_029206835.1). Lineage (NCBI taxonomy): Eukaryota > Metazoa > Chordata > Amphibia > Anura > Ranidae > Rana > Rana muscosa. Next base: position 50,967,232 of record CM055124.1, on the reverse strand, counting down.
TGTGATAATCCTTGTTTCTAGGGACAAAGAAGGAAAGTGAGGGAAATTCTCCTTGTGCTATAGTGTGCTTTAAAAAAACATTTTTTCTAGGGACAGAAAACTATAGGTAGGGAGAGTGTCAGTGTCTTTTACTGTGCGAATCCTTGTTTCTAGGGACAGGGAAGGACAGTGAGGGAATTCTCCTTGTGCTATAGTGTGCTTTAAAAAAACATTTTTTCTAGGGACAGAAAACTATAGGAAGGAAGAGTGTCAGTTTCTTTCACTGTGATAATCCTTGTTTCTAGGGACAAAGAAGGAAAGTGAGTGAAATTCTCCTTGTGCTATAGTGTGCTTTAAAAAAACATTTTTTCTAGGGACAGAAAACTATAGGTAGGGAGAGTGTCAGTGTCTTTTACTGTGCGAATCCTTGTTTCTAGGGACAGGGAAGGACAGTGAGGGAATTCTCCTTGTGCTATAGTGTGCTTTAAAAAAACATTTTTTCTAGGGACAGAAAACTATAGGTAGGGAGAGTGTCAGTGTGTTTTACTGTGCGAATCCTTGTTTCTAGGGACAGGGAAGGACAGTGAGGGAATTCTCCTTGTGCTATAGTGTGCTTTAAAAAAACATTTTTTCTAGGGACAGAAAACTATAGGTAGGGAGAGTGTCAGTGTGTTTTACTGTGCGAATCCTTGTTTCTAGGGACAGGGAAGGACAGTGAGGGAATTCTCCTTGTGCTATAGTGTGCTTTAAAAAAACATTTTTTCTAGGGACAGAAAACTATAGGAAGGAAGAGTGTCAGTTTCTTTCACTGTGATAATCCTTGTTTCTAGGGACAAAGAAGGAAAGTGAGTGAAATTCTCCTTGTGCTATAGTGTGCTTTAAAAAAACATTTTTTCTAGGGACAGAAAACTATAGGTAGGGAGAGTGTCAGTGTCTTTTACTGTGCGAATCCTTGTTTCTAGGGACAGGGAAGGACAGTGAGGGAATTCTCCTTGTGCTATAGTGTGCTTTAAAAAAACATTTTTTCTAGGGACAGAAAACTATAGGTAGGAAGAGTGTCAGTTTCTTTCACTGTGATAATCCTTGTTTCTAGGGAGAAAGAAGGAAAGTGAGGGAAATTCTCCTTGTGCTATAGTGTGCTTTAAAAAAACATTTTTTCTAGGGACAGAAAACTATAGGTAGGGAGAGTGTCAGTGTGTTTTACTGTGCGAATCCTTGTTTCTAGGGACAGGGAAGGACAGTGAGGGAATTCTCCTTGTGCTATAGTGTGCTTTAAAAAAACATTTTTTCTAGGGACAGAAAACTATAGGTAGGGAGAGTGTCAGTGTCTTTTACTGTGCGAATCCTTGTTTCTAGGGACAGGGAAGGACAGTGAGGGAATTCTCCTTGTGCTATAGTGTGCTAAAGCATTCCTCATCAACCATCTTTGAAATCCTTGTTTTTTTGGACAGTCAGGGAAATTGTCGTTGTGCTATTCTGTGCAAAAGCAATCATCCTCAACCATATTTAGAAATCCTTAAGTAAAGGGACAGAGAAGGACACCTGAAGGTAGCCCTTATTGCTTTTTTCCCATCTCCCTGCAGGCCATCTATTAGAATGTCTGGAAGGCAAACAAGGAGAGGCAGACAGTCAGGAGGCAATAAAAGAGGGCAAGCAGGCTCTGTGTCTGGGGGCAACAGTGCTGGTCGTGGACGCGGTGCATTGTCATCAGCACATGGCCATGGGACACTCTTGTCCTTCTTTTCGGCAGCTGGACATGTTGAGCCACATCATGCCGAAGACTTGGTAGAGTGGATGACCAAGCCCTCCTCCTCCTCCTCATCCTCTCTCACCCAGGCTCAGGGTACTGGAAAAGCAGCTGCCAAAGCGTCCTCTTCCCTGGTATCAATGTCAGACTCATCATCAGTCACTCCTTCCCTAGACCCACCATGTCCTCCTCCTGAGGAGTCCCCCGAACTGTTTGAGCACAGTGTTGGGTACATGCTCCAGGAGGATGCCCAGCGTTTCGAAGGGTCTGATGATGAAACCCAGCTAGAGGAAGGCAGTAGCGTGAGAGCAGACAGAGGGGATGCTCAAGAAGGACACCAATCTGGCAGTCATGTTCCAGCAGCTGCAGCATACTGCCAGATTGGCTCCAGTGATGAGGAGGGAGGTGATGATGAGGTCACTGACTCCACGTGGGTGCCTAATAGGAGAGAGGAGGAGGAGGAGGATGAGGAGGAGGCACATCTCCAACGAGGCAGGATGCCCTTTGGTGGCCAACGTAAGGGCAGTACACTGACGGAATCACACCGCAGAGCTCCGCCTGTGCAGGGCGCTGCCTCTGCCCGTCATTCAAAAAGTTCTTTGGTGTGGGCCTTTTTTGAGGCTAGTGCATTAGATCGCACAGCTGCTGTTTGCAACATATGTCTCAAGCGTATATCGCGTGGCCAAAACATCAGCCGCTTGGGTACCACATGCCTGACCAGACATATGTTGACCTGCCATGCAGCTCGTTGGCAAGCCTACCTTAAAGACCCACACCAAAGAACAAAGCGGACCTCTCCTTGCACCGCATCAGCTGGGATCTCCAACCCCACTATAACTTCAGTCCTCTCTGAAACATGCACTGAGAGGAATGAAGGTGTAGAATTAGGTGTGTCACAGCCAAGTACTTGCGGCCACTCTGCTAGCAGTACACCGACGTCCGATTCTAGCAGGCAAATTTCCCTGCCCCAGCTGCTGGACCGTCGAAAGAAGTTCACTCCCAGCCATCCACATGCCCAGCGGTTGAATGCTAGCTTGGCTAAATTGCTAGCGCTTCAACTGCTGCCTTTTCAGTTGGTAGACTCGGCCCCCTTCCGTGAGTTTGTGCAATGTGCGGTTCCTCAGTGGCAGGTTTCCAAACGCCACTTTTTCTCACGGAAGGCTATTCCGGCTCTCTACCGGCATGTGGAAGGCAATGTCTTGGCCTCGCTGGACAGGGTGGTCAGCGGTAAGGTGCATATTACCGCTGACTCATGGTCCAGCAGGCATGGACAGGGACGTTACCTTTCTTTCACGGCCCATTGGGTCACTCTTTTGGCAGCTGGGAAGGATGCAGGACAAGGTGCAGTAGTGTTGGAGGTTGTTCCACCGCCACGCCTCCAAAATGCTACTACTGGTTGTGACACACCTCTCTCCTCCACCCCCTCCTCTTCTTCTTCCTCCATGGCCTCTTCCTGTGGTTTGTCCTTGGAACCAGCGGTGCTCCGTAGGCGTTCAAGGGGCTACGCAAGTACGCAGGCAAAAAGATGCCATGCCGTGCTTGCGCTGGTGTGTTTGGGGGACAGAAGCCACACTGGGGCAGAGGTCCTGTCTGCTCTGCAGGGCCAGGCCGAGAGGTGGTTGACGCCACGCCAGCTTAAGCCAGGAATGGTGGTTTGCGACAATGGCACCAACCTCCTCTCCGCCCTCCGACAGGGACAACTGACCCATGTGCCCTGTGTGGCTCACGTCCTTAACCTGGTGGTGCAGCGGTTCTTGGGCAGGTACCCGGGCTTACAGGATGTCCTGAGGCAGGCCAGGAAAGTCTGTGTGCATTTCCGCAGATCTTATAATGCCAGTGCTCGCCTGGCTGAGCTGCAAAAGGAGTTGAACCTGCCCAAGAACCGCCTTATATGTGACATGCCCACCAGGTGGAACTCAACGTTGGCCATGCTGCAGCGGCTGCACACGCAGCAGAGGGCCATCAATGAGTACCTGTGCGACTACGGCACCAGGACAGGGTCAGGGGAGCTTGTTTTTTTTCTCCACGCCAGTGGGGCATGATCAGGGATGCATGCACTGTCCTGGCACCATTTGAGGAGGCCACGAGGATGGTGAGCAGTGACAGTGCATGCATCAGTGACACTGTACCTCTTGTCCACCTGTTGGAGCACACGCTGCGTGGAATAATGGACAGGGCACTTGAGGCAGAACAGAGGCAGGAAGAGGAGGACTTCCTTGCCTCTCAAGGCCCCCTTTACCCAGACAGTGTTCCTTCTGTCCCACCCATCGCACAGGAAGAGGAGGAGGAGGAGGAGGAGGAGGAGGAGGAGGAGGATTGTGTCAGCATGGAGGTGGAGGCTGGCACTCAGCATCATCAGCAGCAGTCTTTTAGGGATGATTTACAGTCCCAATAAACCAGTGGACTTGTACGTGGCTGGGAGGAGGTGGCTGCGGATCATGTCGTCCTTAGTGACCCAGAGGACTCCGGAGCGAATGCCTCAGCAAACCTACGCTGCATGGCCTCCCTGATCCTGCAAAGTCTGCGGAAGGATCCTCGTATTCTTCGGATCAAGGAGAGGGACCATTACTGGCTGGCCACTCTCCTTGATCCACGGTACAAGGGTAAGGTTGCGGACCTTATGTTACCGTCGCAGAGGGAGCAGAGGATGAGACAACTCCGGGAGGCCTTGCAGAAAGGTCTGTGCAACGCGTTCCCAGAGACTGGGAGGTTACAAACTCCTGGTCCTGGACAACGAGTTGCTGAGGCTTCGGCCAGTCAAAGAAGGAGCGGTGGGGAAGGTGGCCGTCTGACCGATGCGTTCAGACAATTCTTTAGTCCGCAGCCCAAAAGTATGATCGGTTCCAGCAACCATCGCCAGCGTCTGATAAACATGGTGCAGGAATATCTAGGGGCAAGGTCAGACTTGGACACCTTCCCCACCGAAAATCCTCTGGCTTACTGGGTCTTGAGGATGGATCACTGGCCAGAGCTTGCACAGTATGCAATTGAGCTACTGGCCTGTCCTGCATCCAGCGTTCTTTCGGAACGCACATTCAGTGCTGCTGGAGGATTTGTCACGGATCACAGGGTGCGCCTGTCCACCGACTCGGTTGATCGACTGACTTTCATCAAGATGAACCAGTCTTGGATCACCACCAGCTACCACACACCTGATGCTGATATAACAGACTAATTGATTTTAACATGTCACATCCCTTCAAGACTGATGCTGATGCTGAGTGCCTGTGCTGTTATGTTGACTGGCTATCCTCCTCCTCCGAGTCCTCAATGATACGATTGATGATGATAGCTTGGAAGATCATTTTTGTTTATGGGTGCCGCCACCAGTGGCTAAGGCCCAATTTTTCAGCCCCTGTTTTACAGGGGCGTGTAATTACAGTTTTTTTAGCAATAATTTGCCATAGGGCTCATTGCTGTGCTCCAAGTACAGTATCTGTGAGGGGTTGGAGTGTTGTGGCACCAGTGCCTAAGGCCCAATTTTTCAGCCCCTGTTTAACAGGGGCGTGTCATTACAATTTTTGAAGCAATACTTTGCAACAGGGCTCATTGCTGTGCTCCAAGTACAGTATCTGTGAGGGGTTGTAGTGTTGTGCCACCAGTGCCTAAGGCCCAATTTTTCAGCCCCTGTTCAGCAGGGGCATGCAATTACAATTCTTGATCTAATAATTCACAGCAGGGCCCATTGCTGCACCCACCAAGAGTAACTCTGAGGGCTTACAGTGTTGTGGCAACGCCACCACCACCACCACGAAAGGCCCAATTTTTCAGCCCCTGTTCAAAAGGGGCATGTAATTACAATTCTTGATCTAATAATTCACAGCAGGGCCCATTCCTGCACCCACCAAGAGTAACTCTGAGGGCTTACAGTGTTGTGGCAACACCACCACCACCACCACCACCACCACGAAAGGCCCAATTTTTCAGCCCCTGTTCAACAGGGGCATGCAATTACAATTCTTGATCTAATAATTCACAGCAGGGCCCATTCCTGCACCCACCAAGAGTAACTCTGAGGGCTTACAGTGTTGTGGCAACACCACCACCACCACCACGAAAGGCCCAATTTTTCAGCCCCTGTTCAACAGGGGCATGCAATTACAATTCTTGATCTAATAATTCACAGCAGGGCCCATTGCTGCACCCACCAAGAGTAACTCTGAGGGCTTACAGTGTTGTGGCAGCACCACCACCACCACCACCACCACGAAAGGCCCAATTTTTCAGCCCCTGTTCAACAGGGGCATGCAATTACAATTCTTGATCTAATAATTCACAGCAGGGCCCATTCCTGCACCCACCAAGAGTAACTCTGAGGGCTTACAGTGTTGTGGCAACACCACCACCACCACCACCACCACGAAAGGCCCAATTTTTCAGCCCCTGTTCAACAGGGGCATGCAATTACAATTCTTGATCTAATAATTCACAGCAGGGCCCATTGCTGCACCCACCAAGAGTAACTCTGAGGGCTTACAGTGTTGTGGCAACACCACCACCACCACCACCACGAAAGGCCCAATTTTTCAGCCCCTGTTCAACAGGGGCATGCAATTACAATTCTTGATCTAATAATTCACAGCAGGGCCCATTCCTGCACCCACCAAGAGTAACTCTGAGGGCTTACAGTGTTGTGGCAACACCACCACCACCACCACCACCACGAAAGGCCCAATTTTTCAGCCCCTGTTCAACAGGGGCATGCAATTACAATTCTTGATCTAATAATTCACAGCAGGGCCCATTGCTGCACCCACCAAGAGTAACTGTCAGGGCTTACAGTGTTGTGGCACCAGCACCACCATCAAAGGCCCAATTTTTACTACCACTGTTCAACAATTATATGTAATTAAAATTCCTGATATAATAGTTGACAGCAGGGCGTTCCAGCACCAACCAAGAGTAACTGTGAGTGCTTACAGTGTTGTGCCAACACCAACAACTAAGGGGCCTATTTCTGCAGAGTATATACGGTAGGTCCCTACTTTCAAACATCCAACTTACAAACGACTCCTACTTGCAAACGCAAGAAGACAACAGGAAGTGAGAGGAAATCTACCACTAGGAAGGAAAATTCTCTCCTGTAAGAATAAATATGGGAGAAAGGTGTCTCCTCTGTACTGATGCTTTATCAGCAATCCTTGTTTCAAGAAAAACACCACATTTCAAAAACAGTTGTCATTGGGACGGAAAGTGAGGTGAAATGTTCTGAACAGGGGCACAGACAGCAAAACAAATGTTACAGGGGTGATAACCCTTACCTATGTTTTCCAAAAAGTTTAAAAATAGATTTTTGGGCTGGAGCTACACTTCAACAATGTACCTGTTCAAAATTACAAACAGATTCTACATAAGAACAAACCTACAGTCCCTGTCTTGTATGCACCGCCTGTATACGGCTGTTCAGAGTATATAGGGCCTTTTTTATTTTATGTGCGGGGTTCCCCTTAATATCCATACAAGACCCAAAGGGTCTGGTAATGGGCTGGGGTAGGGGGGGGGGGTCATGGGGTAGCTATGCCATTTTTCTTAAAGATTTTCATCCATATTACCGGGACCAGACATTACATTGAAGCCGCAAGCAGTTTTAAATGGCTTTTTTTTCCTTTAGAAGTGTCATTTTGTGCAGGGACAGTTCTAAACACGGGAAACACGTGGCACTTCACAGGCATACTTTAGACACCCCCCAGGTACGATATTTAAAGGAATATTTGACTTTTTTTTCACTTTATGCATCATTAAAATGACTGCTCCCGAAAAACGACCGTTTTTAAAACTTCTTTCTTTTTCGTACATCACGGGACACAGAGCGACATAGTCATTACTAATGGGTTATATAGATACCGTCAGGTGCTGGCACTGGCAACTTCCAAAACCGGAAGTACCCTCCCCTATATAAGCCCCTCCCATCCGGGAGCACCTCAGTTTTTTGCCAGTGTCTAAGGTGTTGGCCAAGAAGAAACATGTGTTTTTCACTGAGCTTGCGTACAGGTTCTTTTGGGCCTCAGTAAGCTATTCCGGATCCGACCAAAAAAGCTTCATAGCTAAACGGTCGGTACCCGGGCCTTGCAGAGAAGAGCAAGGTTTTGCCTGTAATGCTTCTCTTAGGAGAGCTGGACCCTGGGATCCAGAGCTCTGGTCATACCCACGACCAAGATGTTTTCTGTGCAGGGTGCTATACAGGTCCAGGGGAGTGGAATCCTTGGGAACCCGGTCCCTGAAGGTTTGATTACAATGCCTGCCGTGATAGGTGAAGTTTGGGCTTTTGTGGACCAAACAAAGTCCTGCGGCGGGGAACAGGTAAGTGGGGGCCCCCAGGAACTTGGTTCTATTGGGGGACCCCCAAGCCTAATTTGTCTTTCTGTCTGTTACCTAATGGTATTCCCGCAAAATTCTGTGCATGCCTGTAACTACTAAAAAAATGTAATAATTTTTAATGGTGGTCAAGAAAAAAAAAAAAAAAAAATGTTTTTATATATATTTAATATATTAGACTGCGGTACCTGTGTTTGTCCACTAGAGGCCGCTGTGGAATGTTTTCTTGTCATGTGGACTAGCTTCTTCTCAGCAGAGCAAAGTCCAGGCAGATGGTGAGTTCTCTTATAGGAAACTGCTTCCTCTGCCATGTTGCAGTGTTTGTCCATCCCCCGGCCTGCGGCAAAGAGGGGCCCTGGCTCCTGTCCCTTGTTACCATATTTGAAATTAGCGCCGAAGGCGCACGTGCCCGCGCGCGTGCGCGTGCACGCGCCTCTATATATAGAGGTGAGCCGGGAAAGGGGGCGGAGCCTGGGGGATGACGCTCTGTGCGCGCCGCAGCGCTTCTGCGCATGTGCGGGCGTCCCAGCAGTTTTAAAAAAACCACAATATTGTAGTGAGCTGGCTATGAAGTACAGAGACAGAGCTGGCAACATTTAAAGGCATACAGCAAGCGGTTGATACAGGCATCCCCTAGAAAGGCACATTAGTAGACACCAACTGTGATATAGCAGCAATTGTGCTAGACTATTCTCAGTAAAAGTGGTGTATTACGGCTGGAATACCTCAGCTTTAGGCTTAGGAATATGCCGTCTAGAAGCTCCGGAACTGAATCTTCCAGGAAGCGAAGGGGGTCTCATCGGGCTCTGAGGATCTTGGGCATACTTCTGCTGCACCAGTCTCCCCTGAAGTTCAGAGGTAAGTGACCGTAGAGACCCCGCAGGGGTACTTGGTACTGCGGCTGTCCTCAGTCACCTGCTCCTGTGTATGTAACAGAGGAGGTTTTTTTCCTCAGCTCTGGGAGGATTAGAGAGAGATTGTCAACAGTTATCGCTGCCTCCCTGTCAGGGAAAGCACGCCCGATCTCCGTCTCCTCCTTCAGAGTGCCTGTTAGCAGAGCAACAGTCCCATACAGGGATCGACCTGCCTGAAGGGGATCAGGATGAGGTTGATTCTGTTATAGAGGAATCAACAGTGGGGGAACCTTTTCTCAGCATCTCAAGCTGAAAGATTATGGGTTCAGTCTCTGACTAACATGGTCCGATCAGCATTTAAAAATGCACCTTGCGGAACCATCAACCACTACTGTATCCTCGTTGGGGTCGCTAGAAGCCCCCAGACTGTCTGTTCTTTTCCACTTCACCCTTTACTGAAAGGGCTCATTTACCAGGATTGGGAATGTCCTGAGAAAATATTTATTCCCCCAAGAGATTTCCGGTGGTCTATCCCATGGAGGATAAGTTCATCAAAAAAAAAAAAAAAAAAAAAAAATGGAAGGTCCCTACAGTGGACGCAGCCATCTCTTGTATGTATAAATCACTGACATGTCCAGTGGATAATGTCCAAATGTTCAAGAACCCAATAAATAAAAGATTGGAGTCCTTATGAAAATCTGCTTGGTGATACAACCAGCAGTAGCAGCTATTGGGGTCTGCTAAGCAGTGAAGGATCAGTTGAAACAGGTCTTGAGGGACTTGACAGATCAGCAGGCTTTGCCCTAGCTGATCTACCTAGAGCCTTAGGCTTTGCGGTTGACGCCATAGAGGATTCAGTCCATCAGGCCTCCCGCCTTACGCTGTCTATAGTACATACGCGTAGGCTCCTATGGCTCAAAAACTGGTCTGCTGAAGCTCCCTGTAAAGAATGGCTGGTTAGCGTCCCATTTCATGGTGAACGCTTATTCAGGGAAAACCTGGACAAATATATCCAGAAAATTTCCAGCGGTAAAAATACGCTCTTGCCGGTTAAAAGCAGAGTTAGAGGTCCCTCTTTAAGAGGCCTGCTTCTCCAGTCCCTGGGGCATCGGCTGTGTAACAGTTCCGACGGCCTCCTCGGTCAAATCCCGGGGGTAAAAAACAGGGACAGTAGCAGGGTAATGAGAAACCCTGGGTCAGGGGAGGTACAAAACCTCCCCCAAAGTTAAATTCATTGAAGCCCCCACTCAGTCGGGTGGGGGGAGGACTCCAGTTGTTCGCAAGAGACCTGGCGGGACACGATCAAGACAGATAGGTGCTCTCCGCAGTAGGTTTGGGATACAGTTTGGAGTTAAAAGACTCTCCTCCTTCCCATTTTTGAGGTCAAACGTGCCAAGGGATCCCCGGAAGAGAGAATCCCTCCTGTTGGCACTAGAACAACTATTGCTCCAAGGAGTAATTATGGAGGTTCCCCTGGAAGAATGAGGGTTCGGGTTTTACTCAAACCTCTTTACAGTCCCGAAGCAAACGCGGACGGGAGGCCCATATTAATTCTAAAAGGGCCATACAAATTCCTGTATATCAGGTCTTTCCGATGGAGTCGATCCGATCGGTGGCCACTGCCCTACAAGGGGAGGATTGGTTAGCCATGATCGACATCAAAGATGCTTATTTGCACATTCCCATCTTTCCAGTCCACCAAAAATTTCTACGCTTTGCAGTAGAAGGGCGCCATTTTCAGTTCAGAGCCTTACCCTTCGGTTTGGCCACAGCACCACGAGTGTTTACAAAAATTCTGGCCCTTTATTGGCCAATCTAAGAACACAAGGTGTAATGATAATGGCATATCTGGATGACTTGCTGCTGATAGACCACTCAGTGAAAAAACTAGACGTGGTCGTTCACAAGACAATCAAGTATCTGGAATCTCACGGTTGGATTATCAACCGAGACAAGTCAGCCCTAAAAATTCAAAAGTCTGGAATACTTGGGGCTAAGGTTGGATTCAGGCCAGAGAAAAATATTCTTGCCTCGAGGAAAGGTGTTGTCTTTGAAAGATTTGATCCACTTAGTGGGTACAAAAAAGACAGCCGTCCATACGCCTGTATATGAGGCTGCTGGGAAAAATGGTGGCATCATTCGAAGCAGTACCCTACGGTCAATTCCATTCAAGGAATTTGCAAGGGGCCATACTGTCAGCCTGGAACAAAAAAATTCAGGCCTAGACTTACAATGTCCTTGTCCCCTTCCGTTCGCAAGAGCCTCCGTTGGTGGTTGGTTTCCCAGAATCTGGAAAAAAGGAAATCCTTCAGTCCGATTTCTTGGGAGGTGGTCACTACAGATGCCAGCCTTATAGGCTGGGGAGCGGTACTGGAGCAATAGTCTCTCCAGGGCAGATGGTCGGATGCAGAAAAGGCCCTGCCCATCAATCTCTTAGAGATACGAGCAGCCCGGTATGCCCTAGTAGCATGGACATCCAAACTCCAAGGGTCCCCTGTCAGAATTCAATCAGACAATGCCACAGCAGTGGCATATATCAATCATCAGGGGGGCACCAGGAGTCGTGCAGCCCAGAGGGAAGTAAATTACATCCTGAAATGGGCAGAAAAAATATGTCCCAGCCATATCTGCGGTATTCATTCCAGGAGTGGAGAAGTGGAAGGCGGACTTTCTAAGTCGCCAGCAATTAGGCCCAGAGGAAGGGTCCCTTCACCCCGAGGTTTTCTGGACAATATGTCAGCGGTGGGGAACATCGGATGTAGATCTTCTAGCATCCAGATTCAACGCAAAGGGGGACAGGTTTGTCTCTCGGACAAGGGATCCCCTAGCTTGCGGCTCGGATGCCCTAGTGTTCCCTTGGGATCAGTTCAAGCTGATATATGCATTCACACCGCCACAATGGTTACCTCGATTACTCCGCAGAATCAGGGTAGAAAAGAAACCAATGATTCTGGTGGCTCCAGCGTGGCCCCGAAGAGCGTGGTACGTGGAGATTGTAAAATGTCAGTGGGGAGTCCTTGGACTCTCCCACATCGTCCGGACCTGCTTTCGCAAGGACCGATATACCACCCTTCCTTACCAGCCCTAGGTTTGACGGCCTGGCTATTGAAGCCCACATTCTAAAAAAGAGAGGGCTCTCTAATTCTGTGGTATCTACCATGATCAATGCCAGGAAGCCGGTATCCAGGCAGATCTACTATAGAATCTGGAAGGCGTACATCGCCTGGTGTGAAGCCAAGAAATGGCATCCACGTAAGTACGTAATAGGTAGGAGTCTGGACTCCCTACAATGGGCTGTAGATAGGAAGCTTGCCTTGAGTACTATCAAGGGTCAGATTTCGGCCTTGTCAATATTTTTTCAAAGGCCCTTGGCTTCGCATTCACTAGTCAAAGCCTTTATACAAGGAGTGATGCGTATTAGTCCTCCGGTTAATATTCCCATATGTCCATGGGATCTAAACTTGGTTCTGTCGGTTCTACAGAAACAACCATTTGAACCATTACAGCATATTTCCTTGGTGCTTCTCACCAGGAAATTGATTTTTCTAGTAGCCATTTGTTCGGCTAAAAGAGTATCGGAATTAGCAGCTATGTCCTGTAAGGAGCCATATCTGGTTATCCATAAGGACAGAGTAGTGTTACGTCCTCATCCAGCCTTTCTTCCTAAGGTGGTATCGAGGTTTCATTTGAACCAAGATGTGGTTCTTCCTTCTTTTTTCCCCAAACCTACTTCGGTAGAGGAAAAGTTATTGCATTCTTTGGATGTAGTAAGAGCAGTTAAAGCTTATCTAAAAGCCACTGCTCAGATTCGCAGAACGGATACTTTGTTTATTCTGCCGGAAGGCCCCAGAAGGGGTCAGGCAGCGTCAAAATCTACTTTAGCCAAGTGGATTCGACAGGTCATAATACAAGCCTATGGCTTGAGAAATAGACCGCCTCCGTTCAAAGTTAGGGCGCACTCCACGAGAGCAGTTGGAACTTCATGGGCAGTGCATCACCAGGCCTCCCTGGCTCAAATCTGTAAGGCCGCAACATGGTCTTCAGTACACACGTTTACTAGGTTCTACCAGGTGGACGTTAGAAGTCAGGAGGATGTCGCCTTTGGGCGCAGTGTGTTGCAGGCCGCAAAAGATCCTCATGTCTGATAGCGCTCAGCTTATATATGGTGTATCCCCCCCCTCATTTGGCATTGCTTTAGGACATCCCATTAGTAATGACTATGTCGCTCTGTGTCCCGTGATGTACGAAAAAGAAAATAGGATTTTTATAACAGCTTACCTGTAAAATCCTTTTCTTGGAGTACATCACGGGACACAGAGCTCCCACCCCTCTTTGGGGACACTTATTGCTTTGCTACAAAACTGAGGTGCTCCCGGATGGGAGGGGCTTATATAGGGGAGGGTACTTCCAGTTTTGGAAGTTGCCAGTGCCAGCACCTGACGGTATCTATATAACCCATTAGTAATGACTATGTCGCTCTGTGTCCCGTGATGTACTCCAAGAAAAGGATTTTACAGGTAAGCTGTTATAAAAATCCTATTTTTTGCATTGATACATGTCCCCTGGTGCACAACCCGGGTTCCCAAACCCTTTTTAGGACAATAACATGCATAATAGTTGTTATAATTAGCACTTTAGAATTCGAACGTTCGCATCCATTGTATTTAATAGGGTTCTAATGTTCGTACGAACTTTCGGTCCGTTCGCGGGTGCTGGTGCGAACCGAACCCGGGGGTGTTCGGCTCATCACTATTCACTAATACAACTGTGGCACGAAAAGTTTTGGCAGAGTCTTCTACAGGTCCAGGTAAGAGGATCCTGTAAGAAGGAACCCATAAACCTGAAGGTTGGCACAACACTACCCGCCGTGATGGGTGAAGGCTGGATCTGTCTGTTCTCAGCAGTTTCCTGCGGCGGGGATAAGGTAAGCGAAGATAATTTTTTTAATGTTTATAAAACGGTTACAGGTCTTATACAGGAATCCCACAGCTGCAGTAAAGATGGGAGGAGGGCTGTCAGCTTAATTTTCATTATTTAGGGGAACTCGTCAGGACTGCCCTCTCTCTCCAGCCCTTTTTGCGATTGCAATGGAGACGGTGGCAGAGGCTCTACACACTTCCCCTAAAATTAGGGGACTGCGGATTGGTTGGCTGGAGGAGAGGGTAGCTCTGTATGCAGACGACCTCCTATTGTTTTTAAATGATGCTGGGCCGTCGTTACAAGGGGAATTAGATATACTGGATTCATTTTCAACGGTTACAGGGCTGAAGGTAAATTGGACTAAGTCATTGCTGTTTCCAATAGATATGGAGGCCCGCAGTACGGCTTTGAAGGATACTCCACTGCAGTGGGTAGATAATTTCAAGTATTTAGGAGTGGTAATTTCCCGTTAGCCTTCTGAATTTATGTCTCTGAATCTGATCCCAATTCTGGGAGATACTGAGTCTAAATTGAAAGTATGGAAGTCTTTACCACTGTCCCTACTGGGACGCATCAATCTTTTAAAAATGAAAATGATACCAAAATGTATGTATTTATTTAGACATTCTCCCCAATGGCTTCCTGTATCCTTTTTCAAAAGATTAAATAAGCTGTTTTCATCTTTTCTATGGGGAAGAAAAAATCATAGGTATAAATTAAGCACCTTGATGCGCCCTTGTGAAGAGGGAGGATTAGCTTTTCCGGATTTATACAAATATTTTTTGGCCACTTAGTTGGTCACGGCCACATGGTGGTTAAACCCAGATCTATATAACTCCTCTACTCGGCTGGAAGCAGCAGTAGTAGGTTCCGTAGAAGCTCATAAGGTACTTTTATTTAGGGGCCGTAGGGCATCTCATCAGGTGACTATTCTCATGCTTAATACTATTAAAGCATGGGAGGCTGGTCTTAGATGCAAGGGTTTTCCAAAGGATGCAATTTCTCCAAACGCCCCTTTATGGCTAAACCCTACTCTCCCTTAATTTTTTAAAACACCAGAGCCTATTGCATGGACCAAATACAACATTAAATTACTCGCTCAAGTGGTTACTGATCAGAGACTATCTACTTTCTCTACACTTACATCAACTTTTAATCTACCTAGTTCTTATCTATTTAGATATTACCAGCTTTTACACACTTTCCATGCACAGTTTCCACAGGATAGTTTAACGATGATACAATCTACTCTGGAGTTAGTACTTAGGTCTGAGTGTCTGGATAAGCCTAACTCGAGACTCTATTCCCATCTTACTTTAACTTCTATTCTGCCATTAGAGGGTCTTCGAGCTAGGTGGATGCGAGATATACCAGATCTGAGTATGGAGGACTGGAGCTGTGTGTGGGATTTTCCTTTGAGATCTCTGGTTTCTTTGAGGTGTTATCCAATTTAAACTGGTACACAGAGCATATATTACACCCTATAGACTTCAAAAGATTAATCCTGTTTGTTCCTCCAAATATTGGAGGCGCGGAGCATCTCGAGGGGATTTCACACACATCTTCTGGTCCTGCCCATATATAGCTACATTTTGGGTGGAGGTGGTGGATCTACTCAATTCTATTACCTCCGCTCCTTTATAGGTCTCAATGTCGGTTTGTCTGCTGGGCTTGGTAGAAGATATTACCCCTATAGTGACTGAGCGAATATTTATTAATACAACATTATTTTATGCAAGAAAAGCTATTGCATTATACTGGAAGAAACCTTATCCTCCTAAGCTCATATAAACAATTGGAAAATAATAATTTACAATTGTATAGAGACACCTATAGGAAGAGGAGTCGTCCTAGTAAGTATTATAAAGTTTGGGCAAAGTGGTTGGAAAAATCGTACACGGCATCTAATATAGATGGAGGTACTGATTGATAGAAGTGATGTTCCCCATATGGGATACCTGGGCAAAGTAATGATGGTATTAATAGTGATAGTTACTATAATTCTCTTTTATTTATTTTTTGTCTTTGCTATGCAAGGTGATGGGATCGTGTTATTCTACTAATAAACTTAGATTTAATGTGTAAATGTGTAAAGATGTGTTGTCATGTCTTGTATTGTTTGTCTAAGAAATTAAATAAAAGATTTATAAAATGTTATCTTCTTTGAGTAGGCATGTCTTACCTGGTTTCCGCCACCAGAGGGAGTAAGTTACATACCTGGTGTACTCTTATGTAGCGGCCTCCACTCTCTCTCCCTGATATCACATCATCTGTCTCTGGCTTTTGTCTAGGGGTACCTTGGTTGAGAGAGTGCGGGGTCACCACGCCAAGTTCCTACCACAGATGTGTGTGTGGTGTGAGAAGATCCTCTTTACCTTCGGGTCGGTGTTCTGCATCAGAGCCTCCTCCTCCTTTTGCACAGTGTCTGCCAGAAAATGAGCCCCACACCATTAAAGTCCAACACTCCTTTATTCTTCCAATATCAGAGTAAAACACAGTCAGTTGGACTTCCTTAACGAGTAGAACAGACAGGGAGGTGTGGATACGAGTAGGCCCAGACACAATTAACTATTCTTCTCTCCTTCTCAAAGTGTATTGCGGTCCCTTGGCGAGGGAGATATCCCTCCGGGCGGTCTCCGGAGGCTCACCCATCACTGGCAATATGCTGCACCAGGTCTTCAGGCGAGTACCCCCTCCGGTCCCTTATGCCACTGGATTCGGGGAGCCCACTCTCAGGGTCCCCCTAGGAAATCCATCCCTTGCGGAACCCAGTGAAAGACACTGGGCCCCAGACCTCCATCCGAGTACCTCATCCCAGGCTAAAGGTGCCTGGGATGGAACACGACCTCCGAACATTCTCTAGGCCTAGGCTGCCTAGACTCCCCACATGAACCACCGCCCTCAGGCTGAAGGTGCCTGGGACTCGACCCCGTGACAAAGATGGCCGGCCCCTTTATACCCTCTCCCAGCAAGCACGACGGGTTCCCCGCCCCACCATACAACCGCTGAGAGAGGACAAAAAGGGGTACGGCACATAGCAATGGTTCAACCCCAGCCCAAGGCGACAGTGCCACCCGCTGGGCTGCAGGGAACTGCACATTACTGGTGTCTCTGCCAGTTTTAAATACACAGGGAAAGTGCATGCCCGCTACACTCTCCCCCTGGTGTTTGACACTGGTCCCCAGTGTCTGGAATAAACTATGTCCTCAATGGCTGACATAACCCAGTCCAGAAACCAACTATAAATTTTACAAAAATAAAACCTTTGGAACTAACTAACT
Organism: Rana muscosa; assembly: GCA_029206835.1. Taxonomy (NCBI): domain Eukaryota; kingdom Metazoa; phylum Chordata; class Amphibia; order Anura; family Ranidae; genus Rana; species Rana muscosa. Next base: position 50,950,136 of record CM055124.1, on the reverse strand, counting down.
GAAGCAGTTGTGTCTGAGCCTCACATGAAAGGGGAGGGAAGGGAAACAACAACACTTAACCATAACACTGAAAATCACATTTTCACATAACACTTCTCCCCACCCATCCTGGCTAAGACCCACCCCATTCTCAGTGGTCTTGATGGGATGCTCTCCTGCAGAAGGGAAAAGAAAGGTTAAACACACAAATCCCTGACACATATGTTTGTGTGAGAATGAAAAAACTTCTCCGCAGAGAAATCCTTTCCTTCTAAAAAAAAGTGTGTGTGTGAAAAGTGAATGTCGATGCACGACACTGCCACCTGGTGACAGCGTCACGGTAACTGCACTTGTGGAACTTTCCTTCTTCTTTGGGCCCTATCTACCCCAGGGTCCATGATTGCTTGCTGGAAAATTGAAGAACAAACAGGAACAGTCCTTCAACTCCTCTGGGTAACAAGAACAACAACCCCGGAAAGTTCAGCAGTGTAAAGACAACAAGAACAGAGTATCTTTTCTCCTACAGATAGAAACAAGGGTGCGGCAGAACAAGGGGTTTCAGATGCTGATCCACAGTCTCTATTTGGTATTCAGCATCTTCCCCTTCCTTTTTTCGAATCAGCACCTTGTCCACGTGGTTATGCCGCCCCAACATCCACTCTGCCTTGCAGTCTTTGAAGCGCTGAGATGCCTTGGGGGAGCACGCAAGGTACCTGCGGGCGTGTGGGACCTGAATGTGAGTCCACACAAAGTCATTGTACCAGCGCTCCCGGCAAACTTCCACTTCGTATAACAGTTCTTTGGACAAGTATGGGTACTGCCACCCATACTCAGCAGCAACCTTCTGGCAAAATAGGCGTTGTAGTCTCGCCAGTGGAGGCATAGTGGCTTTGTCCCAGCCCTTTTGAGTAAACAGCTCATCTATGGCCACATCGTCTCCCAGATCGGAGAGCGTCTCCAGGTCGGAGGTGTCACACTCCTCCATGGGCAGGTAGCCTGCAGTAGAGACTGAGCTGCCACCTCTGCCCACACACCAAGTCCCTCCGCCCGGCTTATCTCGGCCTTTACTTGAGAAGGGATGTCCGGAACTTCTCTCAACGGATCCATCCGGGCCGGGCGTAGGTGGGCGGGATGGTCCACCGCAACCGCTGAACGGAGCTACCATGCCGGTCTTTCTCTTCAGCGGTGGACGCTGTGAGACCGTGGTGACCGAGTCGGCATCCTCGGATTTCTCCCGTATTTGAGTGATCGTGACCTCCCCCGCGGTCGCTGCAGTGCGCACAGAGATGGCTGTCAAAGAGGTGATTCCTCCAACTTGAGTGGTGTTGCCTGTAGTGCGGCCGGGGTAGATGGTTCTTGGCTTTTCGATGACGGAATCCACCTCGAATAAGAACTCCCCGCAGGCCTCGCATCGCCCGAAAAGCTTTAGCTGACACACCAGTCCCGAGCAGCCGGGACAAATCTCACCCAGGGCCTCAACGTCCATGCACGAATACAAGGCGGGGCTTTAGCCGAATCCCCGTATCGGTCACCGGAGCAGCAGCAGTCAAAGTCGTGGTAGAAGGGTGAAGTGGAACCCACAATGTATGTCCGAACATGGTGACTTGCTGCTGATCCATTGCGCACTGCAAGTTTTGCACCAAAGTCCCACGTGTAGTCCTTCACACGTATTGGACTCCTCCCCTCTTGCACTCTAGTTCGCCGGCTTTCTCCTTTCCTGAGTCAAGCCCACGAACTGAGCATGGAGGGTGTGCCTCTTGGCGCAGTGCAAATAGAAGCCCCCACGTGTAAACCCTCACACGGCTGGGCTCCCCCCTCTTCTCGCTCTTCTGCGCGGGCCTTTCCCTTTACTGGGTCATGTCCACGACTTCGAGCAGGGATGCACTTTGGCCAATAATATGGCCGACCTACTCGGAACTCCCCCGGGCAGACACGTCCAAACTCCGTAGTAGCATCCCCACCATTCCGGACCCGAGCCCCCACGTGTAGCGGCCTCCACTCTCTCTCCCTGATATCACATCATCTGTCTCTGGCTTTTGTCTAGGGGTACCTTGGTTGAGAGAGTGCGGGGTCACCACGTCAAGTTCCCACCACAGATGTGTGTGTGGTGTGAGAAGATCCTCTTTACCTTCGGGTCGGTGTTCTGCATCAGAGCCTCCTCCTCCTTTTGCACGGTGTCTGCCAGAAAATGAGCCCCACACCATTAAAGTCAACACTGCTTTATTCTTCCAAAATCAGAGTAAAACACAGTCAGTTGGACTCCCTCAACGAGTAGAACAGACAGGGGGGTGTGGATACGAGTAGGCCCAGACACAATGAACTTCTCTCCTTCTAAAAGTGTATTGTGGTCCCTTGGCGAGGGAGATATCCCTCCGGGCGGTCTCAGGAGGCTCACCCGTCACTGGCAATATGCTGCACCAGGTCTTCAGGCGAGTACCCCCTCCGGTCCCTTACGCCACTGGATTCGGGGAGCCCACTCCCGGGGTCCCCCTAGGAAATCCATCCCTTGTGGAACCCAGTGAAGGACACTGGGCCCCAGACCTCCATCCGAGTACCTCACCCCAGGCTAAAGGTGCCTGGGATGGAACACGACCTCCGAACGTCCTCTAGGCCTAGGCCGCCTAGACTTCCGACACAAACCACCGCCCTCAGGCTGAAGGTGCCTGGGACTCGACTCCGTGACAAAGATGGCCGGCCTCTTTATACCCTCTCCCAGCAAGCACGGCCCCACCATACAACCGCTGAGAGAGGACAAAAAGGGGTAAGGCACACAGCAATGGTTCAACCCCAGCCCAAGGCGACAGCGCCACCCGCTGGGCTGCAGAGAACTGCACATTACTGGTGTCTCTGCCAGTTTTAAATACACAGTGAAAGTGCTTGCCCGCTACACTTACATGCCATCCAGGGACACGCTCAGCGAAGTCGGTCTGTTTAAAAACACCACTCACCTCCTCCGCTGCAGGCTCTGCCACAAAACACATAAGGGGGTCCCACGAAGCCCCCAGTAGTCTTCTCTTCTTCTCCTTCATCCCTGGCCGCCATCATGCCGGTCGGCGCGTGCCGGGAGCACGCTTTGGCTGTCTCAGATGAAAGGGAGAAAGGGGGGGCGTGGTTGCTCGTACCCATGCACGTGCATGACTTTTCCAATGTGCAGGCACCAGGAGGCTTGTTTTAAAAGCCCAGCACGCCAGAGACTTCTGTAAGCGGAGTGGATACAGAGCTGTGGGCTTTAAGCATCCCAGTGGATCGGACCAGGCAAACCTAAGACACCTATTCGGCATCAGGTTGTGAGCTAATATATGTGTATTGTAAGACTATTAGCACAACAGTGATTGCACCTGTACTAGTACCTCTGCTTTGCAGCTTAAGGACTATGTCTCCCAGTAAGAGGGGGTCAGGGGCAAATAAAAGAGACACTAAGGGATCCCCGCCTAGTGCTAAGGTTTCTGTACATGCTTGTAGATTACCATTCCCCCCTGACAGACTGGTAGCAGCCTCACAGGATGAGCATGTACTCTTGTCAAGCTTTGCAGCCTCTCCTAATATTTCAGCTCCTGTGTATGTCTCTGAGGACACTTTGAAAGATGCTTTGGATGGCTTAAAAGGAAGGATTGCTACATTAATCGCAACCTCCTCAAATAGTGGCAGAAAATGGGGTAGGTCCCCTTCATCTGCTCTGGCTCTCTCATCAGATGAGCATTCTGAGGGTGAAAAATCCCTATCTGGTGATGAGGATCAGGCAGACATAGGAGTAAGTCACACATGTGCAAGTCACAAGCAAGTCTCAAGTCTTAACCTTCAAGTCTCAAGCAAGTCCCAAGTTACTGTGACGAAAAGCAAGCAAGTCAAGTCGAGTCCCTGCTAGAAGTCAAGCAAGTCAAGCCAAGTCATTTATTTTGGTCACAAATCAAGTCAAATTACTGATCTACCCCATACTGTATAAAAATAATAGGAGGGATAACAATAAATAATATTGTTTATGTGCCCATGCCTCACTGTGCCTCACTGTGCCCATGCTTCACTGTGCCCATGTTTCACTGTGCCCATGCCTCACTGTGTCCATGCTTCACTGTGCCCATGCTTCACTGTGCCCATGCTTCACTGTGCCCATGCTTCACTGTGTCCGTGTTTCACTGTGCCCGTGCCTCACTGTGCCTGTGCTTAACTGTGACCAATGCCTCACTGTGCCCGTGTCTCACTGTGCCCAATGCCTCACTGTGCCCAATGCCTCACTGTGCCCATGTCTCACTGTGCCCAATACCTCACTGTGCCCAATGCCTCACTGTGCCCGTGTCTCACTGTGCCCATGTCTCACTGTGCCCATGCTTCACTGTGCAGATCAGCCGTGTACCTGATCGGCGGCATCCCGGCGGCCATTCCAGTATTCAAAAGCCGCGCCCCCTCCTCGTCTGTGATAGGCGGAACACTCATTTTCCCAGCATTCAGTGTTCCGCCTATCACGGAAATCCGCTCATCCTCATAACACAGACGAGGATAAGAGGATGTCCGTGATAGGCTGAACACTGCCTGCTGTGAAATTGAATGTTCCGCCTATCACAGACGAGGAGCTTTTGAACACTGCAATGGCCGCCGTCTGTCTGCATGACACGCTGATCAGGTAGGCAGACGGCGGCTTGCGGTTAGTGTTAGTTGTGCCAAGTCATTGCAAGTCATATAGCCCAAGTCAAAGTCAAGTTGCAAGTCATTAGTGACAAGTCAAAGTCAAGTCGAGTAATTTATTGAATTCTGTCAAGCAAGTCGCAAGTCCTCAAACAGGTGACTCAAGTCTGACTTAAGTCAAGTCATGTGATTCAAGTCCCCCACATCTGGGATCAGGTGCAGCCTGAGGATTCAGAGGATGAGAAGATTCCTTCTACCTCTCAGGCGCTTAAGATGCAGGTGCAATATTATGCAGAGATGGTGCGTACCACATACAAATTGCCCCCTGCTGAGGCTGCCATGTCCTCTGTTTCCTCCTTGGGGTCTCGGAAATCCCCACAGGCTGCCTATACCTTCCCAATTCATCCCTTGTTGGAGAAATTGATGAATGATGACTGGGTTCACCCAGATAAACTATTTTCTCCTCCTAAGAAGTTTTCCCTCCTTAACCCTATGGAGGAAGGTTTCACCAAGAAATGGGGGTTGCCAGCTATAGACGCGGCTATTTCTTGTGTAAACAAAAACCTGACCTGTCCTGTAGACAATGCTCAGGGCTTCAAAGATCCAACTGATAAAAAACTGGAATCTTTGCTTAAAGCCTCCTCCTCTATGGCTGGTGCTGTGGTACAACCTGCAGTTGCAGCAATTGGCATGTGTCAGTTCCTCAAGGAACAAATGAAACAGGTGGTTAACCCCCTCCCTGCAGAAGAAGTTGAGGTTTATGAGGACCTTCCTAAGGCCTTATGTTTTGCGGTTGATGCGATTATGGACTCTGTTCAGCAAGCATCCCGCCTGAATCTCCTGCTGGTACACATGCGCAGGTCCCTTTGGCTAAAGCATTGGGAAGCTGAGGTTTCTTGCAAAAGATACTTGGCGGCGTTCCCATTTTATGGGGAATGCCTATTTGGGGATGATTTGGACAAATGTATCCAAAAGATTACCAGAGGCAAGTCTACACTGTTACCGGTTAAAAAGAAGAGTAAACGTCCCTCATTTAAATGTCTTTTCCCAGCCCCTGGAACTTAGTCTTCCAGGCAGTGGCAACGGCCTCTCCAGTCTAATACTAGGGGAAAAGCCCAGAGCCAAGCCCAAGGGAGAAAAAGAGCTTGGGGTTCAAGGTTTTCCAAGCAAAACCCAAAACTTCCCTATGAAGGGGCACCCCCGCTTGGCCGAGTGGGGGAAAGGCTGCTGCGATTCGCAAGCGCCTGGCAGCAAGAGGTTCAGGACAAGTGGGTCATCTCCACGGTATCTCTAGGCTACATGCTGGAATTCTGAGAACTTCTGCCACCCCATTTTCTGAGATCAAGGATTTCCAAGAATCCAGAAAAAAAGAGGCCATTGCTTTTGGTCGTGGAACACCTTTTGGCCCAAGGGGTAATCATAGAAGTAGCCCCAGAAGATCAGGACTCAGGGTTCTACTCAAACCTCTTTACGGTTCCAAAACCAAACGGGGATGTCAGACCTATCCTAGATCTGAAAGACTTGAATCAGTTTCTCCTTCCGCATGGAGTCTGTCCATTCAGTGGTCTCCACCCTTCAGGGAGGAGAATTCCTGGCATCAATAGACATCAGAGATGCATATATTCATGTGCCAATATTTCTCTCTCACCAATTTTTTTTTTAAATTTGTGGTAGATCAGCGCCACTTCCAGTTTGTGGCCCTTCCATTCAGTCTGGCTAATGCACCTCAGGTATTCACAAAGGTACGAGCCCCACCTCTGGCAAAGCTGAGGGCATTGGGCATAGCAGTAACAGCCTATCTGGACGATCTGTTGCTCATAGATCAGTCCGTAACATGCCTAGACTGCAATGTGCGCAGCACAGTGGAGTATTTAGAGTACCTAGGCTGGGTCCTCAATCTGGAAAATCCTCCTTACAGCCTCAAAGAAGGCTGGAATATTTGGGAATGATTATAGACACGTCCCAAAGCAGGGTATTCCTACCCAAGCCAAAGGCCAAAGCCATAAAAGATTTGGTCCGAGTGATAAAAGCAAGGAGAAAACCTTCCATCCGTCTATGCATGAGGTTATTGGGAAAGATGGTAGCCTCATTTGAGGCTGTTCCTTATGCCCAGTTTCACTCAAGGCCGTTGCAGGGCAGAATTCTGTCCGCTTGGGACAAAAGAATCCAGGCCTTGGACCTTCCAATGATCCTTTATTCTGGTTACTTGGAAAATTGTAACCACAGATGCCAGCCTTATAGGCTGGGGAGCAGTTCTAGAAGAGGCATCTGCCCAGGGAAAGTGGTCCAGACCCGAAAAGCTTTTGCCCATCAACATTCTGGAGATACGGGCAGTTCATCTGGCCCTCAGAGTCTGGTCTTGCAGACTGCAGGGTTGTCCTGTTCAAGTACCATCCGACAACGCCACAGCAGTGGCTTATATCAATCACCAAGGAGGCACCAGAAGTCTGGATGCCCAAATAGAGGTGAATCACATTTTTTCTTGGGCAGAAAGACATATTCCTTGCCTATCTGCAGTCTTCATTCTAGAGGTAGAAAATTGGCAAGCGGATTTTCTAAGCCGCCAGCAACTGAGTCCAGTAGAATGGTCTCTGCACCCCAACACATTTCAAACCATATGTCAGAAGTGGGGCACCCCAGATGTAGACCTGTTGGCTTCCAGGTTCAACACAAAACTGGACAACTTTGTGTCAAGGACAAGGGATCCATTGGCTCAAGGGTCGGATGCCTTGACAATTCCGTGGGATCAGTATTCTCTGATTTATGCGTTCCCTCCAATTCCGCTTCTCCCACGACTCCTTCAGAGGGTCAAGAGGGAAAGAAATCTGGTGATTTTGGTCGGACTGGCTTGGCCCAGGAGATCCTGGTATGTGGAAATCATAAAGATGGCAGAGGGGAGGCCTTGGGTTCTCCCGCTACGCTCAGATCTACTCTCACAGGGTCCAATATTCTATCCTGCCTTACAAAGTCTAAATTTTACGGTTTGGCTGTTGAGACCCACATTCTGAAGAGACGTGGGCTCTCAGGCCCTGTCCTATCCACTCTGGTTAATGCAAGGAAGCCGGCCTCCAGGCTCATCTACTATAGAATCTGGAAGGCATATGTTTCCTGGTATGAACCCAGGGAGTGGCATCCTAGGAAGTATGCCATTATCAGGATACTTGCCTTTCTTCAGTCGGGCATAGAGATGAAGTTGGCCTTGAGCACTATCAAGGGCCAGATCTCGGGCCTTGTCCGTATTCTTTCAAAAACCACTTGCCTTTCATTCCCTGATTCGGACCTTTGTTCAGGGAGCGCTGCGCCTGAATCCGCCGGTTAAATCTCCGATGTGCCCATGGGACTTAAATTTGGTTTTGTATGTTTTACAGAAACAACCTTTTGAACCATTGCACAATGCTTCTTTAGTTCTTTTGACAAAGAAACACGTTTTTCTTGTAGCCATATCCTCAGCAAGGAGGGTATCGGAGTTGGTGGCTCTTTCATGTAAAGAGCCACATATGATTATTCATGAAGACAGGGTGGTGTTGCGTCCTCACCCAACTTTTTTACCTAAAGTGGTTTCAAGATTTCATCGGAATCAAGATGTAGTCCTATCGTCCTTTTTCCCAGATCCGCAGTCTGCGGAGGAAAAGAATCTACATTCTCTAGATGTTGTAAGAGCGATAAAAATGTATCTGCACGCTACGGCTCAGATACGAAAGACTGATTGTCTAGTTATTCTGCCACAGGGCCCAAGGAAGGGCCAGGCAGGGTCAAAGTCCACTATTGCAAATTGGTTTAGACAAGTCATTATTCTGGCCTATGCTTTAGAAAAGAAGATTTCAGGTTAAAGTGCACTCGACTAGAGCAGTTGGTGCTTCATGGGCAGTGCTTCACCAGGCATCCATGGCTCAGAACTGCAAGGCTGCTACTTGGTCTTCGGTCCATACATGCACTAAATTCTACCAGGTAGATGTGAGAGGGCATGAGGATGCCGCCTTCGGGCGCAGTGTACTGCAGGCAGCAGTATAGATCCTCTGGCCCAATGGCGGTCTATGTTTCTGATCTGTGTCTCCCTCCCCTCAATTTAAGCATTGCTATGGGACATCCCACTAAGTAATTACCCGAGGCTCTGTGTCCCGTGATGTATGAACAAGAAAATAGGATTTTTAAATACAGCTTACCTGTACATCACGGGACACAGAGCTCCCGCCCCTCTTCGGGATTAAACATTGGGACACTTCTTGCTTTGCTACAAAACTGAGGTGCTCTCCATATGAGAGGGGTTATATAGGGGAGGAACTCGCCTTGTAATTAGGGTTGCCAGTGTCCATCACCTGTGGTGTTGAATGTGAGGTAGTGTTTCGCGCTACTCAAGAGTAATAAACAGTGATTAGAGTGCCTATCAATGGCTGCAAAATAATTCACTTAACACATAAAAGGTAATATAAAGAATGGGGGGGGGATTTTGCGCTAAAGAAAACCAGTATCACACACAAAACACGCTTCTATATCACATACATCTAATAGTGAATAAGTACTCATATAATGTGCATATAATTACTATAGTGCAATCACCAAAGTAAAGTGCAAGTGCATATGTAAACACAATAGTGCAGAAAGTTCAATATTGCAATGGTTGCTGTTCAGGATAATTCAAATGGGTATTTAGTCAATGGTCAATTCCAAGATTCTAGATGTTCCAAAATTGCAGATGTCATCAAATGGTTCAAGTGATAAACGAATTGAAGTATTGAACCTGCGGTGAATCCTACACCTGTCTCCCAATGTTCTCACCTCAATAACATGGATCACTGGCATGTAGTTTCACTGGCATGGACTATGAGCTTATATCTCTTATATTCCTCTCATTTCTTCTCCACTCTTAAATAATATTTGGATAGTATCCTCTACCAATCACGCTCTCTATGAAAGAGACAAGCGGGTGGGAGGGAAGGGGAGGGGGAGAGAGAGAGGGGGAGACCGAGCTCCAATCGATGCAGCCGGGAGAGGGACAGGAAATAAAGCCTCCAATAGTGTAGTATTTCAATAAAATATATAGGCTTTATTAACTTAAAAAATGGACTCTTACATCAATTTAAAAAATAGTCAGCATGTAGGAGATATTCGGCGTATAGCCGCTATCTTACTGTTATCCTGCTGTCTTACGATCCGTCCGTATGATGCCGCTATCCTAGCCATTAATGTCTAAACCGCTGGTAACAAAAGTAAGTACTACCCTAAGTGAAAATGTCCAAATTGGGGCCAAAGTGTCAATGTTTTGTGTGGCCACCATTATTTTCCAGCACTGCATTAACCCTCTTGGGCATGGAGTTCACCAGAGCTTCACAGGTTGCCACTGGAGTCCTCTTCCACTCCTCTGTGATGACATCACGGAGCTGGTGGATGTTAGAGATCTTGCGCTCCTCCACCTTCTGGTTGAGGATTCCCCACAGATGTTCAATAGGGTTTAGGGTCTGGAGACATGCTTGTCTAGTCCATCACCTTTACCCTCAGCTTCTTTAGCAAGGCAGTGGAATCTCCGTTCTGGCTCTCGTGCCCGCGATCGCAGGTGGCCGGCGTCGATCCCGTGCATCAAGTCCCCAGCCATGTAGTGGGCGCGTGCTTCCAGCAGCTCTTAAAGGGGATAACGTACACATACGTTGTTTTGCGGGAACGTGCCACTTTGCCAACGTATATCGGCGTGAGTGGGTCGGCAAGTGGTTAAAGTATAACTAAAGGCAAAACTTTTTTTTTTTTTTGGAGAGGGATTAGTACACCTTTCCATTTTTATTGCTGGCTGTGCCCCCTGTTTGGGAGAATCTATTTGTCCTGTTTACCATTATCGATGAAAGTGAAAGTAAAAGAAAATCACACATTTTGGGTTGCCCCCAGAAAAGTACTAGAGTGGAAATCTTCCAATGGGGACACTAGTTCTGGTAATCTGGGGTCCCCAAGCAATTCCCCTAATTTGCAGGGATCTACTTTCACTTCCTGTTTGGCTATGGGACAGGAAGTGAAGGAAAACCTCTGCAATGGGACACAGTTCGTGAAAATAAATCTGACAGGGGTTATAACCCTCCCTTGCTCTATGTAAAATTAAAATTAAAACTTTTGCCCATCGTTTTACTTTATATGCCATTGCAGCAGACACGTGACCCCCAGTCTCCTACAAGAAGAAACACCCCTGGGCTTTATGGGCAATAATCACTGCTGCTGTGTCCTATGTGGTTCACACAACTTCTGTAGATCCAGTTTATGTGGATGAGGAAGAGTTCCTGCAAAGCCCCCCTGCCCTCACTAAATCTTAGGACTCAGAAACGGCAGGTAAAAGTGTACTGTAATTTGTTGTTTTGTTCTGTAACTTTGAATGTACGGTATGTTGTTTCTCAGTGGAACAGACTTGCTGAGCTCCTTATTGTATTAGGTAATGTGTAGTGTATTATCCACTTACATACTGGTGTCTTATGTTGTGCAGTGTGATAGAGACTGCAAGCACATAACACCAGGGCTTTTTTTTCAGCTGGAACTTGGTGGAACTCAGTTCCAACACCTCTGGCTCAGTTCCTCTGCTCCCTGCTCACCATGACTATTGTAAAACCGATGTATTCCAGTACTGCCCACCACATTATACCCCATACCTTACTTATCTTAATCAAAGAGACCACACATTGCTGTTTTGGAGTAAAACATGGCCGTAGCAGCCTCCTTTATTTTTTTTCTAACTGTTCCATCAGTTATCAAAAACTTTAACCATCAAAACACATAAACCCAGAAACATAACAGAAATATTGCCCCCTAGTGTTGGTCTTTGCAGGAACCTCAAATTCGCCATAATCATATTAACCCGATATTCCTCATCATATTAAATTCTTATTATCCCGGGACACTGCGGTACCTTACCAATGGTCATAGGCCTCAAGCCGATCAGCTACTCAGAGACGACCACTGACCGCAGTGCCCCCATTATCCAACTCATCCAGCTAAACTCCTGTTAGCTGGAAACCATCCTCAGAACCCATACCACCGATAGGTCCTGACCACTTGCTTATTCAAGGTACTTCCTTCTCCCGCAAAGACCAAACACCCGCCACTGCCACGACAATTTGTCCACCTGAAAAGAAAAATTGACAACAGAAAACCATACTGTGACCACATTAAAATTCCTCCTTCCTACATTGCTTATAAGGGAGGGTGGGTGGGAAACTTTCCCCTGCGCTGTGTTAACTCAGACGGGCGGGGTCTTCCTTTTATCTAGCCTTCACCCCTCCCCTCTATATTTCCATTAGCCAATAGTTAATCTTCTCTTATTACATACTCTGTTCACTCAGTCATGCCCAGTCCTCCGCCTATTGCATTCTGTCTTTTTGCTCCGGGCTTTTCTCTATCACTTGTAAACACAGAAGTCCGGCTTCTGTGTTTACAAGTGACAGCTTGACTCTCAGCAGCGCCCACAGATCTGATCTCCTGAATGACCCCCACTGATTACAGGATGGGGACAAAGGAGATGCAGGTGCAATGAGGATGCCAAGACCCCCAATGAATGATCTCCCTGCAAGTGAGAGCGGTGCAGCCACCTACAGTGTGTAACGAGGTACTAGAGCCGGCTGAGTGCTTTAACTTAATACAGTAACAAAAATAAGGTGGAAGATGGTGGAGCTTTTAAGGAAGGGGGGAGAATATGGGGGCAGTAGAGGGGGGTTGCATGCAGAGGTCAGAGCTGAAGAGGGGTGAAAGTGAGATGTGGATGTGGAATGCAGAGGTAAGCAGCTGTTGAAGAAGGCTGAATCCCTCACTCTGTGTGTAGCGCACTGCTAAACTCTGCACTCTGTATGCAGCGCAACCTTGAACTCTGCACTCTGTTACCCCTCCCCCCCCCGCCCAACTCTGCACGTAATGCACTCCTGGTATTTAATGCCCCTTTAAGACTCTCCCACTGTTCATGAAATTTGATCACACCCACTATTTGATGCAGTTTGGAGGGTGTGGGGGGGAGTGGCTCGTGGTTGAGTTCCTGCACCTGTTTTCTGAGGAAAAAAAGCCCTGCATAACACACAACATCTGGTTTACTGTCTTCTAAAGTTCAGTTTGGCCTCAGTAACATGGGCAAATACTTGCATGCCCCATGCAGGGCCGTATTTTGTCGGAACAGGTGCATCCCTGTACCGGCAATCCCATAGATGTGTTTTGGGAGACACAGCTGAGTGGACACAGCTGCTGTGTCCCAAGGGGAAAACTCTGCAGGTGAGGATGCATGTCCTTCAAGGCACCCAGGGTGAGTTCAGAGACATGCACCCGTACCAACATGGATGAAATATATGGGACACAGCAATTTAAGCTACAGTAGCTTTTCTACTGGATCCGACTACATAAGCCAGCCTTTGTTCCCCATGTGCATCAGTGAGCCTTGGCTGCCCATGACCCTGTTGCCAGTTGACTAGTTTCCTTCCTTGGACCACTTTTGGTAGATCCTGACCGCTGCAGACCAGGAACATCCCACAAGAGCTGCAGTTTTGGAGAAGACCCAGTCATCTAACCATTACAATTTTGCCCTTGTCAAAGTCGTTAAAATCCTTATGCTTGCCCATTATTTCTGGTTTCTATACATACCCGTATATACTCGAGTATAAGCCGACCCGAATATAAGCCGAGGCACCTAATTTTACCACAAAAAAATAGGAAAACGTATTGACTCGAGTATAAACCTAGGGTGTCCATCTGAATGCCTCAGTTTGCCTCACTGTGTCCATGTGCATGCCTCACTGTGTCCATGCCTCACTGTGCCCATGCCTCACTGTCACTGTGCCCATGCCTCACTGTGCCCATGCCTCACTGTGTCCATGCCTCACTGTGCCCAATCTCCCTACCTGATCTCCGGCGCTGTGTGACTAGACTGACGTTTAACATGGGAGTCTATGGAAGGGGTGCCCGGCTTTGAAAAATCGGTGCTCCCCGGCCGTAGGTCCCCTGGACAACAAACTTTGCATACTTCTAGATGAAGAGTGGCGCTACATGTGTGCCAAGTTTGGGGACCTATGGCTGGCTGGGATCAGGCGCACAAATTTGAAGATGGACACAGACTCGAGTATAAGCCGAGGGGGGCATTTTCAGCACAAAAAAATGTGCTGAAAAACTCGGCTTATACTCGAGTATATACGGTAAACGTCAGGAACAACATTTTCACTTGCTGCCTAATATATACAACCCACTTTCAGATGCCATTGTCACAAAATATTCAGTGTTATTCACTCTGTCATTGGAATGTTATGGCTGATCGGTGTATTGGCTAAAGGAAAACCATAGGTATTAATATGGCTTGGCCCAACTGTGCCACTTATAACAACCTCCACTCTTCTAGGAAGGTTTTCTCCAAAAAAAGAGTTTGGTGTCTGTGGAAATGTGTGTCCATTCAGCCAAAAGAGCATTCACCTATGGGTGCCCCAAGGACAGTAGTAATGCAGTGAGCATATTGTGCTGCATATTGGGGGGGCGGCAAACAGCATGCCACAACCCCCCCCCACTTCCCGGTTGGTCAGTAGCACATAACCCATCACCGGCGGCTTCCCCTCGGCAGGCTCCCATTTAGCTCTCCAAGGATCATCACGGCGGCAGCGGCTTCCGTTTCCTCCCTCCTCGGCGGAGTCTTGTCTTTTCGGCCAATCGGAAAAAACGGGTCTCAGACACGTTTCTGATTGGCCAGATTGAGGATCAGTGTTTCAAAGGTGAATTTTCATTCGCTGTTGTAACACACCTGGGTGGGCTCCGAGCGCATTCTCTTCGACCCAAGTCCACCTTATTTTGAAGCCTATTAGAGCCTCTGGCTCTAATCAGGTGCTTCAAAAAAAAAAAAAACCCTGGCAGCTGTAATTCATGCGCCCGGTGCCCTGAAAGGGGCCGGACCCATGAATAGGAGGTGGCCGCGGCGGCCATGGGTAGAGTCATGCTATGCATGACTCTATCCATTGCATATACGGGGTGGCGTGGAGAAAAGGGGTGGCGCCCGGGTTCCCCTAATGGACGGGCCGCCACTGCTAAACAGCCTACCTCAGCTTCCGGGTAGCAACAGATTTGTGTGTGACTATCTTGGTTATTTGGGGAGCCACAGCCCGGTCTGAATAATGTGTCCGGGTTTCCATCTGCCTGAAACCCGGACACATGATTCAAAAACCCGGACTGTACAGGTGAATCCCGAATAGGTGGCAACTCTACTTGGCAGTGCATGTTGCTTCCACATGCATCAGGTTTTAGTCAGGTCCTCTCACCTGGCTAGTGAGATGATCATTGGAGAAGTTTTGAAAAAAAGAGGGTGATGATCATGTAGCCTGTGCTTTTATTTGAGAACTGGAGTGAAATAATGAGGTTAAGCATTATCCCATTACCTGCAGGTGTGAGCTGGCCCAAATACTTCTTGACCCTTTTGCCATTCGAAGGAGTAGAGCTCCCTGCAGGCTAGCCTAAAGCCTCGTACACACGACCGGTTTTCTCGGCAAGAAACAACAAGAAAACTGCTGACAGATTTTTTTGCAGAGAAAACCGTTCGTGTGTATGGTTTCTCATCGAGAAAACTGCCGGGAATCTCGACGAGAAAAATAGAGAACCTGCTCTCTATTTTCTCGTCAGGATTCTCGTTTTTCTCGTCGGGATTCTCGTCGGCCTGTTTCCCGACAAGAAAACCGGTCATGTGTATGCTTTTCCGAGTCTTAAAAAAACGTGCATGCTCAGAATCAAGTTTGAGACGGGAGCGCTCCTTCTGGTAAAACTAGTGTAGCGGCCTCACCCCTCTCCCTTTCTTTATCGGTTATATGGCTGTTGTCTAGGGGTACCTGGGAGAGAGAGATGATACACACCACGGCCCATGTCATCCGTAACCAAGAGGTGAAGGCCAGAAGATTGGGCTTTTGTGTAGGTGTCCTAGAGTCAAGTCCAGTCCCTCGTCCCTGACTCCTTCGCTTAGTAACCCAAGTTCCACACAGTGAATAGGTACAACTCAGTTTTATTCTTCTTGCCAAGCAATAAAACAATCTTTCTCCTTTTGGAAAATGGGGGGACAGATCGAGGCACAATCCTTTCCTTTCTTGCTGCTGCCCACTGTGCTGTCACCAGTGATGAATAGCAAACAAGAACGAAAAAGTCTTCTGGACTGCAGCACTCAAAAATAAAAGCCTTTATTTTAAAATAAGGAATCCAAAATACACACTGTACAACGAACGGTACACAGGTCAAAAAAATTTGGCTGACATGTTTCGCACTGTGCTAGTGCTTATTCATAGCATGTCAGCCAAATTTTTTTGACCTGTGTACCGTTGTACAGTGTGTATCTTGGATTTCTTATTTTAAAATAAAGGCTTTTATTTTTGAGTGCTGCAGTCCAGAAGTCTTTTTCGTTCCTGTTTGCTGTCAATAGCATTGCTTGCACCTTTGTCTGCTGGGAGGAGGTGATTTGAAGGATTCCCACACCTGAGCGGCTCCCTTTCTCTTGCTTCTCACCAGTGGTGAATAGTCACTGCCACTGACTAGGTAATATAGAACGTGAATTACCTTTGCTCACTTTGCCCCTGTCAGAGGAAGAAATCCGTCCAAGGGAGAAATGGAGGCCTCTCCGTCACCAGCGATGCTGCGCCGGACTCTTCGGAGAAGTTACTGCACACCAGTCCTCAAGAACTCAGACACGGGCACCCAAGGAGTTAGGGCCCCCTCAGATTCCTCCACCCTCGCGGAACGCAGTTGAAGGTACTGAGCCCCAGGCATCCGCCATAGTACCTCACCCCAGGCTAAAGGTGCCTGAGATGGACTCCATCTCCGTTCCAGATAGGCCAAGGGCGCCTAGGCCTGGAACACCGGAACGCCAGCACCCAAGCTGAAGGTGCCTGGGTGCGGCTGCGTCCTCCGACTCTCTCCCAAAAATCAGGGCGTCCGCCCCTTTTATGGCCTCTCCCTTTGCATCACAGCGGGTTCCCCGCCCCGCTGTACCAGCTCCAGGGGAGGACAAAAAGGCACGGTTTGCGGTGTGAGTTCAGCTCTGACCCAAGGCAACAACGCCACCTGTAGGCCCCAAGGAACTCCACACCCCCAGAGTCCTCACATAAATTCAAACACCCGCTACACTAGCGTTTGTAATGGAGATAGCACATTCGTCACGCTGTAACGAACTGAAAGCACAAAGACTGAAAAGCGCGAATCGTCTCTCCCCAAACTTTTACTAACACGTGGTAACACGCGGTAACACGAGATCAGCAAAAACAGCCCAAGGGGTGGCGCCATTGGAATCGAACTTCCCCTTTATACTGCCATCGTACGTGTTGTACGTCACCGTGCTTTAGACCGACGAGATTTTGGATTGACAGTGTGTATGCAAGGAAAGCTTGACAAGAATCTCGTGAAGAAAACCAATGTTTTTTTTACGACGGGATTCTCGGCCGTGTGTACGAGGCTTATTCTTGGGCCCATTCAATTATTCAGTTTCTACTATTCTTGCATATTCAAGTGTTATTATCCATTACTGTCTGTTGCTATTCTGTACATACCTAACTACCGTGTGTCTAACTTGACCAGTCTTGGGTGCTGTCCCAGGGTTTGGCTGACTGACACCTTTTTGCACCCACCACTTGTCTTGGTCAATACAGAAGTTTGCTTAACTCAGTTTACATTGTGTCTGTGGTTCATTTAAAGGGATATACATCATGTCAGAACCTAGAGTGTCAGAAGGGCTGAGAAGTTCTCAGGGTCAGGGCAGCACAAGAGGTCAAGCAATATCCAGCGGTCCTTACGGGGGTAACGCTACATGAAATTAGCTTAGCCTTTTGTGAATGTGATGACTCTCTCAGGAATGTGCCATCAACATTATCGTAAAATTTAACACAGAAAATATATACTGAGGGAAAGCCAACAATCTATCATACGTAATACATACTGGAGGAAATTACAACAATTAAAGAAAGCAATTAGGAAATGTAGGTCAGGAGTGTGAGTTGGGTCAGGCTTTGCTTTTGTTGTTACTGTATATTGTTCTGGTTAATATTATTATTAATAGATGAATAGTGATCATTCCCAGCTCTCTGTACCCCACTATATTGACACAGAGCACCCCAAGGCTACAAGTGCCAACTTAGTAGGCTTGTGAATTCTTAAAATGTACCTAATTTAAGTAAATATTCACAAGCTTGTGGTCTACTGTCCATTCTACATGCATGTGACATCACAGTAAGCCATGATGGTCACCAGCAGTGAGAGTCATTATCACTCAAAACCATTGAAAGCTCATCCAACATTTGCTTTAAAAAAAATATAGAATTTTATTAAAATTTAACACTGTACCTTATTTTTGCTATCTAACAATATCCCTTGTGTTAGTATGGGCCATTACAGGTCCTCTTTATTGAGAGATCTGGGGTCCATTAGACCCCAGACCTCTCCTCTGGCCTTCCAAGCATCTGATCAAACCAGGATCAGTCCATAGTGGGCGCAGGAGCGCCGCCCCCTCTCTCCTGCACCCATCAATCAACAATACATAGATTCATGCATTGCATGAATCTATGTATTGTCACCGCTGCTGGCCATCTAAATAACAGCGGTGGGTGTGTTTTGAAAGTGCCTGATTAGAGCGAGAGGCTCTAATAGGCTTCCTGATTAAAGCCTGTGAGCTCTAATCGGCTTCCAAATGGTTAACCAGAGTGCGCACAGACTGTGCGTTCCCTGGTTAAACAGTGCTGTGTTAGGGAATCGCTTCCCTAACACTGACCCGCCTCTCAGCCAATCAGGTGCACCGGGTCTGGTTACCGGTCACCTGATTGGCTGAAGCGACAGGCAAGCAGAGATGACATTGAGGGAGCGTGGAGGACGGCTGACCCGAGAAAGGTAAGTGCCGAGCAGGGGCAAACTGGCTGCATTTGAGGGGGCAAACTGGCGATATTTGAGGGGGCAAACTGGCAGTATTTAAGGGGGCATACTGGTGGTATTTGAGGGGGCAAACTGGCAGCTTTTTTCGGGGGACAAACTGGCAGCATTTGAGGGGGCAAACTGGCGGCATTTGAGGGGGCAAACTGGTGGCATTTGAGGGGGCAAACTGGCTGCATTTGAGGGGGAAAACTGGCGATATTTGAGGGGGCAAACTGGTGGTATTTGAGGGGGCAATCTGGCAGCTTTTGGGGGGAAAACTGGCAGCATTTGAGGGGGCAAACTGGCGGCATTTGAGGGGGCAAACTGGCAGCTTTTGGGGGGCAAACTGGCGGCATTTGAGGGGGCAAACTGGCGGCATTTGAGGGGGCAAAGTGGCTGAATTTGAGGGGGAAAAGTGGGTGCTTTTGAGGGGGCAAACTGGCCGGAATTGGTGGGCACAGTGGCGACAATTGATGGGCACAGTGGCCGCGTTTGATGGCACAGTGGCGACAATTGATGGGCACAGTAGCTGCGTCTGATGGGCACAGTGAGGCTGCAATTGATGTGCTTTTTTCGTTTGTTTGCGCCCCCCCCAAAAAATTTTGAGCACCAGCCGCCACTGAGTTTGATCAAATGCTTTCACAAGCCGGTAATAGCTTGTTTACATCAGACTGAAACCAAAGTGACAAAATCCTTCTGAAGTCACACAGTGGGAGGAACAACATCAGTTCCTTTCCCTGTGTCCCAGGAACGAGATGCCACTGGTCGCATCCTTACTGGGCCCCCCAATGGGATTGGGGAGCCCAGAAAATGTGATGATCATGTACAGTAGTCTGTGCTTTTATTTGTGGGTTTACAACCACTTTATTTATACTGTGTATCTAAGGTGTATAATGTAATCATGTAACAAGCTATAATTTTCAATGGAGGATTGATAAAGGCCAAGTTATTATTCAATCAACAATGGGAAATTTAAAGTGGATCTGCAGCCTCACCTCTTTCTGTTCCATCTACTATTGCCGGAGGCTTAGTGGAAAACTGTGAGCCTCAGAACTGTCATTAACCACTTGCCTACCAGGCACTTACACCCCCTTCCTGCCCAGGTCATTTTTCAGCTTTCAGAGCTGTCACACTTTGAATGACAATAGCTTGGTCATGCTACACTGTACCCAAACATTTTTTTTTATAATTTTCTTCACACAAATAGAGCTTTCTTTTGGTGGTATTTAATTACTGCTGGGTTTTTTATTTTTACAAAAAATAAATAATTTTTTTGTATCTAAGTAATATTTCGCCTTCACTTATGTGCGCTGATGAGGCGGCACTGATGGGCACTGATAGGCTGAACTGGTGGCACTAATGGACACTGGTGAGAAGGCACTAATATGCCGCACTTATGGGCACTGATAGGTGGCACTGATATGTGGCACTGATGAGCACTTATAGGTGGCACTGATGGGCACTGTTAGGTGGCACTGATGGGCACTAATAGGCAGCACTGGTGGGCACTGATGGGGGGCATGGATAGGCGGTACTGATGGGCATTGATGGGTGGCACTGATGGACGACACTGATGGGCATTGATCAACAGCAGTGATGGGCATTGATGGGCAGCACTGTTATGCGGCACTGATAGCCAGCACTGACTGGCATTGCTAATGGGCACTGATTGGTGGCACTTGTGGGCAGTGGTGGGCACTGATTGCTGGCACTGGTGGGCAATGGTGGGCACTGATTTTCCGACACTAAATTGCTTTACTGTAATCAGGGCACTAATGATCAGTGCCCTGATTACATTCCTAAATGTCCCCCTGTGAGGAGATGCCGCTGTTCGGCTCTCCTCGCCACACACTCTGTCAGTGTGAGGCAAGGAGAGCCGATTACTGGCATCTCCGTGTTTACATGTGACCGGCTGTGATTGGACACAGCCAATCACATGGTTAAAGAGCCGCGGACGTGGCTCTTTACAGAGATCGGGGTCTCGCCGTGTCCTAGCAACACGGCACGGGCGCGCAAGAGTGGCCGTTCTGGGACGCCGTCATATGACGTCGTCCCAGAACAAGAGCTGTGGGCGGCAACCAGTTAAAGAGAAATTGCAGTCTGCTCACATAATTTGTAATAAAAACATCTTTGCTATTCTGAAGCTTCCCTCCAACCACTTTGCATATTATTTTATATATACTGTGATTCTGTACTTGCCAAATATGCTGCAGAAATCCCCCTCCACTGAGTCTGGCTGCAACCATATTAACTGTGGGCAGCTGAAGCTGCTGCCTGTTCACTTCCTGGATTTACACAGACACACCTCCAACTCTGCAGCTTTCATTGGCCCTCTTATGACTCTTCCCTCCTCCCTTTCTGGCAAACTCTCACAAAAATGAGAGAGAAAGCTGTGCATGATGTCATAAGCCTAGGCTTTTTACCAGACAAGAAACAGGATGTGGGCTGTATAAGGTATTTACTGGCAGAAAAACAAAATTACTATCCAAAGTTAAAACAATAAGGCAGAAGATTTGATAGATGGGAAGTCCCGCTTTAAGTCTAGGTTCACACTTGTGCGGGTCCTGCATGCTGCGTCTGCGTGGGCACAGCTGCCTATTCATTTGAACGGGCTGCTGTACCTGCAGGAACCTGGGGAAAAATTCTCTGTAACTTTAAAAAAAAATGTGGCTGCACCATGCAGTTTCACACTCCATGTTTTCCCCAATGTGTGGAGATACCATTAACAATTAATGACACCCCTGCGTGTTTTCTAAAGAACAGTGGGTTTTGCCTGTGGGTCAGGAATGTATGCTTTTATGCATGGGTTCCATCCTGACCAACACAGGAATAAAAGCCACTGCAGTAGACATGACATGTTAAAGACCGATCCTTCGCTTTGACTTACCCTCTACCACCTTACCCACCCCCTTGTACCATTCTAATAAATAACGACTGACAAGGTTGTGGAGTAAAATTGGCCTTCCGGCCTATTTATTTTAACAACTTTATATGAAATAAATAACCACTTAAATAACCGTTTAAATAACATTTATAACACTTCCAATACCACTGGTGGGCTTATAGACCACCAACTCCCAACTTGGGCACTGGGACTAACATATCCCTTAGGCCTCCAGTCGCAAGACACCGACTCGGAGACGGTACACTTGGCCGCAGTGCCCTACCATTTACCCCCCTTCCTGGTTAACCCTTGTTGACCAGAAGGTACTCAAAAAAACCCCATACCACCTATGGGTACCACCTTTTTCTCCAGACCTTCCCCTTTTACCTCCTTTTCCAGGAACCAAACTCCGCCTACCACTGGTGGGCTTATAGACCACCAACTCCCAACTTGGGCACTGGGACTAACATATCCCTTAGGCCTCCAGTCGCAAGACACCGACTCGGAGACGGTACACCTGGCCGCAGTGCCCTACCATTTTCCCCCCTTCCTGGTTAACCCTTGTTGACCAGAAGGTACTCAAAAAACCCCATACCACCTATGGGTACCACCTTTTTCTCCAGACCTTCCCCTTTTACCTCCTTTTCCAGGAACCAAACTCCGCCACATCCAACTAAACACCGCCCATGACGCTCGCCCTTGTCTTACCCCTCACACAGGGAGGGTGGGTGGGAAGCTTTCTACCTCGTGAGTGAAATGGAGGAAGTGAGAAAACGTCACTTCCTCCCTGACTAACTGCGCTCCCCCTCCCCTTCTTCCCCACGGCCACCCCCCTTCTCTTAAAGGGAAACACAACCTCTGCTGGCTACTGCCTGTCTCACCTGTCATGCCGTCCCTCCGCTTATTTCCCCTTTTGTCATTGCTCCAGGACTCTCTTGACATGTTAAAGACCGATCCTTCGCTTTGACTTACCCTCTACCACCTTACCCACCCCCTTGTACCATTCTAATAAATAACGACTGACAAGGTTGTGGAGTAAAATTGGCCTTCCGGCCTATTTATTTTAACAACTTTATATGAAATAAATAACCACTTAAATAACCGTTTAAATAACATTTATAACACTTCCAATACCACTGGTGGGCTTATAGACCACCAACTCCCAACTTGGGCACTGGGACTAACATATCCCTTAGGCCTCCAGTCGCAAGACACCGACTCGGAGACGGTACACCTGGCCGCAGTGCCCTACCATTTACCCCCCTTCCTGGTTAACCCTTGTTGACCAGAAGGTACTCAAAAAACCCCATACCACCTATGGGTACCACCTTTTTCTCCAGACCTTCCCCTTTTCCAGGAACCAAACTCCGCCACAGCTCGCAAGGGGTAAAACCTTACCCTTGCGAGCAACCCCACACCCTAAGGGCCTGCTGAATTCCTTCCTGCAAACCCATGTTCCACAGGTCAATGCCCACTGCATTCAGATGGACCCCATCTCCCCTTAGGTACCTCCACGTATCCACCTCCAATTCGTGGTGGCGCACCACCAGGCCCCCGTTCCTCACAAAAAATCTCCCCACTTCCTTATTGACTTTTATCCGGGCCTTATTGACTTTGTCCACCGACCATGCCCACCGCCAGGATGTCCTGCCTACCATGTCCGACCAAATAACCACCATACCCGGGAATGTAGTGCGCAACCTTAAAAAATCAGACTTAACGTCCCGTATCAGTTGGTGCATTGATCTGGCCCCCATGTCGTTGCCTCCCGCATGTAGCACCAATACATCCGGTGCCCTCTCCCGACCAGCGAACCTCTGTATTTCCGGCATAACCCCACTCCACGTCATACCCGGCACCCCGATCCAACGGACCCGTGCTTCTCGTAAGGGAATTCCTAACTGCCGTCCATTGGGCCGAACATCGGCCCGTTTCGCCCCCCAGAATACGTACGAGTGACCCAAAATCCAAACTAGTCTGGGTTCACCACCTGAAAAAACATGGAAATAACATTAGGACAATGAATTAATGGCACATTCTAAACTGCCAACACCCAGACCCCATACAACACCTACCCAAATGCCCTT